>OX638312.1:72954713-74154713 GCA_951812415.1 Beris morrisii | reverse complement strand
CCACGTCGGTGACTGATCTTATTTTTGATAGTGTTGCATTGAACACTTCGGAGCATTTCCATCTTCTAGGAATGAACATCAGTAAAAAACTTGATTGGAGTCAACACATTTATGATGTAGCTCTTGACGCCTCCAAGCGCCTAGGTTTCCTCCGAAGGTGCAAGAAATTTTTCACACCATCAGACCTCGCAAGAATCTACAAGGCATATATCAGGCCCCGACTTGAGTACAATTTACATATCTGGGCAGGAGCACCGAAAACGTATCTCTCTTTGCTTGACCGTATTCAGAGATTTGCGTTCCGACTTATTGGAGTCGATGCATTGTGGCAATTATTGACTCCCTCGAACATCGTCGAAATGTCGGAGTACTCAGCATTTACTACAGATATTTCCACGGTCGCTGCAGTAATGAAATCAGTCGTCTTATACCTCCTTTAGTCCAGTTCCCACGTAATACTCGTTCAGCTTTAAGCGCCCACGAATATACGGTTCAGCCACAAAAATTTCGTACAGTGAAATTTAGACAGTCGTTTCTCTCTCGTGCAACCAGAATGTGGAACGCATTGCCTTCGACTGCGTTTCCTAGCGGATATGACTTACAGTCTTTTAAACGTAACATCCACCGATTGTTGTCTTCTGATGCCTCTTACTGTTAATCCTATTTTTCTTTTGTTTTATTTATTTATTTATTTATATTTTTAATTTCAAATTAATTTTTTTTTTGTGTTTCTCCCCATCCTATACTGACTGGACTGTACATATTGTATTAAAGGTTGACCCCTAAGTTCAATTCGGTGCTATAAAAAAAATTAAAAATGCCTTAAATCCTTCGAGGAGCTGCCGTACAAAAATCCTGTAAAAATATCCTCACTCAATTTACGGCACTCACTATAACTCAAGAAATCGTTTCGCCACGAAGTTGAAATTTTGTACAAATTAGTTTTTAAGAAAAAGAAGCTCGTGTTTAGTATTCAGTAATAGTAAGATACGGCAGCTACCCGAAGGAGTGCCGCGATTTTGCCCATTAATGAACTTAGCCTTACAAATTCGACTAAATATCCCGATTCAAAATTTTTTCTTTCTATGTCAACACGTTCTTGAGTTACCGCGCGTACGAACAGACAGACGTACGGACATACGTACGGACGGACTTGACGAACAGCAAACGGTTTTGAAGTTTTTGGCCCAAATAAACAAATAACATATAACTCTTTTTGGTCCGATGCTCGGTTCTATGCGCTACAAGCTTTTGGGCTGAATTAAACCTATAATACTCTCAGATTTGATCTAGTGTAGAAATGGAAAGATTTTGGTTAAACTTCTAAAGTAGTTAGGCTAGCGCGATAAATTTAAGATAAAACATTTAGTCAACGAACTATCATTTTTACCCCAAACTGTTTTAAATACGGCAATAAATCGATTATCCCGTTATATAAAACGAAGAAAAATTAATATATACAGTAAAACCCGCTTAATTGCAACTTGATTTTTCCAAGCCTTACATTGCAATTATACGAGTTTATCATTTAAGCGGTGCCAGTTTAAGTGCACTCATGTTACTTTTAAACGGTCTCCGTATACGTACAACTATGGTGTTCTTAAACGGTGTTTGAGGTCTGGTGCTAAGTACAACTAAAAATGACAAACCTATTTTTTAATAATATGTGTATTAAATGTGTTAAGTTTTACTTTATTATTTTAATAATTAAATATTTTTATCGATTTAAAAAAAAAATGTGTTACCCTGAAAATTTTTTTTCCATGTCAGTCTGTGCGCCGCCCACCGTACGCAAAATCGTTTGAGGGCTTATAGCTCCCAAACCCTATGAGCTATTAAATTGAATTTTTTTTTTGTGAATAGATTGGGTAGGCCCTTGAAGTGACCACTTTTTGAGGGGTGTGGGTTTGAGGAGGGAGGTGGGGGAAGCGTTTTAGACGGAAAATTTTGGTTTCTAGATCTCAGCAACCGCTTATATTTGGAGGCTAAAATTTGGAATTTATATAGTCCTTCAATAGTAGACCCATTTCCAAAAAAATTGCTGATATGCGTGAAGGGGTGTGGGAGTGGGGGAATAATAATGCATCCGAAACGCAAGAAAGCCGAGATCGAGACATTCTAAAATTCATGCCTCCTAAACGGTTAGTGTCACGAAATTAAAACTTAATGAAAATCTGTAGGTATACTACGAGAATAGACCGGAAACAAATTTTTGAGTGGGGGCAGTGGCGTGCGGAGGTGGGGGTGAAAATTTTTTGATTAGGATATCTCATGAACCAATTGCACTGGAAAAATAAAATTCGGTTTCTGTGTAAAGCTTGACAAATAAAGTTTGCTGATAGTAAAATTTGTTTAAGGCTGGCGCTGGAGCATGGAAGTGGAGGGGATAAGAATTTTTCTAAAAACTCACGTCTCATATCTCAAGAACAGTGTAAGATAGACGCTTAGAATTTTTACTAGAAGTAGGCCTAATAGACGCCTAGCAGAAAAAATATTCCATTTAAGACGGCAAAAACACAAGAAAAAAAAATTCGTTTCGCAAATTTCATTGCAATTAGACGGATATGGCATATATGAGGGTTGCATTTATGCGGTTATAAATGTACAGGCTCTCAATAGGACGGATTCGGGACATTGCGTTACGTTGCATTTACAAGAGTATTGCGTCTATCAGGGTTGCATATATACGGGTTCTACTGTACTATTATGTACAGTCATTAACGGTTCGGAGGAAATTGCTATAAATATTAGAAACGACAAAAAATAATCACACTTATTATGGAAAACAGCGGATATTTTATTCCCGCTGACTATGCGCATGGATGTAGTAGTATAACTGGATCGGCTGTAGTGTGTAAAGTATAGGATACTAATTCAACTAATTCATTTGGCTTTTTTAACGCCTGCACTGAATACATACAAACGCAATTGGAAACTAACCCAATCGGACTTCATTAGGCAAAATTTTATTTATCGCCGATCCAGTTATACTATTCCATCCATAACTATGCGGTTTACATTCGATTCCCATTCACGGCACATGCGATCATTGAAATAGTTCGGGAACTGCTTTATCGATATACCTTAAAAACGTCTTTTCCGGGTATTTGAAACCATTTTTAAGGTAGAAAAATTACCAAAATTATTAGGTGTATAAATAAGTTCCCGGCGTTTTTTGTCAAACGCAAAGTGCGCTTATTGTGGGAAATTGGTTGCATTATTTTTTTTAAAAAATATTGTCCATCGCTAGCCACAACCTTTTCCCATCTTTCTGGCAGCATTCGAATTCCGCGTTGAAAAAACACCACGTCCTTTGAGGCGATCCACGAGTCGACCCAATTTTTGACATCTTCAAAAGAACGGAAGCGCTACTCAGCCAAGCCATGCGCCATCGATCGGAATAGGTGGTAGTCTGAAGGAGCGATGTCTGATGAATACGGTGGGTGGGGTAGGACGTCCCATTTCAGTGTTTCCAGGTAGGCTTTCACAACCGGAGCAACATGTGGCCGAGCGTTGTCGTGTAGCAAAATCACTCTGTCGTGTCTCTGCTCATATTGCGGCCGTTTTTCTTTCAATGTTCGGCTCAAACGCATTAGTTGTGTTCGATAAAGAAGTCCTGTGATGGTTTCACTCGGTTGCAGCAACTCATAGTACACCACGCCGAGCTGGTCCCACCAAATGCATAGCATGACTTTGGAACCATGGATATTCGGCTTTACGGTTGATGTTGATATCCCACGATTTTTGGCGCTTCGGGTTGTCGTAATGTATCCACTTTTCATCACCAGTCACGATATTATGCAAAAATCCTTTCCTGTTCTGCCGTCGGAGCTGCTGTTTGCACGTGAAAAAACGCCGTTCGACGTCTCTTGGCTTCAATTTGTACGGCACCCAATTTCCTTGCTTTTGCATCATTCCTAAGGCTTTCAGACGATGTGCAATGGCTTGTTGAGTCACATCCAATGAATCCGCAAGACTTTGTTGTGTTTGGCATGAATCTTCGTCCAGTAGTGCCTCCAATTCTGCATCTTCGAAATCGTTTGGCCGGCCGGAACGGTTCTTGTTTTCCACGCCGAAATAACCCATTTTGAAGCGATGAAACCATTCGCGACACTTTGATTCGCTAATAGATGACTCGCCATAAGTTTCTCTAATCATCTGACGAGCCTCAGCCGCAAATTTCTTTGAATTAAAACAAAAAAGCAAAACTTCCCGCAAATGGCTCTTATTTGGCTCGAACTTCGACATGTTTAAGGACTCATAAGTATCTGACGCCAATAAAATTTTACAAATGTAATGATGGGAAATTGTTGCAATATGTCTGATCTTGCCATATTACGAGCTTGATCCGCCATTTTTTCCCAGTATTTCGTGTTGGCACCATCTATACAAGAACGCCGGGAACTTATTTGTACACCTAATATAATACTGTACATTTGAGAGATGGACCATCTCAAATTTCTCTTTATTTAATGCCAATTACTTTCTGAAAAAAGTTTAAAAACGCGACTATTTCATTCAACTGCAAAATTTTCGAGAAAGTGAATCGTTCACGCGTTTTCAACAATTTAAAATTGGGTAAATCGCAGGTCACTGTCCTGTCCAGCCGCTGCCACATATAACATATGAATTACATAATTAGGTAATACTCCGGGAGGAGGTTTAAATCGTAGTATAATCAGCTGTTACGTGATTTGGAGGTTTTACGTGATTTAGTTTTGGATCATTACATGAAATCAGAAATGCGTTTGTAGGCGATTATATAAAAAGTATGTGGAAGTGAAAACCAATCTGATATCTCATCAATCCTAAAAAATATGTCGAAAGCCTTACGTCCTCTTGGAGTTTGAATATCTAAAAATACTGAAATCAACTTTTTGATGATTATGTCGGAAGCCATAAGAAATAAAAATGAGTTCGATAGCTCATTAGAACTAAGGAATATGTAGGATTTTGTGAAAACATATGCAACCCCCTTGCACCCACTTGGGGGTTGAATATCAAAAAATCCTGAAATGAGTTTTTAGATATATATAAAGAAAGCCTGAAGAAGTGAAAACCAATCCGATGTTTTATCACTCCTAAGAAATATGACGAAATACGTGAAAACGTTTTCAACCCATTTATACCCTCTTAGGGGTTGAAAAAATAAAAAACTTGAAAACGAGTTTTAGGTGATTATTAAACAATTCCGTGAAAGTAAAAAGTTATTCGATATCTAATCAGACCTGAGGGATACGGCTGAATTCGTGAAAATGTATACAACCCCTTTACACCACCTTGGGGTCGAATTTAAAAAAATCCTGAAAACACTTTCTAGGTATTTATATGAAGAATCCGTAGAATAAAAATGAATTCAATATTTGAGAAGACCTAAAAGATATGACGAAAATCGTGAAAGTATATGCATTCCATTTTCATTGATAATTGTTTTTGCCCCGCTTCCGAACGCCAATGGATATTTGATTTTTTTTTTAATCGACATTACTTTTCTAGTTGATTCACATATACATAGGTACCGAGTTTCACCTTTCTATCATAAGCCATCCTATAGTTAGGAAAAACACCCCCATTCCCGTACCATAGTACCCTATAAAAAAATAATATTTTTCCAACATGCTACTACTATAGTTCCAAGTTACAGCTTTTGATGATTATATGCTCTCGAGATAAAAAAATCGGAACTTTTTAATTTGTACCTTCCCCAACCTCACCCTCTACACCCTATCTACCAAATTTTATTTCTGCTAGGCGTCTGTTAGGCCTACTTCTGGTAAAAATTCTAATCATCTATCTTACACTGCTCTTGAGATATTAGACGTGATTTTTTAGAAAAATTCTTATCCCCTCCACTTCCATGCTCCATCGCCACCTTAAAAAATATTACTTTCAACAAACTTTATTTATCGACCTTAATACAGAAACCGAATTTTTCTAATGCAATTGGTTCGTGAGATATCGTAATATAAAGTTTTTCACCCCCCCCTCCATACGCAACTGACCACTCTCAATTTTCGATCTGTTCTGCTAGTATACCTACAGATGTTCATTAAGTTTTAATTTCGTGACATTAACCGTTTAGGAGATATGGATTTTAAAACGTCTCGATCTCGGCTTTCGAGCGTTTCGGACGCATTATTATTCCCTTCACTCCCACACCCCTTCACCTATATCAGCAATTTTCAAATGGGTCCACTATCGAAGCTCTATACAAATTCCAAGTTTCAGCCTCCTAGCGTAAGCGGTTACTGAAATCTAGAAACCAAAATTTTCTGTGTTAAACGCTTTTATTTTTTTGCGCGAGTATCATTTTTTTAAATTTTTTAAATTTTTTTTATTTGGCGCTGTTGTGTCATGTTGGTGCTCCATATAGGAGGATTGGTTGCATAACTGTTTTATATAGCAGGAGTTTATTTTCAGTGGAGAGCTTTGATCTCCTATTTAGTAGTGGGTAAAGAACATGAATCCACGTCAGGGTTTTAGACGACGATACTGAGGTGTGATGACAAAATGTTAGTTTTGTGTCTAATTGAATGCCTAGGTAGCATATTTCATCCGCCCATCTTATTTCGGTTCCCAGAAGGTTTACAGAGGGGTCGGGTAAGTACTTGCGAAGGCGCCGTTTCGTGGAAAATATGGCTTGAGTTTTATTAATATTAATTTTTATTTTCCATCTCGCAAAAAATTCTGAGAAGCTTTGAAAGGGCCATGAACCAAAATAAAAATGTAATCGCTGTTTCAAGGGTGGCGACTTCAACTACTTCCATGACTTATTCCTCAAAAATAAACAAGCTGCGCTCCAAAACTCAATTTTAATTGCATATTTAAAATTAGGTAATGTCGTTGATTTAGTCCTAATTCGAAGGATTCAAACTGCATAAATAAGCATTGAGAATTTATTGATTAACATATCTTAAATTTCTTTTCGAAGTTTTCCCTTCAGTTTCTTGACTATGCGCAATTTCAAAATCATTCGAGTCTCAGTTATGAGTGTAAAACGTGAAAAACGTGAAGAAAACCCTTTTTCCAATCGTATAGTACTCTAGATAGAATACTGAACTCCAATTTATTTTCTTGAAGGTAAACAAAAATTTTTGACTGAGATATCTCGCGAACCAACTATAGAGGTATAATGAAGTTGTGTATTGTGTATAGCTATAATAAAATGCTACTGGAATGAGGAGGAGAAGACAGTTCTTCACATTCTGCACCTGTCCAGCTCTATCCACTAGGAGAAAAGCTAACATAGGAACCTAATTTTAAAACTCATTTAATCATTCTCTGGAGATCTAATTAACGCTGAAGATTTAATTTAAATTGAAAATGAACCTATTAGTTACTGCTTTGTCCAATTATCAGTAAATATTATTTCTTAATTTTACTTTTTTATATTCGTAGTCTGTAAATATATGTATATATGGTAGACGCCAATAAATAAATAAATAATTCTCCAGCAGTCTCCGTGACATTGCCGTAACAGAGGTTACGAGAATCCAACGCTTCATTGAAAGCTTAAAATCGTGAAAACAATGCTTCTGCGATGTTGTGGGTTCAATTCCCACTCAACGCATAAATTATTTATAAGAATTTTTCAGTTGCTATTGGCTTCGAAATATTAATATAAATAGTGATCAGTGCGGAATGTTTAATAGGGTCACTACTAAAGGATTTAACACTGAGCAGATGAGTTCTGTTTACATTCTTATCAGATTCGCAAACACCATCAGAACTACCAGACAGTAGTTCATATGTTATAGGCAACATTGCTGTTCTGGTAGATCATACCACAGCCAATCAGCACTAAAAAAAATTATTAACAACTACTAGTACACTGCCATACCCTGCCCGATTTCTGACCTCACATCCCTAAGCTGACTGGACTGTACACTACAGTGTATTAAAGGCTAACCTCCTAAGCCCAGTTCGGTATCCTTACAAAAAGAAAACCGGTAGTACAACGGACCTTTTATTTTAGGTCTAAGTACGTCTGTTTTTGCTACAGACAGCCTCGCGTACCTACCTAACACTAACTAGACAGGATCTTGGAATTTATGAAGAAATAGGCCCAATAGACCTAACTGCGGGTAGTAAGCAAGACAATAAAAAAGAAAACTTACTACGCTGGACTAATTTTTTTTACGTTTCAGGAGTAGTAGACCCTAAAAACACAAAATAATACAATACAAAAGTCTGGCAGTATGCCGTTTGCTCTACGCGTTTGAAGGCACGTAGGTCACAACCCATTTCAGCTTTTTAGTTTACAATTTTTTAGTGGATAGATCGAGGAGCCCTTGTAAATTGTAGCATTCTGGAAGGTGAGGGTATGAAGGGGACGGTGTTCTTAGACGAAAAATATTGGATATTTTATATCAGGAATAGTTCACGCCTGGAAGTTGAAACTCGGCAGATAAGCTATTTGCAGAAAAAAATCGATTTGAGTGGAGAAGTACAGGAGTTGGGAAGTAAAAATGTGGCAGACACGTTAGAAAGATGGAATCGATACATTCTAATGCTATATGTCTCTCCTTCCGAAATCTCGCGATTTCGCAAATCTACACTCCAGTCTACTGGATTCTCTATAGAAGACTGAGATTTCCAAATCGCGAGATTGCTGGAACCAGGCTTTACAGCAAGCTCTACATTTCACTACAAAATATGCCAAGAGATTCATATAAATTTTAGTCACGGTCGTACATACAGGTCTGGAAACTACCGTAGTGGGGATAGACACCTTTTGTGATGAAAATAAATTACTACAGCTTCTCGTTATTTTAGTCAGGGTTACTACTAGCGATTGGTTGCGCAAGCACAACAACGCAAAGTATGCAGCCGTGACAAGTAGAAATGTCGACCGTAAATTTATTTTGTGTGTAGTTCACGTAGTTTTGAGACATTTTTATTTATTTGCATTTTGTATCGATCTTAGGCACAGCGTAAATTCTGGGGACTCTTCTGCTGTGAAATTGAAGAATCCTCCGAGGCATCCAGGCTCCGTAAAAGTCTCTCTAAAAATCCAACCACACCATGCTACCAGAGGAAACCGGACGGATCTTGGACTACATCAAGTAGGGAAACCACTGATCTTCTCCTGGATACCAACTTCACTGGTAGCTCGCATGTTGAGTCGGAGCGGGTAAGCACCATAAGAAACCATGAACCGTTGAACTCTGACGCTCTTATAACAGAGACAAAACTCCTCTGGGCGATAGGAGGCTTCAAACCATTTGAGTCTGCAGGACCGGATGGAATAATTCCTGCTGAAATCCAGCAGACCTCGGATATAATTCTACCTTGGCTGAAGGTTATCTTGAAAGGTTGCCTGGATTTAACCTACATTCCTAAAGCATGGATGGAAGTTAAGGTGGTCTTCATACCCAAAGCAGGAAAAAGCTCTAATGTCTCTCATGCCCTAAGGACCTCAGACCAATCAGTCTATGATCCTTTCTTCTGAAAACACTGGAGAGACTAATGGATGTACACATCCGCGACAATATTGACAAGCGTTTGCTGTCAACATCCCAACACGCGCTCTGGAAGGAGAGGTCGGTTAAAACGACTTTACATTCACTCGTGCGCACCATCAAAAAATCTCTTAGTATTAAAGAATACACCATGGTTGCCTTTCTCGACATCGAGCGAGCTTTCAATAACGTCAGCGAGTCCTCCTCTCGAAGGTTTGTCAGCAGAGGTACACCACAAGGTGACGTGCTCTCCCCTCTTCTTTGGAATTTAATGGTCAACAAACTACTATTGAAACTGGAAGGGGCGGGCTGCAGAGTGATTGTTTATGCAGACGATGTTGCAATTGCTGTCTCGGGATAGCACCTCAAAATGCTCAATGAGATATTGCAGAATGCTCTATCTATCTATGCTCTATCTACCCATGCAAAACAGAATTAGTCCTCCTCACCAGAAAATACTAAATTCCTCACATTGACCCTCTTTCTCTGGATTTCACCGAATTGAAATTTGAGTCTTATTTTGGACAAGAAACTTCAATGGAAACCTAACATCTAGGAATGGGTAAGGAAAGCAACAGTTGCGCTTTACTCGTGCAAAAAGGCCATTGGCAACAAATGGGGTATGCAACTTCGAATAGTTCATTGGCTCTACGTGTCCGTCATCAGACCGTTACTTATGTACGGTGTTATTGTCTGGTGGACGGCCTTAGACAAAGAGGTTAACCGAACCACTTTAGCGAAGGTACAGAGATCAGCATACATATGCATCAGCAGAGCTCTGAGAATAACTCCCTCTGTAGCATTAGACATGCTATTCAATCTACCACCCCTAGACATTTTTGGCAAGCAAATGGCAGCCAGTGGAGTCATTCGACTTAGAGCCTCTACACAGTTGACTGGCATATATGCAGGTCACTCAACAATCTTGAATCACTTCAATAACATTTCTAAAATCACCGAATACACCCCTCCCAGTTACGATTTTGACAAAAATTTCCTAACAGCCATCCCAACCCGTCTAGAATGGGAAAGGTACTCGTTACGGATGAAAGAGTACGTCCACATATATACGGCCGGCTCCGAAACTGAAGGGGGGTAGGTGGAGGTATTTTCTCTGATATGCTTAACATTAGCAGTTCCTCCCGCCTCCCGGACCACTGTAGTGTCTATCAGGCGGAGCTTGTGGCGATTATGGAGACCCTGGCCAGGCTGAGGTGTAATGTAATATCTACTAGGGATATTAGCATTTTCACAGACAGCCAAGCGGCAATAAAATCCTTGGAATCGGCCTCGACAACATCAAAGGTCGCCGTAGAATGTCGATTATGTCTTAAGGAGATGGCAAAACAGCTCAATATTCTTCTGTGCTGGGTGTCAGGACACTGGGATATTCTAGAGAACTGTATGGCTGACGCGCGGCGTGGTACTACCCTTCAGATTATGCCGAAACATCGGAATCTACATATAAACTGCACTGCAATTGAGAAAACTAAATCAAGATGGGCGGATGGCATTACATATCACACTGCGAGACAGATCTGGCCGAAGCTGGATCTAAAAGGCTTCCTTTGCTCAAAAGGGCAAATATCAGCACTACAGTCCGTGTCCTAACCGGACACTGTCTTATAGGTCGGCATACTAAACGACTCGGCCTCTTCTCAAACGAGAAACTGTCTGGATGAGGAGGAGGAGGAGACAGTGCTTCATCTTCTCTGTACCTGTCCAGCTCTCTCCGCTAAAAGAAAAGTTCATCTTGGAGCTTACTTCTTTAACAGTCTCAGTAACCTTGCCGCAACGGAGATCACGAGAATCCAACGCTTCATTGCAAGCTCTAAATGGTTCGACGAGTACGACCGGATTCGATGATCCTGTGGTAACACAACGGAACTTCTTAGGTCTAAGTATGTCCGTGTTCTCACGGGCAGCCACGCGTACCTACCTACCTGTATCGATCTAACAGAAAACCACGAGAGCATGACGAACCTGGTGCTTAAAAGCCGGTTTACATGGTGGTTGCAAACAATTTTTACTGAGTTTGTGAGGGAGCTAGCTTATCAAATTTTCAATGGAGTAGAATCAATCAAAACAAAAAAATTTTGGCACAAACACATTCACAGAATTATCGTCAATATTTTTTGCTGGATATAATATCTGTTCGTTTTACTCCTGATCAGTTCCTCATTAGAGATTTTCCTTCTCCCTCACAATCTCAGTAAAAATTATTTGCAACCGTAAACCGGCCTTAATACGACAACAACATAATTTGTATTCACTAAAGGTGTCTACCCCCACCACAAAAAATAGCATTGAGTTTTCAGACCTGTATGAGTTTAATAGCTGATTCGCATGGCCAGATTTAGGCAACTGGGTTTCGAAACCTTGAAAAGTGTTTACAGCTTGCATTCCGAGCAACTTGAAAATCTTACTTGAAATAGATGACAGTGAATATCGTGGTGGAATGTTAACGTTGTTAAACAGATATTTCAGGGCTGTCAAAACCGGATTTCATAGATTTCGAGCTGGATTACAAAAAAAGCTAGACACTCAAAGAGATTTCAAATCTCTTACATACTTGGTAAATCTAATAGATTTTAATAGAGTTTTGTCGAAATTAAGAGATTACTAGCAGTGGCGATTTTACCATGAAAGGGAAGGAAATATTACTTCCCTTCTAGAAATTAAAAAAATTATTCACAGAAATCACGTATTTCGTGATTAGTGGAACCAGTGGAATGAAATCAACATCAGAATACTTCCTCGTGTCATATAGCCTACACATAGAACTCGCTGATATGTATGTACTTGCATTTCAAACACAGTTGGAAGCAACATACTCGCTACTTCCATTTTCCGAAAAAGTAGAATTGATGTAAATTTGGATTTGCTTCCTCTTAAAGACATTACAGCCTGGAGAGCGGAATGGAAGCAGTACTAGAATTACCTATAAACCAAAATTCGATGAATCGGTGATGAAGAGGCAGCGAACATTTCGAAACTTGTCGCCGAAAAAATCTTATCACTTGGGAACAAGTTCAGCTATGTACTATCTATCTGTGAATTTTTCTTGGTTTCGGCTTGCAGGGTTCCCTGAAACCACGAAAAATGCATTGCTTTTTAAGTAGAAACTTCTACCATATTAGCTTGCGCGCTTGTGATGGTGGTGATATTGAGAGTTAGGTAGGTACGTAGGTACGCGTGGCTGCCCGTGAGAACACGGACACACTTAGACCTAAAAGGTCCGTTGTGTTACCACAGGATCATCGAATCCGGTCCTACTCGTCGAACCATTAAGAGCTTGCAATGAAGCGTTGGATTCTCGCGACCTCCATTGAGGCAAGGTCACCGAGACAGTTGAAGAAGTAAGCTCCAAGATGAGCTTTCCTTCTGGCTGATAGAGCTGGACAGGTACAGAGAAGATGAAGGACTGTCTCCTCCTCCTACTCATCCAGGCAGCTTCTACAGAAGTCGTTTAAGAAGAGACCGAGTCTTTTAGTATGTCGACCTATAAGGCAGTGTCCGGTCAGGACACCGATTGTGGTGCTGATATTCGCCCTTTTGAGCAAAGTCAGCTTTTTGGAGCGTTTTAGATCCAGCTCTGGCCAGATCTGTCTCGCAGTGTGACATGTAACACCGTCTGCCCATCTTGAGTTGGTTTTCTGAATTGAGTCTAATCCCAGTAGCAGTTTACATGTAGAGAGAGGCACACCCAGATTTCGATGTTCCGGCATAATCTGAAGGGTAGTACCGCGTCGAGCGAGTTCGTCAGCCATGCAGTTCCCTGGAATATCCCTGTGTCCTGGCACCCAGCACAGAAGAATATTGAACTGTTCAGCCATCTCCTTAAGAGATGATCGACATTCTGCGGCGACCTTTGATGTTGTCGAGGCCGATTCCAAGGATTTTATTGCCGCTTGGCTGTCTGTGAAAATGCTAATATCCCTAGTAGATATTACATTACACCTCAGCCAGGACAAGGCCTCCTTGATCGCCATAAGCTCCGCCTGAAAGACACTACAGTGGTCCGGGAGGCGGAAGGAGCTGCTAATGTTAAGCATATCAGAGAAAACACCTCCACCTACCCCGCCTTCAGTTTTGGAGCCGTCCGTATATATATATATATTGAGAGTTAAGACGAAAGTAAATACTTCCTCGTATTTCCCTCAAGAATGTCAAACATGCCGACCTCTTCCGCCTTTAGTGAGTGAAAAAGACTAAAGTATGATCGCCGAATACTTAAGAGCCGTACAGAATGAACGCATCGCAGTCGGATTGGAATGTCAAAATGTCGCAACGAGATGCAATGAAATGGTGTGAACTGCAAGTAAACGCTGCGTGAACACAATGACCGGATTGAATTCGCAGTTCTATCAGTGTCAATAATCAAAGCGAAATTGATATGTACGAGAAAATCGGTGAATTATTTTTAATGCTCATCGAAATTCTTTCATTTTATTATTTTCTTCTTAAAATTACACAGCACGATTTAGGTTATGATAATGTCATATTTGACATTTCGATGTGTTCACTTGCTACCATTTCAAATATTACCAACTTACTTGCGACTATCTGCGAACCATTGCATTCATTCTGTGCAGCTACATACAATCACATGCATTTGAAACTCTTTTTTTCCCCTCCGTGATTTTGACATTCCAAACCGACTGCGATGCGTTCATTCTGTACGGCTCTTTATGTTTATACCTCACATGTCCGTCCATCAAGCGCGTACCGACCTGCAAATGCCATAACAAATTTAGACGATCAACTGTGCAGCTCGTAATTCACTACACAAAACTGATCTCGGAAACAGCATTGCCGCACGTCATTAATTAAAAGGACCACATTTTCACGAAAATGGTAAATATGGAAAATATGGAAAATAAAGGACCATAGAATTTATTCAAAACATATTTGTGTTTTTAAAAAATAAAAAAAAATCTGCCAACAGTCTGGGCGCCACTTTATTATTTTGTGTCTAGAAGTCCGAAACGTGTTTAATGCTGAGATACGGTGTAGGTTATTATGCGACTGACAACCTAAAGAATAACGTTCCAAATAACCTCCCGGTTATTTCTTCTTCGCTTTAATTATTCTAATAGCACATCTACATTTACGTACCAAGTTTCAACTTTCTAGCATAAACCGTTTCTGAGATATAAGAAACCACCCCTCTACCCGGTATGATGATACCACTATCAACAATTTTATTTTTCTAGGATGTCTCTATAGTGGCTCTATACAGGGTGTAACTAGTACTGAGGTTCAAACGAAAATGAGAGATAGTGGAACTTGTCCTGAGTAGAAAATCGTTCTACACATACTCCCGTTTTTGCACCGTTAAGGAGATAGCGCGATTTTAAGGACGAAGGATTTTCATCGTACCTGTGATCACTGTTTGATCTCTAACTTCTGCTGTACTTAGCGTAACGTAATAATTCTGGGCTCGTTGGAAAGGACACAATTTCTTCTTTCTAATTGCTATCAACTGTGTCAATCAGTATTATACTTTTTGAGAAAAATTCATTTAAATGACACAAAAATAATAAAAAATTTAAAAAAAATACAAAAAAGTCCTGTTTTCTCCAAGAAGGACCTGATTAACCACCAAATTTTATTACACTTTCGGAAAGCCCATAAAATTTCACTATACGTTAGATAACAGAATTTTTTATGGCAACTACCCGAAGGAGTAGGACGATTTTGCCCGTTAACGAACTTAGCCTTACAAATTCAACCAAACATCCAGATTCAAAATTTCATGATCCTAGGTGAAGGCGTTCTTGAGTTATCGTGCTAACGGACAGACGGACGGACGGACGGACGGACGGACGTCAGTCGGATTTGAGGTTTTTGGCCACAAATAAACAAAAAATAATATATAACTTTTTTTCGTCCGAGGCTTGGTTCTATGCGTTACAAACTTTTGGGCTGGATTAAACTTATAATACTCTATATGATTTCATCTAGAGTATAAAAATTGTCTTTTTCGTAAAAAAAGTACCACCGGACCAATTGGGAAAAAAAGTACCAACATTAGACCAAACGGACCAAATATGGCAACGCTGCTCGAAACCCATAACTCTGACGACTGGTGCAAAGAAAGTTGTCTTGCGATTGCACTAGACGACGATAACGAAAATTCCATTAAACCATAACCCGAAGGCGACGATCGATGCAGTGTTGACCGGTAAGGAATAATTGGGAGGTGCCAAACAATTCTTAAGAGCCGCACAGAATGAACGCATCGCAGTCGGATTAGAATGTCAAAATGTCGCAACGAGATGCAATCAAACGGTATAAGCCGCAAGTAAACGCAGCATGAACACAAAGACCGGATTGAGTTCGCAGTTCTATCAGTGTCAATAATCAAAGCAAAATCGATATGGTCGCGAAAATCAAGGAAATTTGTTTAATGCTCATCGAAATGTCTTTCATTTTCCATTTTATTGTTTTCTTCTTAAAATTACACACCTCGTTTTAGGTTATGATACTGTCAAATCTGACATTTCGATGCGTTCACTTGCGACCATTTCAAATTTTACCAACTTACTTGCATTCATTGGATGGATTTCAGTACGGGGAGGAAAGAAATGCGAATACCTCACACCTATTCACAGACAGCAGGTACATAGCTGAATTTGTTCCCAAGTGATAATCTTCTTTTAGCGACAACTTTCGAAAGTGTTCGCTGCCTCTCTTCATCGCCGATTCATCGATGTTTGGTTTATAGGGTTACTTCTATTCGGAAGTTTGAGATTTTTCTTGTTTTTTTGAGAGAGAGTATGATTTTTTAGCTGCCTAATAATACGAGTATTGTTATTAATTTCCATGCAGTAGAAACTAAGCCTTAGCCAAGTGTCGCATTTGTATACTCTAGATGAAATCATATAGAGTATTATAAGTTTAATCCAGCCCAAAAGTTTGTAATTATACTCTAGATGAAATCATATAGAGTATTATAATTTTAATCCAGCCCAAAAGTTTGTAACGCATAGAACCAAGCCTCGTACGAAAAAAAGTTATATATTATTATTTATTTGTGCCCAAAAACCTGAAATCCACTTGACGTCCGTCCGTCTGAACACGATAACTCAATAACGCCTTCACCACGGATCTTGAAATTTTGAATCTGGATGTTTGGTTAAATTTATAAGGCTAAGTTCGTTCACGGGCAAAATCGTCCTACTCCTTCGGGTAGCTGCCATACAAAATGGGTTTAAGCTACGACATTGAAATTCTGTATGTGTTATTTTTCCAATAGTTGGAGCTAAATGTATGATTATGAAGAAAATCCTGTTAGTCCTTTCTGTAGCTGCCATACAAATATCCTGTCAAAATGTATTCACTTAATTTACGAAACTCACTATAACTCCAGTAATCTTTTAGCTACGAATTTTGTACTAATTAGTTTTGAGTGAAAAGGAAGTTCAAATTTACTAGTCAGCGAAATCCTTTTACCTCTTCTGGTAGCTCCTATACAAAATGTCCTTAAAACACGTGTTCAAGAATTTTGGTCGATAACTTCAGAAGGGTTTAAGCAACGTCTTTGAAATTTTGTAGTTGTTATTTTTCTAGTAGTTGGAGCTAAATGTATGATTATGAAGATAATCCTATTAGTCCTTCGTGTAGCTGCCATACAAATATCCTGTCAAAATGTATTCACTTAATTTACGGAACTCAATATAACTCAAGTAATCTTTTAGCTACGAATACGGAATTTTGTACAAATTAAACGAAGTTTGAGTTCACTAGTCAGCAAAATCCTTTTACTACTTCTGGTATCTTCCATACAAAAAATTCTTAAGACACGTGTTCAATAATATTTTTCGATAACTTTTGAACGCTTCAAGCTAGGAATTGAAATTTTGTACACGTTCATTTTTAAATGGTTCCAAGGAAAAGGATAAATATAAGGCCCCGAACACAATGCTCCCGTTCCGTTCCGTTCCGTCACGACAAGTGAGGTTATGTGATCCGTTAAAGTTGAATTTTGGTCGACTTTTCCGATCCGTTCCGTTACGACCGTTGTGTGCATTTACATGGCCAGCCCATAAGGTCTACTTTGACAGCTGAACGGAACGGGAGCATTGTGTTCGGGGCTTTAGAAATCGAGTGAGTCCTTCCTGTACCTCCCATGTGAAAGTCCTTCAAAAAGGAAATTTTTTTTCGATGACTTACCCAGTTCAAGATATGAAATTAAACACTGAATATTGTCTTTTAGTTTTGAGTAGCAATCTAATGGCAGTCCTTATTAAGGACATACAACATGCACACACGTCATTCTACTTTATCCCCAACTACAATATAAATCGGAGTTCAATTCATCTAGAGTATTATACGATTGGCTTGCACCCAATCGTGACTGCAGTATGTTTATAATCTATTCTTTGTTTTAGATATTGTGTAGTGAATTGGTGGTATATTTTTTTACACGGTGAAATGGCAAGTATTGCTGAAGCTACTGCATGCAATTGCGTAATTTGCAAAATAAGAATTCAATCTTTCCTCATCATCAATGGCGCACAAGCCCTAGTAGGGCCCTGACCTCCTGAAGTCGCCGCCTCCCATCGTCTCAATCCAAAGATCGTGTCCTCCAGCTGCTAATTTTTAAGATGGCTTTGCTGTCTTCATCATTTGAGTCTTCCCATCGTTTGCGTGGTTTGCCTACTGGCCTGTTACCACTCGCTTTACTTTTAAGAGTTTGGGGAATCTTCCATTTTCCATTCGCTCTACGTGGTCTCTACTGCAGTTTACGTAGCTTGATGAATGTTGAAGCTTCTGGCTCTTCGTAAAGTTGATACTGCTCATGGTTGTATCTTATTCGCCAGTCCGTTCCATCCTTCACAGGTCCCAAAATTCTTCGGAGGACGAATGCGTTATCCGCTTTTTCGGAAGTTCACGTTAATGTACACGTCTCGCTGCCATAATAGAGCACAGGTCCTATACTAGTTTCATATATTGGCAGCTTATTGTTCCTGTGCACTTTCTTGGATTTCATTATTGGAAGTACCGAATAATACTTTTTATTCGCTGGCATGATCTGTCGTTTGATTCCGTTCGTTTCATTGCCGTCTTTTGCTAGATTAGCCCCAAGATATATGAAGTTGTTCACGCTCTCCAAATTATACTCCGCAATTGTTATATTCTGTTTGCTTGGCGTTCTCTTTCTTATTTGTGTCATTACTTCTGTTTTGTTTTCGTTAATGGGCAACCCGATTTCTTTTGCGGCGGAGTCAAGATTGACAAATACCTCCTTAGCACTAGGGAAGGATCTTGCGAGGATGTTTGTATGGTCAGCGTATGCTACTAGCTGTGGTGACTTGAATAGTAGTGCCCCATTGGTGTCGACTGGGGTTTTTCGGATAACATACTCTAGTGCCACGTTGGAAAACATGGGGGCCAGACGATCTCTTTGCTTTAAACCACATTCCATTCGAAAGCTGGTTGTGGAATCGGTTTGTATTCATACTTGGGATTCAGTGTTCGTCATTGTGAGTCTTGTTAGTCGGACTAGTTTTGGTAGAATTCCAAAATCAAGTATAATTTGGTACAGTATCCTTCTGTCGATACTGTCGTATGCTTGTTTAAAATCTTCGAAGATTTGGTGAACATCTGTATTATATTGACACCATTTCTCAAGCACCTGTTTCACCGAGAATATCTGGTCTTTCGTTGATCGTCCGGTTCTGAATCCACCTTAGTATTCACTCATTTTTTCTTTAGTATAGGGCTTAAGACCACGGTCAATTCTTTTTTCAGTATTTTGTAGAACGTACTGTGGTGATCAGCCGATGTAACTATTTAATGCAGAAGATTCTTATTGCTACAATCTTGATTTTCCGGTTTGTTAAAAACTCTTCCAGCTTAATTCTTTTTAAAAATTGGGTTTATATTCTTACTAGCCGCGTACCGCGGCTACGCTCGCTTCGCTCACGTTGTTCCATCGCTCCTGCTATTCCCGTTGCTCTCGTTTCTCCCGTTGATCCATTGCTCCTGTTTCTCCCGTTGATCCATTGCTCCTGTTTCTCCCGTTGCTCCCATTTCTCCCGTTGATCCGTTGCTCCTGTTTCTCACGATGCTCCTGTTACTCCTGTTTCTACCATTTCTCCCCTTACTCCCATTTCTCCCGTTACTCCCATTTCTCCCGTTGCTCCGTTGCTCCCGTTACTCCATCTTCTATCCACTATCCTCCATCCCCAATCCACCATCCTCCATCCAACATCCTCTATCCACCATCCTCTATCCACCATCATCCATCCACCGTCCTCCATCCTCTATCCACCATTCACCATCCTCCATATACCACCTCCATCCTCAACTGAACGTTACTCTAACTTTGAGCCAAAAAAAGGAGATAATAATTCAACTGGACAAAGGAGAAATCACGGCAAACCTGACACGGACTTACGGCATTGTAAGATCCACCATCTACGACATCAAAGTCAACCGTGATAAGATCCTGGAATACGTTAAGACTGCTGAGGGAGACTTGAAGAGAAGAAATACAGTTAAAGTTGTCTGGAAATGGAAAATGCTTTATTTACATGGTTTATGCAAGAACGTGCCAGGCACACACCACTATCGGGTGACATTCTTCGTGAAAAAGCAAAATATTTTTACGAAAAAATAACGATAAAGAACGATTTTAGAGTTAGCGATGGCTGGCTTGATAATTTTAAAAAAAGGTTTGGGATTCGTATTTTAACTTTAACGGGCGAAAAATTATCTAGTGATGAAGAAATTTTAGTTAAAAATTCAAGAATTAGGTCTTCTGCCAGAGCAAGTTTACAACGCGGATGAAAGTGGATTGTTCTGGAGGATGTTACCACATAAGACCTTAGTGCACTCATCCGAACAAAGTGCCCCTGGAAGAAAAATGTCAAAAGACAGATTGATATTCATGCCATGTGCGAATTCCACTGGCACACACAAACTTCCGTTGCTGGTTGTAGGAAAAGCCAAGCATCCGAGGGCATTTAAAAACCTGTATTTCTTACCCGTCACCTATAAAAACCAAACCGAAGGATGGGTTACCCGAGAAGTTTTTGCTGAATGGTTCAAGCAAGATTTTATACCGGCTGTGAGAAAATTTTCAAAAGACCATAACTTACCAGCTAAAGCGTTGCTACTTCTGGATAACGCACCTGAACACCCTAAAGCAGAGGATCTACACTCCGTAGATAAGCAAATTCAAGTCTCTACATGCCTCCAAACATGACACCGCTCTTGCAACCCATGGACCAAAATGTAATCCAGCAGATAAAAATGAATTACAAAAAATCGCTCCTTTCTGATATAATAAAACAAACTGGTGGAATAAATATTTTTTTGTAAGCTTTTTCAATATATGTATACATACATTCGAGGCGAGGTTTGGCCTGGAGCAAAGTTGGAGGTTGTGGCAAGGGAGGACATCCCAAGTCGGCATCGAACAAGAGCCAGGATACCAAGCAAGCCTTCTGACGCGGCGGCTGTCCTGGAGATCCTAAAGATCTGCAACCCTGATCTTCCGACGCATAATTGGAAGATCGCCAAGATGGAGGAGCCAAAAGGGGCCGAGAGAGTCGCGACAATCGTGATTAACAAGGAGTCCCTGGCCCCCCTAGCTAACCTGAAGGGTGTGGTGAATTTTGGCCTTGGCCAAATCACACTTCGGGTCTACAAGGCGGACGCTGAGAATCCCTTACCGAGCGCGTCGGACACCGAAGCCTCGAAAATGGAAACGGATTCCGCCTCCCACGTCGTCCATAGTGACGACTCAAACCTCGCTGAGTCTGAACTGGCGATGGAACTGGACCCGGTGCAACCCGATTCCGATTCAGTACTGGTTTGCCAGGATCACTGCTCCTTAAAGGACGAAGATGATCTTGGCTCGGATGCTGGACTAGATGAAGGATCGACTGGTCCTCCCGATGGCAGTGAGGAAGATCTGCTGGCATCTGACCCGGAAGACCCGGAAGACCCGGAAGATGCGAACATAACCGTGATCGAGGCTTAATGCTGCGAATACTGCAGATTAATCTTCATCACTCGAAAACGGCATCAGACTCATTACTTCTCCGTCTAGCCAGGGATGGAGAAGACCTTGTCTTGATCCAGGAACCATGGATTGTGCATGACGTGGTAAACGGTCTCAAGACTCCAAACTATACTCTGTTCTATGTAAGGAATAATGGCAAGCCAAGAGCATGCATTCTTGCAAAAAACAGTTTAAATATATTTCTGCTACACAGCTTCAGTGATCCTGATATCGTCACAGTCAGCCTTGAACTGAATAATAAGATTCACTGGCTGATCTCGGCCTATCTGGCCCATGACCATCAAGGTCCACTGCCACCGAGTATTATAAGCGATCTAATCACGGAAGCTAGTAAGCTCAACACTGGTGTCATTCTAGGGTGTGATGGAAATGCGCATCATGCAGTCTGGGGTAGCACTGACACAAACGAAAGAGGCGAGTTGCTTTTTGACTACTTTTTAAGCACTAACCTCCTTCTATGCAACACAGGGCAAGAGCCTACCTTTATAACCAGGAATAGACAAGAAGTCTTAGACATAACCCTGGTTTCCGAAAACATGTCACACATGGTCAGCAACTGGAAGGTTTCTGAAGAAAACTCCTTCTCGGATCATCGCTACCTCCAATTTAATCTGAAAGATTACAAACCTATCCCACCGGCCTTTAGGAACTACCGGAGGACCGACTGGGTCAAATACAGGGAAACTCTTAGCGGCTTACTCCCTCCCATACCGCCACTCCAACCGAGTAGCTCAACTGATCTCGAAGGTCTGGTCACCACCCTTACGCGCGCCCTAAACGAGGCATTGTCAAACTCCTGTCCTGAGAGCAGGCCAAGAGGGAAACATAAGCCGCCATGGTGGAACGCAGAACTCGGGGCTCTTAGAAAATGCTGTAGGCAACTGTTTAACAAAGCCAAAAGCACGAAAGACGTTTGCGACTGGGACTCCTATAAAGGATCACTTCGTAAATACAAATATGAACTGAGAAAGGCGCAGCGCAAATCCTGGGGACTCTTCTGTAGTGAAAAAGAAGATTCATCCGAGGCATCCAGGCTCCGTAAAATTCTCTCTAAAAATCCAACCACACCATGCTACCTGAGGAGACCGGACGGATCTTGGACTACCTCAAGTAGGGAAACCACTGATCTCCTCCTGGACACCCACTTCCCTGGCAGCTCGCCTGTTGAGTCGGAGCGGGTAAACATTACAAGAAACCATGCACCGTTCAACTCTGACGCTCTTATAACAGAGACCAAGCTCCTCTGGGCGATAGAAGGCTTTAAACCATTTAAGTCTGCGGGACCGGATGGAATAATTCCTGCTGAAATCCAGCAGACCTCGGACATAATTCTTCCTTGGCTGAAGGTTATCTTGAAAGGCTGCCTGGATCTAACCTACATTCCTGAAACGTGGAAGGAAGTCAGAGTGGTATTCATACCCAAGGCAGGAAAAAGCTCTCATGTCTGCCCTAAGGACCTCAGACCTATCAGTCTATCATCCTTTCTTCTGAAAACACTGGAAAGATTAATGGATGTGTACATCCGCGACAATATTGACAAGCGACTGCTGTCAACATCCCAACATGCGTACTGGAAGGGGAGGTCGGTCGAAACGGCCTTACATTCGCACGTGCGCACCATTGAAAAATCTCTCAGTATTAAAGAATACACCATGGTTGCATTTCTCGATATCGAGGGAGCTTTCAACAACGTCAGACCAGAAGCAATCACTGACGCAATTTCTATCCTGAAGGTGGAGTCCTCGCTTGGCGCGCTGATCAATTTGATGTTAACATCCAGGATTGTGAACACAAAGCTGGGCGAGTCCTCCTCTCGAAGGTTTGTCAGCAGAGGTACACCACAAGGTGGTGTGCTCTCCCCTCTTCTCTGGAATTTAGTGGTCAACAAACTATTATTGAGATTGGAAGGGGCGGGCAGCAGAGTGATTGCCTATGCAGATGATGTTGCAATTGCTGTCTCGGGAAAGCACCTCAATACGCTGAGTGAGATATTGCAAAATGCTCTCTCTATCCTCTCCAAATGGGCAGCTGAATGCGGGTTGGGTGCGAACCCACGCAAAACAGAATTAGTCCTCTTCACCAGGAAATATAAAATTCCTCACGTAGACCCTCCTTCTCTGAATGGTACTAGTCTAGTTTTCACCGATAGTGCAAAATATTTGGGTCTTATTTTGGACAGGAAACTTCATTGGAAACCTAACATTCAGGAACGGGTAAAGAAAGCAACAGTTGCGCTTTACTCGTGCAAAAAGGCCATTGGCAAAAAAAGGGGTATGCAACCCAGAATAGTTCATTGGCTCTACGTGTCCGTCATCAGACCGATACTTATGTATGGTGTTATTGTCTGGTGGACGGCCTTAGACAAAGCAGTTAACTGCACCACCCTAGGGAAGGTACAGAGATCAGCATGCATATGCATCAGTGGAGCTCTGAGAACAACTCCCTCTGCAGCACTAGACATGCTATTCAGTCCGCCACCCCTAGACATTTTTGGCAAGCAAATGGCAGCCAATGCAGCCATTCGACTTAGGGCCTCTACACAGTGGACTGGCATATATGCAGGTCACTCAACAATCTTGAATCACTTCAATAACATTGCTGAAAACACCGACTACACCCCTCCCAGTTATGATTTTGAGAAGAATTTTCTAACAGCCATCCCAACCCGTCTAGAATGGGAAAGGGATTCGGTACGGATGGAAGAGTCCACCCACATATATACGGACGGCTCCAAAACTGAAGGCGGTGTAGGTGGAGGTGTTTTCTCCGATATACTTAACATTAGCAGCTCCTTCCGCCTTCCGGACCACTGTAGTGTCTTTCAGGCGGAGCTTATGGCGATCAAGGAGGCCTTGTCCTGGCTGAGGTGTAATGTAATATCTACTAGGGATATTAGCATTTTCACAGACAGTCAAGCGGCAATAAAATCCTTAGAATCGGCCTCGACAACATCAAAGGTCGCCGCAGAATGTCGATCATCTCTTAAGGAGATGGCTGAACAGTTCAATATTCTTCTGTGCTGGGTGCCAGGACACAGGGATATTCCAGGGAACTGCATGGCTGACGAACTCGCTCGACGCGGTACTACCCTTCAGATTATGCCGGAACACCGGAATCTGGGTGTGCCTCTCTCTACATGTAAACTGCTACTGGGATTAGACTCAATTGAGAAAACCAACTCAAGATGGGCAAACGGTGTTACATGTCACACTGCGAGACAGATCTGGCCGGAGCTGGATCTAAAACGCTCTAAACAGCTGACTTTGCTCAAAAGGGCGAATATCAGCACCACAGTCGGTGTCTTGACCGGACACTGTCTTATAGGTCGACATGCTAAAAGACTCGGTCTCTTCTCAAACGACTTCTGTAGAAGCTGCCTGGATGAGGAGGAGGAGG
The DNA here is from genome assembly GCA_951812415.1 of Beris morrisii. Taxonomy (NCBI): domain Eukaryota; kingdom Metazoa; phylum Arthropoda; class Insecta; order Diptera; family Stratiomyidae; genus Beris; species Beris morrisii. The sequence continues at coordinate 74,129,816 of OX638312.1, read as the reverse complement.
AGACAGTCCTTCACCTTCTCTGTACCTGCCCAGCTCTTTCAGCCAGAAGGAAAGCTCATCTTGGAGCTTACTTCTTCAACTGTCTCGGTGACCTTGCCTCAATGGAGGTCGCGAGAATCCAACGCTTCATTGCAAGCTCTAAATGGTTCGACGAGTAGGACCGGATTCGATGATCCTGTGGTAACACAACGGACCTTTTAGGTCTAAGTGTGTCCGTGTTCTCACGGGCAGCCACGCGTACCTACCTACCTACCATATATACATTCATAGTAAAATTGGTCTTTTTTTCTACTACTCTCGATAATCCGGATTCTTTGATAATCCGGCGGTTGCGTGGTCCCATATATAGTCTTTGCTAATACTATTCACTAACTGGATAACTCTTACTCGTAAAGTAAAAGCAGTTATATGCATTTTGATTAATTTAGTTTAAATATAACAATAAAGGGCAATTTAAATGCAACAAAATCAATTATAAGGCTCTTTTTTCTCAAATTAAATAGTAGTGATTAATGACTTATTTAATATGGTTTGCGCTTAAATTGGTTTAGTCTCACTGTTTTAGCGTTTCACTTTATGAGCGGTACCGAGGTCGGTCCGCCACATAAGAACACAAATGGTGCTGTGAAAGTTGTTGCCAGCGTCCGGGAGCGAATGGTCGAAAGACCGTACTGACGATCTGACTAATTAATCACCTGAGTACGGGGCGAGCAATGCACGGACCGTAGCGATAGTCCGGCTGATGTCTGATATCGCCGGCGTCCAAGTGCGTGCGTTGCAAGGGCCGTAGAAATGGTCCGGCTGAGGTCGTTTATCGCCTACGTTCGGAGGCGAGTGTTCAGGCTGCAAAATTCCAAACTAACCGGCATCGAAAACTTGTTTTTCAAACTGTTTTTTATAACTAATGTACTTGCTGTTGTGGCTCGAGCACTTGAATTTGTTATTTCGCCGCGGACAGGACTCGCCATCTCGTCTTTGTATGATCAAAGTATTAATGGCATTAAAACTCTGAATTATTTTTTCAAAAATTGAAAAGAATGTGAAATTATTTATTCGAATGGTTGAAGACAATTCATGGTCCATCGAGCCGGATATGTTTTTCGTAAACAAAAAAGAGCCTTGGAATCGATCATAGATAAATCCGCTAAACCGTTTATTAGTAATCAGTGCTATAGAAGTTCAAAGACTGCAAGGAGCTTCTCTACTGCGCAAACTTTTCATGCATCTAAAGGTACAGAATGCATCATGTGCCGCCAATCTCACACCATTCGTCAATGTCCACAATTTGCTTCATTAAATCAGGCTAAGAAATTCGAAACCATAAAGTCAAAAGGCTTGTGTATTAATTGCCTAGGCCATGGTCATTTAGCGTCCGCTTGACCCAGCAAGCATTCGTGCCTGCAATGTCAAAAGCGCCACCACACACATTTTCATAGAGGTGGCAAAGAAGAAATGACAGCAAAGACACCTATTCGTGCCACCAAATACACCGTCGACATCAAGTTTTAATTCGTACGTAGTAAACAACACCATGGAATACAAAGATGTCTTATTAGCGACTGCATTAGTAAAGGTAGTAACACCTTTTGGAAATGAGTAAGTTTTGAGGGCATTAATAGATCCTGGATCTCAAGCTTCTTTCATAACAGAAACTGCCGTCATACATTTGTGACTACCGAAAGAAGCAATCTTCGCTAACGTCTCTGGCCTTGGTAATTCAAACGCCGGAAAGGAGTCGCACCGAGTGCATATCATTTTAAAGCCGCACAACAACAATAAAGCTATTGAATTCAACGTTAGTAGTTTTGTACTAAAAACTTTAACACATGTCTTATCTAATAGAACGATATGCGGTAATCAATGGGATCATATTGAAACCTTGAATTTAGCTGATGCTAATTACAATAGAACGAATACTACAATCTACAATCAAAACGAAATGCAGATACGATACGAAGTCAAGTTCTCCTTTGTCAATGCACAACCATATTTCAAGTTAGGAAAATTTCGCGATATCGCAACAAATCGATTGGTTCACTTGGATAATCGCTTTAAAAGTAGTCCTGATTTACAAAAGTCATACATCTCTTGCATGAATGAGTATATATCATTAGGTCACATGAGAGAAGCAACTATCACAGAGGAAGATCATATTGTACTGGGACCGAATGATCAAACAAACTACTCATGCTCTTATCTTCCTCACCATGCTTTTGTAAAGGAAAGCAGCACGACGAAATTGCGAGTTGTCTTCTATGCTTTACAAACGTCAAGGAGTGGAATTTCGTTGAATGAAATTGATGTAGAGAAGGTGTATCGCCAGATAAGAGTAGCTCCATCGGATACGAACTAACAAAGAATTATCTGGCGTGAATCATCTACTTTACCTATTCGAGACTATTCTCTTGTAACAGTCACTCTTGGAACTAAACTTTCTAGCCAATCGAACATTGAAACTACTTGCTGAAGACTCCATCAAGATATATCCAATTGCAGCCGACGCCATCGCCAATGACATGTACGTTGACGATCTTATCACAGGCGAATTCAACATTCCAAAGGCTCTTGAAAAACAGCAACAAATTATATCAAGCATGGAATCGGCGGGGTTCAAGATACGGAAATGGGCTTCAAACTCCAAAGAGGTCTTTGAAAAACTTCCGCTTGAATTCAGAGAAACCAAACTACCATTCGAACTTGATATGGACCGCAACATAAAGGCCCTCGGAACACGGTGGAATCCAGCATTCGATTACTTTTCATTTATCTTCCAACTGGAAGAACCTAAAGGAGTACTGACGAAACGACGCAGCCTAACACAAATTGCTAAGCTGTATGACCCACTTGGCTGGCTATCTCCTACGATTATCATCGGCAAACTTCTTCTTCAGAATTTATGGTTAATCGGCACAGAATGGGATGATCCAGTCACCGACGAAATTAGAAAAAAATGGCTAGAGTTTCATCAAAGCGCTGAAAGGAATTAACTTAATTAACACGAAGAAATCCATGGGTTTAGCGATGCCTCGCTCAAAGCATACGCAGCAGCACTTTACTTATGTGTCACGGAAAATGGAAAGCGTAAAATATCATTGATTTCGACAAAGTCCAAGGTTACACCAATTAAAACCGTCTCTTTGCTTTGACTTGAACTATGTTGCGCTCATTTGCTTGCAAAACTTGTGAAGTATATCTTAGACTCCATCAAAATCGAAAACTTCCAATTACATGCTTGGACCGACTCCGAAATCGTCATCGCATGGTTAAGAAACCACCCCTCAAAATTAAAAACATTTGTGGCGAACAGAGTGTCACAAATTCACGAACTCTTTGGAATTAATGTTTGGAAACAGAGATCCCAGCTAATATTGCTACTCGCGGTCTATGTCAAATAGAAATAGAAAAATGTTCTCTATGATGGGAAGGCCCTCATTGGCTTCAATTGCCCGATCATCATTGGCCTTATGGTTTACAAAACACATCCACTGAACATGAATCACGAAATATCAAACCTTTACACACCGAAGTTCAATTAGAATGGGATATAATCACTAAGTTTTCATCTCTGAGAAGATTGTCTCGAGTTATCTCTTATTGTCGGCGTTTTATAAAAAATGCTAAAAAATTAAAGGAGAAAAGAGACTACACATATTTGAAATCAGAAGAAATTGAAGAAGCGTTACTATTATGTATCAAGAAAACGCAGAGTTGCTTCTTTACAAAGGATACAATTACTTCAATCTGGCAATTGAATCTCTTTATGCATACCGATGAGCTTCTACGTGTTGGTGGCAGATTACAAAATGTCGACCTGCCTTATGGAGAGAAACATCCAATAGTATTGCCATCTAAATCACATCTGACGGAATTAATCATCAGAAATGCTTACTACAGAACTTTACATGGCGGCCCAAAGTTAATGATGGCATTTCTAAAGAAGAAATATAGGATTTTGAACTGCAGGAACACTATTCGTCATGTTATTCATGCATGTGACACTTGTTATCGATATGAAGTCTTGCTGCACCAAGAGTGAATATATCAAGGCCCTTTAGCCATACTGGAGTTGACTACTGCGGGCCTTTCAACATTCTAAGATACAAAGGGCGAAAAGCTAAAAGCTACAAAGGATACGTATCGCAGCAAAATTGAAGAATGAAAGAATCAAATAGCATTTCATTCCTCTAGCCTCTCCCAACTTTGGCGGACTATGGGAGGCTGGGGTGAAGTCAACGAAATTCCATTTAAAAAGGATTGTTGGTTAATCACTACTGACATTTGAAGAGTTCAACACACTTTTGACACAAATTGAAGCATGCTTAAATTCGAGACCACTTTGCGAAATTACTCACGATCCGGACGATCTTACTTCGCTCACTCCTGGTCATTTCATCATAGGAGATAAATTGATTTGACTTCCTGAACCATCGTTACTGAACACTAATCTGCATTGTCTAACAAGATGGCATTTCGTACAATATATAATATGTATCAATCGTTTTAGAAAAGATTGAGCAATGAATACCTTGCACGTCTACAACATCGTCCGAAAAGGAATAGAGTCGAACCAAATTTAGCTGTTGGAGATCTTGTTATCATGAAGGACGGTCGAACTTCGGCTTCACATTGGCCAATGGCACGAATCATGGAGATGCATCCTGGAATTGACGGTATTGTACGCGTCGTTACAGTAAAATCGGAAGAAGGAGTGTTCAAACGATCTATAGCCAAAGTATGCGCATTACCGATAAACTCCCGAGGCACAAACCTGCCATAACTTCCACTTTCCTATGCCTCTCCCAACCAGTTCATCCTTTATTTCTTTACATTTTAAATTTATTAATCGCAGATACCGGACATCCTAGAAAGCCATATGGAAGAACCACACAATCGGGAACGTCTCAGGATACCTCGTTGAAGACACTGGGGCTCTATTCTTCTACAATAATGTTACCACATGGACCAAACATCATCGTTATATCTGGAATCTTTGAAATTCTTTGATACAGTGATTTCAACCCGGGGAGAATGTTCAGGCTGCAAAATTCAAAACCAACCGGCATCGAAAACTTCTGGCATCGAAAACTAGTTTTTCAAACTGTTTTTTATAACTAATGTTCTTGCTATTGTGGCTCGAGCACTTGAATTTGTTATCTCGCCGCGGACAGAACTCGCCACCTCGTCTTTGTATGATCAAAGTAGTTGTATTAAAAATCTGAATTATAGTTTTTTTTGAAAAATTTAAGAGAAGGTGTAATTATTTATTCGAATGGTTGAAGACCATTCAGCGAGCGTTGCACGCGCCGTAGTGATGATCCGGCTGTGGGCCCATATCGACTGCGTCTGAGGACGCAGTACAGTGCTGTCATTTTGTAATTTTCGACAGTAATGCATTTAAGTGTAGTACATGAAGTACAATAGTGGGCAACTAGGTACTCGTTCGCCGTCCGGTCGCCGTGGGTTGCAGTGGTGCGGACGGCAGTTACACGGGGGTCGAACGGCGACTGTGCCGTGGCCGTGCATACTCTTCTTCGCGCCACTAAAAAATTTCCAAAAACCGTACGGCGCAAACCGTGCAGTGTGAAACGAGCCTAATGCCGGTTTTCCACCAAACGGACAAAACAAAAACTCAGCAAAAGCTCGTGTCGAAAAAAACAAATCTTTGACTTTTCATCATTTTTTTACAAACTGTTTTTCGTGTCCCGACCAGAAGCGGTAACTTCGAAAGGTTTCGGTGTATTTTCTTACTGAGACCGCTTCGTGGAGATACTGAAAACAAAACTGCGATAGAGCACTGTCGGTTTGGTTGAAACAGTGTTTTAGATTTGTTCGAGTTCGATTTTTTGTTTTCCGTGCTTTCAAAAACATGAACAAAACAAAAACTTAACTTGTCTGCTTGGTGGAAAACCGGCATAAGAAGAGTGCTTTAGTTTTCGGGCCGGCAAATAAAAACGACCGTCCGATCCGGTTTCATTTTCACTACACTAATGTTAGTTGGACACAATAAAGACCACCTAACCAGCATCCACACATCACGTATCTCCATGAATTACAAAATAATTTTCATTGTCATATTCGTTTTCAGCGCCCCAAAATTAGTTATAAAAAGTTTGATCTCATTTCAGAACTGTTGTTGCCTACCGTTCTGTTTCTGTTGCAACAAATAGAAATTGCAAACTTTTTCCGCAGTTGCGAGACAGGTCTCGCCTCATCGTTATTGGGTTGTGAATTATTTAAATCCCTCAGTGTATAAGTTTTCAGCTGCTAATGCCTTCGAAATATTAATACAAATAGAGGACTGAACGGAACGTTTATATTCCACAAACTTTAGAGCTGTCAGATGGAATTTGATTTGTTGAAAACTACATTACTGTTCTAGAAGATCTGATTACAGCCAATTGCACTAAAAATTATTAACATATTGTATACTGTCTTACTCGTCTAGATTTCCCACCTTCCCATCCTTCAATTTGTTCGCATCAAACTAAGTTCACTATCCATAAAAAGATCAAGAGAACAGAGTGAGTAAAACAATATTTACATACTTAAATATGTTGTCCGTTTTTTAGCAACATTTTCTATGTGGATAATTTACAATTTTTCAGGAGATGCTTATAATCCGCTTATCGGACAAATTACAGAGATATTCGAAGCAATTTCGCAAATGCATTGAAACTAGGGATGTCGAAAAAATTCGATATTTCGAAATAGCGATATTTTTTAAACTATATATCGATAATATCGGCCGATATTTTTTGGAGTGATATATCGATATTTAAATCCGCGAATCGGACCACATATTTGTTGTTATATATTATATATTGTTATATTGTTGTTATATATTTTATAACTCGAACGGCATTTTTTATTTCTGCTTATTTTTGTGTATATATAACGATACTACTCATACTTTGGCCGCAAATTTAGCTATTTCTAGTTGATATTTTACTTGGCAATTTAATAAGTTTCTTATGCCGAAGCATTCGGAAAACAGAACGTCTGAATATCTAAAATTAAGCAAACATCTGACCCGAACCCTAGTGATAGCTCTGACTGATCATATTGCAACATGAGCAAACATCTCCATAGGATTAGTCTCTCTGAAAGCAAAATATGCAGAATTTACGATGATGGAGACGAAACACCAGAGCACATTCTCTCTATGTGAGAGACTTGCTCATAAAAGACTTCATTACTTCAGTCAGGGTTTCATGAAACCATCGGAATTCCGGCTTAAACAAATGCTAAGCTCCATTGAAAGCGCAGGGATCGAAGAGGAACCATAGATACTGCAGAGGGACGCCGCAATAAGCCCAATTGAAGCTGCAATGACAGAGGTGACTAAACCAACCCCAACACGAAAATCTAATCTTATAAAAAAAAACAAATTAAAAAAAAATCTAAAAATGTGAATGTAAGAGAGGGATGTCAGAAAGGTTGAAACTAGAAAACTGTTTTTCGATCACGCCAAGTCTATTTCTGTCGAAACAAAAAGATGCAAGACGCGTGGTTTCTGTAAGTGGGGGCAACCAGGCAATTATCCTGTGCACAGGGATCTATCCGCTCAGCATCTTGTTGTTATTGGTTTTTAATCTTGCAATTTCAAGTAGAAGGAAATAAAAAAAACCCGGAGGAAAGTAATATGTTTGTATTAAAGAGTCACCATAACTATCGGTTGCTGCGTCACATCCTTTTTTCGTACATTTTTATTATCACTTATTTTAAAAGCTGCGCACCGCCGTAATCTTTATTGAGGAGAGCATTTCGTTTTTGGGGAAAAAAAACTTTTTTTTAAAATTCTTATTTAAGACTCAATTCTGGGTAAAACTGTTTAAACCGTAAGACTCCATGAGGTCAAGAAGTGCCTCTCCTGAAAAGTTGTATTTTTTTACATTTGATCCATTTTCTCAAAAACCACTCATGCCCCTCTGCTGTCAGATAGAGTAGAAGGAATTAATAATGTAATAAGAAAGTGACTTGAAGCTTTCTGGTAGTCAAAGTTAGATGTATATACAACCTTCGCAACAATAATAAAATTTTACTCCACTCTATTTGCTCGTTTTGCAGTAAGGAATAATTGTCCAAAATTACATTTGAGTGGATTCTGAGAAAATGGGTCATGAAATTTACCCTTGAAAAGCCTTTGCGATATGCTCCCCTTAACGTTAAATTTCATACGGGAAGGGAGATAAGAATTTATTTTAATTGGAAAAAATATTCGATGTACAGTAGAACCCGTATATATGCAACCCTGATAGACGCAATACTACCGTAAATGCAACGTAACGCAATGTCCCGAATCCGTCCTATCGAGAGCCTGTACATTTATAACCGCATAAATGCAACCCTCATATATGCCATATCCGTCTAATTGCAATGAAATTTGCGAGACAAATTTTTTTTTTCTTGTGTTTTTGCCCTCTTAAATGGAATATTTTTTCTGCTAGGCGTCTATTAGGCCTACTTCTAGTAAAAATTCTAAGCGTCTATCTTACACTGTTCTTGAGATATGAGACGTGAGTTTTTAGAAAAATTCTTATCCCCTCCACTTCCATGCTCCAGCGCCAGCCTTAAACAAATTTTACTATCAGCAAACTTTATTTGTCAAGCTTTACACAGAAACCGAATTTTATTTTTCCAGTGCAATTGGTTCATGAGATATCCTAATCAAAAAATTTTCACCCCCACCTCCGCACGCCACTGCCCCCACTCAAAAATTTGTTTCCGGTCTATTCTCGTAGTATACCTACAGATTTTCATTATGTTTTAATTTCGTGACACTAACCGTTTAGGAGACATGAATTTTAGATCTCGATCTCGGCTTTCTTGCGTTTCGGATGCATTATTATTCCCCCCACTCCCAAACCCCTTCACGCATATCAGCAATTTTTTGGAAATGGGCCTACTATTGAAATTCCAAATTTTAGCCTCCAAACATAAGCGGTTGCTGAGATCTAGAAACCAAAATTTTCCATCTAAAACGCTTCCCCCACCTCCCTCCTGAAACCCTCACCCCTCAAAAAGTGGTCACTTCAAGGGCCTACCCAATCTATTCACAAAAAAAAATTTCAATTTAATAGCTCATAGGGTTTGGGAGCTATAAGCCCTCAAACGATTTTGCGTACGGTGGGCGGCGCACAGACGGACTGACATTTTTTTTTGCTTAAGGCGTCTATTAGTCATGAAACGTGGAACACATTTTTTTTTTAAATCGATAACAATATTTAATTATTAAAATAATAAACTAAAACTTAACACATTTAATACACATATTATTAAAAAATAGGTTTGTCATTTTTAGTTGTACTTAGCACCATACCTCAAACACCATTTAAGAACACCATAGTTGTACGTATACGGAGACCGTTTAAAAGTAACATGAGTGCACTTAAACTGGCACCGCTTAAATGATAAACTCGTATAATTGCAATGTAAGGCTTGGAAAAATCAAGTTGCAATTAAGCGGGTTTTACTGTATCGATATAGATATTTTATTTAAATATCGATATATCGATATATTTTTCAATATCAACATCCCTAATTGAAACCATAATCGCAAAATGAACTAATGATGCACTTAGGAGATATTGCTGAACCACCGATGTATGATAAATCATCATCATCATGTGCCTATAATAGGGCAAGTTTTTTGGGGCTTGTAATCCGGGGGGTTTCTTCAAACTTAAATCTGAATAGCGTACTATGCCTCGATACAGTGAATCAAAAAAGTTTAGGCACAGTCAACGTTTTTGGGAAAGCGTGTGCTAAAATACGTAGTAATAATAATATCATTAGTTCATTCCCAGAAAAAAAACCCTAAAAAAAATGTCACGGTACTTCATACACAACTTGAAATATAAGAAAAAGAAAAGAAAAGGACCACAAAAAACATCCAAAAAGTTTAGACACACTTCTTCTGTGTGCCATGTTTTTGATAATATAACGGTAATCTTTTAATTGCCTTTGCTCTATTTCTTGACTTTGTCCATAATTATTACACAGTTGTCAAATTGTCAAAGGGTTTGAGTTAGTATTGATCTTAATTTCGTGATAGGATCGATAAAATGGGCAATCGTATAGATATTCCGGTAGACGTCCTTAAAATTATAATAAATCTTCACAAATAGCAAAAATCTTATCGTGATATTGGCAATATAGTTTAGAGACCATATTCAAGTGTACGAAACATTATAAAGCATTACATAAATACTGGAAAATTAGACAGCAGATCTGGACGGCCAAACCGCCAGGAACGGATTGAAGTAGCTGCAGTGGCTCAAAATCCAAAGATTTTGACTGTCAAATTATGCCATGATAAAGAAAATTTCGAACCCCAAACAATACGGAATATCCTTAATAAAGCTGGTTATCACGGACGAGTTCCTCGGCGCAAACCGTTCATTTCGGCTGTGAATAAGAAAAGGAGGATGGAGTTCGCCAAACTCCATGGTAATCAGTCGGAATTATTTTGGAATAGCGTGATATTTATTGACGAATCAAAGTTTAACCTATTTGGTTCAGACCGCGCACAAAAAATATGATCAAAAACCAAACAAAAAGCTGGAGGAAAATAATATCATCAAAACAGTGAAACACGGCGGCGGTAATGTGATGATGTGGGAGTATATAGCGGCATCTGGAGTGGGAAGTCTCCTCTTAATTGATGAAAAGATGGACAAACACTTGTTAATACATGAATATTTTAAAGGAAAATTAGGCACCTAGCGTTGAAAAGTTGGTGTTAAATGGAAAACCATTTTTGTTCCAACAAGATAACGACCCAAAACACTCATCGTTTCTTGTGCAGGAGTGGATAAACTATCATTACAAGCAATTGAAAACTCCACCACAGTCGCCAGATATTAAAAAAATACATAACTGGAAAAAAATACGGAGTCATCACATAACATCAAAAAAAACTGCCAACAGTCTGGGCGCAACTTTATTATTTTTTCGGTAGAAGTTCGGAACGAGTTTAATTCTAAGATGCGGTGTAGGTTACTATGTGACTGAAAACCCAAAAAAAAGTTTGGGAAGCGGTTAAAATGGGGTCGCGCTAGAATACTTACGCCGCTGCCTCATATAACATATGAATTACATAATTGGGTCATACACCGGGACGAGATCTAGTCCTAGTATAATATCAGTTGTTACGCCATTAGAAGGTTTTTCGTGATTTGGTTTCGGACCATTACATGAAATCGGAAATGCGTTTGAAGACGATTATATAAAAAGTCTGTGGAAGTGAAAACCAATCTAATATCTCATCAATCCTGAGAAATATGTCGAAAGCCTTACGTCCTATTGGAGTTGAACATCTAAAAATCCTGAAATCAACTTTTGGACGATTATGTAGGAAGCCTTAGGAAGTAAAAATTAATTCGATATCTCATTAGAACTAAGAAATATGTAAGAATTTGTGAAAACATATGCAACCCCCTTGCACCCACTTTGGGGTTGAATATCAAAAATCCTGAAATGAGTTTTTAGATATATATAAAGAAAGACCGAGGAAGTAAAAACAAATTCGATGTCTTATCACTCCTAAGAGATATGACGGAATTTGTGAAAACGTGTTCAACCCGCTTTTACACTCTTAGGGGTTTAAAAAGGAAAAAACTTGAAAACAAGTTTTAGGTGATTATTAAATAAGCCAGTGGAAGTAAAAACTTATTCGATATCTTATCAGACCTGAAGGATACGGATGAATTCGTGAAAATGTATACAACCCCTTTACACCACCTTGGTGGTCCAATTTTAAAAAATCTTGAAAACACTTTCTAGGTATTTATATGAAGAACGCGTAGAAAAAAAAAAAATTCAATATTTGGGAATGCCTAATAGATATGACGAAAATCGTGAAAATATATGCATTCCATTTTAACTGATCATTTTTTTGCACCACTTCCGCACGCCAATGGATATTTGAATTTTTTTTTAATCAAAATTACTTTTCTAGTTGATTTACATATACGTACCAAATTTCAACTTTCTAGCATAAGCCGTTCTATAGTTAGGAAAAACACCCCCCACCCCCGTACCATACTACTCCTATAAAAAATTATATTTTTCCAACATGCTACTACTATAGTTCAATCTAAATACCAAGTTTCAGCGTTATATTATTATGGGTTCTCGAGATATAAAAATCGGAACTTTTTGCTTTTCACCCTCCCCCACACTTACCCTCTACACCCTCATCCATGAAATTTTTTTTCTGCTAGGGGTTTAATAGGCCTACTTCTGGTAAAAATTTTAAGCATCTGTCTTACATTGTTCTTGAGATATCAGACGTGTTTTTTTAAAAAAAATTCTTACCCCCTCCACTCCATGCTCCACCACCCCCTTAAAAAATTTTACTTTGAGCAAACTTTATTTGTCAACACTTCTACAGAAACCAAATTTTATTTCTCTAGTGCAATTGGTTCGTGAGATATCGTAATCTAAAGTTTTTCAACCCCCACCCCCGGACGTCACTGCCCCCTCTCAAGAATTTGTTTCGGATCTATTCTCCTAGTATACCCACAGATGTTTATTAAGTTTTAATTTCGTGACATTAACCGATTAGGAGTTATGGATTTTAGAATGTGTCGATCTCGGCTTTCGAGCGCTTCGGACGCATTATTATTCCCCCCACTCCCAGACCCCTATACCCATATTATCATTTTTTTTGCAAATGTGTCCACTATCGATGCTCTATATAGATTCCAAGTTTCAGCTTCCTAGCCTATGCGGTTACTGAGATCTAGAAACCAAAATTTTTCGTCTAAAACGCTTTCCCCACCTCGCCCCTCACACCCCCTCCACTCAAAAGGTGGCCACTTGAAGAAGTCTGCTCAGTCTACCAACGAAAAAAAATTCAACTTAATAGCTCAAAGAGTTTGAGAGCTATAAGCTTTCAAACGTTTTACGTACGGCGGACGGCGGACGGCGTACGGCGCACAGACGGACTGAAAATTTTTCTTGCTTTTTTGGTGTCTATTAGTCATGAAACGTGGGAAAAAAAATGTTCAGGGTAGCAAATTTTTTTTTTTTAAAAATCGATAACAATACTTTATTATTAAAATAATAAAGTAATTCACTTAAGGAGGCCATACGCGTAGACGCTTACTAGCAGTAATTCAAGCCAATTGAGGTCTAACCAAATAATAAGAGTCCAAAAGTTGGACCTATATTTCAATTTTTCACATGAGTGCCTAAACTTTTTTTAAAAAAACCATGACTCTTTTATTTTACTTTATTATTTTTTTGGTAGAAGTCCGGAACGCGTTTAATGCTCAGATGCGGTGTAGGTTACTATGCAACCACCTTACAACGCGTTTGGGTTGAATATTTAAAAATCTTGAAATTAACTTTCTGGCAAATTTACAGGAAGAACTAAATTCGGTATCTCATCAGATCTAAGAAATATGTAGAAATTTGTGAAAATGTGTGCAACTCCTTTATACTACCTCGGGGGTTGGATATCAGAAAATACTAAAAACGGTTTGTAGGCTATTATATAAATACTCTGCAGAAGATGTAACCAATTTGATATCTCATCAAACCTAAAGAGATATATAGTACATATAATATTGTGAAAACATATGCAACCTCCTTACACCCCCTTGAGGGTTGAATTTTCAAAAATCCTGAAATTAGTTTCAAGATAAATATAAAGAAATCCCGAGGAAGTAAAAACCAATTTGATGTCTATCAGTCCTAAGAAGTATGAAGAAATCAGTAAAACACGTTAAACCCTTTTATACCCTCATAAGTGTTTAAAAGGCAAAACCCTTAAAAACGTGTTTTTGTAATAATAAAACAGGACCGTGGAAGGGAATAGTTATATATATCTAATCAGACCTTCATTATATTGCTGAATTCGTAAAAATGTACACAACCCCTTTACACCCCCTTAGGGGTTCAATTTCAAAAAACGCTGAAAGCACTTCTAGACATTTATATGAAGAATCCGAGGAGTAAAACGTACACCAATTAATATTTCATATCTTTATACTCTAGATGAAATCATATAGAGTATTATAAGTTTAATCCAGCCCAAAAGTTTGTAACGCATAGAACCAAGCCTCGGACGAAAAAAAGTTATTATTCTTGTTTATTTGTGGCCAAAAATCTCAAATCCGCTTGACGTCCGTCCGTCCGTCCGTGAACACGATAACTCAAAGAACGCCTTCACCTTCAAATTTTGAATCTGGATGTTTGGTTGAATTTGTAAGGCTAAGTTCGTTAACGGGCAAAATCTTCCCACTCCTTCGGGCAGCTGCCATTCAAAATGTCCTTAAAACACGTGTTCAAGAATATTGGTCGATAACTTCAGAAGGGTTTAAGCTACAATATTGACATTTTGTATGTGTTATTTTTCCAATAGTTGGAGCTAAATGTATGATTATGAAAAATATCCTATTAGTCCTTCGTGTAGCTGCCATACAAATATCCTGTCAAAATGTCTTCACTTAATTAACGGAACTCAATATAACTCAATTAATCGTTTAGATATGAATTCGGAATTCTGTACAAATTAGTTTTTGGTGAAAACGAAGTTCGAGTTTACTAGTCAGAGAAATCCTTTTACTCCTTCTGGTATCTTCCATACAAAAAATCCTTAAGACACGTGTTCAACAATATTTTCCGATAACTTTTGAACGCTTCAAGCTACGAATTTGAAATTTTGTACACATTAATTTTTGAATGGTTCCAAGGAAAACGATAAATATGTAAGAAATCGAGTGAGTCCTTCCTGCACCTTCCATGTGAAAGTCCTTCAAAAATAAATTTTTTTTCGGTGACTCGCCCAGTTGAAGATATTGTTACGTGTAAGCCTGGCAACTCGATCGTTACACATAATGAAAACAACAACAACCGAATACCTAGTTGCAAAATAGCCCAATCAGAAACCTAGCTGAAGATAAGCCGAAACAACACGATTGTATCTCTCTTCTTATCGAATGCTCTCCAATGTACTAGAACCCTGTACATAAACCACTGAACGAAGGTCAAAATCGAAGGCTCTGAAGCTTTTGAGAAGATTCCACAACTGAACGAACGTTCAAGTACACCGGTGAACATTCAAGACTGCAACCGCCTAGTATATAAGCAGGTGAAGCGTTCAGCGAAGGCACAGTAATTTCGATTACGTCGACTGCGAGTATACGCGACCGTGTTGAGAGGAACGAAAGTGAAAGAGTTAAGCGATATATGGTATAAGCGGGCGGTACTGCCATACAGTGCGAATATAATTCTGTGAATTAATAGTGCGATTAAATAAATTATCACTTATTTTTATTTTAACCGAATTGTGTTTTACTTGAAATCCCGGCGAACCCCTAGCTCGCAACAATTGGTGTCAGAAGTGGGATTTCAAGGATTAATTCGGGTTGAAATCGCGAGTGGAAAAAGTGAAATTAAAATTCTCGAACGGACAAAGTGAGAATTTTGTGCGCTGTGAAGTGAAGTTAAAATTCTCGAACGGACAGGGAGAATTTTGTGAAATCGAACAATCTAGAGTGCTCCAGTGAGCGGTAATTGAATTAGTGAAGTAGAAAATTCTCGTACGGACAAAAAGAGAATTTGAGTGAATTTGTTTCGGGAAAATTTGTAACGGACGAAAAATCGATAGTAAAAATGCCGCGTTATTTAAAAGACTTAAAACTAATGGAGCTGAAGGAAGAGCTCGGTAGACGCGAGTTATCTAAAACAGGGAATAAGTCTGAACTTGTCAGCCGTATGATCGAGATACTTGAGGCTGAGGGTAAGGACGCAGACAGTTTCGAGTTCCCAATCGAAGAAGCTCGAAGTGGTGAGGAGGGTTTTGGTACATCAGATCCTCTGACGCAGTTAATGCAGCAAATGATGAACAAATTAGATCAACAATCAACGGACCTCAGCCAGAAAATGGATCACCAAAGTCAACAACACAGTCAACTATCAACAGACCTGAACGAGAAGCTAGACCAGACTTCAAAGGACCTCAACCAAAAATTGGAACAGCAAAGCGAACAGACGAAAGAGCTAAAAGAAGATCTAAATAATAAAATAGACACCATGGGTAAAATAATCGAAGAAAATCTGGAGGCGAAACTTCGAACTTTTGAAGAGCAAATAACGGAGAAGACATCAGCGATTGTAGAAGAAGTTGAACGCTTAAAAAGAGACTTTGATAACGTGAAAGCGACTGGAGTCATCAAGACAGAACACGTTACGCACAAAGATCTCAAAGCTCCGATTTTCGATGGACAAACACCGTGGGCCATCTACAAGACCCAATTTGAGGCTGCCGCGAGAAATAATCATTGGAATGATTTGGAACGAAGAACGGTTCTTATATTGGCACTAAGAGGTCCACCAGCAGAAGTTCTTCAAACAATTCCGCAGGGGCAACAGCAAGATTATTCGACGTTGGTACAGACCTTGGATCTTTATTACGGCAATGACCACATGCGAGAGATCTACAAGATGCAACTCCACAACCGAAGTCAAAAGGATGGCGAAACATTGCAAGAGCTAGCGCTCGATATAGAACGACTTACGTTGCTTTCATTCCCTAATGTGCAAGGCGAACAACGCAGTGATTTGGCTGTCTTCACATTTAATAATGCCGTACAGGATGAAGAACTACAGTTGTCATTAAAATTGGCAGGAAAGAAAACGATTAGCGAAGCCTTAGTATATGGGCTTACGTTCCAAGCTGCCAAGCAAAGCTCGTGGAGTAACTACCGAGTCCGAAAAATAACAGAAAAGTGTGTATGCAAGAGAGCAGAGTACACCAAGCGGAGCGTAGGATCTGGTGGCCCCCGATGCTGGAATTGCGGAAAGGCGGGACACTTAAGTCGGGATTGCAGATCAGCGGATTACACTGGAAGAGCGATACCCCACCATTGCCGCAATGAAAACACAAGTCAATGTTACGTGAGTCGGAGATTGGAACACGCTAGGCTCAGCGTTCTCCGATGTTGGCATTGCGGACAGGACGGCCATTTACGGCGTGATCTAAGAAGAAACAGGAATAATTACGATGAGCACACTTCGAAACAACCACTATGCAATAGCTGTAATGATGGGGAAATAACTGTTGTCACCGATTGCCGGTGGAAAGGAACCGAAAAACAAGGCAAACGTCGCGGAGCGATGCGATGTTGGAACTGTGGACTAGAAGGACACTTAAGGTTTGATTGTCGGAAGCCGAAGAGAACGCCGAATTATTGTTCGGATTGTACTGCCGAACAAAGGAGTACCAGAGGCGCAAAGCTACAGAGCCAATTAGAAGAGACGGAAATTGGCTGGCGAAATCAACATCAGCGTATTGTGATACAGAATAGTCAACAAGACAAAGAGGTCGTGGGGAACTTGCGACGATTAAAAGTTTGTGATCGACAGCAGGCAAAACATTACCAAACTCGGGACAAAATCTGTTCAACAACAAATCACCAGAATGCAGAGCATTGTCAACGAGCGAAATCCTCCAGCTACAGAGATGGCGATCTAGTATTGTTGTACAGCACTCGAAGACAGAGGAAAACATCGTCAAAACATCAGTGCAACGGTAAAGGAAGGCATCGAGTCAGCACGCAACTAAAGGAGGGAGTACCACGGACCAAAAATGAAAAATGACGTCACTGACGAGGGCGCTACTCTGTTCGGAACGAACAGAAACTAAGGAGGGAGTAATGTTACGTGTAAGCCTGGCAACCGCGCAACCGTACAACCCGATCGTTTCACATAATGAAAACAACAACAACCGAATACCTAGTTGCAAAATAGCCCAATCAGAAACCTAGCTGAAGATAAGCCGAAACAACACGATTGTATCTCTCTTCTTATCGAATGCTCTCCAATGTACTAGAACCCTGTACATAAACCACTGAACGAAGGTCAAAATCGAAGGCTCTGAAGCTTTTGAGAAGATTCCACAACTGAACGAACGTTCAAGTACACCGGTGAACATTCAAGACTGCAACCGCCTAGTATATAAGCAGGTGAAGCGTTCAGCGAAGACACAGTAATTTCGATTACGTCGACTGCGAGTATACGCGACCGTGTTGAGAGAGAACGAAAGTGAACGAGTTAAGCGATATATGGTATAAGCGGGCGGTACTGCCATACAGTGCGAATATAATTCTGTGAATTAATAGTGCGATTAAATAAATTATCACTTATTTTTATTTTAACCGAATTGTGTTTTACTTGAAATCCCGGCGAACCCCTAGCTCGCAACAATATGAAATTAAACACTCAATATTGTCTTTTAGTTTTGAGTAGCAATCAAATGGGAGTCCTTAATAAAGGACATACAACATGCACACACGTAATTCTACTTTATCCCAACTACAACATAAATCGGAGTTCAGTATTTCATCTAGAGTATCATACGATTGGTTTGCAGCCGATCGTGACCGTTGTATGTTTTTTATCTAAATTACTTTTCTAATAGATCTACATATACTCACCAAGTTTAAATTTTCCATCATAAGCCATTCTATAGATAGGAAAAACACTCTAAACCCCCGTACCATACAACCCCTATAAAGAATTATATTTTTCCAACTTGCTACTACTATTGCTCTATCTAAACACCAAGTTTTAGCCACCCATAATTATGTGTTCTTGAGATATAAAAATCTAAGCTTTCTCTTAATCACCCTTCTCCACCTTCACCCCGTACACCCAAACCCCTGCTAAGGGTCTATTAGGTCTACTTTCCGTAAAAAATCTAAGCATATATCTTAAACTGTTCTTATTTATTAGAAAAATTCTTATCCCCCCCCCACTTTTATGCTCCACCTTCCCTTTGAAAAATTTTATTTTCACTTGTCGACTGGTATACATGAACCAAATTTTATTTCTTCTGGCGCAATTAGTTCGTGTTATATAGTAATCTAAATTGTTTTACCCCCAACCCCCCCACGCCACTGACCCCCCTCAAAATGTTGTTTCCGGTCTATTCTCCTAGTATACTTACAGGTAGTCATTAAGTTTCTATTTCGAGACATTAACTGTTTCGGAGATATAGATTTAAGAATCTCTCAATCTCGGCTTTCAAGCCTTTCGGACGCTTTTTTTTTGCATTTTAGGTGTCTACCAGTCACGAAAAAAAAATTTAGGTTAGCAAATTTTTTTTAAAAAAATCGATAACAAATTAAAATATCTTTTGTTTAAATATTTAATAAAATGTTCGTAGGTATGTGTAAAAACAAATTATTATTTTATATTGCAGAATCGGCACGTGCTCGTAGTGTACCACCATTAAGGCCATTTGAACGTGCCGCGAGCTATTCTCCTTTTGAACGCGCTGGAAGCGTTTCGCCTTTTGAACGCGCATCAAGTCTCTCACCGCTGCCTAGCAGGTTGCGTGCTAGCTCATTGGAACCATTGGAGTCGCTTTTTAGTAAGTTTGATAGACCATTAGAGGCTCGATCCCATTCCCCAACTCCTGTAAAAGCCGGGAGATGGGCACCTCGAGACACTGAAGTAGCATACGACTCTGATGGTAATTTTTAATTTATATCGACTTTAATCATGCTATTTTTGTGTCGAACTATTTTTTTGTTAATTTTTTTTAAGTGTGTAGATTTTGGGTAAAAAAAAGAAACAAATGTAACCACATGCTACTTCCCGACTTAAAATCAAAATGAAATGAAAAGTCTTGTTGGTATTAAAATTTATACACTTTATATCATTGACAAAATTCAACGTTTCTCTTCAGTTGCTGTTGCAGTAAGTCATACAAATTCGAGACTGGATGTCTTTAATCTTCATAATGTTTCAGTTAGTAATAATGAGGAAATAACTTTTGCGGAGTCAATAAACCAAATTTTTATATGCAATGCATTGAGAAAAAAGGACTCGAGACAGTCAAGGCAGAGAGACAGTGTTAATCTCGTCTACTTTCTTCTAATTTTTATTAATTGCGATAGAAATTTTTCACGATGATGGCATCCTACCCAACGTTTCTCTTAAATGCTATGCATATGCATTTCATAAATTATTCCGCTGAAGCTGAAACATAGCAACAAACTTATCTGCAGAGATGGATTTCTAATTTGTTATGTTCTCATTTAAAGCTATGGATATTGGTTTAACGTCAAAGTAGAACAAACACTTTTATTTTAAGTACTCACGCTTACAGCTTCAGTTAGTTGACCGGATCATCGAATGTGCTTTTTATTTTTTGTATATGTAAAAAAATATTATTTTCTTCTTTGAATGTGTCAAAAAATATAAAAATTCACATTTATTATACAATTCTGCAAAATAAGGAATATTTATATTAATTTTAAATGCACACAAATAATAAATTATGTATTTTTATAAAATGAGAAAACTTGCCAAAACAGCAAATAAACGAAAATCTTTTCTAGAACAAATTTAGCCTAAGCCAAAACTATTGTAAAAAAAATTCGAAAACATTAATCTTACGGTAGAAAGAAAATCGAATCAAATTATTAGATTTAAAGGCTCGTGTAACTAGCATGTAACGTGCTTCAATTCTCCCTAGAGTAATTTGCTACGATGTTCACACTAAAGTATAGTACTGTGTTCGGCGAAACGAAAACGGACGAAAAAGGTACCTTCGAAGTAGAGTGAAATAAATTATACAGTTCACTACTAGATGTCAGTGAAATAAAAGCGCGCGAAATTTGAAAGAAATTAAAATATTGGCTAGAAATTACAATTCCGGTACACAACACAAGAAAATATAACTCACACAAAATTTCCCAAGCACAAACGAACTGAATTGACATCGAACGGTTGAAAATTTTTAATTGTCAAATATTACGCTTGTCATACAAGGGTACCGTACCCTTGGAAACAAAACTTTAACGAAACCAAGAGCCATCTCTTAGTGACTATTGCAAATGTCCGTTCCGCACATGAACACAGTACTGAAAGACGAACGAAATATTTCGTCGCGAAAAATGAGCGAAATATTAATTTTTTTATATGGAATTTGACAGTTCATTTCGTTTCGCTCGAAACACAGTACTAGGCTCAACTCCAAAATTACAGCAATTTTACTCTAGCAAGCAGCTTGACAAAAATCTTGCAAGCATAATTTAGTTATCCGTGTACATACGTTTCTCGTGTATCAACTCTCAACACAAAAATGTCGCGTGGTGTAGTACTTCCAATCCAACTGACTTGCAACTTAATGTCGGAACCGATCGGAACTTTCTTGCGCTATTTCAACTCTCGCCAGTATGCATGTGCATTCACAACTTGCTTGAAAAGGCAAGCATTTGCTGGTTAGAGCTAAAACTTGGGCAAACGAAACATAGAATAATAAATGTATGAGAACGACTTTAGCAAATTTTACTTGCTAGTATCCACTGGCCTTAAAACCTATTTCAATGTAAATGAAGATACACTAAAATTGATTCACTTGAAACATAATCCCTTTAACGTTTTTGGCATTCACCATACTTTTAGACCATTAAATTGACTTAATTGGTTGCTGCTTTAGACATTTTTATTTCTGTTACCCAATTATGCATACATATTGATTTAGATATACGTATGTACTCATATTTTATAAAAAGCTACTATGACTTGCAATGGTGTCTGCTAAAATATTCCAAAAAATTTAATAATTATTTGACTAATTTGCATAATTTTCTTATTTTTATATTCATATTTTATATAATTTTTTTAGGATTACCAATCTACCACGCGGGATTAAGAAGAAACAACTTCAGAAATTTGATGAATCCCAGCCCAAGGTTACCAATTACGGCCATAACTCGTGATCCTTGGTGGTGGGATTTGGAAGATTTGAGGCCATTCCGTGCTCATTTGCCATATCGTTCGCTACCTCCATTTTTGAGGGATTCATATCTGTCGCCTGTGAAGAGAACTTATTTGTGGTATAAGCACCCAATTAGACCCTTCGGTAAATATTGATAGCAATTACAAAAGATAGATTTTATTCTTAACAAGTCATTGCAGCACAATTTTTTCTTTTATTAATATGGCTCTAATTTTTATGACTTTTAAATATTTAGATGAAGAATTATTTTAAATAAAAGAAAACGACTATGGAATTTATGTTTTGGAATCGCACATTTAATTATAACTAACTAACACTCATTGGTGGTAAGCACTTTCTCCCTCGAACTAAAGTAATTGTCTAGTTTTAGCTTTATAGTTAGTTTTTTAATAATATCTGCAGCTTATTTATTGACCGTGTAATTACAAAAATTTATTTTCATTTTCAGCACATAACTTCTAATTTTTGCGATGACGTAAAACGATAGCAAAAAGCAAGCAAATATCGATCATCTCTGCGAACGAATTTTTTTATTCTCCTAGCAAAGCCTTAACAAAATTATCGACTTTATTTTATTTACTTCTTTCTTTTTGAAAAACGCAGATGCCTTTATTTATTAATTATCATTTATATTACATACGTATTTGTTAATTTCTGTTAATCGAACGATTGAAATGTTTATCGATCGATAAAATCTATCAAAAATAAATTTATTTAAAAAAAATCATTATGTTTTAAACGATGGAATTCAATTTTTTATTATTTTAAGGATCGTATGTATTACTCCGCCATAGCCGGTCGCAAGCCCAGACTAAGATAAGGAGGAGCGAACACATCCTGAATGGCCAGGTACACCAGTGCGTCTCAGGAAATAGGTCTGAAACCGGTGTAGTTGGACTCGCGGCATAGCTGTGAGAACTCCAACACACCATAACCGGCTGAAAGTTGGTCACATGGCTATGTGCTATAGACCTGGCCCTCCAGGTTGGGGGTTGGGCGATGGGCTAACAACTCATCACCGGAAAAAAACCTATTGTTCCGAAAGCAGGACTACAGCCTCGGATAAGATTGGATCAACGGCAACGACTCTGGCAACGCATTAAGGACTATTCTTTTGGATCTTGGAACGCTCGCTCCCTTTACAGAACACGTGCACTGCGAGAGCTTCCTAATGAAGTTTCAGGATACAACATCAACATTCTGGCGGTCCAAGAAACAAAATGGCTTGGCAGCGAGATTAATGACTTGCGGACACGCACAATACTAACCAATGGAAAACCTTCGGGGAGCAGGGAATTTGGAGTAGCTTTCGTGGTATATAGCAAATTTAAAAACTTAATTACCGACTTCAAACCCGTAAACGAGAGATTGTGTGCGATCCGCATAAAAACAAAATTTTTCAATGTATGGCTGGTAAACTGTCGCGCTCCAACGGAGAAAAAAGATGATGCAGTGAAGGACATATTCTACAACACCCTAGAACAAATATATGATTCTTTACCATCCAACGACATAAAGATACTTCTCGGAGACTTCAATGCAAAAGTAGGACAAGAGGAGACACATAGAGGAACCAATGATAATGGACAACGTCTAGTCGACTTCGCTACCAGCAAAAACTTAGTTGTAAGTTGTGCCACCATCGCAACATTTATAAAAGAACGTGGTCATCTCCGGATGGGCTCACTTTCAACGAAATTGACCACGTTCTGATGGAGAGAAGGGCTGCGACCAAAAAATACACAAATAACATGAAGTTGATGCAATACCAGTGGAGCTTCTAAAGGAAGGTTGTCCATGCCTCGCCAATCTCCTACACAAAATCATGACAGAAATTTGGATTGAAGAAAAAATATCCGACTACAGGCGCAAGCATTATATTTATGTCCAATCTATAAGAAAGGAGATAAACTGCGATGTTAAAATTACAGAGGGATATCATTGTTGAGTACGTCCTACAAAATACTGACGAAAGTAATTCAGAATTGATTAAAGCCTTATACCGAAAGTATTATCGGCGAATACCAAGGTGGTTTCAGAACCGGACGATCTTCCATTGACCAGATATTCTCAGTCAAATAAGTGCTAGAAAAATGCTGGAAATATAACATCGACGTGCAACAGATCTTCGTGGACTTCCAACAGGCATACGATAGTATAGATCGTAATGTACTATATAAAATAATGCTTGACTTCGGAATTCCACCAAAACTCGTCCAATTAACAAAAATGACCATGACTGACACTGAATCCCAAGAAGGATACAAAACAAGCTTACCCAAAGCTTCCGAACAGAATCCGGCCTGAAGCAGGGAGATGGACTCGCTCCCATGCTCTTCAATCTCGCCCTGGAATATGTCATCAGAAAGGTACCCGTTGATACCAGAAGTACCCTGCTAATCAAGTCCACTCAACTAGTGGTGTACGCGGATGACATAAACATCATGGCCAGATCTGTTCCAGATGCGAAGAAAGTCTTCCACTGTCTAGACTCAGCGGCAAAGGATGTCTGGTTAAGGGTCAATGAGAATAAGACCAAGTTCATGACCCAAACAAGAAGAAACGCGCCAACTAGACAAAATATGACCGTGGGGGACTACAACCTGGAGAATGTGGATCATTTCTCATACTTGGGATCGCACCTTGTAATAGACGGCAACGAACGGGACGAAGTAAAACAACGGATCACACTAGCAAATAAGGCGTATTTTACGGTTCTCCCGATCTTAAAATCGAAAAAAGTGCACAGGCTGAGCAAACTTCGCATATACAAGACCATAATAAGACCTGTGCTACTATATGCAAGTGAAACCAGAGCGTCTGAAAAATCAATAGATGCTTTTGAACGACGAATTCTTCGAAGAATTTTGGGACTAGTAAGAGAAGGCACTGAATGGCTTATCCGGTACAACAACGAGTTGTATAACATCTATGACGACCCATCCGCATCGACTCTTGTAAAATTTCGTAAGCTACAATGGGCAGGCCATGTGGAGCGAATGGACGACTAAAGAATTCCCAAACGCACACTGAAAGATAGAGCTCATGGCAAACGACCGGTGGGAAAACCGCGCAAAAGATACGAGGACTCAGTTGGCGCAGATTGCAGATCGCTTCTTATATGCACAAATTGGAGGACGCGGGCGCTGAACCGAGATGACTTCAGACAATGTATCCTGCAGGCCCTGGCCCGATTTAGGCTGTCGCGCCATTCATGATGATGATGTATTACTTACGATCTCTTTATTTTGATTTTTTTTTTCACGTCCGACGTATTATTTTTTATATTACACAACTGGAAGCAATTGAGCCAATTCGATCAATTCCACTAGGGTGCGTTCAGTTCAATCAAGAAACTCACAATATGAATTTACAAAATACGTCAGTTTTCGTAATATAAAATTGCGCAAATGTGTTATAGTTTAGAATATCTATAATTTAAACGATATTTCGATATTATATTCTTGATAGAATAATATTATTTTTTAAATCTTTAAATCAGAGTGTGACAGAATAACTACACTAAAACAATATCCTGTCTGTAATAACCATAAAAAACATACTGCAGTCACGATCGGCTGCAAGCCAATCATATAATACTCTAGATAAATACTGAACTCCGATTTATATTGTAGTTGGGGATAAAGTAGAATTACGTGTTGTATGTCCTTTATTAAGGACTGCCATTAGATTGCTACTCAAAACAAAAAGACAATATTCAGTGTTTAATTTCATATCTTAAACTGGGTAAGTCATCGAAAAAAAATTTCCTTTTTGAAGGACTTTCGCATGGGAGGTGCAGGAAGGACTCACTCGATTTCTTACATATTTATCCTTTTCCTTGGAACCATTCAAAAATGAACGTGTACAAAATTTCAAATTCGTAGCTTGAAGCGTTCAAAAGTTGAACACGTGTCTTAAGGACATCTTGTATGGCAGCTACCAGAAGGAGTAAAAGGATTTCACTGATTAGAAAACTCGAACTGCATTTTTACTCAAAATTAGTACAAAATTCCCAATTCATAGCTAAAAGATTACTTGAGTTATAGTACGTTCCGTAAATTAAGTGAAGACGTTTTGACAGGGTATTTGAATGGCAGCTACACGAAGGACTAATAGGATTTTCTTCATAATCATACATTTGGCTCCAACTATTGAAAAAAAAACACATACAAAATTCGTAGCTTAAACCCTTATGAAGTTATCGGCCAATATTCTTAAACACGTGTTTTAAGGACATTTTGTATGGCAGCTACCCGAAGGAGTAGGACGATTTTGCCCGTTAACGAACTTAGCCTTACAAATTCAACCAAGCATCCAGATTCAAAACACCAAGATCCTAGGTGAAGGCGTTCTTGAGTTATCGTGCTAACGGACAGACGGACGGACGGACGGACGTCAGGCGGATTTGAGGTTTTTGGCCACAAATAAACAAAAAATAATATGTAACTTTTTTTCGTCCGTTGCTTGGTTCTATGCGTTACAAACTTTTGGGCTGGATTAAACTTATAATACTCTATATGATTTCATCTAGAGTATAAAAATCTGCCAACAGGCTGGGCGTAACTTTATTATTTTATGGGTAGAAGTCCGAAACGTGTTTAATGCTGAGTTGCGGTGTAGGTTACTACTGACAACCTAAAAGAGACTGACAAC
Organism: Beris morrisii; assembly: GCA_951812415.1. NCBI lineage: Eukaryota > Metazoa > Arthropoda > Insecta > Diptera > Stratiomyidae > Beris > Beris morrisii. The sequence goes on along the minus strand of OX638312.1, from coordinate 74,103,397 downwards.
CTAAAAAATAAAATTCCAAATAGCCTCCTAGTTATTCCTTAAAATTGCTTTGATAGCTCGACATGTTTAAAAGTTTTAACGAAATTCGTGAAAATGTGGATTCACGGACATTTTTTTACTCAACCTCTGAACACCAAAAAAAATCTGAAACTTTTTTTTTGCTTTAGTTACTCTAATAGCACATCTACATATAAGTACTAAGTTTCAACTTTTTAGCATAAGCCGTTTCTGAGATATAAAGGACGACCCTTCACCCCGTACCTTGCTACCACTATGAATAATTTTATTTTTCTAGGATGTGTCTATAGCGGCTCTATATAATCCTAAATTTTTAGCTTTCTATTCATTACGGTTTTCGAGAAATAAAAATCAGAATTTTTTTCCTTTCTACCCCTTTTCACCATCACCCTCTACATCCCAACCCTTAACATTTTTTCTACCGATCCCAATTCCTGTAAAATTTTCAAGATCATATCTGATACGGTTTCTGAGATAAAAAAATGACATTTTCTGGAGAAATTGCTATTCCCCCACTTTCGTGCTCCACCTCCCCCCTCAAAAATCTTACTTTCAGTAGACTCCTTTTGTGATCACATATACAGAAACTAAATTTTATCTTCCTGGTGTAATTGGTACGGAAGATATTGTAATCCAAAGTTTTTCAAAATCAACTTAATACCTCAACGCTACGCGCCTTCAAACTATTTTACGTACGACGTACGGCGTCTACGGCGGACAGACGGACATTTTTTTGTTTGCTCTTTGGGTGCTTACTAGTACTAAAACATGTAAATTCAAAATTTCAGGGTAGCAAATTTTTTGGAAATTTCAGGTCGAATCACAATACTTTATTATTATTCAATTCAATTCAATCAATATTTATTAGTTTTTCCACTTATGTCTACCATCTTATAATTAATAATTTAGAAAACAGATAATTCAATATCTTAACAGCTAAATTAAATCTAGTTAGCACAGCAAAGCTAAGAATCTACAAATTTTAGTGAAATAAATTCAAGGAAAAATTTATACAAAAAACCTTGTGTAGTGAGTTTAAAACTAACTTACAAACTAACTTAAATTAAAGGAAAACAAAAAGTAAAAAGGTAATTAACTAACTGAAGAAAAACAATTTAGACACCAATCCATGTCAAGTAGTAGGATGTTATATGAGTGATAGTATTATCGGATTGTCGACTAGTTCCAGTCTTGTTACAAAAGATGAGTATCTGGTTGAGATTAATTCAAAAACGGTTTGCGCTTTAACTTCTGCGTGGAGACTTCTAGTGGAGAAGAAGAATGGTTTCTTCGTTATTATTTTGAGGCACTTATTTTGTGAGACCTGAAGCTTTTTAATGTGTGACTTTGCACAATGACCCCAAACAGGAGAGCTATATGCGATAATGGGTTGGATTACCATTTTGAACAATAAGATCTTGTTCTCCTCAGAAAGTTGGGATTTTCTATTTATAAGAGGATACAGGGCATACATAGCCTTGCTGACTTTGAAACATATGTTATCTATGTGACAACGAAGGGAGAGTTTTTTATCGAGTAGAACACCAAGGTAATTTAGGTTATCAGACCACGGAATTTGTTGGCCAATAAAATTGATTTTGCGGCTGGGAAGGTTTGAGCGTTTCCTCTTTTTGGTGAAAAACATAGCTTGTGTTTTTGCTGTATTTATTTTAATTTTCCACCGGTGGTAAAATTGGTAAAGTCTTTGAGTATAAAGTTCGAGTACTGCTAATATCGTGTCTGGATCGATTGAGCTGGTATAGACGCATGTATCATCTGCGAAGGTTGCTAGTTCGCAATTTGGATGTGATGGGATATCTGCCGTGTAGATATTGAACAGCGTTGGGCTGAGGCATGATCCTTGTGGGACTCCCGCAGAGATTTGGAGACTATCAGAGTAGGAAGAGTTGCTTTTAACTGTAAATGATCCGTTTGTTAGAAAAAACTGAACAATTTTCACTAGATACATCGGGAGTGATAGTTTAATTGATTTAAATATTAACCCTTCGTGCCGGACTGTATCAAAAGCTTTTTCTATATCAAGCGTTATCATTCCCACAGATTTTACTTTATTATTAAGATACGTGTTCAACAATATTAGGGCTAAAATTTGTAAGGGTGGTGGTGAGGTCTGGGGGTGGGTGGTAAAAACATTCTGATTTTTATTTCTCGAAAACCGTAATGAATAGAAAGCTAAAAATTTACGACTGTATAGAACAACTATAAAGACACGTAGCTACTACGCGTTTAACCGAAAACACACTGTACCAAAAGTCCATAGGAAAAAAACACCACTTGGTGTTCGATGGAGTCCATCCTTTTGCGGTGTTATTTGACACCCAAATAGTGGTGATAAAAATAAAATTGTTTAGGATAATTTATAATTTCCCAGTAACGGTGTAAAACGGACACAAGCGGTGTATTTTTCGTTTGTTGAAGGTTTTACGGAAACACCCGGCCGGTGTTGATTGGGATGATTTTTTTTATTTTAGGTTATAATATTAAACGTCGATTGGAACATTTTTATGCCAAAAATTATTCATTTTGAGGTATTTTTAAACATGCAAAAAGTCCTTTTGCGGGGTGATATTACTCGCCCATAACTACTATATTCGTATAAATTTAATTTAAGGCCCCGTGTATACCAAAACAGCATTTTTGTTGAAAATAAGGCAAACGGGATTCGCGAAATCTCCAAAGCAGCAAAAGAGTGGTCTTTTCAGCTTGGACAAATATAATTAACAATATGTTTTCAACTTTTTGCTGATTATTGTTTTTTGAAATTTTGATCATAAGAAAAATTATAAGCGTTTACGTCAAGCAAGTTTTCGAAATTATTAACATTAATTATTAACATTTCTGAAGTAATTGTCATTATCTTTGTCTTCACTCAATTAGGAACGACTCAATCTATTTTTGGTTGGAATTAGAATTTTCGATTTTAACTTATGTTTGGAAATAATGCATTTTGAAAACTCGGATTTTTAAATAAAATTATGTTTTTTTATTATTAAAATTTTCTATGAAAACCGATTTTTTTTTATTTTGTTTTTTCTTATGTTACTTTATCAAAGCGTTCTAAAGCAACTTAAATTCAAAAAGCTTCAAAAAAGTTAGTGTAACAATATTTTTGCAACGATTTTTCAAACTACATTTTTCAATCAAATTTTCCATTCAGACCGCTCGCTGAGGTCGAGCTGTACGGACGTTTGGTTGTGTCGGATTTTTTTTCGGCATGTTTGTTTTCATGTTACATTCGCTGAGAGTAAAAAGGTTATAGCGTTTCCCACTCCATTTCGAACCCTGCAATCCTGCAACACACGATTCGAAGGCAAAGTAACTATGGCAAGGTGTGTGTGTGTGTGCTTATTCGCCTGCTTTGAATGAAAAGTGGTTCTTAGCTTCTATCTATGTTCTGCTTCCGTTGCGGCTACTACTGATTTTACTTTATTATTTTTTAGTAATAAAGTATTGTGATCGAAATGAAATTTCAAAAAAATGTTCTACCCTGAAATTTTGTATTTACACGTTTTAGGACTAGTAACACCAAAAAAGCATAAAAAAAACATACTGCAGTCACGATCGGCTGCAAGCCAATCGTATAATACTCTAGATGAATACTGAACTCCGATTTATATTGTAGTTGGGGATAAAGTAGAATTACGTGTGTGCATGTTGTATGTCCTTTATTAAGGACTACCATTAGATTGCTACTCAAAACTAAAAGACAATATTCGGTGTTTAATTTCATATCTTGAACTGGGTAAGTAATCGAAAAAAATGTCCTTTTTGAAGGACTTTCACATGGGAGGTGCAGGAAGGACTAACTTGATTTCTTACATATTTATCCTTTTCCTTGGAACCATTCAAAAATTAATGTGTACAAAATTTCAAATTCGTAGCTTGAAGCGTTCAAAAGTTATCGAAAAATATTGTTGAACACGTGTCTTAAGGATATTATGTATGGCAGCTACCAGAAGGAGTAAAAGGATTTCGCTGATAAGTAAAACTCAAACTTCGTTTTCACACAAAACTAATTTGTACAAAATTCCGAGTTCATAGCTAAAAGATTACTTGAGTTATAGTGAGTTCCGTAAATTAAGTAAATTCATTTTGACAGGATATTTGTATGGCAGCTACACGAAGGACTAATAGGATTTTCTTTATAATCATATATTTAGCTCCAACTATTGGAAAAATAACACGTACAAAATTTGAAAGAAGTAGCTTAAACCCTTCTGAAGTTATCGGCCAATATTCTTAACACGTGTTTTAAGGACATTTTGTATGGCAGCTGCCAGAAGGAGTATAAGGATTTTGCTGATTCGTAAACTCGAACTTTCTTTTTACTCAAAACTAATTTGTACAAAATTCCCAATTTATAGCTAAAAGATTACTTGAGTTATAGTAAGTTCCGTAAATTAAGTGAAGACGTTTTGACAGGATATTTGTATGGCAGCTACACGAAGGACTATTACGATTTCCTTCATAATCATACATTTAGCTCCAACTATTGGAAAAATAACACATACAAAATTTCAATGTCGTAGCTTAAACCCTTCTGAAGTTATCGGCCAATATTCTTGAACACGTGTTTTAAGGACTTTTTGTATGGCAGCTACCAGGAGGAGTAAAGGGATTCCGCTGACTAGTAAACTCAAACTTTCTTTTCACTCAAAACTAATTTGTACAAAATTCCGAATTCGTAGCTAAAAGATTACTTGAGTTATAGTGAGGTTCTTAAATTAAGTGAATACATTTTGACAGGATATTTGTATGGCAGCTACACGAAGGACTAACAGGATTTTCTTCATAATCATATATTTAGCTCCAACTATTGGAAAAATAACACATACAAAATTTCAAAGTAGTAGCTTAAACCGTTCTGAAGTTATCGACCAATATTCATGAACACGTGTTTTAAGGACATTTTGTATGGCAGCTACCCGAAGGAGTAGGACGATTTTGCCCGTAACGAACTTAGCCTTACAAATTCAACCAAACATCCAGATTCAAAATTTCAAGATCCTAGGTGAAGGCGTTCTTGAGTTATCGTGTTCAAGGACAGACGGACGGACGGACGGACGGACGGACGGACGGACGTCAAGCGGATTTGAGGTTTTTGGGCACAAATAAACAAAAAATAATATATAACTTTTTTTCGTCCGAGGCTTGGTTCTATGCGTTACAAACTTTTGGGCTGGATTAAACTTATAATACTCTATATGATTTCATCTAGAGTATAAAAATGTCCGTCCGGGAGGTGGGGCACGAAAGTGGGGGGATAGCAATTTCTCAAAAAATGTAATTTTTATATCTCAGAAACCGTATCAGATATGATCTTCAAAATTTTACAGGAGTTGGGATCGGTAGACCTCTAGTAGGAAAAAAAATTTAGTGGTGGGGGTGATGGTGAAAAGGGATAGAAAGAAAAAAATTCTGATTTTTATTTCTCGAAAACTGTAATGAATGGAAAGCTAAAAATTTAGGATTATATAGAGCCACTATAGAGACATCCTAGAAAAATAAAATTGTTGATAGGGGTAGCAAGGTACGGAAGAGAGGGGTGGTTTTTCATATCTCAGAAACGGCTTATGCTAGAAAGTTGAACCTTGGTACGTATATGTAGATGTGCTATTAGAGTAATATATGCGATATATGGTATAAGCGGGCGGTATTGCCATACAGTGCGAATTATTGTGCGAATAGAATTGAAGTGCGAATAATAAATACTCACTTATTTTTATTTTAACCGAATTGTGTTTTACTTGAAATCCCGGCGAACCCCTAGCTCGCAACAATATCTTATAAAGGGTTTTCCAATAGGGACTTGACAACTTTGAATTCAATTTGTGAACGCACCCTTTCACTAATCATCGAACTGTCACTGTCAATTTATTCAGTAAACTTAACATTTTTATCATGGTAAAGTACACGAAGGAACAACGTCTGCAAATTATAAAAATTTACTACAGAAATTCGGAGTCGGTGACCGCTACTTTAAGAGCGTTAACTCCGATTTTCGGTCGTAATTCTCGCCCTAGTAGACAGGCAGTAACAAGTTTAGTGCAAAAATTTGAGTCTACATATTCGTTGTGTGATGTTGCCGTGCCAGTGAGACAACGGGTTGGTCGAAGTGTCGAAAATATCGCTGCCGTTGAAACGTCCGTAGCAAATGATCCAAATCAGTCAATTCCACGGCGTTCTCAAGTGTTGGGCATCGCCCAGACCACGTTATGGCGAATTTTGCGTAAGGATCTTGGTTTACACCCATACAAGATCAAGCTGACTCAAGAATTGAAGCCGATGGACCATTTGAAGCGACGTACGTTCTCCGATTGGGCTCTGGAAAAGATGCGCCAAGATGATCAATTTCATCGCAAAATCATCTTCAGTGACGAAGCTCATTTTTGGCTCAGTGGGTTCGTCAATAAGCAAAATATGCGTTATTGGTCCGGTGAAAATCCACATGTGCTTCATGAAAGACCACTTCATCCACAAAAAATAACTGTTTGGTGCGGTTTGCATGCTGGCGGCGTCATAGGCCATATTTTTTCGTCGACGATAATGATCGTCACGTTACTGTGAATGGTAATCGTTATCGCGCCATGATTACCGATTATTTTTGGCCCGAATTGGAAGATATGGACTTGGACAACATGTGGTTTCAACAGGACGGTGCCACAAGCCACACAGCACACGTTACAATCGATTTATTGAAGAGTAAGTTTGATGAGCGTGTTATCTCAAGAAATGGACCAGTCGATTGGCCGCCTCGTTCGTGCGATTTAACGCCTCTGGACTTATTTCTTTGGGGCCACGTCAAGTCGTTGGTCTATGCCAACAAGCCGACGACGTTGGAAGAGCTCAGAGCCAACATTGAACACGAAATAGCAGCCATTTCGGCCGAAATGTGTGGCCGAGTCATCGAAAATTGGGTCCAACGAATCGACCGCTGCAAACGTGCCCGCGGTGGCCATATGAACGAAGTCGAGTTCCATTCATAAATGTTTTGATTGTACTTCAACCCGATAATAAAGTTTTTGAAATATCTCAAATGGTTTGCATTTTATTTTGAAAAAAAGTTGTCAAGTCCTTATTGGAAAACCCTTTAGTACATTTGTAAGTACATACATAATTCAGACGCGTAGCGTGAATCTTCGTAGAACGATACGAACGCTAAATTTCGCGGAATTTTTTGATTACTTCCTGGAATTTAGCAATCGAAATTTTATTTCTGAATGAAAATTACGTGTTTATGATTATAGAGTTCATAGAATTTGATGATCGTGTTATTGCGCTAGCCCTACGAAGTTTCACGCTACGCGCCTGATACATATAGGGGAAGGTGCTGTACCTTGGAATGGTTGTACCTTGGAACGTTGTTAATTTTGTGTTTAAAAAGAGCATTCTGGTGTGTGAATCAAGAACTACATTTACAACAGCTGATATCAAGACAACCTGTCTTGTTATCACTTTACTTTGTCGGTTATTTTGCGTTTTTGTTGATATTTTTGTTTTGAGGTTAGTGTGAGTAATTTTTTTAACTAAGTTTGTTTAATAATTAAACTATTGTGTTGTAGTGGTATACAATCGTTTTATGCAGGATTATTATCAATAAGGTGTGTATTATCTCTTTTCTATAACATCTGATTGTAAGATAATTAGGAGGTTTAAAAAAATATCTTTTATTCAATTAATGGACCATGTTGTACCTTGGAAAGTCACACGTGTTGTACCTTGGAATGGCATAAAATAGCAATCCTGATACAAAACTAACGTGTTTTGACTGACAGAAATGTTTTTTTTTGCAGAAAATGCCTCGCAGTAAGAATGGGATTTGTAAGGCTCCCATCGATGCTAAAAATATGTTTTAATTTTCCATTCCATAAATTCAATGTTAAATAAATTACTTATGTACTACATAGTTATCCATTTTAACATATTTTATATTATTTTACCATTTTATGATGAATTTTTATACTCTAGATGAAATCATATAGAGTATTATAAGTTTAATCCAGCACAAAAGTTTGTAACGCATAGAACCAAGCCTCGGATGAAAAAAAGTTATATATTATTTTTTGTTTATTTGTGGCCAAAAACCTCAAATCCGCTTGACGTCCGTCCGTCCGTCCGTCTGTCCGTGAACACGATAACTCAAGAACGCCTTCACCTAGGATCTTGAAATTTTGAATCTGGATGTTTGGTTGAATTTGTAAGGCTAAGTTCGTTAACGGGCAAAATCGTCCTACTCCTTCGGGTAGCTGCCATACAAAATGTCCTTAAAACACGTGTTGAAGATTATTGGTCGATAACTTCAGAAGGGTTTAAGCTACGACATTGAAATTTTGTATGTGTTATTTTACCAATAGTTGGAGCTAAATATATGATTATGAAGAAAATCCTGTTAGTCCTTCGTGGAGCTGCCATACAAATATCCTGTTAAAATGTATTCACTTAATTTACGAAACACAACGAGTTAGGAGTTCAGTTGATACGGACGTATCACGTTTTTCGGTCCTAGCGAGTGCTGCTTTTAGCTTTTTGTTTAAACGTAAATCCACATCGTACATTAATATAAGTGTCAAAGTGATTCCTTTACCGTGTTCGAGTAAAAGAGGTCGGAATGACCCAGCCAGTTTTCTTCAAGTCGCAAAACAATTAAAATTAGCGCCAATTATAAAAGACTTAAAAATTAAGCCTTCTAAGGCTTCTCCAAACCAGTTTGCACCTCTTGCTGACAGTGAAAGTGCCGAGTCACCTCAAAACTGTGAAGTGCCAATAATAAAAGCCCCTGCAATAGTGTTCCCATGTCTGCAACGGGAAACAATAAACGCGATTCTAAGTTTTTTAAAAATTGAACCCAAAGACTATGACTTGAAACTTATGTCAACCGGTATCAAGCTATTACTTAACATAAGCGACTTCGTTCCGCTGACCAACCATCTAAAAATTAAAAGTGTAAACTTTTTCACCTTCCAACGGAGCGATTTAAGACCAGTTAAAATAGTCCTAAGTGGTCTATATAAGATGAACATTGATGTGCTGAAGTCGAAACTACTCGAAGTAAACATTAAACAGAATGAAATAAAAACATTTCAACTCAAGCATAGTCGATACGACGAGCAGGCCGTCTATATCTTGTATTTCGACAAAGGTACAAAAATCGCCGATCTCAGCAAACATAAGGCCATATCGAATATAATCGTTAAGGCCCCATGTGCACATTAAATGCGATTTTGTTGATTTATGGCTGTTTTCAAAAGCATTTTTCACTTCAATAGCAAAAAAAAAACCAAAAAAAAATTATACCACTTTATTAGCTGGTATGTAAACTAGGACGCGAATAGAAAAAAAATTCAAAACTGTATTTGGAAAAATTGCTATTAGCGCAACAACCCTTGAACATTTTTTAAAATGCGTAAATCCGAGTTTTTCAAAAGCATTTATTACCTATTTCTTGAATAATGAACATGTCATTTTCATTAATATAATGCTAGAAAAAATCTTAAAGAATATCCTAAATAGATTAAATTTTAAAAAATTTTCATTTTTGTTAATAATATATGAAGTCAAACTGAAGCAATTTTTCACGATTTTCATGGCAGAAATTACATAAGAAAACATCATTTCATTGAAAACTTTCATAGATAGTATAACTAATTGGTATATCTAGAAGATAAATCAATGAAAAAATTATTGATTTTGAATAGTTATGCGTTTCAAATAATTAGAAAACCTATAACACTATTTATTCTGTAAATTCAAAGTTAGTTCGCTGCTAGCCAGCGAACGATGCAGACGTGTTGTTCACGCCAAATTTTTCTTCGCTGTTTTTCTTTCGTCATATTCGTACTTCCCCTAACTAACTAGGAAGAAGAACCAGACTAGGCTTAGGCGATGATGGGACTGAATGGCGGGTTTACGTGGTCGATGACACCGTATCTACATGAGCCTACACGTGGGTTGGTATTATACATAGATATATTGTATAAGAAAATTTTGAGTACTGGAGATTTAGACATGGGTCATTCCACCAAGAATCGCCTAAGGTGTGACCTTACCATCTCCGATTCTTTTGAAAATTTTTGTACTTGAAGAACTAGTGAAAAAAATAATTGAAATGAAATTTTTTTTTCTATCTCATTTTATTTGTTAGTTATAGTATGTTAAAGTTATCGCAATGATGGTGTCCGAGTTCTCTTTGAAAATTCATATCTCTGGTAATTTTTATCCTAGAATAATAAAATAGGGCTTATTTTAAAGGGGAAGGTTTTCGCAATATAAAAAAATAAATAAAAATTATCCTTGAAATTTTATTTTCAAGGATAACGATTTTGTCCTTTTTCCTTGAATATCTCAAAATGGGTATCTTTAATTTTTTTTATTTTTTTATATTTTGTAGGTTATACCGTTTTTCAAAACATACCAAAAAATGAACTTGGGATCTCAATAATTAAATTATTAGAGAACTACACTAGCCTTAATTGAGAACCACTGATGTTCTTCGATTTTTTTGACCACGATCCCATTGAGATCCTAAGTTAATTTTTTGATATGTTAATAAACAATATAATAAACAATATATAAAATATTTAAAAAAATGTATACCATAGATATACATTTTGAGATATTCAAGGATAAATGAGAAAACTTTCATTTAGAAAAACATCAAAACTTTCAAGGACAATTTTTATTAGTATTTTTTTATAATATATTGCGACAGTTTTTAACAACAGAATATAAGACAATAAGCTCGGTGGAAGTGGAACTGTTTTCGTCGACAATGTCAAACGTCGTACAAGTAAACCCACCATTTTGCTTCGTGGGACTTATGTTTGTATTATAATAGAACTGGAGTATGATATCGCGACAGTTTCTATTTAGAATTCAAAGTGAAAGTTGTAAGTGAAATTAATAGAACCGAAAAAATATGCAAATACAAAGAATCATACCCGCTATTTCGAGAGGAATCAGAAAATAAGTCGAAAAGTCAATTGTGAGAAAGCAAGTAATAAAAAAAAAATTTTTGTATTTATTTTCTACATATGCATAAATGTGTAATTAATATTGGTTTTTTCCAATTAGGAATAGACCGGGGTGTGAAACTGAAATACATACTGTTTTGGAAGAAATAATGCCTGCTGAAAGTTGTTTTAATTTATGAAAAAAGGTCCGGCCTCACACCTTATCAGTTCCGATTTTTTTCAAATTGCGTGTTTTCGAAGAATTAGTAATCAAAATAACAAAATCGTTATCCTTGACAAAACAAATTTCAATGATATTTTTTTCCATAATATGTTATTTATGTTGCAGCAATCTTTTTCTTTATAATGAGACCCAATTAATTATTCTACGGGAAAATAAACGGATATATGAATTTACAAATAGAACTCGCCGACACCATTTTTACGAATCCTTTAACATTCTATTTTCTAAACAAAGAAATGTTGACATAGAAAAAAAAAATTTAATTTTGTTTTTTTTAGTAATTCTTCTAGTACACAAAGTTTTAAAAGAATCGGCGATGGTGATGCTTTTAATCATTTTTTTGCGATTCTTGATGAAAGGACCACCATTTACTAGTTTAGAAAATATTAAAAAAAACACATATTACAATTTTTTTGTAAATTTTAAATATTTGTTTGATAAAATGATTCTATTCGATTTGGATGTGATTTGTCATATATCAAAATAATATCTGAAATATCTGGACGAACTATTTTCACCATTAGAAATTCTTTTCATAACCAAAAAAAAACGTCTATGATAGATGCTGCGCAGTTAGAAGCAGATCGTGCTAAAGATATAGGAAGTATATGAACATGGAATCCCCGTAATTACTGTGGTGGCCGATGGCTGTTGGTCAAAAAGGTCCTGTGGTACAAACTATTCAGCCCTTTCGAAAGTAGCGGCAATAGTCATTTTATATTCAAAAAAGGTACTCTACATGTAAGTGAAAAAAAAGTATTGCCTTGTATGCAAGAAAGCTGAAAATTATTATTATTATTGAAAACACGATGGCAGCTCTACAAGCATGGAATCTGATATAATTTTAGAAGGTTTCAAGACTACTATAATAAAACGTAGTTTGATATACTCACAAATGATTGCTGATGGTGATTCCAGCACTTGTAACAAAATATTACAAGCAAGGCCTTATCAAAATATTACTGTCGAGAAAATTTAGTGCAAAAATCATTTGATATGAAACTACTGCAGGAAAATTAAAATCGTTTCGTGCAAAACACAAATTACACAAAATTGCTTTGAATTGAAGCTTGATTTATGACGTTCAAAGCAATATTGTGGAGTCGTTTAACAGCGAAAGAATATATGACCTGTATTGTAACAGATTTGTAACAATTTGAGTGCTAGCTAGGCGATTTTGTATATTTAGCGTTTTTGAGTTATTATTATTATTAGTGATGCAAATGAAAATTTGTTGACAGTGCGTGGTGTTATTTATGGGTGTAATAGTGACAATAAAAAGAAACATCTATCGGAACAAGTTAACTCGGTTCTTCGCTTTCCCAAAAAATAAAGTATTGTGAATTGTTGAAAGTTAAATGTTGAAGAAGTTATAACAAGCCGCCGCAAGGATTTGCAAGACATTTTTCACAAATGATTCTGTTCGATATTTTCGAAATGAGTCTTTGGGTAACTGAAAGTTTTTTTTTTTTTGCCATTCGTAGTAAAGGTAGCCTACATGATCATGCTGACCAACGTGAGTTCCAGTTCAGGCTCCGAAGCTACATAGTTGGACACAATGATGGTAGTTCTATAAATAGATCGAACGCAATTATAGATAATACACCTGATATAGAGCCAATTTTCTCGGGTTTGTACCAATTTATGCAATTTATTCAAAACTGTTAATAATTCTTCCTATTAATGGATGGACTAGAAAATTTAGTTGGTCTTATTCGCCGAAATTAAAAAATACAGGGTGCGCCATCTTTTATATCGGTATGTAAACATTGAATAACTTTGAATAAAATCAACTGATTTTTATGTGTGAGGTATTTTTATTCAATTTGGTCTTTTAGAATTTATTTGGATTAGTTTTTGAATACAACATCAATCAAGTGGCTCTATTGGCCACAACAAAATGTGCTCTTTTTGCTGCGTTTTCCATTAGTTTTTCGAGCATCTCGGGTGGTATAGCGATGATTTCGGCACGAATGTTTGCTTTGAGCTCGTCAATGGTCTGACGCTTGCTGGCGTACACTTTGCTTTTCAAAAACCCCATAAAAAGAAGTCCGGAGGAGTCAAATCTGGTGATCTCGGTGGCCAGTCAATGTCGCCACTATTCGACATCAGACGTCCAGGGAATTTTCGTTGCAGAAACTGAATTGTTTCATTTGCATGGTATGGCGCACCGTTTTGTTGAAACCAGTAACCATCCAGACCTTTTTTTTGTGGGCAAACATAATGAGCTAACATCCACCGATATCGTTTTCCATCGACTGTTTCGTTTTGTCAAAAAAAAAATGGCCCAATGATGTTTTTGGAGCAAACGCCGGCCCAAACAGTCACTTTTTGATCATGCAATGGCGTTTCATGGATCTCGTGTGGATTCCCCGTTCCCCAAATGCGGCAATTTTGCTTATTAACGCCGCCAAAAAATGTGAAATGGGCCTCGTCGGTCATCAAAATTTGCTTCCAAAAATCAGGTTCAATGTCAACCATTCGAGCGACTGTTTGGCCAATCAAGTCAGTCTGTGGAAAAAGGTCAAAGTTATTCAATGTTTACATACCGACATAAAAGATGGCGCATCCTGTAGTTCTCCACAGATTGCAATTCAACCAACCGCAAATTGAGTAAACCATCTATCAGAGGAGATCTTTCAAAACCATAAAAGGATTTCATAGAAAAATACAGCAGCATTTTGAAATATTATCTTCAACTGTATTTCAAAATGCAAACAGTTCCTTGTCTATTAACAGAAACTTTTTGAAATCGATATTAGAAAACGCGAAAGATATCGATTGTCCAAAAAATTTAAATGGAATTATTATTGAATTAGGGATTTTATTCGAATTGCGAATACATACTTAAAAAAGAGAATGAAATATGTTTTATAAAGACAAGAGAAATAATAAGATGAAGAAAATTGTCACATAAAAATATAGGAGTATCTACTATTTTATTTTTAACTCAAACTTTCATTTGTACAAATATTATTCCATCAACTAAGGAAAATATTTAAAAATCACCGATCATTACCTTGCCTATCAAGGTGCTGCTGTATATGAATTCTGAACTCTGAGCGATGTCATGCGCAGAACACCGATACACTTTTGGCTAAGTGACTATAGCTATAGCTTTATGATGAGTGATGACTGATTACAAAACAGACACGACACTCGACACCTGAAATTGCACGACGGCAAAGACGAAACAACAAACCATAAAGTCAAACCGATAATACTTCCCCCACTCATGCTGTAGTATTTTTCACGTCGATTCTGCCTTCATCATATTCCCGCATGACACAAGATCCATTCGATTCATGACTGAAACGGCGAACCACGAAAATGCACGAATGAAAAACGATTGAAATTGACTTTTCCCCTTTCAAGAAAGAAAATCAAAAGCGAATACAGAATATCGAAAATTTTACCTATTTTGCTTTGATCATTTCGAGAGCGTAAGAAATTATTCGTGAGCATCGGAAATTTAAATCTGAACGATCACGCACGATGTACAACGATTCAACCGTCAAACGATGCCCCTACACAGCTCTGTGTGTACGGACCTGTATGTGTGTGTGAGATGCCAAATGATGAAAAACGGAATGTAGAAATAGCGAAAGTATGAACGGAAAGGAGTACAATCCGATCGAAAGTTCGAAAGAAAATTCATTGACCTGATGTCTCGGGTTTTTTAATTTTCTGTGGACGGTGGATTTCTGGACATTCGCATGACATAGTACTATGTATATTTATGTAGGCACGAGACATGTCTCCATTCATGTTTTTATAGGCAATTGTGGACTAAAATAAAATTAATTTCGTATTATTGCATATTGGGTCATTTCATCAAGAATCGCAAAATATTATGAAATTTGGGACCTTACCATCGCCGATTCTTTTGAAAATTTTTGTACTTGAAGAATTAGTGAAATTAATTTTTTTGTTTCTATCTCAATTATAAAGATTTAAAGATTTTTAAAGATTTCGCAAAAATGGTGTCCGAGTTCTCTTTGAAAATTCATATCTCTGGTAATTTTTATCATAGAATAATAAAATATTGCTTATTTTAAAGGGGAATGTTATCGCAACATAAAAAAATACGAATAAAAATTGTCCTCCAATTTTTTTTTTACAAGGATAACGATTTTGTTCTTTATCCTTGAAAATCTTAAAATCCGTAGTTTTATTTTTTTTTTATTTTTTTATATTTTGTATATTATATTGTTTTTCAAAACATATTAAAAAACCAAATTGGGATTGGGATCGGGGTACAAAATATGGGTGAAGGAGTGTGGGAGTGGAGGAAAATAATGCGTCCGAAACGCAAAAAAGCCGAGATCGACACATTCTAAAATCCATATCTCCTAAACGGTTAATGTCACGAAATTAAAACTTAATGAACATCTTAGGTATACTAGAAGAATAGATCGGAAATAAATTTTTGAGTGGAGGCAGTGGCGTACGGAGGTGGGGGTTGAAAAATTTTAGATTACGATATCTCACGAACCAATTACACTAGAGAAATAAAAGTTGGTTTCTGTATAAAGGTTGACAAATAAAGTTTGCTAAAAGTAAAATTTGTTAAGGGGGTGGTGGAGCATGGAAGTGGAGGGGGTACGAATTTTTATTCAACCCCAAAGTGGGTGCAAGGATTTTGCGTATGTTTTCACAAATTCTTACATATTTCTAAGTTCTAATGAGATATCGAATTCATTTTTACTTCCTAAGGCTTCCTACATAATCGTCAAAAAGTTGATTTCAGGATGTTTGTTATTCAACTCCAATAGGACGTATGGCTTTCGACATATTTCTCAGGATTGATGAGATATTAGATTGGTTTGTACTTCCACAGACTTTTTATATAATCGCCTAAAAACGCAGTTCCGATTTCATGTAATGGGCCAAAACCAAATCACGAAAAACCTTCTAATGGCGTAACAACTGATATTATACTAGGACTAGACCTCGTCCCGGAGTATGACCCAATTATGTAATTCATATGTTATATGAGGCAGCGGCGTAAGTATTCTAGCGCGACCCCATTCTAACCGCTTCCCGAACTTTTTTTAGGTTTTCAGTCACATAGTAACCTACACCTCATCTCAGAATTAAACTCATTCCGAAATAATAAATATAATAATAAATAATAATAATAATAAAGTTGCGCCCAGACTGTTGGCAGATTTTTTTTTTTTTTTCGATTTACTTTTTGCCCTGTTTGCCACCTAGAAAGACGAAAAGCTAAAAATCGCTTTTCATTCTGAGCAGGCGAATAGACATTATGCCGATTACACACACACACCTTGCCATGTAGTTACTATGCCTTCGAATCGTGTGCTGCAGGCTTGCAGGGTGGGGAACATGGTAACCTTTTTACTCTCAGCGAATGAAACATAAAAACAAACCTGCCGAAAAAAAATGCGACATAACCATACGTCCGTTCAGCTCGACCTCTGCGAGTGGTCTGAATGGAAAATTTGATTGAAAAATGTAGTTTGAAAAATCGTTGCAAAAACAATGTTATACTAACTTGTTTGAAGCTTTTTGAATTTAAGTTGCTTTAGAACGCTTTGATAAAGTAACAGAAGAAAAAACAAAATAAAAAAAAATCGGTTTTCATAGAAAATTTTAATAGTAAAAAAACATAATTTTTTTTAAAAATCAGAGTTTTCAAAATGTATTATTTCCAAACATAAGTCAAAATCGAAAATTCCAATTCCAAAAAAAAATAGATTGAATCGTTCCTAATTGAGTGAAAACAAAAATAATGAAAATCACTTCAGAAATGTTTCCAAAATCGCAATTACCAAATGTGTGTTTTCAATAATTTCGAAAACTTACTCGACGTAATCGCTTATAATTTTTCTTATGATCGAAATTTCAAAAAACAATAATCAACAGAAACTTTAAAACATATTGCTGATTATATTTGTCTAAGCAGGAAAGACCTATCTTTTGCTGCTTTGGAGATTTCGCGAATCCCGTTTGCCTTATTTTCAACAAAAATGCTGTTTTGGTATACACGGGGCCTTAAGTGGCAATATTATCGTAGAAATAAGCGATCACCTACACAATGCCGGAATTGTCAGCAGTTCGGCCACGGATCTTCTCATTGCAATTTAGAACCAAAGTGCATGTATTGTAGTGGACCTCACAATCACGCCAGCTGTAGTCCAATTGCTGAACGGGTAACAAAATGCGCAAATTGCGGAGCAAACCATATATCCATCGATGTATCTTGCCATAAACGGGAAGAGTACATTGAACTGAAAAAGCGGCTTAGTTCATCGCAGCGAAATGGAGGACGTCAACAACAACAAGCGTATAGCGCTAGCAATTTCCCGTCGCTGAATATTAGAAACCAACCGGCTCCTACAAAATCTACTGCAACTGGGCATCAGCAACCTAACGTAAGTGATAAAACCTCTTATGCCAACATAACATCAGGAAATACTCGTTACTCCACCTCCGAGCTCTTCACCCCCTCCGAACTTATTAACCTCTCTAACGAATTAATATCGAAATTATCAATTTGTAAAAATAAAAATGATCAATTTAATGTAATTATCGAATTAGCTACTAAATTTATTTATGGCAAATAATAATGAAATCAAATGTATAATTTGGAACGCCCAAAGTATTAAAAACAAATTAGGTGAAACTTTAAATTTTTTGGTTCAAAATGATGTAAGCATTTGGATCATAACAGAAACTTGGCTCAGTTCTAGTGACAAATTCTATCACCCTTCTTTTAATATATACAGAAAAGATAGAGAAAACCAAACTGGGGGTGGCGTAGCAATTTTAGTTAAAAAAAACAATTAATCACAGACTGGCTCCAATAGTGAAATGTAGCATCATCGAGTCAATCTCCGTTATTCTAGAAGAAGCTAACCTATGCATTTTAGCTGTTTATTTTCCTGGAACTAAACTCAATAGTACGAAAATTAATCAGTTTCAGGACGACATTAAATTGCTACTCCGTCCTAATAATGTACTACTATGTGGCGATTTCAACGCCAGGCATTCCTTTTGGAATTGCAAGCGCGCGAATAAGGCCGGAAAAATATTAATTGATTTATTCACCAGATATAACTTCTCTATATATTACCCAGATGATCCGATACATTACCCTAGTAACGGTGCTCCTTCTACATTAGACATACTCTTAAACAAAGGCACGATTACTACCTCCATGATTTCCACAATTCCTGACCTATCATCTACCCACGTACCAGTTATGTTTAATATAGATGTCAAAATCACTAGAATAATACGAAAGTTCAAAAACAAATTGGTTTAAATTTAAAACGCAGATGAAAAACTACACCAGTTGTACTAATTTGGATCTGAGTAGTATATCAAATTCAAACGCCATTGATGAAATGATAGACAATTTTAGTAAAACATTGTTAGAGTGCACTGATGATTGCACTCCGAAAGTAGTTGCAAAAGAATCACACACTAAATTGGATGCTCACACTGAGCAACTGATCCTCAAACGAAATGTATTGCGTCGTCAATGGCAAAGAACCCGCAGGCAAGATATAAAAAAAACAGTGAATGACCTTAATGAACAAATTAAATTAGAGATATTGGCATCCAGAAATAAAAGATGGAACAGTATGCTTGCAGAACTTGAACCAGGTAGCAAAGGGATGTGGCGACTGAACAAAATTTTTCGAAAGAAAAGCATTAAGATACCACCCCTGAAATTGAATAACGAGGACATATATTCCGTAAAAGACAAAGTCGAACTTCTAGCTGATCGATTTCAATCCGTACACACAATTTCCTTGAGCTCCGGCGATCTGGCGTTCAATAACGATATCAAAGAATTTATGGCTTTACCCAGACCAAATTTCACAATTTCTTCTCAAAATTTGTTTAAACCATCTGATATAAAGAAAGTAATTAAATCGATAAGATCTAAAAAAGCACCTGGTTATGACCGGATTCTTACAGTGGCTCTAAAAAACCTCCCAAGAAACGGAATTATTCTGTTAAACTTTATATACAACGCCTGTCTGAAGTTAGCCTATTTTCCTACGCGTTGGAAACAGGCTGTTATCATACCAATACACAAACCTGGGAAAGATCCTACTTTCACCGAGAGCTATAGACCTATAAGTCTTCTCTCCACACTATCAAAGATTTTTGAAAAACTTCTCCTAACGCGCATTCTCGATCACGTGAACAAAAACTCCATTATTCCACAATTCCAATTCGGTTTTAAAGCAGGATTCTCTAGTAACCACCAAGTGCTCAGGCTTACGAAATATATTAAAAGCGCTTTCACGGATAAAAAGTCAGTGGGTATGGTTCTATTAGATATTGAAAAAGCATTTGATACCGTATGGCATGATAGCCTTCTGTTCAAACTACACCAAGGAGGTTTTCCCTATTATCTAACAGAAATTATAAAGTCTTTTCTGGTAAATCGGACATTTTCAGTTAGAATCAATAATATATATTCTTCGAAACGGACTATAGCAGCAGGAGTCCCTCAGGGCTCGTGCTTAAGTCCGACATTGTTCAATATATTCACCTCCGACCTGCCAGTGACCTCCAATTGTGAAATTGCAGCTTTTGCTGATGATATCTGCTTTTACGTTTCTTCTGACGACCCGTGCGAAATAATAAATAATCTTCAGTTGGAAGCTGCTAAATTAAATGAGTATTTCATAAAAAATAAAATGAAAATAAACTTGGAAAAAACAAATGCTATGTTCTTTACTAAAAAAAGGCAGCCAGACATCGACCAAATCCATTTCTAAATATTCTCGGAGTTACAATCGAATGGTCCAACAGCGTTAGATACTTGGGAATACACCTTGATAAAAAGTTATCCTTTAAAGAGCATGTCTTCCAAGCAAAAACCAAGTCCTTAGGCGTTCTAAGAACACTGTACCCGCTTATCAACCGAAAATCCGAACTTAACCAAGCAAATAAGCTCTTGATTTATAGATCAGTTATCCAATCGATAATTCTACACGGTGCCCCTATCTGGAACCAATGCGCCTTTTGTCACAAAAAAGTATTACAAACGATTCAAAACAAGTTTCTTAAAATTATTCTTAATAAACCTTGGTATTTCTCTACTAAAAAGTTACATGAACTTGCCAAACTGTCAACAATTTATGAAAGAACGAATCTCCTGGAAAGTAAATTCAGAAATAATTGTCTTTATTCGAGCAATGAAGTATTAAACTCCTTAATTTAAAGTTCCACTTAGTTTATTCTATTATTTTTTCTTTTTTTGTATGTTTATTATTTTATTGTATTTCTTTTTTTCCCCTTTTTTTCTAGACATAAGCTAGTTTTTAAGTAGTTATAATAGTATATTCAAGAGGTTTTTATACTCTAGATGAAATCATATAGAGTATTATAAGTTTAATCCAGCCGAAAAGTTTGTAACGCATAGAACCAAGCCTCGGACGAAAAAAAGTTATATATTATTTTTTGTTTATTTGTGCCCAAAAACCTCAAATCCGCCTGACGTCCGTCCGTCCGTCCGTCCGTCCGTCTGTCCGTGAACACGATAACTCAAGAACGCCCTCACCTATGATCTTGAAATTTTGAATCTGGATGTTTGGTTGAATTTGTAAGGCTAAGTTCGTTAACGGGCAAAATCGTCCTACTCCTTCGGGTAGCTGCCATACAAAATGTCCTTAAAACACGTGTTCAAGAATATTGGTCGATAACTTAAGAAGGGTTTAAGCTACGACTTTGAAATTTTGTATGTGTTATTTTTCCAATAGTTGGAGTTAAATATATGATTATTAAGAAAATCCTCTTAGTCCTTCGTGTAGCTGCCATACAAATATCCTGTCAAAATGTATTCACTTAATTTACGAAACTCACTATAACTCAAGTAATCTTTTAGCTACGAATTCGAAATTTTGTACAAGTTAGTTTTGAGTAAAAAGGAAGTTCGAGTTTACTAATCAGCGAAATCCTTTTACTCCTTCTGGTAGCTGCCATACAAAATGTTCTTAAAACACGTGTTCAAGAATATTGCCGATAACTTCAGAAGGGTTTAAGCTACGACATTGAAATTTTGTATGTGTTATTTTTCAAATAGTTGGAGCTAAATATATGATTATGAAGAAAATCCTGTTGGTCCTTCGTGTAGCTGCCATACAAATATCCTGTCAAAATGTATTGACTTAATTTACGAAACTCACTATAACTCAAGTAATCTTTTAGCTACGAATTCGGAATTTTAAATAAGTTAGTTTTGAGTGAAAAGGAAGTTCGAGTTAACTAATCAGCGAAATTCTTTTACTCCTTCTGGTAGCTGCCATACAAAATGTCCTTAAAACACGTGTTCAAGAATATTGCCGATAACTTCAGAAGGGTTTAAGCTACGTCTTTGAAATTTTGTATGTCTTATTTTTCCAATAGTTGTAGCTAAATGTATGATTATGAAGAAAATCCTATTAGTCCTTCGTTTAGCTGCCATACAAATATCCTGTCAAATAGCCTTCACTTAATTTACGGAACTTACTATAACTCAAGTATTATTTTAGCTATAAACTCGAAATTTTGTACAAATTAGTTTTGAGTGAAAACAAAGTTCGAGTTTACTAATCAGCAAAATCCTTTTACTCCTTCTGGTACCTGCCATACAAAATGTCCTTAAGACACGTGTTCAACAATATTTTTCGATAACTTTTGAACGCTTCAAGCTACGAATTTGAAATTTTGTACACGTTCATTTTTAAATGGTTCCAAGGAAAAGGATAAACATGCAAGGAATTGAGTGAGTCCTTCCTGCACCTCCCATGCGAAAAGGACATTTTTGTTCGATGACTTACCCAGTTTAAGATATGAAATTAAACACTGAATATTGTCTTTTAGTTTTGAGTAGCAATCTAATGGCAGTCCTTAATAAAGGACATACAACATACACACGCGTAATTCTACTTTATCCCCAACTACAATATAAATCGGGGTTAAGTATTCATCTAGAGTATTATACGATTGGCTTGCAGCCGATCGTGACTGCAGTATGTTTTTATCTTTTATTCAAATTTTTCCTCAAACAATTATAGACAATAAACTGATAAAAACTAATAAAAAAAACATATATCGAATTTTAAATAGCATATTAAAGTTGTAAAAGCGGTAGCTTGATCTCTTATCACTAAATTTCACATACTGTTAAAAAATGTATATTATATTGAATAAAAATCTAAATCTATCTAATTTACGAAACTCACTATAACTCAAGTAATCTTTTAGCTACGAACTCGAAATTTTGTATAAATTAGTTTTGAGTGAAAAGAAAGTTCCAGTTTACTAGTCAGCGAAATCCTTTTACTCCTTCTGGTAGCTCCCATACAAAATGTCCTTAAAACACGTGTTCAAGAATATTGGCCGATAACTTCAGAAGGGTTTAAGCTACGTCTTTGAAATTTTGTATGTGTTATTTTTCCAATAGTTGCAGCTAAATGTATGATTATGAAAAAAATCCTATTAGTCCTTCGTGTAGCTGCCATACAAATATCCTGTCAAAATGTCTTCACTTAATTTACGGAACTCGCTATAACTCAAGTAATCTTTTAGGCATGAACTCGGAATTTTGTACAAATTAGTTTTGAGTGAAAGCGAAGTTTGAGTTTACTAGTCAGCGAAATCCTGTTACTGCTTCTGGTAGCTGTCATACAAAATATCCTTAAGACACGTGTTCAACAAATATTTTCCGATAACTTTTGAACGCTTCAAGCTACGAATTTGAAATTTTGAACACATTAATTTTTGAATGGTTCCAAGGAAAAGGATAAATATGTACGAAATTAAGTGAGTCCTTTCTGTACCTCCCATGTGAAAGTCCTTCAAAAAGGAAATTTTTTTTCAATGACTTACCCAGTTCAAGATATGAAATTAAACACTGAATATTGTCTTTTAGTTTTGAGTAGCAATCTAATGGTAGTCCTTAATAAAGGACATACAACATGCACACACGTAGTTCTACTTTATCCCCAACTACAATATAAATCGGAGTTGAGTATTCATCTAGAGTATTATACGATTGGCTTGCAGCCGATCGTGACTGCAGTATGTTTTTAATTATGTTTAATAAATATCTCTTTTAGAATTTTCCAAGTTAGTATTTTCTTTATTTTTACCTAATTTGCAAGCGTTCCAAGGTACAACTAGTACTGTTGTACCTTGGAACAAATTTTTTTGAAATTTAAATTTTTTTCTTTCAAATTTGGAATGATATTGTTCGCTGAAAAAAAATGTATTATAAGTAAGTGGGTTATTGTTATCCCCTCAAACTTTCATCGCGTTACATGTAGTACATTTTGCATAAAAAAATAAAAAGTGATTTTCGTTCCAAGGTACAGCACTCTCCCCTACCATATATCTTAGTTTTGGATCAATTCACCAAAAATCGCTAAAAATTGTGAAATTTCTGACTTCATCATTCCCGATTTTTTGTCTATATACCAAAAATGTTGATAGGGTAGAATGGCCGATTAGTTGTAGGTACTCGTATCATTGTTTATACCTGCTTGCAACCAATTCAGTGCGCGTGGCAATGGATCCTTGGAAATTCCGATATTTGTAAACGGTTCAGGAACGGTTCATGAATGGTTTCTTCTTTACTAAGATGTCGAAATTTACTCAAAATTGAAATTTAAGATGTCCCTTATTTGGGAAAGAAAGAGTTTTTGGTTGAGATTTTAAGATTGGACTTAGATGCCCTTTTAGGTTGAAGTTTTGTTGTTGGTCTATTTGCCGGACAACTGGGTGATTAGCTATTTGGTGACTTTTTGATGCGTAAGAAATGTAAAAAATTGCTAATTTTGAATTTAATTATTTACTGTACGGATGTAAATTCAGGTACACTTTATTGAGACTTATTTGGGATTTGAGTTAAAGGAATGATGTTATTTTATCGTTACCGTGTTTAGAAATATTTGGTATTTCTACGGTTTAGATTTTTTATGAAACGCCTTATTTCTGCCCGGAATAAAAATTGGGGTTTCCTTGTTTTAGTTGTATTTAAATTTTACCAAATTTACCACATATCTGGCCTTATGATAGATTTTTTCCACAAACATCCAACATAAGCTTCACGTTTTGGTGGATAACACACACACATACCGAAAGTGTTCCAGATCATCCAACCAAAACACAGTATTCGGATCATAGGGAATCAAATTTGGAAAATCCTACAATCCTTACACTTTCTTCAAATT
Organism: Beris morrisii; assembly: GCA_951812415.1. Classification (NCBI taxonomy): domain Eukaryota; kingdom Metazoa; phylum Arthropoda; class Insecta; order Diptera; family Stratiomyidae; genus Beris; species Beris morrisii. Next base: position 74,078,963 of record OX638312.1, on the reverse strand, counting down.
TTCCAAAACCAAACTTTTTTGGACGTGGTCTTTCTTACCCTCTATTTTGAATGAAATAAAATATTTTTTACCAGGCATCTGATTAGTTTCCAAGACAAACCCATTTCTATATACATACTTACCAGAAAGGACATATAATTGCTATTTATTTTTTATGGCTTCACCTGGTAACGTATTATTCTCTGATTAGTAGGACATACCAAATATGGTAATTATTGTAATTTTCAATTTAATTTGTTTGTGATAAATGTATTGCGAAACAGTCAAATTTTTAACTAATTAATAACTTAATTAAATTATTAGAGAACTGAACTAGCTTAAATTTATGATTTTAAGAGCTGCCCATATACCTAGCATCACAAAATTCAATCCTCGTTACATACGAGTAAGTAATTAATTGAATTTTTTTATATAATAATTGAGAACCACTTATGTTCTTTGATTTTTTGACCCCGATTCCTTTGAAATCCCAAGTTGATTTATAATATGTTTTGAAAAACAATATAATACCTATACAAAATATAAAAAAAATGTAAATACGCTTTTTGAGATATTCAAGGATAAAGGACGAAATCGTTATCGTTGAAAAAAAAAATTCAAGAATAATTTTTATTTATATTGTTTTATTTTGCGACGACTTTTCCCTTTATAATAAGCCCTATTATTCTAGGATAAAAATTACCAGAGATATGAATTTTCAAAGTGGACTCGGACACTATTTTTGCGAAATCTTTAACATACTATAACTAACAAAAAAAATTATATAGAGACAAAAAATTGAATTTAAATTTTTTTTTTCACTAATTCTTCAAGTACAAAAATATTCAAAAGAATCGGCGAATGCCACAAATTTTGTAATTTTTGCCGATCCTTGATGAAATGACCCAATATGCAATAACACAAAATTAATTTTCTTTTGGTCCGCAATTACCTATAAAAACATGAATGGAGACATGTCTCGTGCCTACATAAATATATCATACATAGTACTATATCATGTGAATGTCCAGAAATCCACCGTCCACAGAAAATTAAAAAACCCGAGACGGCAGGGCAATGAATTTTCTTCCGAACTTTCGATCGGATTATACCCCTTGCACAAGTGCTCCTTTCCGTTCATACTTTCGCTATTTTTCTACATTCCGTTTTTCATCATTCTTCATCTCACATATTGCTCCGCACACACGGAGCTGTGTCGAGTGTCGATTAATCCCCTGACGGTTGAATCGTTGTACATCGTGCGTGATCGTTCAGATTTAAATTTCCGATGCTCACGAATAATTTCTTACGCTCTCGAAATGAAATCAAAGCAAAATAGGTGAAATTTTCGATTTTGGTTTGGGACTCACGGGCCCTTAAGGGCCACAGGTATTATACCTTGGATACACAGCTCGTATACAAATCATAATATCGTCAATATCACCAGTGTATCACCCAATATTATGCATATAGTACGTCAACGAGCTGATATCTACATAATATCCAACCTGTTTCCGTGTATATAAATTCGATAATTTTAGCTGATATAGCCTTCTTTTAACTGCCATCAGCGCCGTCTGTTACTGAAATCAACTGAAATTCCAATGAATGACTCTTGTGGATATTTATATTCTTCCGTCAGTTAAAATTCTTTGAGCGTGTTTTCGTTTTTGTGTGTGATATGATGGTCCGCTTTGTACATTTCTTTATTAGCAATGAAAGTGTTATTCGCCGGAACATCATACTGCAACGTTTGGCACGAAGAAATTTTGTCTTTGATAGCTAAATGTCAAAGTATAACATGTATGGGCTGTGTATCATGCTATCTTGTATCACACATCATGATTTGAATAACGTAATTTGTATACAAGCAGTGTATCCATGGTATTAGACGAGGTCCACTTTATGGCACTGACTTTTGAAATATTTAATTTTTATGCGATATGTATTTTTACCTATTACTTCCAAAATGTTAATCGTAACTCATACATATGTATGCAGCTTTTGTAGGTAATAATACGGTTCATAAAAAAATAAAATTAAAATGACATTTTTATAATGGGGTTAAAAACTACATTGAGCACCGAATTTTTAGGGTTGACGTAGCAAAAAATTTGTGTTTACGAGTAAATATCTCAAGATTGGGTGCAGTTACAATTTAGACTGTTACATTAAATGAAAGGTAATTCGATTCCCTAAAAAACGAGTTATAACACTTTGCCTTCTGATTATTCGTTTTTAAGATATAACGTTTTAAGTGAGGAGGGTACCGGTCAAAAACACTTTTCTTAACCTCCCTGTATCTCCACTGATATTGGAAATTAACCCACCCTGAAGAACAATTTCATGGAACTTATGTAGTACTATGGGTGTGGCAGTGGGGGTTAAAACAATGAATGCAAATCGCTTGAAACATTCTAAAATCGATATCTCCTGAACAATTGATGTCAGAAGATTAAAACTTTGTTGTTACCCTTAGGGATACTTCAAGATAAGACAAGGGCTAACATTTTTAAGAGGGGTGATGAGGTGTGCGGGTGGTGGGTGAAAACTTTGGATTACAATATGTTCCGAACCAATTAGACCAGGAAGATAAAATTTAGTTTCTGTATCCCATATACATCACATGAGGGGTCTACTGAAAGTAAATTTTTTGAGTGGAGAGGTGGAGCACGAAAGTGAGAGGACAGCAATTTCTCAAAAAATGTAATTGTTATATCTCAAAAACCGTATCAGTTATGATCTCGAAAATTTTACAGGATTTGAGGTCGGTAAACCGCTAGTTGGGAAAAAAAATGTTAGGGGTGGGGATGTAGGGGGTGATGGTGAAAGCGCTGTGAATAATTATTCTATTGATAAAAAAAATACGTAAGTAAATAAAAAAAATCTGCCAACAGTCTGGGCGCAACTTTATTATTTTATGGGTAGAAGTCCGGAACGTGTTTAATGATGAGATTCGGTGTAGGTTACTATGCGACTGACAACCTAAGAAATAACCATTAGGCTATTTACAACGTTATTTTTTCGGTTGTCAGCCGCATAGTAACCTACACCGAATCTCATCATTAAACACGTTTCGGACTTCTACCCATAAAATAATAAAGTTGCGCCTAGACTGTTGGCAGATTTTTTAAAATAGCTGCTGTCTTCTTCATACTGGCAGCGTTGTCTGTAACTAAGGCGACAATCTTATCTCGTATACTGTATTCTAATAATATTTCGTTAATAGCCTGGAAGTGAAATTAAGGAATAAGGTAATATGTAATAGCTAACTAGAGCAATAAACATACTGCAGTCACGATCGGCTGCAAGCCAATCGTATAATACTCTAGATGAATACTGAACTCCGATTTATATTGTAGTTGGGGATAAAGTAGAATTACGTGTGTGCATGTTGTATGTCCTTTATTAAGGACTGCCATTAGATTGCTATTCAAACCTAAAAGACAATATTCAGTGTTTAATTTCATATCCTGAACTAGGTAAGTCATCGGAAAAAAAAGTCCTTTTTGAAGGACTTTCACATGGAAGGTGCAGGAAGGACTCACTCGATTTCTTACATATTTATCCTTTTCCTTGGAACCATTTAAAAATGAACGTGTACAAAATTTCAAATTCGTAGCTTGAAGCGTTCAAAAGTTATCGAAAAATATTGTTGAACACGTGTCTTAAGGATATTTTGTATGGCAGCTACCAGAAAGAGTAAAAGGATTTTGCTGACTAGTAAACCTGACCTTCATTTTCACTCAAAACTAATTTGTACAAAATTTCGAGTTCATAGCTAAAAGAATACTTGAGCTATAGTAAGTTCCGTAAATTAAGTGAAGACTATTTGACAGGATATTTGTATGGCAGCTACACGAAGGACCAACAGGATTTTTTTCATAATCATACATTAAGCTCCAACTATTGGAAAAATAACACATACATAATTTCAAAGACGTAGCTTAAACCCTCCTGAAGTTATCGGTAATATTCTTGAACACGTGTTTTAAGGACATTTTGTATGGCAGCTACCCGAAGGAGTAAAAGAATTTCGCTGATTAGTTAACTCGAACTTCCTTTTTACTCAAAACTAGCTTGTTTAAAATTCCGAATTCGTAGCTAAAAGATTACTTGAGTTATAGTGAGTTTCGTAAATTAAGTGAATACATTTTGACAGAATATTTGTATGGCAGCTACACGAAGGACCAACAGGATTTTCTTCACAATCATATATTTAGCTCCAACTATTGGAAAAATAACACGTACAAAATTTCAATGTCGTAGCTTAAACCCTTCTCAAGTTATCGACCAATATTCTTGAACACGTGTTTTAAGGATATTTTGTATGGGAGCTACCAGAAGGAGAAAAAGGATTTCGCTGATTAGTAAACTCAAACTTCCTTTTCACTCAAAACTAACTTGTACAAAATTCCGAATTTGTACCTAAAAGATTACTTGAGTTATAGTGAGTTTCATAAATTAAGTGAATACATTTTGACAGGATATTTGTATGGCAGCTACACGAAGGACTAATAGGATTTTCTTAATAATCATATATTTAGCTCCAACTATTAAAGAAGTAATACATACAAAATTTCAAAGTCGTAGCTTTAGGCGTTACGAAGTTATTGGTCAATATTCTTGAACACGTGTTTTAAGGACATTTTGTATGGCAGCTACCCGAAGGAGTAGGACGATTTTGCCCGTTAACGAACTTAGCCTTACAAATTCAACCAAACATCCAGATTCAAAATTTCAAGATCCTAGGTGAAGGCGTTCTTGAGTTATCGTGTTCACGGACAGACGGACGGACGGACGGACGTCAGGTGGATTTGAGGTTTTTGGGCACAAATAAACAAAAAATAATATGTAACTTTTTTTCGTCCGAGGCTTGGTTCTATGCGTTACAAACTTTTGGGCTAGATTAAACTTATAATACTCTATATGATTTCATCTAGAGTATAAAAACAGATTTTAAGATAGCAAGTAATTTACCATTGCTATTACTTCTGCTGTGTGATGACCTGCAATTTTAAAGAGTAAAGTAGAAATAAATTTTTCGTCTTGGATGAAATGGCAAGTGACAGCCAGAATTCCCTCATTAGAAGTACTTGTCCACATATCTGCTGTTAAGCTTACATCAGTACATTCCGATAGCGCCAATTTTAGTTTATTTTGTGTATCGTTAAGCCGGCTACAGACTTATCGCGTTTCGCCTATTTCGCGTCATTCGCGTCTTTCTCGTGAATTGTGTGTAGAGGTTTTTCGTGAGTTTCGTGAGTTTCTCGCGTTTCGTTATTCGCGTTTCGCGATTCGTGAGTTTTCTCTACTGGAGGCGGTTTTTTGACGACATCAAAGGGTTTTGCTTGACGAGAAAGTGACGAAAAATGTGCGAGACGTTTTTTTCGTGAATTTCTCGTGAGGTTCATGTGTTTCGTGAAACAAAACGAAAAACTCGCGAAATGTGAAAAACAAGAAAAGCAGGAGAAGTCTGTAGCCGTCTTTATAGTACTCTGGAATTAGCTTATGTTTAAGGGTATTTCTGTCGGGCAATTCATATTTAGCATTTAACCCATTGACAAATTTTTTAAATCCTTTGTGATTTGGGGTTCTGTAAGGCAACATATCTGTTGCAATCATTTCAACGTATAAGTTGTCAAGATTTCGTTTGATTTTAGATTTTTCATCATAAATTTGGTCTCTAGCAAAATAATTTTTTTTTGACTGCCTTGGCTTTATGTTAGGCGGTGCTACATCAACTTCTTCTTCTTATTCTCAGTGTTGTTAGAACCTATTACATTATTATGCTTTCGCTTTAGATGATCGCTGAGGTTACTGGTATTGCCGGAGTGTTTGTATTCCTTTTTTTGTTATACAGTCATGTACAGGGTGGGTAATCTAGTGGTTTAAATCATAAATTATTCGCTCGAAATCTTGACAGAAGGTCAGTATCATACCTCCGCGGAACGAAATGAGTCGCTTTACGCTTGAACAACGTTGGGAAATATTGAAAACTTATTTCCAAAGTGAGTGTTGTGTAGCTCGAACAGTGGGTTTTTTTAAAAGAAGTTTTGGCCGAAATGAAGCACGCACCGCGCCTGCTGTACGCAAGTTTGTGCAAAAAGTTCGTGAGACTGGCATGCTAGTGGACAACACTCATGGCCCCCGTCGTCGTACGGTGCGCACAGACGAGAATGTGGCTGCTGTAGCCGAGAGTGTGAGACTCACTCCACGAACATCAACTCGCCGTCGATCTCAACAGCTCAACATTTCACGCACTAGCCTGAGGAGAATTCTGCACAAAGATCTCGGATTATTCGCTTACAAGGTCCAATTGACGCAGCAATTGAGGGCGCACGACCATCCGCTTCGTTATCGCTTCGCAATTTGGGCCTTAGAGCAGCTTGAATTGGACAACGATTTTGGGCGAAAAATCATCTTTTCTGACGAGGCGTATTTTCATCTCGGCGGCTACGTTAACAAACAAAATTGCCGCATCTGGGGCTCGGAAAACCCGCACGTTATTGTCGAGAAGCCAATGCATTCACAGAGAGTGACAGTTTGGTGCGGATTATGGAGTGGTGGCATCATTGGACCATTTTTCTTCGAAAATGAGGCTGGGAACAACGTTTCGGTCAACAGTGAACGTAACAGAGCCATGTTATCCGACTTTTTATACTCTAGATGAAATCATATAGAGTATTATAGGTTTAATCCAGCCCAAAAGTTTGTAACGCATAGAACCAAGCACCGGACGAAAAAAAGTTATATATTATTTTTTGTTTATTTGTGGCCAAAAACCTCAAATCCGCTTGACGTCCGTCCGTCCGTTCGTCCGTCCGTCCGACCGTCCGTCCGTCCGTCCGTCTGTCTGTCCGTTAGCACGATAACTCAAGAACGCCTTCAAATAGGATCTTGAAATTTTGAATCTGGATGTTTGGTTGAATTTGTAAGGCTAAGTTTGTTAACGGTCAAAATCGTCCTACTCCTTCGGGTGTGCCATACAAAATGTCCTTAAAACACGTGTTCAAGAATATTGGTCAATAACTTCAGAAGGGTTTAAGCTACGACATTGAAATTTTGTGTGTGTTATTTTTCCAATAGTTGGAGCTAAATATATGATTATGAAGAAAATCCTGTTAGTCCTTCATGTAGCTGCCATAGAAATATCCTGTTAAAATGTATTCACTTAATTTACGAAACTCACTATTACTCAAGTAATCTTTTGAGTGAAAAGAAAATTTGACCTTATAAGTCAGGGAAATCCTTTTACTCCTTCTGGTAGCTGCCATACAAAATGTCCTTAAAACACGTGTTTAAGAATATTGGCCGATAACTTCAGAAGGGTTTAAGCTACGTCTTTGAAATTTTGTATGTATTATTTTTCCATTAGTTGGTGCTAAATGTATGATTATGAAGAAAATCGTATAAGTCCTTCGTGTAGCTGCCATACAAATATCCTGTCAAAATGTCTTCACTTAATTAACGGAACTTACCATAACTCAAGTAATCTTTTAGCTATGAATTGGAAATTTTGTACAAATTAGTTTTGAGTGAAAACGAAGTTCGAGTTTATTAATCAGTGAAATCCTTTTACTCCTTCTGGTAGCTGCCATATAAAATGTCCTTAAAACACGTGTTAAACAATATTTTTCGATAGCTTTTGAACGCTTCAAGCTACGAATTTGAAATTTTGTAGACGTTCATTTTTAACTGGTTCCAAGGAAAAGGATAAATATGTAAGAAATCGAGTTAGTCCTTCCTGCACTTTCCATGTTAAAGTCCTTCAAAAAGGACATTTTTTTTCGATGACTTATTCAGTTCAAGATATGAAATTAAACACTGAATATTGTCTTTTAGTTTTGAGTAGCAATCTAATGGGAGTCCTTAATAAAGGACATACAACATGCACACACGTAATTCTACTTTATCCCAAACTACAATATAAATCGGAGTTCAGTATTCATCTAGTTCGATAACTTTTGAACGCTTCAAGGTACGAATTTGAAATTTTGTACACGTTCATTTTTAAATGGTTCCAAAGAAAAGGATAAATATGTAAGAAATCGAGTGAGTCCTTCCTGCACCTCCCATGTGAAATTCCTTCAAAATTAATATTTTTTTTTCGATGACTTACCCAGTTCAAGATATGAAATTAAACACTGAATATTATCTTTTAGTTTTGAGTAGCAATCTAATGGCAGTCCTTAATAAATAACATACAACATGGACACACGTTATTCTACTTTATCCCCAACTACAATATAAATCGGAGTTGAGTATTCATCTAGAGTATTATACGATTGGCTTGCAGCCGATCGTGACTGCAGTATGTTTATACTCTAGATGAAATCATGTAGAGCATTATAAGTTTAATCCAGCCCAAAAGTTTGTATTGCATAGAACCAAGCCACGGACGAAACAAAGTTATATATTATTTTTTGTTTATTTGTGGCCAAAAACCTCAAATCCGCTTGACGTCCGTCCGTCCGTCCGTCCGTCCGTCCGTCCGTCCGTCTGTCCGTCTGTCCGTTAGCACGATAACTGAAGAACGCCTTCACCTAGGATCTTGAAATTTTGAATCTGGATGTTTGGTTGAATTTGTAAGGCTAAGTTCGTTAACGGGCAAAATCGTCCTACTCCTTCGGGTAGCTGCCATACAAAATGTCCTTAAAACACGTGTTTAAGAATATTGGTCGATAACTTCAGAAGGGTTTAAGCTACGACTTTGAAATTTTGTATGTGTTATTTTTCCAATAGTTGGAGCTAAATGTATGATTATAAAGAAAATCCTGTTAGTCCTTCGTGTAGCTGCCATACAAATATCCTGTCAAAATGTCTTCACTTAATTTACGAAACTCACTATAACTCAAGTTAGAATTTTGTGCAAATTAGTTTTGAGTGAAAATAAAGTTCGACCTTACTAGTCAGCGAAATCCTTTTACTCCTTCTGGTAGCTGCCATACAAAATGTCCTTAAAACATGTGTTCAAGAACATCGGCCGATAACTTCAGAAGGGTTTAAGGTACGTCTTTGAAATTTTGTATGTGTTATTTTTCCAATAGTTGGAGCTAAATGTATGATTATAAAGAAAATCCTGTTAGTCCTTCGTGTAGCTGCCATACAAATATCCTGTCAAAATGTCTTCACTTAATTTACGAAACTCACTATAACTCAAGTTAGAATTTTGTACAAATTAGTTTTGAGTGAAAATAAAGTTCGACCTTACTAGTCAGCGAAATCCTTTTACTCCTTCTGGTAGCTGCCATACAAAATGTCCTTAAAACATGTGTTCAAGAACATCGGCCGATAACTTCAGAAGGGTTTAAGGTACGTCTTTGAAATTTTGTATGTGTTATTTTTCCAATAGTTGGAGCTAAAAGGACATTTTTTCGATGACTTACCCAGTTCAAGATATGAAATTAAACACTGAATATTGTCTTTTAGTTTTGAATAGCGATCTAATAGCTAGCCGAGGCAGCCACTTGAACGAAGTTATATTCCATCATTAATGGGAATGTTTACTCTTACTAATAAAGCCATAATACATGGAAAAAATTTAATTTTGTTCATTTTACTGCATTTTTAAAAAGAAACTTGTATTTGGCCCGCCCTGTATACGCAATCTGAATTCATTGGTACACTTAATGCAAAAACACACATTCATCTGTTTCCTCATGTTTGTATTTGGCCCTTAAAGGGATGGATGGATACGACGTACGAGTAATGCTGTTTATTATCTTTATGCCAATTGCCTCGATAGTTATCGATAGTTTTTAAAACCTATCGATTGTTTCGATAGTACAAAACTATCGATAATATCGATAGACTATCGATGTTTAAGCAACACTAGTGTATCAGGTCTAGCTCTCGTATGAAATCTAAGATTCTATCTTATAAGGGTTCTGAGATATGAGATGCATTTTTTGTAAAAATTCTTATCCCTTCGATGATCCACCACCTCCCAGAAAAAAATTATATTCAGCGATCTCCTCCATCCTTTCTTAAAACATAACCCAAATTCCCTTTTTTCTGGTGTAATTGGTTCATAAGACATCTCAAAATAAAGTTTTTCACCCCCCACCTACGCCACTGAACACACTCAAAAATTTTTTTTTGATCTATTCACCAAGTACCAGGTCTACAAGCAACCGCTAAGTTTCAACTTTGTGACTTAAACCGCTTAGGAGATATGGATTTTAGAATGTTTCGATCTCAGCTTTCGAGCGTTTCGGCTGCATTGTTTTTTCCTGAACTCCCAAACCCCTTCACTCATATAAACAAATTTATTCCAAATGGGTACAATATCATAGATCTATGTAAGTTCCAAATTTCTGAAATTCTTGAAATATAAATACCAATTTTTTTTGTCTAAAACGCCTCAAACTTCTTCCGTTCACACTCCCACCCATCAGAAAGTCACCACTTGAAGAGGTCCGCTCAATCTACCCAACAAATAAATTTTAAATTTAATAGCTAGAAAGGGCTTCCGAAAAAGTAGTTAGCACATTCGAAAAAAATTTCATACGAAGAATTTTGGGCCCTGTTTCGTTTTGCGCGACACTAAGTTGCGCGATTACTAACCTTAGATGGTTAGTTGACTCTATCTTTTCCAAAAAATCAAACGACTCCAATTAGTTCTTTTTCCTTTATTTTCTAATACAAGACTAACTTAATACAGTGGATGCCGCTTATTGTAATCACTTTGGGACCGGCTATAAGCAATAACATTAACCGGATGATAACAATAGCCGAGGGGGAAAATTTTTCTCATTTATTTTCCTACGCTTGAATATAGATTGCTTGAAGCATCTAATATTATTTTTTTTATTCATTAAGTGTTGTTTACGACTCTAGCTTCAATGTTTCACAAACTCACAGAGAATATGAAATACTGTTTCCTCTTCCTCCTCATTCAGGCAGATTCTACAGAAAGTCGTTTGAAAAGAAACACCGTTTTTTAGCATGCCGAATTATAAGACAGTGTCTGGTCAGGACACTTACTGTACTGATTCTCTCCCAAATTCAGCCTTTTACAGCGTTTTAGATCCAGCTTCGGTCATGTCTGTCAGCTCAGCGCGCCACTTCTATTAAACTGTCTCGAAAACTTACTCGAAGTTGGGCTCATTCTGTTGAACGAGATCAACATCAATAGTTTTCAGAAGCTACGAAAAGACTGAAATTTCTCATAGTAATCTATAATATATATCGCCTTGTGTTTACATAAATATTAAACCAAGAGCAATCATCTTTAATTTTGAGATTGTTTTTATTTTGCCTTTTTGATCACATTCACATGAAGATAAAAGAGGAGCGATTAAGAATACAGTCACAAAACTTGTAATGTTGTATGGAAATCTGGCCCGAATGATAAAATAAAGCGAATTTTTATTCCAATAAGCGATGAATTTCGTTTGTGGAAAATGGAACTAACTTGTTTTGATAACAAAATGCAGCTTATAACATTATCCGCGATTACAATAAGCGGCATCCACTGTATTATAAACCTTGTCAACTAGAATTTTGCTGAATTTCACACCATCCTTAATATAAATTGCTGTGCCTCCTCCACGCCCTGAATCTCTGCAGGTATATATGGCGCTAAAACCGTTGATTAATATCAAAATTAATAATTTTAATAAATACCGTACTTCATTATCATAAAGCCAAGTTTCAACCAAGATAACAATCTGAATGTCAGCATTTTGTAGTAGGTGTGCTTCTATGGTTGTCATCTTATTTCGTAGTAAAATTTCGTCGTAAGAAATTTTTAATTTGTCGATTATCTTATGCGTACTAAAAATGTATAGTGTTTTTCTATAAACCGTTCAAAAACGAAAATTCGAAAATCTCGCGTTACATTTATAGCTTTCGTATCCAGAAATTTTGTCAATAATATGAGACGTCCTAAGCCAGCATTCTACTAGGACAATTATACCAAATTTTATATCATTACTTTGTGACCAAACGAACAATTCATATCTATTTTTGTCACCTCTTATGTTGATTGATAAAATATCAAATTCATTACTTTCTTGTAAATATTTCAAGTTGTTAGTTTTAATGGAATTAGCTGTATTTAAGTAATCCTCAATTACGTCATGGTTCGCCATTAGTTATTTAGATAATATATGAAATTTAATTCAAATGGAAGATTTATTAGGTTACCTACTTTACTAAATCATGTAAGAGAATTCGTCGAATTTATCAGACATAGCGGTTTTTATTTGTATACCGATTTCCTTTTTTATTTTTAAGTAGAAATCGTTTAAGTTGAAGTTGTCAGAAACACCATTGGAGCCGGAATTTCCCAACTTCCCTTTTTGGGTTTTACACGAATCACACAGCCACTGATCACGTTGACTACGGAGCTTTCTAGAGTCTTTAAACTTGAGCAACTCGAATGAAAGTAACTGCCACACCCGATACACATTATTATTTCTTTTGGATCTTCGAAAAGCTCTTTGCAACCGGCACACTTAGATTCCATTATTTTATTTTGTTAAAATTATTATCGCACTTAATGAAGGGAAGACACCTGTTCGCGTTCACGTTCAAACTCCAATCCCTCAAACGATTTTTCATCGATGTCGGTAGCCTCAGTCTCGATGACATCCCAGTGAACCAACAGTCAATGGCCATATCCGTGGTGGAATATGATGATGAGACATCGGATTCGCAAGGGGAGACCCAAGCTACAACAGCAGGGCAGGAGACCAAACTACCTGAAGCAGGAACTCGAGGGAAGCATCCGCTTCGCACGAAGCCAGGCTTCGGTGAAAAACACAAGTCTCCAGCCCAACTAGCACTCCAGCAAATTCGGCAAGCAAGATTCACTTTGGATTAACTTGTTAACAAGGACCCTAGCGACTTTAATGCCAAAGAACGGGAGAGGCACTCGTGGGCGACCAAAGTCGTTCGGGACGCGGAGAAATTCCGGAAGAAAAAGGAGAAGCCAGGAACATCGGCCTCCTCTTCCGCGGAATCACCAATGATCCCACCCCCAACGATTCCAAAGGGAATTACAATAGTACCGTCAAGCTCGGCAGTGAAGAGTGGCGGTACGGCCGAACCTAGTCCCAAAGCGGACAAAATGGGAAGCCGCCAAAAGGCGGTCCGGGCCGCTGTGACTATGCAGAAGGCTAAACTTGGACCAGTCCCGAAAAGGACGAGGTCGGAGGATAACGACAATCAGGGTCCCTCCAAAAAACTTAAGAGCACTACAATCAGTCAGAAGATCCCAGCCACATATCGTGATGCTGAAGCGGATAGTGGCCCGGGGAAACCCGGAACTAAAAATCCCTGACGACTGTTGGACAATAGTCTCTACGGAATTTTTCAAGCGGGTTATAGGAATCTGTGAAGATCCTAACGCGAAGGCTCCGGTATACAGCGACAGCGGTCAACGGTCGGGGAATGCGAATTATTCGCTGCCAAGAATAGCATGCGCTGGCCTTCTTGAGGGCTGTAGTCGCTACAATGGGGGAGCTTTGGAAAGGAGCTAGGCTCGAAGTCCTCCAGGGCAATCAGTTCCCTGGACCTCCTATTCAGCCCGACCTGGTGCAAATTGCTCCGCGGAGGAAAAACGCGAAATATGCGTTGCTAAAGCAGAGAAAGCTGGACATATGGGTCAAACCTTCATCCTCCACCTTGGCCCCGCTGCAGTCTGTTGTGGTGGTACGTCACGTCACATTTAAATAATCCTATTTAACTGAGTTATTTCACTAAAGTTTTGAACGATTGCCAACTTCATACATATTATTGAAATTAAATCGAAGTTGGCATATTTTATAAGAAATTAAATATTTCAAATATTTTTTTTAAGTCTTATCAAACTCCTTACCGAATACGGGTAAGGATAATGTGGTAGCTGATGCACTATCTAGAATCAGTGAAATAGTACTACCGCCTTCCATTGATTTCAATGAAATAGCTAAGGCTCAAATGGTAGACACATCCGTAGATCAAGTTAAATCAATGGAAGGCGGTAGTACTATTTCACTGATTCTAGATAGTGCATCAGCTTCCACATTATCCTTACCCGTATTCGGTAGCTATACCGATACCAAATTCTACAATGCAATTTTGGTGCGATACGTCACTTTCTATAATTCGACCTTACATTCCTGTAGCACTTCGCGAAATTGTATTTAAAAGTGTACATAATTTATCTCATCCTGGTATTAAGGCCACTACAAAATTAATGAACCAAAATTTATTTGGCCTTCTATTAATAAAGATAGCCGACTATGGACAAAGCAGTGCGAAAATTGTCAAAAAGCTAAAATTTCAAGGAATGTGAGAAGTCCATTAGGAAATTTTAAGGAAATGTCAGAAAAATTTGAGACAATCCATATTGATTTAATAGGGCCACTTCCTTCATCGAATAATTTTCATTATTGTTTGACAGTCATGGATAGATTCTCTCGTTAGCCAGAAGCATTTCCTATTTATGAAAATTCTGCTAAGACTGTTGCTACAGTGTTAATCAAAGAATATTTCTCTCGTTATGGAATTCCATTAACAATAGTAACGGACCAAGGGATGCAATTTGAATCCCATTTATTTTCGAAACTTGGATCTTTATTAGGTTCAAGAGGTGTAGGACAACAGCTTACAATCCCAAAGCGAACGGATTATTAGAGCGTTGGCATAGGGTATTGAAGGAAGCGTTGTTATGCAAATCACTAACCTAATTCTATTAGGTCTCCGATCAATTCCTCGTGAGGAAGCGGAAGCTACACCAGCAGAAATTTTATATGGACAAAACATAAGATTACCTTTCGATTTCATTCATGATACAGATAGTGGTCAGAAAATTCTTCAGAATAAATTCGTGAAACGCATTCGGGAAGTGATGAATAACATCAAACCACATTCACCTAAACACAAATCAAATCGAAAGGTTTTCGTATTCAAAGAGTTGGATACCTGCTCTCATGTTTTTGTTAAAAGAGACATGTCAAATTTATCTTTGCGTACACCTTATGACGGACCTTTTCCGGTAATTGAAAGAAATGATAAATATTTTAAATTACTTATTAATCAAAAAGAAATTAACATTTCCATAGACAGGATTAAACCTTCTTTTAAACAAAATTGTAATGAAATCAATGCATCTTTAAAATCGGTAAAATTTAACATAAATTAATTTAAGGTCTCGTGCAGTTGTGAACACGCCTGCTCTAGGAGGGGAGTGTGTGGTGGTACGTCACGTCACATTTAAATAATCCTATTTAACTGAGTTATTTCACTAAAGTTTTGAAAGATTGCCAACTTCATACATATTATTGAAATTAAATCGAAGTTGGCATATTTTATAAAAAATTAAATTTTTCAAATATTTTTTTTAAGTCTTATCAAACTGCTTACCGAATACGGGTAAGGATAATGTGGTAGCTGATGCACTATCTAGAATCAGTGAAATAGTACTACCGCCTTCCATTGATTTCAATGAAATAGCTAAGACTCAAATGGTAGACACATCCTTAGAACAAGTTAAATCAATGGAAGGCGGTAGTACTATTTCACTGATTCTAGATAGTGTATCAGCTACCACATTACTGTCATATCAAGGACAACTCGGACCGAGTGTTTTTTAGCCTCGGAACCGTCAAAGTCAAAATCCTTGATCGGAAGGAGCGGAGCAATAGTAACACAAACGAGAGAGGTGAGTCCCTTTTTCAATTTATTATATTTTCCTCTCTGTTAATCTGTAATCGGGGTAAAACCCCAACTTTTATGAATAGAATTAGAAGAGAAGTTCTTGACCTACCCCTGGTATCTGACTCAGTGCGACTAAGGGTCGAGAATTGGAGGGTATCGGACAAGCCATCCCTTTTGGATCACTGTTTTATAACCTTCAACGTAGAATATCAAGTACTTCCCCCTAAACCATTCAGAAACCCCAAGAAAACAGATTGAAAAAATTTACAAAATTAGTAAATAGACAACTGAGCACACGAAGTATGGATACAGTCCAAGACAGAGCAGAACTCGACACTGTGGTGTGGTGCTGCGTGACGCATTCCAGAAAACTTATCCAATCAGCAGACCTTCTGCGAAAAGACTTCCTGTCTGGTGGAATGTCGAGGTTAAGACCCGACGTGCAGAAGCTAGAAAACTCTTCAACAGAGCTAAATTTAGCGATTCTGCAGAAGACTGGCAGCTCTACAAGCAAGGTCTTAGATGCCTCAATAAGACTTTTAGGCAACTAAAGAAGTCGTCCTGGACTAACTTCTGCGAGTCAATAGAATCAACAATTGAATCGGCAAGATTAAGAAAGATTCTCTCTAAAACTCTAACAATGAATACCTTCATTCATGATCGCGGAGGGAACTGGACAGAGTTTCCCGAGGAAACTTTAGAGCTTCTGATGACTACTCATTTCCCCGATTGTTCACCAGCTAGCAACACTGACTCTGTCAGTTACGATCATAGTCAAGAAGAAGGAAACCTGGACTTGTCCAACTCAATAATTGTTATTGACAAAATAAGCTGGGCAATCGGATCTTTTTCTTCTTACAAATCGCCAGGACCCGATGAAATTATACCAGCATTTATTTCTCTTGTCTTTATAAAACACGTTTATTTTCTTTTTTAAGTATGTATTCGAAATTCGATTGAAATCCCTAATTCTATAATAATTTAATTTTTATTTGTTGGGACAATCGATATCTTTCGCGTTTTCTAATATCGATTTCAAAAAGTTTCTGTAAATAGACAAGGAACTGTTAGCATTTTGAAATACAGTTGAAGATAATATTTCAAAATGCTGCTCCATTTTTCTATGAAATCCTTTTATGGTTATGAAAGATCTCCTCTGATAGATGGTTTACTCAAATTCACCAGTAATTTGCGGTTGGTTGATTTGCAATCTGTGGAGAACTATTTTTTAATTTAGACAAATTAAACCTACTAAATTTTCTAGACCATCCATTAATAGGAAGAATTATTAACAGTTCTGAATCATTTGCATAATTTAGTACAAACCCGAGAAAATTGGCTCTATGCCAGGCGTATTATCTATAATTGCGTTCGATCTGTTTATAGAACTACCATCAAATCACGTTGGTCAGGATGATCATGTAGGCTACCTTTACTACGAATGGCAGAGAAAAAAAACTTTCAGTTACCCAAAGACTCATTTCGAAAATTTCGAACAGAATCGTTTTGTGAAAAATGTCTTGCAAATTGTTGCAGCGGCTTGTTATAATTTCTTCAACATTTAACTTTCGACAATTCACAATACTTTCTTTTTTGAGAAAGCGAAGAACCGAGTTAACTTGTTCCGATAGATTTTTATTTTTATTGTCACTATTACACCCATAAATAACACCACGCATTGCCAACAAATTTTCATTTGCACCACTAATAACAATAATAACTCAAAAACGCTAAATATACAAAATCGCCTCAAATTGTTACAAATCTGTTACGATACAGGTCATACTTTCTTTCGCTGTTAAACGACTTCACAATATTGCTTTAAACGTCATAAATCAAGATTCTTGAATGCTGTACTAAAAAAAATACAGCCTTCAAAATATGAAATTTTGGCTTACGACTCGCCTCAACTATAGAGGAAATAGTGTATTGCACGAAACGATCAAATGATTTTTGCACTCAATTTTCTCGACAGTAATATTTTGATAAGAACTTGCTGGAATCACCATCAGCAATCATTTGTGAGTATATCAAACCACGTTTTATTATAGAAGTCTTGAAACCTTCTAAAATTATATCAGATTCCATGCTTGTAGAGCTATCTTAGTTCGTCCACATTATTGTAACCGATTCCTATGGACTGAACCGCTGCCACGGTAGTTGCATTGATATCCATATCAGTGTCTACATTTGAATGTATTGTTTGAAGATCGAAATAAGAGGAACAAATTTTATATTTCAATTTAAACGTAGATATGAATCCATTTCGCATTTCAGATATTATTTTAATATATTACAAATCACATTCAAGTCGAATAGGATGATGTGATATCTCTTTCATTTTATTAAACAAATATTTAAAATTTAAAAAAAATTTTAACATGTGTTTTTTTTTAATATTTTCTAAACTAGTAAATGGTGGTCCTTTCATCAAGAATCGCAAAAAAATTAAGAAATAGCCTCACCATCGCCGATTCTTTTAAAACTTCGTGTACTCGAAGAATTACTAAAAAAAACAAAATTAAATTTTTTTTTTCTCTTTCAACTTTTTTTTGTTTAGAAAATAGAATGTTAAAGGTTTCGTAAAAATGGTGTCCGAGTTCTATTTATAAATTCATATATCCGTTTATTTTCTCGTAGAATAATTAATTGGGTCTCATTATACAGAAAAAGATTGTTGCAATATAAATAATATATTATGGAAAAAAATATCCTTGAAATTTGTTTGTCAAGGATAACGATTTTGTGATTTTGATTACTAATTCTTCGAATACACACAATTTCAAAATAATC
Organism: Beris morrisii; assembly: GCA_951812415.1. Taxonomy (NCBI): domain Eukaryota; kingdom Metazoa; phylum Arthropoda; class Insecta; order Diptera; family Stratiomyidae; genus Beris; species Beris morrisii. Next base: position 74,060,540 of record OX638312.1, on the reverse strand, counting down.
GGAACTGATAAGGTGTGAGGCCGGACCTCTTTTCATAAATTAAAACTTTCAGCAGGCATTATTTCTTCCAAAACAGTATGTATTTCAGTTTCACACCCCGGTCTATTCCTAATTGGAAACAACCAAAAATAATTACACATTTATGCATATGTAGAATATAAATACAAAAATTTTTTTTCTTGCATTACTTGCTTTCTCACAATTGACTTTTCGACTTTTTTTCTGATTCCTCGCGACATAGCGGGTTTGATTCTTTGCATTTCCCATATTTTTTTCGGTTCTATTAATTTCACTTACAACTTTCACTTTGAATTCTCAATCAATGTCGCGATATCATACTCCAGTTCTATTATAATGCAAACATAAGTCCCACGAAGCAAAATGGTGGGTTTACTTGTACTACGTTTGATATTGTCGACGAAAACAGTTCCACTTCCACCGAGCTCAAATCAAATGTGGGTCATTGCATCAAGAATCGCCGAAAATGACGAAATTTGTGACTTACCATCTCCGATTCTTTTGAAAAATTTTGTACTTGAAGAACTAGTAAAAAAAATAATTGGAATTCAATTTTTTTCTTTCTATCTCATTTTTATACTCTAGATGAAATCATATAGAGTATTATAAGTTTAATCCAGCCCAAAAGTTTGTAACGCATAGAACTAAGCCTCGGACGAAAAAAAGTTATATATTATTTTTTGTTTATTTGTGCCCAAAAACCTCAAATCTGCCTGACGTCCGTCCGTCCGTCCGTCCGTCCGTCCGTCCGTCCGTCCGTCCGTCCGTCCGTCCGTCCGTCCGTCCGTCCGTCCGTCCGTCCGTCCGTCCGTCCGTCCGTCCGTCCGTCCGTTCGTCCGTCCGTCCGTCTGTCCGTTAGCACGATAACTCAAGAACGCCTTCACCTAGGATCTTGAAATTTTGAATCTGGATGTTTGGTTGAATTTGTAAGGCTAAGTTCGTTAACGGGCAAAATCGTCCTACTCCTTCGGGTAGCTGCCATACAAAATGTCCTTAAAACACGTGCTCATGAATATTGGTCGATAACTTCAGAAGGGTTTCAGCTACGACTTTGAAATTTTGTATGTGTTATTTTTCCTATAGTTGGAGCTGAATATATGAATATGAAGAAAAACCTGTTAGTCCTTCGGGTAGCTGCCATACAAATATCCTGTCAAAATGTATTCACTTAATTTACGAAACTCACTATAACTCAAGTAATCTTTTAGCTACGAATTCAAAATTTTGTACAAATTAGTTTTGAGTAAAATGGAAGTTCGAGTTTACTAGTGAGCGAAATCCTTTTGCTCCTTCTGGTAGCTCCCATACAAAATATCCTTAAAACACGTGTTCATGAATATTGGTCGATAACTTCAGAAGGATTCAAGCTACGACATTGAAATTTTGTATGTGTTATTTTTCCAATAGTTCGAGCTAAATATATGATTATGAAGAAAATCCTGTTAGTCCTTCGTGCAGCTGCCATACAAATATTCTGTCAAAATGTATTCACTTAATTTACGAAACTCACTATAACTCAAGTAATCTTTTAGCTACGAATTCGAAATTTTTTACAAGTTAGTTTTGAGTGAAAATAAAGTTCGACTTTACTAGTCAGCGAAATCCTTTTACTCCTTCTGGTAGCTGCCATACAAAATGTCCTTAAAATACGTCTTCAAGAATATTGGTCGATAACTTCAGAAGGGTTTAAGCTACGACTTTGAAATTTTGTGTGTGTTATTTTTCCAATAGTTGGAGCTAAATGTATGATTATGAAGAAAATCCTATTAGTCCTTCGTGTAGCTGCCATACAAATATCCTGTCAAAACGTCTTCAGTTAATTTACGGAACTTACTATAACTCAAGTAATCTTTTAGCTATGAATTGGAAATTTTGTACCAATTAGTTTTGAGTAAAAACGAAGTTCGAGTTTACTAATAAGCGAAATCCTTTTACTCCTTCTGGTAGCTGCCATACAAAATGTCCTTAAGACACGTGTTCAACAATATTTTTCGATAACTTTTGAACGCTTCAAGCTACGAATTTCAAATTTTGTTCACGATCATTTTTAAATGGTTCCAAGGAAAAGGATAAATATGTAAGAAATCGAGTGAGTCCTTCCTGCACCTCCCATGTGAAAGTCCTTTAAAAAGGACATTTTTTTTCGATGACTTACCCAGTTCAAGATATGAAATTAAACACTGAATATTGTCTTTTAGTTTTGAGTAGCAATCTAATGGCAGTCCTTAATAAAGGACATACAACATGCACACACGTAATTCTACTTTATCCCCAACTACAATATAAATCGGAGTTCAGTATTCATCTAGAGTATTATACGATTGGCTTGCAGCCGATCGTGACTGCAGTATGTTTTTTGTTAGTTATAGTATGGTCTGGTTAAGTTTTCGTGAAAAACTTTGGATTACAATATCTTCCGAACTAATTACACCAGAAAGATAAAAGTTTCTGTATATGGGATTACAAGAGGAGTCTACTGAAAGTAAATTTTTTGAGCGGGGAGGTGGGGCATGAAAGTGGGGGGATAGCAATTTCTCAAAAAATTTCATTTTTATATCTCACAAACCGTATCAGATATGATCTTGAAAATTTTACAGGAGTTGGGATCAGTAGACCTCTAGTAGGAAAAGTAGTGGGGGTGTAGGGGGTGATAGGGGGTGATAGGGGGGGTCGCATAGTAACCTACACCGCATCTCATCATTAAACACGTTTCGGACTTTTACCCATATTTCTTAATAAATACCAAGCTTCAACTTTCTAGCTAATCCTGAGATACATAAATCAAAATTTCTCTTAAAAAAATGTTTCTCTCACACCACACCTAAAAATACGCAAGTAAATAAAAAAAATCTGCCAACAGTTGCGACTGACAACCTAAAAAATAACGATCCAAATAGCCTCCTGGTTATTTCTTAGGTTGTCAGTCGCATAATACCCAACACCGTATCTCATCATTAAACACGTTTCGGACTTCTACCCTTAAAATAATAAAGTTGCGCCCAGACTGTTGCCAGATTTGTGATATGTTTTGAAAAACAGTATAAGCTACAAAATATAAAAAAATAAAAAAAAATTAAAGATACGCATTTTAAGATATTCAAGGATAAAGGACAAAATCGTTATCCTAGAAAATAAAATTTCAAGGATAATTTTTATTCGTATTTTTTATATTGCGACAACCTTGTCCTTTAAAATAAGCCCTATTTTATTATTCTAGGAAAAAAATTACCAGAGATATGAATTTTCAAAGAGTACTCGGACACCATTATTGCGATAACTTTAACATACTATAACTAGCAAAAAAAAATAAGATAAAAAAAAAGTGAACTTGAATTATTTTATTAACTAGTTCTTCAAGTACAAAAATTTTCAAAAGAATCGGATGGTAAGGTCACACCTTTGGCGATTCTTGGTGGAATGACCCATGTCTAAATCTCCAGTACTCAAAATTTTCTTATATAATATATCTATAATACCAACTCACGGCCTTGTACATGTAGATATGGTGTCATTTGTCGACCACGTAAACCCGCCATTCAGTCCCATCATTAGGCCTAAGCCTAGTCTGGTTCTTCTTCCTAGTTAGTTAGGGGAAGTACGAATAAGTCGAAAGAAAAACAACAAAGAAAAATTTGGCGTGAACAACACGTCTGCATCGTTCGCTGTCTAGCAGCGAACTAACATTGAATTTACAGAATAAATAGTGTTATAGGTTTTCAAATTATTTGAAACGCATAACTATTAAGAATCAATAATTGCAGTTTTCTTGTGTAATTTCTGCCATAAAAATAGTGAAAAATTGCTCCAGCTTGACTTCATATATTATTAACAAAAATGAAAATTTTTTAAAATTTGATTCATGGAGGATATTCTTTAAGATTTTGTCTAGCATTATATTAATGAAAATGACATGTTAATTATTCAAGAAATAGGTAGTAAATGCACTTAAAAAACTCGGATTTACGCATTTTAAAAAATGTTTAAGGGTTGTTGTTCTAATAGCAATTTTTCCAAACACGGTTTTGAATTTTTTCTTTATGGGCAACCTAGTTTACATACCAGCTAATAAAGTGGTGTCATTTTATTTTGTTTTTTTTTTGCTATTGAAGTGAAAAATTCACATGAAAAAAGCCATAAATCAACAAAATCGCATTTAACGTGCACATGGGGCCTTAAGAGATTTATATTGGCGGTACTGAAGCAGAAGCAGAATATTAGAACGAAAAAGCAGCACCGCTTTCGTTGTTCATTCTGCCACTGCTTTCATTTAAACAGGCACCATATGATTCTGTGCTTTCTAAACAAAATTCTGCTTCTGCCGCTGCTTCTGCTTTTATTGTGTCACGGCCTTAAGACCGAAAATCGTAATTGGTGTTTTAGTTGTATTGTTGTTGGCTCTGCTACCACGTGTCGACTTCAACCATTTCACGAACTTTATCCCTAAAAATAATAAATTTATAAAAGACTTATGGATAAATTATTGAAAATTGTATTGACAAAACTAATTAGTATTTTAAGTGTGTCAGTATCGTCGGCACTCGCTTTTATTGAACCTCGACTATAACCGCTTCCCGGACTTTGTCACAAAAAATAATAAAGTTGCGACCAGAGTGTTTTCTGATTTATACCATTTTTCAATACGAATGAGATCATACGAGCATTACTTTTTTACTTTTTCTTGATTTTCTCTCAATATTATTCACTTTTATATGTATATTTTTGTGATATGATAAAGTACTTCTTACCGGTAAGAATTAGGAAGCTGATGAGTAAGTAATCTGCTACCACTTTCTTAAAAGTTAAGTCGAAAAATAAAATAAACATACTGCAGTCACGATCGGCTGCAAGCCAATCGTATAATACTCTAGATGAATACTGAACTCCGATTTATATTGCAGTTGGCGATAAAGTAGAATTACGTGTGTGCATGTTGTATATCCTTTATTAAGGACTACCATTAGATTGCTACTCAAACCTAAGAGACAATATTCAGTGTTTAATTTCATATCTTGAACTGGGTAAGTCATCGAACAAAAATGTCCTTTTTGAAGGACTTTCGCATGGAAGGTGCAGGAAGGACTCACTCGATTTCTTACATATTTATCCTTTTTCTTGGAACCATTTAAAAATAAACGTGTACAAAATTTCAAATTCGTAGCTTGAAGCGTTCAAAAGTTATCGAAAAATATTGTTGAACACGTGTCTTAAGGACATTTTGTATGGCAGCTAGCAGAAGGAGTAAAATGATTTCGCTGATTAGTAAACTTGAACTTCGTTTTTACTCAAAACTAATTTGTACAAAATTTCCAATTCATAGCTAAAAGATTACTTGAGTTATAGTAAGTTCCGTAAATTAAGTGAAGACGTTTTGACAGGATATTTGTATGGCAGCTACACGAAGGGCTAATAGAATTTTCTTCATAATCATACATTTAGCTCCAACTATTGAATAAATAACAAATACAAAATTTCAAAGACGTAGCTGAAACCATTCTGAAGTTATCGGCCAATATTCTTAAACACGTGTTTTAAGGACATTTTGTATGGCAGCTACCCGAAGGAGTAATAGGATTTCGCTGACTAGTAAAGTCGAACTTTCTTTTCACTCAAAACCAATTTATACAAAATTCCGAATTCGTAGCTAAAAGATAACTTGAGTTATAATGAGTTTCGTAAATTAAGTGAAAACATTCTGACAGGATATTTGTATGGCAGCTACACGAAGGACTAACACGATTTTCTTCAAAATCATATATTTAACTCCAACCATTGAAAAAATAGCACATACAAAATTTCAAAGTCGTAGCTTAAACCCTTTTGAAGTTATCGACCAATATTCTTGAACACGTGTTTTAAGGACATTTTGTATGGCAGCTACCCGAAGGAGTAGGACGATTTTGCCCGTTAACGAACTTAGCCTTACAAATTCAACCAAACATCCAGATTCAAAATTTCATGATCCTAGGTGAAGGCGTTCTTGAGTTATCGTGCTAACGGACAGACGGACGGTCGGACGGACGGACGGACGGACGGACGGACGGACGGACGGTCGGACGGACGGACGGACGTCAAGCGGATTTGAGGTTTTTGGCCACAAATAAACAAAAAATAATATATAACTTTTTTTCGTCCGAGGCTTGGTTCTATGCGTTACAAACTTTTGGGCTGGATTAAACTTATAATACTCTATATGATTTCATCTATAGTATAAAAATCTTAACTAACCGGTTAATTTAAAATAATTTTTATATTGACAATTCAAATCATTGCTGATTTCAAATAATAGAATATTGAAATAATACTACATTATTTAGATATTCGATCTTTTATCATTTATAGTAAGAAGGGGTTGCGAGTACCTATTGCTTTCATATTATCAACACATAGAAAAAGATATCATATCTCAACGAAATGATTAGGGTCGTACATCAATATAATTCTGATAAATGAAGTACAATATCCAAAGCGTTCGAACGGTAGTATAGTCATGCAACATCTAAAAAATCCGTTCAGCACAAATAAAAACCTCCCAACAGTCTGAGCTTAATTTTGTTATTTTCCGGAACAATAACCGGGAAGTGGTGACGAACGATTTTGAGTAATAGTGGTTAAATTCGAAATTAAGCACTGGTTCTTTCTTAAAAGATATGGCGGAATATATGAATACGTACACACTACCACATTACCCATTAAACTCCGACTCCCTTCTTCAACTGCTACGAAATAGGTTTCCTAGAAAATTCTTTATTAAAGGGATAAATGCCCGACCTTTCAAAGCCGTTGACGTAAACTTGTCCTGTTTGAACTGTAAATACTTTATTATTAAAATAATAAAGTAAAAATGCCTTTTCAAAAAGTTCAGATACATCGTCGTATTGTGCAACTTTTCGGTTCTCCTCACGCACAAATTGCCTTATCTCACTATAGTATGATTTTGGGCGGTCTACCCGCCTAGCCCCGTGAGTTCGTGTCAATTCCAACCGTTTATCGTTCGTGTTTTTTCGTATTTTGTTGCTATTGTGTTCATCACCTTTGCATGCGGGATGACAATCGATAGCACTAAATCGAGATAAAATTACACTAAATTACCCAGTAAAAAAAATTGTAAGGCGTGAATTCAATCACATCAAAATCAGACCGGATTTTGGTCTATTGATAAATGACAAACGTAAGCTATGAATATTAACCTGATGAGTATGATATGAAACAAAACAATACTGTCAGAAAATGGAGACGGCCTGATTCTTATCACACTAAAATCAGATCTGATTTTGATTTATCGATGGTTGAGAAACGTAAACCGTGCATATTAACCGGACGCATATAATATGAATCATACAATTTCTTCCACATGTGTTTTTGACAGTATAAAATTAATTAAAATTAATACCAACAAATAATTTAAACGTGTGTTCTATGAATTTTCAAGCAAAAATAATTATATATGTATTAATATCATTCAGAACGGAAAATCGAAAACAGAAATTTGATAAAACGCAAAAGCGTGTCGTGTGTCCTTATAAAATACCGAAAATCATCGGTTGAGCACTAAGGCCTAAAGAGGGTAAAAGCACTAAATCCTAGTGTAAAAACAATAAAGTCGCAACCACCAGTGTTATGAGTGGTTGGAGTTTAAAATTCCCACGAAAAAGGGAATTCCATATCAATTTTCCCACCGATTGTATTGAAAATTCCCACACATTTTCCCACAACTACTTTACTTAATTAATTGTGTTAGACATAATAATAATAAATGAATAAAACAAAGTAAATTTATTCATTTAAATTAACTATAAAGCTTTTCTCTAATAATATAAATAAATAAAAACAAATCAATATGAAAAAAAATATACAGGGTGTTTGGTGCCACCTTGTAAGGGGTTATTCCTTGATATATTTGGAGAAAAAAATTGTTCTACAGGGTGGGTCAATTTTCAATATTAGTGGAGTGGTGAATAATCACAAGGCAAAGTGTTATGACTCGTTTTTTAGGCAATCGAATTACCTTTCATTTGATGTAACAGTCTAAATTGTAACTGCACCCAATCTTGAGATATTTACTCGAAAACACAGATTTTTGCTACGTCCACCCATAAAATTCAGTGATCAATGTAGTTTTTCTCAGAAAACCCCATTATAAAAATGTCATTTTAATTTTATTTTTTTATGAACCATATTATTACCAACAAAAGCTGCATACATATGTTTGAGTTAGATTAACATTTTGGAAGTAACAGGTAAAAATACATATCGCATAACACCTCATCAATGTGGTAATTAAACTGAAGATAAGAGGATTTATTTGTATAACACATCTTGAAACATTTTAGCTTATTAAGGGATAGCTTATTTGCAGAGCACCAGGAGGATAATTTATTGAGGTCATTTTGAAGAATGAGACAGTCAGCCAAAGATTTTACTGGTCTAAATAATTTCAGATCGTCAGCATACAATCAAAATGAAATTCTGAGAGAAGATCATTCACGAATAAAATGAAAAGCAGTGGACCCAAGGTTGAACCTTGAGGAACACCAGATGTCGCAAGATAAGGAACCAATAGGCATCCTTGGAAGATTACCATTTGCTTACGATTATTAAGATAGGATGAGATCCAGCCTACTAGAGAACTACTTAGACGAAAAGAGTTCAATTGCTGAACAAGTGTATAGTGGTCAACTCTATTAAAAGCTTTCAAGAAGTCAGTATACACCGTGTGGAGATCAAGTCGGTTTTCAAGGGTGCTTGATACTGAATTTGTAAAAGAAACTAAATTCGTCTCAGTGGAACGACCATTGAAAAATCCGTGCTGATTAGGAGAAACAGAGCTGCAGACTTGTAGAAAGATGACTTCATGCAGTAGTTTTTCAAATATTTTAGAGAAACACGACAGAATAGAAATCGGGCGCAAGTTTTCAACGTTGTGCTTATCACCCTTCTTAAATATAGGTAAAACATGGGAGATCTTCCATACTGCAGGAAATATTCTTTGATTCAGTGACATGTTAAATAATGTTGCAAGTGGTTCCGCCAGAATATGGCCCAACCTCTTAACAAATACATTGGGAATGTTATCGGGACCAGCGCCACCATGACAATCAAGGGAATTAATAACAGCGAGAACCTCCGTAGGAGTGAAAACAGGTATTGAGTCACAGTCCATATCATCGATATCCTGCATTGACTGAGAAGCAGAAGAAGAATACACGGAGCTAAAATATAAGGAAAATAGATTTGTTATAGATCGGGGAGTAGAAGCAGTTGTAACGAACGGCCCGCAGAACAATGTTGCAGAGGACCAAAACTTCAAAACACCAGTCCAGAACATCTAATAAAATCCCTAGCAAGTTATCGCTAGAGGATTCGCTGGGCACGTATAAAAAAACCACATATGTCATTCTTTGGTCTGGGACCATAGAATACCCGGGAGAGGCGATTAAGTGCAGCCAAGTACGCGTACATGCGAGGCAACACCACACACCAGACATCAAGCTGCACAGCCTAGCTGGAAAAAAGATGCTTGTGCGCAGTACGGACTGACAGAACGAGATCAGTAAGGAGCAAACCACCGACCGCGCAGGTTGTGATTTAAAAAGTATAAAGTAGAAGACAAGTTTTGGAGGTTAAAAAGTTTTTTTGTGGGCTGGACGGACGCCGACCACCTGCAAAAGGAGTGGAGAAGATCCGGCAAATCCCCGACAGGGCCCCAGTTTAGGCCCCTCGCCCCGGTGAAACAGAAAAAAAGGAAGAGCTGACCGGAGTTATAAGAAAAAAGGAAGAATAAAGAAAATATCATGTAAGGAATTATACCTTCTTTTATATTATTTTTTTCTTGTATCTAGTTTTGTTGGATATTTCCTTTTATATTGCCACTTTCGGGATGGCTAGTGCGCGAGGTTGGCCCAAAATGGTCTAAACCACGGTTTTTTCTTTCTTTTTGTGTTTCCTTGTTTTTTGTGTGGTCCACTAGTGATTTTTGTTTGTGGTGTCTTTTTGTGTTTTGGGATGTTCGTCCGTGAGCGCGCCGCTATCATCATAATCCTTACGGTCACTTAGCTTAAAACGCTCCGAAGGAAGCGCGCGTGTATTATTTTAAATACATTTTAAGGTTAGATCAGATCGCTCGTAATCGACCGTAAAATGGTCCGCGTATAGAAAGAAAAGAAAAGCCGACCATAACGAAATTCATTCGAATATTGCGAAAACGAAATCAAGTTAATAATTTTTTTTGAAAGTGAAATTGGAAAGGTTCAGAAAATTTTTCAAATTAAAGGGAATTTCCGCCACGATCCACAAATTTTGTGCGTATTCCGAACGAAGACATAGTTTTCTTTGCGTATATTGCGTCTAGTTCTTTCAAATTGAATTGAGGTCGTGAATTTTCTTTTTTTTTTGCTCGTTTGTGAGGTTAAGTGCTAAGTTATCGGTGGCACGAGGTGCGTAATACCGGTAGGTGTAACGGAGGTTCCCCCGTTAGGCATTTAGCCATCGGCAGGTTCCGTTATCCACGCCCTGAAGTACCGCTAGTGACGCGCAACCGCATGGATGCCAACGCAGTCCCCGGTTTCCCGCATGCGCCTTCTAAGTGGATCCTTTTAGCTTATCGTCCTGTGTGCTGACTTCGCTAAGTACATTTCAGGTTTCGAAGGACTTCGATGGGTTTCTTTTTTGATCAAATATAATCATGAACCAGTAGGTGCTAAATTCGGCCCTAACGTACCTTTGTGGCCTGTAGACGAATTTCAGAAATCTTAGGGACTCCATTTGCAGACCTGCAGCACTCCTAGAGACAACGGCTGGATCAATTAAGCCGCAATAGCTGAAAAGTTGCCTTCTTCCTTTTTTTTTCAGGTTAGGTACGCGCGTTTTCAAATTTTAGCGGATTCGGCCATATTATGTTTCCTTTTGACCCTTCAAGCCGAGAAATAAAAAAACCTCCGAAGCCGAGTGAAGGACCAGCAACGGAGGACGCATCGTTTTACTCATAGGACACCCCGCTGTCTGTAGTTCTTTTTGTTCTGTGTTTTAATGTTCGGCACGCACCTAATTAAGTGGTTAGTTTTTTTTTTGTTGTTCAGGGCCCTCGTTAGATGGCTCCCGAAGATACCATAACTTTATAATGGGATTTATGAAGACCAACACCAAGTCCACCTTAAAGCACCACAGTACATGGAGTCCATCGAGCTTGTAAGGCGTCAGAAGACGACATGTACATTACATGGCGCCCCAACGTGGTTGCCCTTACCCTTTAAGGCGTCATTAGCCGGCGCGTGTACATTATTTGGCGCCCAACGTATAGGTCGGCCATTTTATCGACACCAGGTACATTACATGGCACCCTCTTTTTGTGCTGTCGGTTCATGACCCACATTACTTGGCGCACATACCAATATCCAAGCAATATATTTCAAGGCGCCTGACGTTCTACTCAATAGTTCTTTTGTCAGCATTATATGGTTGAGGGTCCTCAACGTTCATATATCAGGAGGTTATAATACCCTTTTGGGATTTTGCCTGGTACCCCCAACGTACCACACACATTATACCATACATCAAATGGCGATTAAGAACGCGGCGCCAAAATTCGGCCTCCTAATACTCGTGATGTCGCTTTGACCACTTAATCGAGTGGCTTAATATGACGCCCGATGAACATAATTATTGGCTCGTTTTAATGATTGGCATCCAAGTGGGGTTTTACTGGATTTGCCAACGAGTTGAAGTATTATCGGTATAATACTAGCTGATTCATAAACTCTATTGAGTTTTTACACCACCACCAAAGTATATAATTGAGATGTGCATCGGCCTTCCCGCCGAAAGTCTCTACTCATGTGCTTATCCACCTTCATTTCCCTTCTTTTCTTTTCCATTTCCTTACCATAGTCTGCATTCCTTCCTTCCTTCTTCCTTTACCTACCAGCCCGCTGATGATAGAATCCGAACCTCTCAAGTCGGATTTTCAGCCCAAAACTGTGCATAATTACGTAGTCCATGGTTACAGGTAGCCACTCACGCCCCTTCCGACGAGCTACGCACGTGCTAGAGCTAGATGCACGCTACCTTTCGGGAAACCATGGGACTAAAGTCACCCAACTGTGGCTTGGTCACCGGACGATAGTCGTATTCGCGGTGTGGGTTTGTCCTGACCAACTTGGGACAATTGAGGATGGAGACATACTCCCTTCAGTTGTTTCAAGGCGGAGTAAGGGATAAATTCATCCTGATGGCTAATACGACTGCTTGGGTGGTAATGTTGTTAAAGATTTGGTTGGGACGGATACTATGGTATGATTTAGTTCATATTATAGCGCCACAAATCACTTCAGCATTGCTACGCCAAAAACGCTCGCGTGTACATTACACAGTATCACTTTGGTAAGTAATGAATGATGGAATGGTAGTAGTCTTCCGTGAGGAATTGACATAATTCCAGAAAGGTTTGTCATTACCCAAAGCGAGTGATGCATTCAGGCTACATACATACAGTCTAAAGGCTTTCTTAGTTTCTCTCTTCACAATTTTACGGAGATCAGTGTACTGAGCTTCATTAATCAGAGTAGGGAATTTCTTATAAAGACGTCTTGCCTGATCTTTATCTTTCAAAAGGTGAATGATAGAAGCGTTAAACCATTGAGGATGGGACTGGCGCTGGGTGATTGAGAATGGGACATGTTCGACTATTACCGAATTAACAGTGGAATAAAATTCATCGAGGGCAATGTTCACCGATGAAGCATGAAGTGACTGCCAGTTAACTCCAGCAAGAACAGAAGAAATTAAATCATAATTACAGTTGAAGAAGTTGCGCTTACAGGAGTGATTTAATGCGTGGTTTTTTAGAGGCTTGAGATTTAATTCAATCTCTATCGGAGCATGGTGGGTATCAGGTGACACTAGCCCAGGAAGAGGTAATGTAGGTAGGTACGCGTGGCTGCCCGTGAGAACACGGACACACTTATACCTAAAAGGTCCGTTGTGTTACCACAGGATCATCGAATCCGGTCCTACTCGTCGAGCCATTTAGAGCTTGCAATGAAGCGTTGGATTCTCGCGACCTCCATTGAGGCAAGGTCACCGAGACAGTTGAAGAAGTAAGCTCCAAGATGAGCTTTCCTTCTGGCTGATAGAGCTGGACAGGTACAGAGAAGGTGAAGGACTGTCTCCTTCTCCTCCTCATCCAGGCAGCTTCTACAGAAGTCGTTTGAGAAGAGATAATGTAAGAACAACATCTTCAGAACTGGAATTGGAAAATATTAGGTCGAGAATTCAAATGTTTTGGTTTAAGACAATATTGTGTTGCTTTAGAGCACAAAATTCCATAAAGGATTGAATACAGAAGAGTTGCTGAGAGTAACAGTTCAAAGAAGTAGGAATTGAATTATCCCAATTTAAGTAAGGCATACTGAGGTCTCTACAGATAAGGAATTTAGCAGAAGGATCACATTGATTAATAAATAGGGATAATTCTTCTAGAAGACTAGAGAGAAGAGCAAGAGTGGTACTACAAGGAACATAATAAGAGAATATGTATAATGTAGATTTAGAACATTTCATCTTGACAGCAATGCATTCAAAGGAGCAATTGAAGTCAATGCAAAGATCCGACAACATGCTATTGCGAACCGCTATAAGAACACCTCCTCCATCAAGCTTGTTAGTGGACAGAAGATCACGATCACGTCTAAAGACATTAAAAGAACTCGGAAAAAGTTCAGAGTTTAATATTGACTCATTCCGCCAAGTCTCAGAAATACAGATTATGTCAAAGGAGTTCGATAAAACAGAATTTTTCAAAGAAATTGTCTTAGTTTTCAGTCCTCTAACATTCTGATAAAAGATTGAAAGTAAATTAGGAGTAGGAAACGCGATATTCGATGCTCGAGGTCTGCAAGGCGAGGATGACGAAATGCCAATTACGTCAGAAGATTCTTGGCTCCCATAGAACGAAAATTCCTTCTCGGTCTGGGTAAAAATTCCTTCACTATCAGACCCTTAAGCCATAGAGAAGGCTTACTAGCAGCAGCAAATATGTTATGAGGCAAACGAATTTAGAAGGAAACAAAAGAAAAATCTGTGAAGTTAGCACCCCACTTTCACCAAATTAAATAAAAAGATGGTTTTCGGGTGGGGATTTGTTTGTACTTGATTGTACCGAAAATTATTTCGTTTCTCCTTAATTTCGTTTGTCCTCAAAGGGAACGGAGAAAAAATTGCTTCGTGTGAACTTAGCACCCGACATTCACCAAATTTCTTGAAATGATGTTTTTCACATAGTACGCCGTCTGTAGAGGATTGTACCGAAAATCATTTTTTTAAATCACAATAAAAAAAAAAAATAATTAAAAAAAAAATTTCAAAAAAAAAAAAAAAAAATATGCCAAACTATTATAAATTGACTCCATTTGAATGTACCTCCAATCATTTTTAATACACTTTAAAATTTCCATCAAATATTAGCAATCTAAATCAGCCAATAATTCACACACATTCGAACGACGATCCTCCGACAGCACTTTGTAAATCCGTAAGTAAAGTATAGGCCGACTTTCAAAAATCGAAAAACCCAAGACGCTAAGATATTCTAAAAGGACTGAAATTGATTGTACCTCCAAGAAATTTTAAGAAATCTTAATTTTTTCATCAAATAATAACAATCTAATTCAGCCAATAATTCACCGACAGAGTAAAAAAATTCGACTGAGATCCTCTGACAGCACTTTGTAAATCCGTGAGCGGAGTATAGGCCGACTTTCAAAAATCGAAAAACCAAAGACGCTAAGATATTCTAAAAGGACTGAAATTGATTGTACCTCCAAGAAATTTTAAGAAATCTTAATTTTTCCATCAAAAAATAACAATCTAATTCAGCCAATAATTCACACTCAAAGTAAAAAAATTCGAATGAGTTCCTCCGACAGCACTTTGTAAATCCGTGAGCAGAGTATAGGCCGACTTTCAAAAATCGAAAAACCAAAGACGCTAAGATATTCTAAAAGGACTGAAATTGATTGTACCTCCAAGAAATTTTAAGAAATCTTAATTTTTTCATCAAAAAATAACAATCTAATTCAGCCAATAATTCACACTCAAAGTAAAAAAATTCGAATGAGATCCTCCGACAGCACTTTGTAAATCCGTGAGCAGAGTATAGGCCCACTTTCAAAAATCGAAAAACCAAAGACGCTAAGATATTCTAAAAGGACTGAAATTGATTGTACCTCCAAGAAAATTTAAGAAATCTTAATTTTTTCATCAAAAAATAACAATCTAATTCAGCCAATAATTCACACTCAAAGTAAAAAAATTCGAACGAGATCCTCCGACAGCACTTTGTAAATCCGTGAGTGGAGTATAGGGCGACTTTCTAAAATCGAAAAACCAAAGACGCTAAAATATTCTAAAGGGACTGAAATTGATTGTACCTCCAAGAAATTTTAAGAAATCTTATTTTTTCCATCAAAAAATAACAATCTAATTCAGCCAATAATTCACACTCAAAGTAAAAAATTCAAATGAGATCCTCCGACAGCACTTTGTAAATCCGTGAGCAGAGTATAGGCCGACTTTCAAAAATCGAAAAACGAAAGACGCTAAGATATTCTAAAAGGACTGAAATTGATTGTACCTCCAAGAAATTTTAAGAAATCTTAATTTTTTCATCAAAAAATAACAATCTAATTCAGCCAATAATTCACACTCAAAGTAAAAAATTCAAATGAGATCCTCCGACAGCACTTTGTAAATCCGTGAGCAGAGTATAGGCCGACTTTCAAAAATCGAAAAACCAAAGACGCTAAGATATTCTAAAAGGACTGAAATTGATTGTACCTCCAAGAAATTTTAAGAAATCTTAATTTTTTCATCAAAAAATAACAAT
Source organism: Beris morrisii (assembly GCA_951812415.1). Classification (NCBI taxonomy): domain Eukaryota; kingdom Metazoa; phylum Arthropoda; class Insecta; order Diptera; family Stratiomyidae; genus Beris; species Beris morrisii. The sequence goes on along the minus strand of OX638312.1, from coordinate 74,044,645 downwards.
CTAATTCAGCCAATAATTCACACTCAAAGTAAAAAAATTCGAATGAGATCCTCCGACAGCACTTTGTAAATCCGTGAGCAGAGTATAGGCCGACTTTCAAAAATCGAAAAACCAAAGACGCTAAGATATTCTAAAAGGACTGAAATTGATTGTACCTCCAAGAAATTTTAAGAAATCTTAATTTTTTCATCAAAAAATAACAATCTAATTCAGCCAATAATTCACACTCAAAGTAAAAAAATTCGAATGAGATCCTCCGACAGCACTTTGTAAATCCGTGAGCAGAGTATAGGGCGACTTTCAAAAATCGAAAAACCAAAGACGCTAAAATATTCTAAAGGGACTGAGATTGATTGTACCTCCAAGAAATTTTAAGAAATCTTAATTTTTTCATCAAAAAATAACAATCTAATTCAGCCAATAATTCACACTCAAAGTAAAAAAATTCGAATGAGATCCTGCGACAGCACTTTGTAAATCCGTGAGCAGAGTTCAGGCCGACTTTCAAAAATCGAAAAACCAAAGACGCTAAGATATTCTTAAAGGACTGAAATTGATTGTACCTCCAAGAAATTTTAAGAAATCTTAATTTTATCATCAAAAAATAACAATCTAATTCAGCCAATAATTCACACTCAAAGTAAAAAAATTCGAATGAGATCCTCCGATAGCACTTTGTAAATCCGTGAGCAGAGTATAGGGCGACTTTCAAAAATAGAAAAACCAAAGACACTAAGATATTCTAAAAGGACTGAAATTGATTGTACCTCCAAGAAATTTTAAGAAATCTTAGTTTTTTCATCAAATAATAACAATCTAATTCAGCCAATAATTAATTGACCCTCGGAGTAAAATAATTCGAACGAGATCCTCCGACAGCACTTTCTAAATTGGTGATTGATATTATAATTTACTCATGTGTCATGTACTCATATATATGCATCCTATTTATAATTGCTGACTCTTTTAAAGTGTCCGAAACTGGAACATAAATTTTTGGTTTTTCCCTTTTTTAAACCTGTGAATGAATATTATATTCAACTTCCTCAAGCAGTCATTTCTGAGTTTCATGAATGAAAATATGTACCTACTGCCCGAATCTTTTTATTTTAATTAGTCCCTTTTTTAAACAGGGTAGTGTTCATTTCTTAAATATGAGAGTCTTTCCAAAAAATTTGGTTGGTTCCATATTTCTGCTCTCGCTAAGATGTTAGGTAAATGGCGGATCTTAGAATAGAATCTTATTTGGACTTATGCTCTTTCCTGTGAATTTAGAGCAACCTATTTTAGAGGGTACCTGTGTGGGATACATTTTTGATAATTCTACACTTACTTTTATTGGTTTATTATGCAGAGTATATTTTGAAATAAAATGAGTCGAGGGAAATAAGACTGAAGTGAAATTGCATATTATAATTTTTAAATTATAATATCAATCAGCGATTTAGAAAGTGCTGTCGGAGGATCTCGTTCCAATTATTTTACTCCGAGGGTGAATTATTGGCTGATTTAGATTGTTATTTTATGATGAAAAAATTAAAATTTCTTAAAATTTCTTGAAGGTACAATCAATTTCAGTCCCTTTAGAATATTTTAGCGTCTTTGGTTTTTCGATTTTTGAAAGTCGACCTATACGCCGCTCACGGATTTACAAAGTGCTGTCGCAGGATCTCATTCGAATTTTTTTACTTTGAGTGTGAATTATTGGCTGAATTGGATTGTTATTTTTTGAAGAAAAAATTAAGATTTCTTAAAATTTCTTGGAGGTACAATCAATTTCAGTCCTTTTAGAATATTTTACCGTCTTTGGTTTTTCGATTTTTGAAAGTCGGTCTATACTCCGCTCACGGATTCACAAAGTATTGTCGGAGGATCTCATTCGAATTTTTTTACTCTGTCGGTGAATTATTGGCTGAATTAGATTGTTATTATTTGATGAAAAAATTAAGATTTCTTAAAATTTCTTGGAGGTACAATCAATTTCAGTCCTTCTAGAATATTTTAGCGTCTTTGGTTTTTCGAGTTTTGAAAGTCGGCCTATACTCCGCTCACGGATTTACAAAGTGCTGTCGGAGGATCTCATTCGAATTTTTTTACTTTGAGTGTGAATTATTGGCTGAATTAGATTGTTATTTTTTGATGAAAAAATTAAGATTTCTTAAAATTTCTTGGAGGTACAATGAATTTCAGTCCCTTTAGAATATTTTAGCGTCTTTGGTTTTTCGATTTTTGAAAGTCGGCTTATACTCCGCTCACGGATTTACAAAGTGCTGTCGGAGGATCGTCGTTCGAATGTGTGTGAATTATTGGCTGATTTAGATTGCTAATATTTGATGGAAATTTTAAAGTATATGAAAAATGATTGGAGGTACAATCAAATGGATTCAATTTATAATAGTTTGGCATATTTTTTTTTTTTTTTTGAAATTTTTTTTTTAATTATTTTTTTTTTTTTATTGTGATTTAAAAAAAATGATTTTCGGTACAATCCTCTACAGACGGCGTACTATGTGAAAAACATCATTTCAAGAAATTTGGTGAATGTCGGGTGCTAAGTTCACACGAAGCAGTTTTTTCTCCGTTCCCTTTGAGGTACAAACGAAATAATTTTCGGTACAATCAAGTACAAACAAATCCCCACCCGAAAACCATCTTTTTATTTAATTTGGTGAAAGTGGGGTGCTAACTTCACAGAGGTACAAAAGAAAACTAAGAAAGCTCATCACCAGACTTTGTAAGCTGATAGGTAGCATGGTAGATCCGTTGCCGAGACATCATTGAAGTTACTTTTAATGTGGTTGAGAATCATATCAGGCGTAGTATTCACTTCATATCGAGATACATAAATCCAGCGAGGAAGCCTGGCCGCTGTTAGACGAGTTGAAGAACAATTGGCAATTTGCGATTAAGTAAGTTCAACAGTAAGTCGATCAGCTGTGACGACATCAGAGACAGGCTGAATCATCGGAGAACTGCAAGGTTGGAGCGACACTCCAACGGGAGAACCATTGGCAACTTGCGATGTAGTGAGTTCAACAGTATTTAGTGAATCTTCTCCAATTCTGTTTCGTTTTGAAGTCTTCACGTCAAGTCAACTATGGAAATATTCTTTCCGAGTCGACATTCGAATTTTAAACATTTAAAAATTTTATTTAAATTTGGGAATGTATAAATATCTTCAAATTTTTCATCGAGCTAAGTTCGTTCCAAAATTCTTCTACAGTTAATTTCATTAACCGCTCTTCCTCATCCATTGAAAAAGTAACTGACAAGTCCCTCCATTCGATGCTTATAGCAGATTCGCTGCATCCAACTTTCTTTGCAATTACTCGTATATTTAATTTAGTAGAATTCACGCATTTTGTACTGTCAAGGCCTATTTGTGAATTTAAGAATTCAATTTCTTTAAAAATTGGATCGTCTAACGGCAATCTGTTTTTAAGTTCCTTAAAAGCTGTGATATAAAACTCTATCGGGTTACTGGTATGTTTAGGAGTTTAATGATAGGTTGAGGATTTTGGTACTTCAAATGAAAGAAGACGACTTGCGTCGTCGGCAGCTAAATTATGACTAAATTTTATTTTAACTAAAACTTACAAACTAAACTAGCTATGTACATTGCGGTATTTCACCTCATTGTTATTACATTTCGATTTGTAAAAATAATTCATGGCTTTTGCCGTTTCCGAATAGCGGTGCGGATTATTTCGGTGTCGCTATTCAATTTAAGTCCGCGGTATTGTTTTAAAAGGGATTTATTTCTATATTTAGAATTTCTCGTTTTTAGAAAATTGGAACGTTTGCGAGAAATTTTAAATATAGAAATTTTATATAAAATTTTAAATACGAAATTTTAATGTGCCGCTACACACTCCCTTTCCAGCGAAGCGTTACTCAAGGAATGTTTACTTCATAAAATTATTTTGTAACACATGTGCTGGTTTTATTCGGTCAATGGCGACCGTTATTGTTTTGCCGTTTATATCTAATACAAATTGTTTGCGAAGGCGACGAATGACTTTGAAAGGGCCTTCGTATGGAGGATTTAAACCGGTTCTTACCCTGTCAACTCTAAGGAAAACGAACTCGCAAGTGTTCAAATCGCTCGCAAAATATATGTTTTTTTGGGGGGAAATACGTGTATCTGTAGGTTTGATATTGCTCATTGATTGTTTTAATTTGTTTACATATTCTGGTTGATTGTCGCAATTGTCGTTGGAAGTGGGAATGAAAAATGCGCCTGGTAATTTAAGGCTCTGCCCGTATACGAGGTCTGCGGGAGAACACTGAAGATCCTCTCTTATGGCAGTTCTAATTCCCAGTAGTACTAGTGGTAATTCGTCGTACCAATTCTTGGCATTTTTTTGTGCCATTATGGATGGTTTTAGGTGCCTGTGGAATCTTTCGACTAGTCCATTAGCTTGAGGTTGATATGCTGTGGTATGTATACGATGTGTTCCAAGCATTTTTGTTATTTCAGCAAAAAGTTTAGATTTAAATTGAGTTCCCTGATCCATGGTCATTTCAAGTGGTACTCCGAAACGAGGGATGTATTGTTGGACAAAAGTTTCAGCTATTGTTTTTGCCGACATATCCTTCATAGTGTAGGCTTCGGGCCATCTAGAGAATCTGTCTATGATCGTAAGTAGATATACGTATCCGGCTGACGGAGGCAGGGGCCTACCACATCAATATGGATGTGTTCGAATCTCTTGGAGGGTAATTAGAAACGTTCGAATTTCGTTCGAGTGTGTTGATGAACTTTTGCTTTTTGGCAACCAATACAGGATTTTGTCCAGGCATTCGAATTCGAATTCATGGATGGCCAAAAATATTTTGTTGCCAATATGTTTCTGGTTGTCCTTATTCCAGGATGTGAGAGATTATGTATCGAATTGAATATGCCATGCCTTAACTCTATTGGGACATATGGGCGATTTTTCTTTGTTCCAACGTCGCACCATAGTTTATGTTGAGTTAAAGGAACTTGCATGAGTTCTAACTTGTATTTAGCTTGGCCTGAGGTTTGCTTTTGTAATAATTCCTGTAATTCTTTATCGTTTTGCTGTAAGTCTGATAGGTTTTAAAGATTTAACGACGCTGTCCCTATTTCGATGCTATCAATCCGTGATAGGGCGTCGGCAACTTGATTTGTTTTCCCGTTGATATGTTGAATATCTGTCGTAAATTGTGAGATGTAATCTAGATGTCTTGTTTGTCGCGACGAGCGTTCTGTCTTGGATGGTATAGCCCTTACCAATGGCTTGTGATCCGTAAAAACAGTGAAGTTTCGGCCTTCGACAAAATATCTAAAATGTTTTATTGCCATGTAAATGGCCAGAAGTTCTCTGTCGAAAGTTGAGTACTTCATCTCGGCTGGGGACATTTTCTTAGAGAAAAAGGCTAGTGGTTGCCAGTGTTCTTCGTTGAGCTGTTGTAGGACGGCTCCAACGGCTGTATTTGACGCGTCTGTTGTAATGCTATAAGACGTATTATCTACTGGGTGTGTTAACAGAGTGACCTTCGCGAGAGCCTCTTTAGTTTCACTAAAACTCGCTTGGCAGTCTTCTGTCCAACTGAACGTCTTTTTAGGACCTTTTTGCTTTAACAGTTCAGCGAGGTGATTGTGAATGGGAGTTAATATGGCTGCTAGGTTCGGAATGAAACGATTATAATAATTCACCATTATGACAAATTGTTGGATTTTTTAATAGAGGTTGGTGTTGGTAAGTTGCTAATCGCCTGAATTTTTTCGTGTGTTGGTAAGATTCCTTTTTCTGATATGGTGTGGCTGAGGAAAGTTAATTCCGTTACGCCGAAAAGACATTTGGATGAGTTGATGCTCAAACCATATTCCGCTAATCGTTCGAAAAGATTTTGTAGGTGTTTTTCGTGTTCGCTTTCATCGCGACTGGCTACTAAAATGTCGTCAATGTATACGAAAACAAATTCTAAACCTTTTAATACTTGGTTAATAAATCGTTGGAATGTTTGAGCTGAATTCTTCAGACCGAAAGGCATGCGTGTGAATTCAAATAATCCGAAAGGAGTTATTATCGCTGTCTTATGTATATCCTCCGGTGCGACGGGTATTTGATGATACGCTCTTATTAAATCGATTTTAGAAAAAATTTTACAACCGTTGAGATTCATGGAAAAAATTTGTACATGGGGAACCGGGTATCTGTCTGGAATTGTAGCAGCATTTAGGCGGCGATAGTCTCCGCATATTCGCCAGTCCTTGCAATCCTTTTTAGGGACCATATGTAGGGGCGATGCTACTGGTGATGCAGATGGTCGGCATATTCCCAGTTGAACCATGTGTTCAAACTCGAACTTTGCTGCTTTATGTTGCAACGGGTTGAGTCTTCTCGGATGAGCTGAAGGCAGTGAATCTCGAGTGGCTATATGATGTAGGATCGAATGTTTGATGGGTAAATTGAAATTGGGTGGTTGATGTATTGTTGGACATTGTTTTAACAGAATGCCATACATATTGTCGATGCTGAAGTTAAGTGGCGTGGGTGTATTTGATTGAATAGGAGTCATATCTGTGGATAAAGTAGTTGTATTGTCGATCAACTTTTTGCCTCGTATATTTACGATGATATTGAATTTTTCTAAGAAATCAGCGCCGATTATAGGGTTGTTTACGGACGCTATTAGAAATGAATGTATGAAATCTCGCCCGAGACCAAGGTTTAATTTCAACAGTTTCGTACCGAACACTTTAATTCCTGATCCATTTGCTGCTGTTAAAATTTGATCGCTCGTTTTAACCGCAGAAGCGAAAAGATAGTGTGGTACCACAGAGACGTCTGCTCCTGTGTCTATTAGAACATTTATTTTATTATTGTGGTCTCTAATGTAAAGGCGGCGTGTTTTGATGTCTGATCCCCCGCTCGCCGCTGTTATAGGGGAAATTTTTAGTTTTTTTGGTTGTTCGCCGTTGGTTCTGTAACCGGTGGCTTGTAATTGCAGGGTTTAACGCATTTTTTTGCTTTATCGGCATATTTTGAATGATACCAACAAAGTACGTTGCTGTTGTTATTGTTGTTTACTGCCTTTCTATTTCTAGAACGGCTTCGGGATTTATCCCGGTTTTGGTTGTTGTGAAAAGACAAACGTTCGATCTGTTTTTTTAGTTCTGCGATCTCTTGTTGTAGGGAAGCAATTGCAGGGTTAGTCTCAATATTGCAAATACTTTTCGAGCTTGGAAGGGCATCCCAAATTTTGTCAGCCAAAGATATCAATTCGTCTATCGGCTTCTCATTTTGGGGAATTAGTGCTATTGTGATGGGTTGTGGTAACCGTCGCAACCATAAATTACGAATTAGTTTATCAGTAATTGCATCACTGGAACCAGCCATATTTGTCAATGATCGATAGAACTCGGACGGTGTTCTATCTCCTACTTCAATGTTACCTAGTAGTTGCTCGATTCTTCTTTCTTCGCTTATGGAGTGTCGGTTTATAAGTGTTGTTTTTAAAAATTCATACTTATTTTCCGCTGGAGGTTTTTGTATGGCATCTAGTACCGTTTCGATAACCTCTTGTGGAAGTGCTGCTAAAATATAATAATATTTGCTAGTGTCTCTAGTTATTTTAGCAATTGTGAATTGCGCTTCTGCTTGAATAAACCAAGCTGCCGGTGAGCGCAACTAAAAGGTGGGAAGTCTAATTGCATAAGAATTACTTTCCATAGAATTATCTTCTTCGGAATTGTTGTTTTGAAGTTTGTGATCTTCAATGTTGTTGTCTGAATTCTGCATTGTAAAGCAGGTTGATAAAATGTATGAAATTTAGTAAGTTAATGAAGATTTTTTTGAGTTGTGCAATAAAATCTTAATTACATTCTTGAAAATTTAGGATTGTTTGTGGATTTTATTCGTTTTGCAATAACGTTGCTATCTATGATAAACTTTGGTTGTCTTTTTTTTTTAAATTAAGACAATCAAGAGTGCAATATTATTCACGTTCACTTTATATACGTATCACTTATATTTCTTGAGAAAGTTGTTGTCTACTCTACATTTTTTTTGTGGAAAAAAAATGTGAGTTGCGATAGTTTGATATCGTTTGTGTATTGCAAATTGTTCGAATTTTCAAACGATTCGAAAACTTGAGTTCTTCATTTATAAAGAAAAAAAAAATTTCATTTGTCGACATAAGAACCGTTTTAATTGTATGCCTGTTGCATGATTGTATTTTATTTTGTTGTTGTTCTGTTTAGTTTAATTTTATTTTATACTCCTAATCCCGAATTTTAACTAATTTTGTGCGATCAAAACTTTATGAATTGTTTAATTAGAGGAACCAAAAAAAAAATTTTCATATTAATCATCAGTAGTAAGGGTACAACTTTCATATCTTACGCTTAACGTGCGACTAGGACATCCGCACTAAACTCCTCCTATTTTGGCATGGAGTTCCAGGAATTCACGTCTTTGAAAGTGTTACCTTTTGATCGTGAAACCTGTTTTCGTATGGACTTAAATTGGCCCCAAAGTCGTACCTTTTGAGTGGGTGCCGTAGTGAATGCAAAAGTCTTTGGTGTGAGGGGTTCGGTAGTAGCGATAATTTTCTCGCAATTTTCTGATGAAATGTATTGACTTGGATGAAAATCTGCAACTTGGGTGAACTGAAGTAACCTTTGAAGAGAGTAAGTAATATTGGTTGATGATGCTGCTATATTCATGCGTGCATCACGTGGGGATTAAGCCAGGGCCAATTGTGGTGGAGATAAGCCGCAATGGAGTTGGCTTGTAGAGATTTTGATCGGACTCAGTGTGTTGGGGGGTAATTGGAGGTCTTGTTAATTGGAGCCTCGGGTCCAATTGGTTGGTTGCAAGATGCATTTTGATTCTTCTTTACGCCATGTTTGCTAGAAACTAGAACCTCGGTTCCAGGTAGATAATTTGCGGGAAGCCGGTTCTTGGGTTGCTTGATTTTTACCTTTTGTTGGTAGAATGTAGGTTACAAGTGCACATGTTGGCCGGTTGATTCGTGTTTACATTTTTGTTGGTAGAATGCATGTCGGTTCTTGTGCATGGTGTGAATGTAGGTTGCAATTGTACATGTTACTAGGTGTCTGGAGCCTCGGTTCCGAATAGGCAGGCTTGTACATGTTATGTAGGTAATTATTACTTTCATGATATTGATGGGTGGATTATCAAGAATCTTTTTGCACGTTTGTGGGGGGACTAGTTTTTCTTTACGACGATCTCATGTGTTTCGTACTTGTTTTGGCGGGAAGATATGTTCATGATTACATGTGCTTCGAATTGGTGTTTTCTTTGCGACGATCTCATGTGTTTCGTACTTGTTCTTATTGTAGTTAACCGGCGATGGATATTTTCTGCAGTACATTCTACTGCTGTAGTCGCGGATGGGAAAGACACTTTCGATCGTGTGAAGAGTTTGGGAAAAAACAGCTGTGGAAAGACACTTTCGATTGTGTGAAGAGTTTGCGAGAAAACAGCTGACGTTCCTTGTCGGGTTGATTTTCTGTATCTGCCTGAGACATGCGTAAGTTTTGTTTTCGTATTCTTTTTGGGCTCGGAGGCGCATTAAGTTCAATGTTATGCACCAGATTTCGCGTCGTTTTGTTGTTATTGTATGGTAATGTCTTTTGGACGATGCATGATGTGTGTATGTTTTGATTATCTCGTATTCTTCTTCTCAAGTTCGAGGTGATTTTTATATGGTTGAATTGCCGTGGGAATTTTAAAAACAAGTGATCGTTTTGTTGTTGTGATTATGATAGGTGTTGGGTGATAATGATGGGAATTAAAGTACAAGTTTTCATTTGTTATTCTTTATTCAATTTGGTATAGAATTTACACACAGTTTTAACTTTATTTTGATTACAGAATAGATTGTTTCTTAAGTAAAATAGGCTTTAGTAATTCTTCCATTTGTAAAATCCTGCGTTGAAATCTTAATCGATCTAAAGTATCGGATTGCCAAGTGCCCTTTCTACTAGATCTATATGCATATCCCCAGGCAACCATGTATTTAACAGAAACCTGATCACAAAAACGGACATGTTTATAATCTAGCGAAGGCATTGTACAGATTGAGTAATTCGACGATAAGGAAAAATATCATAATTGCCAGTAGAAGATATTTCAGCACTATAGGTAATGATGACGACCAGCGTGATTTTTTGGTTTGTTATACGGTCCACAAACGTCTTTGCCGTTAGCGAAAACACAATCAGGAGACATGCGTAGATGTTCGGCTTCCACATCAGAAGGGGAAGAGAATGCACTCATTATCAGAGAGCAGAAGAAGCACCTGACGTAATCCTGCAAGTTGGTGTAAAAGAAGCCGCTTTTTACCAGCTTAAGAATTTTCCTCTCATCCAGATCCAAATTTTTGAATGTCTTTAGACGGTCGTATTCGTGTCTTAAGTTCAGCATGTTAACTAAAACCCGCACGTTATAGCACGTCTTTTATATCAATCCAGGAATTATGAGCTGATGGAAAACCAAGCCATTTTACGTAAACTTGATTGCCCCTTCTTTTTAGAATCTCTTCTACAAGGTATACATCGGGGTGTTTGACTCTTATTAACTCTAGTTCGTAGAACCCTCCTTGTATTATGTTCCCCTGATAGTCTTTGAGTATGTAAGTACGCGGCTCTGTATTCTTTACTTCGTTTATCTGAAATATTTCGGTGGACCAGTTGGGGGTATATCCTTTCTCGAAAACATGCTTGTATTTGCTTACACGTACATGATCTCCTTTTCTGTACTTGGGGGTCAACGAGACCTTCACCTTACGGTAGACTTCTCCAAGAAGCTGAGCCTCATTCGAAGGCCCAACGTCTATAGGACGCATTTTTATGGTGCGATGCTTTGTCCTATTGTACTTGTTTATTAACCCTTTTAGTAACCCAGTCCACTTATAGCTGCCGTTCATACTAAATTCTTTCCACATCATGTTTTTTAGTGTTCGGTTGAAACGTTCTACAATTGAGGCTTTCAATTGGCTAAAAGTAGAATAGTGGTTGATTTCAAATTTTTTCATCAAATTACGAAATGCCTTATTAAAAAACTCTTTTCCATCATCTGTTTGCAAATTTCTTGGGAAACGACGCTCATTAAAAATTAACTGTATTGCCTTGATAATCTCCCCAGCACTTTTATTTTTAAGGGGCAAGGCCCACGCATATTTGGAGAATGTGTCTATTACTGTTAGAAGGAAATTAAAGCCCTTATTCTTAGTCGAATAAGAGCTCATATCCACTAAATCCGCCTGCCATAAGTCATCTATTCCACGAATGGTCACACGACGACGGCTAAAGTTTCTACGAGCTGTCTTATGCAGTTCGTTAATAACCTGTCTTCTACTCATTTCATCATGTGTATAAATAGTGGACTTGTTTGCACATGTTTTATATAGAAAACAGTATAGAAAATGATGCAGTTTGATCATCCGTTTACAATGATGGTTGCGGGACCGTCAGGAAGTGGTAAGACGACATTTATTGAATCATTCCTGAAAAATACATCGCTAGTTAACACTCAGATAAAAAAGATTATCTGGTGTAATGCTGAGCAGCGAGCGATACCGTCACAACTAGCATTTAAAAATATTGAATATTTAGGCTCCATACCCGAGGAATTTATAAACGAAACCCATGAGCCTACATTAATCGTACTAGATGATATGATGCTAAATGCATTTTCAAAGCAGGTTTGTGAACTTTTTACAAAAGGGTCGCATCATAGGAATTTTTCAGTAATACTTGTAACACAGAACGTCTTCCATCAGGGTAAGTTTTGTCGAGATATTTCGCTTAACTGTAAATATATGGTGGTTTTCAAAAACCCCCGCGATAAAAGCCAGTTCCTCCATTTAGCCAAGCAGATTTACCCTGAAAATAGTGCAGAGCTGGTGAGAATATATAAAGATATTACTCAGGCTCCACACGGGTATTTGTTAATAGATCTGACTCAGTCTACTAACGATTTATTTAGATTCAGAACAGATATCTTTAATAAAAGATTTGTGACGTGCTATTGTTCAGCGACTGATTTACACAGTAAAAATGGTGTCACGAATGAAACGATTGAAGGACAACAAACATATGCTATATGTTCTCAAAAATGCTAGTCCATGTTTAAGAAAGGCTATCATGAAAAAGGTAGATCCTGAAGTGGTTAAGACTATTTGTGAAATTACATTAAACACGTTGAAGGGAAATCATGTGCCAGGCCGTAAAATTTTGAACGGTCTATGTAAGTAAAGGGTTTTCCAATAGGGACTTGACAACTTTGAATTCAATTTGTGAACGCACCCTTTCACTAATCATCGAACTGTCACTGTCAATTTATTCAGTAAACTTAACATTTTTATCATGGTAAAGTACACGAAGGAACAACGTCTGCAAATTATAAAAATTTACTACAGAAATTCGGAGTCGGTGACCGCTACTTTAAGAGCGTTAACTCCGATTTTCGGTCGTAATTCTCGCCCTGTCTACTAGGGTAACAAGTTTAGTGCAAAAATTTGAGTCTACATATTCGTTGTGTGATGTTGCCGTGCCAGTGAGACAACGGGTTGGTCGAAGTGTCGAAAATATCGCTGCCGTTGAAACGTCCGTAGCAAATGATCCAAATCAGTCAATTCCACGGCGTTCTCAAGTGTTGGGCATCGCCCAGACCACGTTATGGCGAATTTTGCGTAAGGATCTTGGTTTACACCCATACAAGATCAAGCTGACTCAAGAATTGAAGCCGATGGACCATTTGAAGCGACGTACGTTCTCCGATTGGGCTCTGGAAAAGATGCGCCAAGATGATCAATTTCATCGCAAAATCATCTTCAGTGACGAAGCTCATTTTTGGCTCAGTGGGTTCGTCAATAAGCAAAATATGCGTTATTGGTCCGGTGAAAATCCACATGTGCTTCATGAAAGACCACTTCATCCACAAAAAATAACTGTTTGGTGCGGTTTGCATGCTGGCGGCGTCATAGGGCCATATTTTTTCGTCGACGATAATGATCGTCACGTTACTGTGAATGGTAATCGTTATCGCGCCATGATTACCGATTATTTTTGGCCCGAATTGGAAGATATGGATTTGGACAACATGTGGTTTCAACAGGACGGTGCCACAAGCCACACAGCACACGTTACAATCGATTTATTGAAGAGTAAGTTTGATGAGCGTGTTATCTCAAGAAATGGACCAGTCGATTGGCCGCCTCGTTCGTGCGATTTAACGCCTCTGGACTTTTTTCTTTGGGGCCACGTCAAGTCGTTGGTCTATGCCAACAAGCCGACGACGTTGGAAGAGCTCAGAGCCAACATTGAACACGAAATAGCAGCCATTTCGGCCGAAATGTGTGGCCGAGTCATCGAAAATTGGGTCCAACGAATCGACCGCTGCAAACGTGCCCGCGGTGGCCATATGAACGAAGTCGAGTTCCATTCATAAATGTTTTGATTGTACTTCAACCCGATAATAAAGTTTTTGAAATATCTCAAATGGTTTGCATTTTATTTTGAAAAAAAGTTGTCAAGTCCTTATTGGAAAACCCTTTATAAAAAGAGCATGCGAAGGTTAGTTGAAGCAAGACGATCTGTTCCTAGACAGCGTAAAATCTTAGTACAGCAAGGTGGTTTTCTACCAATCCTGATAGGAAGTGTACTTTCAGGGGTTATCGGGTCGTTGATTGAAAAATATGCATAGAAAGAGCGCTCTTAATAAAATGCTACTTCTTTCACCAGAAGTGTATGAACAGTTAAAGGGTCAGATAGAAGGTGGAAATGGCCTGTCTATATTCGATAAGACGATACACGCCATTTTGAGGAATAAAAAGCTGTCTGACGACGACAAATGGTATAATTATAGGAACACGCTGATAAAGTTTCTTAATGCTAAGCGTAAAGGAAGACAGTCTCGTGAAGAAAAATCTATCGCGTTTACGCCACAAGTAAAGTTAGGAAGTCAGAAAAATTTACGAGACAATGCGACACAGACAAGGATTGCATTCAAAGAGGAAATGTCGACGCCAACCTCTCCGATGAAGAATCCCGACCCATTTTACAGTATGGCCGAAGATGTCTTTGAGACAGGCGACGTGAGTTTTCCAAAGTACCATAGTTCCAGTGCAGAAGAGATAACACCGCCAAGACGATCACTAACGCCTCGGTTCAAAAGACGATTATCTGTAAGCGGTATAGCAAAAACTTTGAAACCGGCTGCAAAGTTTCGCAAAACTACGCCCGAAGTTAAAAACATGGAAAAAGAATATCGGATTATAACGGCTGATGACGGTATAACTCAGTATACTATACCAAATGAGATGGATGTTGATGAAGCGGCACAGCAGGGTGAAGGGGTTGATAAAACCGAACAGAGAACCCCTACCAAACAAACTATATTAAAGCCTTCACGGCTAGAATATCCTTCAGTAAGCACAGAGGATCGGTACCCTATACCTGAACGTTTAAAAAGAAGAACGGAACGGGCCGGAAGTGCACCAAATATTTTCTGGGAAAGAGTTTAAAAATGCCTGTAAACATAAGAAAAAACGATTTTTACATATGCCTTCTAAGCAACAATTCCATGCGCATATAAATACAATGAAAATACACTGTCAGCCTTCACGAATATGCTTCCTAGTGCCTGTAAGTTGGCCGGCGGATGGAGTGTCGGAATGACTGAAATTGCATTAGCAAATCGAAAAACGAAATCAGTTGGGAAAAAAGATGGAAAACGTGTGAAAGATGATGAAAAAGTGAAAGGTACTACTAAAAAGGTGAAGAGAGCTGCGACAGATGTACTAAAGATTAAAGCTTTTGTAAAAAAAGTACATGGTATTTCTATTTATCTTAAATGGAGTTACCAAGAGTTATTAAATTTGTGTTACAATAAACATGATATGAACTTTTCTACTTTTTTATCTTCGTTTAACGCCGCAGTTGATCCCTATTGGGCTGCTCATACCTTTGCAGATTTTAAAGAGGGCTTGTATAACAGCTTGGTAATAGATTCAACTCATCGAAAAATCCCTGACACTAGCAAAGATGAACGACTTTCAAGACCAGAAGATTTCTCTTTGCACATTTATCAGGATAGTGAAATTGCGGATATTGTTACTTTAGGAGCTCAGGAATATAAGTCTATATATTATCTTTTCAATAGTATAATTGGACAGATTCCTAGAGAAAAACGTAATTATAAAGCCCTATTACGCATGGTAGACTATTACATACCTCCAGCGCTCAGTATAAGTGAAAAGCTCGGGGAAAGTGTCCCGAAGAAGCTTGACTCTTTAGATTTAGAGATAAAAGACTTGAAGATTAAAATAAAGATTCAGTATCCGCTGCCAACGCCAATTAATATTAATGATTTAGTCGGGCTTTTTGTCGCGAATATACAGTTTGATGACGACACTGAATCTATTCTAGATCGGAGGAGAAAATCAGGACAAATTAGGCAAAAAATTATTCAAACGCTAAATGATTTGGACGTAGAAGCCTCTACCTTTGAGATACCAAACAGGCGTATAATCACGGATAAAAGTATAATATTGAATGTTCCCTATAAAAAAACACCCGAGGGTATCCTGTCAACGACAAGAGTGCCTATAGATTTGAAGAAGAAAGACTTATCGGGATTCATTATCGATATATTCTTTCAAACGCCTGTGAAGGAGCGTGATGCTAAACTCCTTACCGCGGAGGTGGGGGAGTCGTTTGATAAGATTTCAGCAGAAGAGAAGAAGAAGGATACTTTAGACAGAATCGCTGATGCTAAACTCCTTACCGAGGAGGTGGGGAAGTCGTTTGATAAGGTTTCAGTAGAAGAGAAGAAGAAGGATACTTTAGACAGAATCGCCGTATTAGAAGATTCTGTTCTCGAAATAAAGAACAGATTTCCGCGAGAACTAACAGCTGTAGTTGCCGAGGAATGTAAGGCTTTAGGAATAATACACGTTTACACTGATATCATTCGCCCCCAAATATTATTAAACAAATTAGTGAGGAATTTGCGTATGATTCCATTGAAAGAATGCGATAATATATTCAGGTTTGAGCATGTAGAATACTACCCTCTGGAAAAGACCTACATTGAAAGTATCTCCATAAAGATAACCGATGATCAAGGCGAATTAATCGACTTCATTCCAGGCTATACCCCGACATATGTGATGCTTCACTTCAAAAGACAATAAAGTATAAATATTCAGACGCGTATAAGGGATCTCCATAACTAGTGCACATTCAAATCGAAATGAATTCATATTACACAAGGTATTATTTAATCCAAAGCGGCGCTGGTTTGTCGGATATAGGTGATATTTATCGATCGCCACTTATATACCAGCGTGGAAGAGGTATCGGTAGCTTCTTCAGCGGATTACTACGTTATTTACGACCTTTAGTTTCGTCAGGCGTAAAAACTATAAAGGAGCAAGCTATAAAGACTGGAAAAACAATATTATCAGAAGTGGGGAGTAAGCCTCTCAAGAACATTTTAAAAGAACAAGGACAAGCCGCTACTCAAGATCTGATGCAAAAGGGCGTAAAAAAACTCTTTGACAGTATGGGTGGAGAGGGTATGAAAAGGCGCATGGCTATAAAAAGGGCAAATCCGTTTTCAACAGCACAGTTAAAAACGGATCCTAAACGTGGAAAACGTACCAAATCAAAGAGAAAATCTATTAAGAAAAGACCAGCAACCAGTAAAAATAAAAGAGTTAAGAACAATAAGCGTAAGCGTGTATTGGATATATTCGATAAGTAAGGAGAATGGCCTCGTACAGAGAATGTATGAAATCTGAATTAGATTTATTTAAAGCACCACCGATACAGGCCAATATTTTAAAAACAGAAGAAGTTTCATACAAGCCGATAGCATCTCTTGATAACTCTTCAGTTCTGGAATTCGTCTCGCTAGGACATGGGGACACGTACCGTGATTTATCCAGTATCTACCTTCGCCTAAAAGTTCAGCTAATTAAGGCAAAAGGTGGGAAAGAAGAATTTTACACTGGAAAAGAAAAAACCAAAGTTAAGGATGCAAAAGGTGTTGAACATGATGAGGAAAGTGATCCAATCGGCGTAGTTAACAACCTGATGCATTCACTTTTTAGGCAATGTACAATACAATTAAATGGCAGACCGATTGCGCAAACTGACAACAACTACCATTACAGAGCTTACATTGAAAACTTATTGAATTACGGTAGAGATGCATCAACAACACATTTAGAATCTGTAGGATGGTACCTCGACCAAGATGGTATGGAAATGATTGAAGGTGGAGGCAGAAGTGGGCGCCCTAGTGAATTTAATGCAGGATATCTCAAACGATCTGAATTGCTTTCGAAAAGTAATGTGGTAGAGCTTATGGGAAAGATTCATGGTGATTTACTTAATCAGGATAAGTTACTTCTGAATGGGGTAGATTTTAGACTCTCACTATCCCTGGAAAAACCCGAATTTTATCTATACTCAAAAGAAGACGGGCACTCACCGTAAATTAAAATTATAGATGCAACAATGTATATGAATCATGTAACTGTTAATCCCAATATTTTAATGGCACATGAAACTATTCTTCAGCGCTCCAACGTGATATACCCGTACAAGCGTGTCAAAGTAAAAAGTTATACATTACCGGCTAATAGCTCAACACTATCTTTAGATAATGTCATAATCGGACAGCTACCGAACTTGTTAATTTTCGGCATGGTAGATAATGATGCCTACAGCGGTAAACAGACGAAGAATCCATTTAACTTTAAACACAATAATATCTCACGATTCAATTTATCCGTCAATGGAGTCCAAGTTCCAAACCAGGCTTTAGAGTTTGATTACTCTCAGGAGAAACCTATAAGTACACGTGGATACCTTTCACTATTTAAGGGAACAGGCATTCATTACTTCGACAAAGGCAATCAAATCTCAAAGGAATTCTTCGATAATGGATGCTTTTTAATGGCTTTCGATTTAACTGCAGACAATTCATACGGGTCATCTTGTGGCAGTTTATTAAATCAAGGAACAGTGAGGATCGAGGGAAGGTTTAAGAAAGCGCTGGAAAAAAGTGTAACTTGTATAGTATATGCCGAGTATGATGGAAGTCTTGAAATAGACAAACTTCGTGGAGTTCATACTGATTTTTAAAAGTATAAATATAGCCTTTTAATCTCGCACTCTTCATATTACTCAGCAGACGGAGAAGAACAAACATGGCCTATTGTGTTGTAAATGTCGAATATTTTAATGAAGGTAATCTAACCTTCTTTAAAAAGGTTTCATTTGCCGGTTTCTCATCACAAAATAAATTATTCTCGAAGGAAATAACGTATAAATATCCCACATCATCGGCTACCACAACAGATCAGACAGGGTCATTTGGGAATTTGGAACTTAAACGTTTGGATGAAAATCTTATTATGACGCTAGCAAAATTTGCAACCGTTTTTGTTTATACCGCTACAACAAAGGAATTCTTAGAAAGTTACACCATCAGTCACACCAAGATCATTGACATTGATACTATAACTTCGAAAGAGCAGATATGAACACGATCGAACTTGTTAAAACATTAAGGAAAAACACAACCACAAGGAGATTTTTCAAAGGCGTATTCCCATGCGATCGTTTACCTTATAAAATTAAAAAGCCGGCATGTGTTATTGCAAATACCGACCCCGCCGACAAAAAAGGCGTTCATTGGGTAGCATTTTATTTCCCGAGGACAGGCCCTGCTGAATTTTTTGACTCCTTTGGTAGATACCCCAACAATAAATATTTTAAAAGATTTTTGCATAACAACTCTAAGGTTTTTATAAATAACAAAAAACGATTACAGAGTGTATACTCTTCAACATGCGGAAACTACTGCTGTGTATACATATATTCCCGCTGCAAGGGGAAGGATCTAAAGCTATTTCTTAAGCAGTTTTCGTCAAAAGATTTTCCAGATAATGACGACAAGGTGGTTAATTTATACCACCATATATTTTCATCGGGTGCTACACAGGATGGTGGGGTTTATTCCAACCAAAGTTGTAGATCAGAACTTGAAGGTATAAAAGCACCAGTCTAAAACAAGCACGTTTCAGTTTTCATTTTAAAACCTTCTAACAAATATGTTGTCAGCTAATGTAAAAGCAGAGTGTAATAAGTCTAGCAAAAAAAAAAAGTCAGACGATCTCCGTGAAAATACTAATAAGAAGCAAAAAAAGTCTATGATTCGCGGTGAAGACGCACTACTGAATTACACCTATCATCTGGATGACGCTCAAAATCGTAAAGTTGTTCTTGGATTTGACCCGTTCACGTTTGAGGTGAAAATAATATTCAGTTATCCTGGACGGTTTCCTGTGTCAACGGGATATACCGGGTGGATTTCAGTCTTCAATTACCTCACCCAGTTAAAGAATGAAGTTGAGGAAATACCAGGTAACCAACTTGGATTGCTGAAGGAATACAAAATACCTGTAGGAGAAAGCAGTATCAAATTGAAACATCCCGAGCTATACCGTTTGTTTGAAATGATGGAATTTTTCAACATCGTAATGTTTCACAATAACAGCGCTTCGGAAAGTGTAAAGGAATACTACAAGCAATATGTAGACAAATGTAAGCAGAAGGATGTGTTCAAGTTATCAGCCGACGACTTTTTCATACCAGTCCGCAGCTCTTACGTTCACGTAAATTACTCTCGACTTTTTCATGAGCTTCCTATCTTTTGTAACATTAATATTATCTTTAGTGTAACTGTTTTGTAATAAAAATAAGAAAAAAGAAAACACATCATCTTTTTATTTAATGGTTCCATTTATTAACAAATGCAGGTAAATGTTGATACAGTTTTGTACAGCACATCTGTCGGTTGATCCTTCACTGTGTACTTTGCAGAATACTTGAAATTTGCTAAGATCACCTAATCTAGGTATTTCAAGTTGTTTTATATCGGCGCTTGGTATGTATTTTCGTAGAAACTTCTCTTTCGTTTCACCCTTGATATGTATTTTACTATCTGCATAATTCCTCAATACCTCCGGGAGAGAGTTGTAACTAAAGTTTCCTTCATCCCATTTTAAACCATTTATATTCTCCACATCAAATTGATTTTGTCTGCAAGCTTTCGGTACCATCTCCTGATATGGGTACGGGGGCGCGAAGTGATAAAGTAATGGTGAGACTGATCCGAAAGGTAGGATAGCAAGTTCCTTAATAAAGTATTGTCGATTATTCCCACATACAAATTGAATATCAATAATTATCTCATCCATGTTCACTGTCAGACCGTCCCGAATAGAAGAAAAAAGCTGATTTTACATTGCTTATTTATATATTTTCTAAAAACGTTATAAAAAGTAAAATTATGTTATCAGCTATTTCTCTTACATACAACTATAAAATTACGTACAAATCTGAAATTATATACAAAGGTATTTCACAATTCTTTTAAATTACTTAGTCTTATTTTCTTGTATCCATATGGATACCAAAAATTTCCTGCTTTTACGACTCTCTTATCAAAAGTGAACTGAAGATGTTTTTTCTCTATTGAAAAGATGACAACTCCCGGTCGTTTCCTCTTAATCTTTGACTTATTCTCTACACAAACACGATCCTCGCTATCTCCAATTACTAAGGATTTTAGACGTTGAAAGTTGACGATCTTAGAAGTTTCAAAATTGATTGTTATCCCCTTACACTTAATAATATATTCACTTCCTTTATCAGTTTCAACTTTAAGCCCATAGCTTTTTGGACCTGTGCTTACAAATTCAGATATGAAGGCTGTAGCTCCAAAAGACTCAATCTCATTTGTGAGATCCCCTAAAAAGTCAGACATGGTAAAAGAAAGAGGGTTTATTTTATTATCTACAAAAATCAAACTATCAGTATCACAGTAGAGAATTGCGTTTCCGACTTTTTCCAATGCTTCGTAAAGTTTAATTCTAGCAAATGCAGTTGTGTATGCTGCAATTGGTATGTTAACGTGGGGTAACATATTCAAATTTTCAGTTAAATTCTTCCAATTGACCCAGATAGTTTCGTCATTAATAGGAAGCACTGAACAAATTTCAATCCCGGGTGATTCAGTAAAACTGCAGAATTCTCTAAAATCATTAAATACTTTGGTAAAAGTTTTATCCTCTCTTTGAGCAAACTTCCCCCATAAAGAGTTCAAACAAATTTTAGCAGTGTTACGCCACCCGGAATTCTTTTGCATTCGATCTCTATCAAGATTAATATCTTCTCGCATTTGATAGGTCTTTAGAAAACTTTCTCTCTCAATTTCAGATATGTATTCGGACCCCCATCCACTCGCCTCCTGTTTGATTTTTAGAAAGGTATTAACGTATTTCGTAAAAAGGCCACCGGTTTTTGAATTTGAGTCATACTGAGTGTAGGTATATTTCCAAACCTCATGCACTTTTGAAATTTTGTAACCCTTTTTTACAGCCAACGACAGCTCAGGTATAACCCATGTACCAAAAATCTGTCTTTCACCATCTGTATGAGTACAGCTAGAAACTCTATTCATTTCGGCACATTTTCGACATAAAGCAAAATACAATTTTTGATTAGTTTTAAAAGGTAATACTGGTAAGTATAAATCAGTAGGGGGTACAATTGTACATGTGATGAAACCATGCATTGAAAGTATTTCAGAGACCGGGGGGATGTCCCCACCTCGAAAAATTTTCGAATGTCCAATAGGATATGGCGAATATTTATTTATGTATGGGTACAAACTAGTAAAGTCCAAATATCGTATTACCTCATTCTCTCTAGCTGTGTGATGCAATTTAAATACCTCTGTACGCCCCCCGAAAATAGCATCACGTGGATTGAGTGGTGGTAAAATCTCTTGAACAATTACATCCAACTCTTTATTCACTGTTGGATTCTTCTTCAAGAATTCTTTGAACTCACATTCCCACGTAAAGATGAGTGTGTACCCACTACTTTTAATTAGCGCAATTCGTTGCTCTGTACTTTCATATCTCTGTGATAGCGTTTCAAATCTACAACTTCTATTTTCTGAAGTCTCTTCCACTTTGAAACAATCTTTACAACCGTGAAAATAGCATCCAAAAAACTCGTATACTCTATTTAATTTTGAGTTAAATCCGTCTACCATCAATCCACACCTCTCTAGCCTAACTTCTCCATTATTAATTGCCGAACAAATTTTATCTTTTATCTTTAAACTTTCCCAGGCAAGCCATTTGCAGGCAATAGAAGACTGGTTTTGAGATTTAAAATAACCATTTCTAGGCATTACACCCAAAATATTTTTTTCGAGAAAATTTTTCCGGAAAACGAGCATGCACGCTGATGCTATAGTTAAACTTTCAATTAAAGGGTTCACTTTAGTTATTTCGATGAATTCACACATGAACCTTGTACAACCCATTCGAAGGATATTTACATCACTTTTGCAATACAACAGTATTTCTTTTCTGTTATCGAAAATTTTTTGTGATGCATCGCTATACCACTTTAAGAATGTCTCTCTCTCTCCTTGACTTTCATAGAATTATACCCATACAGTTCTGGTGGCGGATATGAGCCCACATAATTTAAGTTTTCAACTGTATTAAAATAATAAGGATAGTACCCCTTCTCATACTCCTTAATATCGAAAACACTGGGAAATTTGGCAAGTGGAAATGATAGAAAATTTAGAGAATCAATAAACGCCACTTTCCCACAGGTTAACCTCATTATTTTGGTGCCATTCATTATAGGGTCGATTTTCAGTTTCATAGCTAACAGTTCAGAAGTAATGAAATGACCATCGTATCCCTGTAAGTTATGTGCTATACAAAAAACGTTAACGATTTGGGGACGCGGTGTTAGACAATAATCTAGAAACCGTCTAACTACATTCACACCTACATCATGTTCAAACACGTGCTCTCTAATCCCACAGACGTTACATCTAATATTTATGTCTGGCTCTTTAAAACAACTATAACATACTTGGTGCGCAACTATCAAGTTTGCTATGTGAAGGAATGAGGTTGGACTTTTCTCATAAGCAGTGTTCTGAGTGGTTTTACAGTCAAAGTATATTATTAGAAATTTACTATTTGATCTACCCTTATATGGCTTAATATAGCATAAATGATCTTCCGGAGTATTTTTATAACATATAGGGCAATACCTTTCATTACATACATGTTCTTCTTCCTTCCTTTTCTCGAGATTAAGAAATTTCAAACACGATCTACATATCTTGAAAGTTTCGCAAATGGTTTTTGCTTTAACTTTATTAACCAGGTGATTTTGGTAGCAGACTTCCCCTTTGAAAGAACGATTGCAAGTCTCACACTTAACCATACATGTCACAAAATCACAGGGAGGATAGGAAAGACAATAAGCACACTTCACACTGCATTTATGTACCTCTTTCACCATCACCCTATCACAATAAGAGCATGCAAATCTCTTATTGAAAAACCCCGTTAATGACTTGATCACATAGAAGTGTTTTAGAACTTTACTGTAATATAGATAAATTTTTCTCGCTGACATGTTTCTTATTGATTGTTTAAAAAGAATGGAGTTTGAATCGCTTATATCGTCAAAAACTACAAGTTGAAAGTCTTTTAAAAAATTTTGAAATTTGTAAAGGTCAGTCAAATTACAACCTTCAGGAACAATGACAACATTAGCCTTCTTGCATAAAGCCTTTGCCTTCTTTTCTAATGTTCTCATAGTAGCGTTACGGACTTGAATGCTAAAATCATCAGATACCATCTCAATACCAAAACAAATGGCTCGAGGAAGGCAGTTGACTTCATTATCCAGGCCAACATCTATTATACTATATTTTCTAGCTAGAAAATCTTTTTCTTCTAACTGCGTAGCACTGAGATAACCACCTCCAGTTGGAAAATTAATAATATTTGCATTGAGTTGCATGATATCATCTGAGAGAAAAGCACTATTGGATTGATTGACATTGGAAATCAACCCAATAATATATTCGCCGCTTAACTCTTCAACCGATCGCAAGCTAGACCATATTGGCTTTATATGAGGTGAATTTGGAAGAGTGATTGTGAAGCTGATTTTACTATTACGAGTGGAACTGGTAGCAACCTCTTTGATAATATTGTCGAATGCTTTTTCTAACCCTTTTATGGGATCGTCATGGATAATATCGGAGTCTTGCAAACGAAAGTTCATTTTCACACCTTCCATGTGAAACTTCTTAAAAAATACCGTGTTTTTAGACAGTACTACATAACCCTGATTTAAACCACTTCCGCACTGAACAACCTTTTCAACGGATTGATTATACTGTGTAGAGCTTCTTTCAACTAGGGAGTTGCCTTCTACTTTTTCTTCAATAAAGTCAAGAGCGGTCTTCAATACATCATGCGAAAATGAGATGTCATATGCTCTCGAAAAACAGACAAGTAATTTTTGTAGGAGATATTTCTCCGCGTCTGAAAACTTAATATTACTTAATTTTAATTGCTTGATTAAAATACTTAAAGTACTTAAAAATAATTCGGAACCTAAAGCTAGACTAGATTCTAGGTGCTTAATGATATTTTCAGCATCCATTTTTCGCTATTTTCTGTATATTTTTATCTTATTACACTATTAAAAAATTGCTTAACTCTATCAAGCTGCGCCTCTTCAACTTAGGCTCCTGGATCTCGAACCAGCATGAATTGATTGAGTAAATGTTCCGACCCGACCTCCTCCTCACGATCTTGGGGGTACGTCTCCTAGTTATAACAGGTGATAACCCATTTCCTTTATAACCGTCTGTGTATGACACTGTTTCTGCTGTGCTAGGTGTGGTAGTTGTAGCACTTCTACCAGTATTATCCTGAGGGTACTCTTTCTGGTCAGTTGAACCAAATTCCGTATCTAAAATCGAGTTTGCTCGCTCGATCAGGGCTTGCACTTGTTGAAGTACTTGTTCAGCCTTCACCAATCCGTGATTATCCTGAACAGGGTTGCTTCAATCGAACTCACTTTTTAGCAGCAAATTCACCTGGTCGTGCGGATGCCTGGTGTTATATCAGCGTCAAACTTCTTTTTGGCAGTAAGTAAAGGGTATGTGACGATACCTCTGTCTAACTTAGAAGTGATTTTACAATAAAATTGCTGGATTATTTATACTAGAAATTGTGAATACATATACCTTATTTCTCTTGCAGTTTCTAAGTTATCTAATATCAGATCACTTGCACCGTTTGAATCTTTCCATTAAATAGTTACAAAGTTGCAAATACTCGTACAGATCACTTGTATGTTACCACAAAAGTATAATTAAACTACACATGAATATTTTATCTTACGTTTCCGAGTTATCTAGAATTAGAGTGGGTTTGAATGATGAAGATCGCTTACAGTTTCTAATTTATCTAATATCAGATCACTTGCATCGTTTGAATCTTTCCATTAAATCGTTGCAAAGTTGCAGATGAATATTGTCTGCACCTCTTAGAAAAAGAGTTATTTTATGCATAGGTAATTACTACTCCTGGATTGTATACTCGTATAGGTAAAAATATTCATGTTAACTGATTTACTGATTTTATATTAATATTGGCTTGACAGGATTTCGCTCTTCCGTACACCCACTTTAGATAGTTCTAGAACTGTAAAACTGTATATAAACTCAAAACTTTTCAGCTGAAAATTAATTTCTCACAACCAGCCGTGAAAGAAGCAGTGAAATGGTAAGTTGTAAACACTTTCATTATACACATTTTCATTATACACTATTTTATTTCTAGTCTATTGCAGCACTGAACGAGATTGCCAAGGGGAATACAGATTCTCTCATATTGACCGAAAACCTTGTCGTGGGGGAACACTACAAGGTTCGAGAGTTCAAACTCTTAAAAACAAAGTATGGTGTAAAACTTGCGGTTTATTTTGAGCAAGGCTGTTTTTACTTCCTACCTCAACGATTCGCTACTTCTATACGGACCCAAAAGCAAGTGTCGGAATTGAACCAGAACATGAATAATTATTTTGTGTTCAGTGGCAGAGATGAAAGCCGTGGTGGCTTTTTGAAAATAAGTTTTGTTGAGAAAGCAGAATAAAATAACCAACAAAACTCTGGAATATTTTACCTTCACTCCAATCTCTTTCAAAATAAAAAAACTTAAACAAATTAAATTACAGTGTTTTATTTATATCTTGAGCCAAAACTCCTTTCCTTAACATTCTATCAATATCATCTCATAGAGTGAAAGTAATAATTACCTACATAACATGTACAAGCCTGCCTATTCGGAACCGAGGCTCCAGACACCTAGTAACATGTACAATTGCAACCTACATTCACACCATGCACAAGAACCGACATGCATTCTACCAACAAAAATGTAAACACGAATCAACCGGCCAACATGTGCACTTGTAACCTACATTCTACCAACAAAAGGTAAAAATCAAGCAACCCAAGAACCGGCTTCCCGCAAATTATCTACCTGGAACCGAGGTTCTAGTTTCTAGCAAACATGGCGTAAAGAAGAATCAAAATGCATCTTGCAACCAACCAATTGGACCCGAGGCTCCAATTAACAAGACCTCCAATTACCCCCCAACACACTGAGTCCGATCAAAATCTCTACAAGCCAACTCCATTGCGGCTTATCTCCACCACAATTGGCCCTGGCTTAATCCCCACGTGATGCACGCATGAATATAGCAGCATCATCAACCAATATTACTTACTCTCTTCAAAGGTTACTTCAGTTCACCCAAGTTGCAGATTTTCATCCAAGTCAATACATTTCATCAGAAAATTGCGAGAAAATTATCGCTACTACCGAACCCCTCACACCAAAGACTTTTGCATTCACTACGGCACCCACTCAAAAGGTACGACTTTGGGGCCAATTTAAGTCCATACGAAAACAGGTTTCACGATCAAAAGGTAACACTTTCAAAGACGTGAATTCCTGGAACTCCATGCCAAAATAGGAGGAGTTTAGTGCGGATGTCCTAGTCGCACGTTAAGCGTAAGATATGAAAGTTGTACCCTTACTACTGATGATTAATATGAAAATTTTTTTTTTGGTTCCTCTAATTAAACAATTCATAAAGTTTTGATCGCACAAAATTAGTTAAAATTCGGGATTAGGAGTATAAAATAAAATTAAACTAAACAGAACAACAACAAAATAAAATACAATCATGCAACAGGCATACAATTAAAACGGTTCTTATGTCGACAAATGAAATTTTTTTTTTCTTTATAAATGAAGAACTCAAGTTTTCGAATCGTTTGAAAATTCGAACAATTTGCAATACACAAACGATATCAAACTATCGCAACTCACATTTTTTTTCCACAAAAAAAATGTAGAGTAGACAACAACTTTCTCAAGAAATATAAGTGATACGTATATAAAGTGAACGTGAATAATATTGCACTCTTGATTGTCTTAATTTAAAAAAAAAAGACAACCAAAGTTTATCATAGATAGCAACGTTATTGCAAAACGAATAAAATCCACAAACAATCCTAAATTTTCAAGAATGTAATTAAGATTTTATTGCACAACTCAAAAAAATCTTCATTAACTTACTAAATTTCATACATTTTATCAACCTGCTTTACAATGCAGAATTCAGACAACAACATTGAAGATCACAAACTTCAAAACAACAATTCCGAAGAAGATAATTCTATGGAAAGTAATTCTTATGCAATTAGACTTCCCACCTTTTAGTTGCGCTCACCGGCAGCTTGGTTTATTCAAGCAGAAGCGCAATTCACAATTGCTAAAATAACTAGAGACACTAGCAAATATTATTATATTTTAGCAGCACTTCCACAAGAGGTTATCGAAACGGTACTAGATGCCATACAAAAACCTCCAGCGGAAAATAAGTATGAATTTTTAAAAACAACACTTATAAACCGACACTCCATAAGCGAAGAAAGAAGAATCGAGCAACTACTAGGTAACATTGAAGTAGGAGATAGAACACCGTCCGAGTTCTATCGATCATTGACAAATATGGCTGGTTCCAGTGATGCAATTACTGATAAACTAATTCGTAATTTATGGTTGCGACGGTTACCACAACCCATCACAATAGCACTAATTCCCCAAAATGAGAAGCCGATAGACGAATTGATATCTTTGGCTGACAAAATTTGGGATGCCCTTCCAAGCTCGAAAAGTATTTGCAATATTGAGACTAACCCTGCAATTGCTTCCCTACAACAAGAGATCGCAGAACTAAAAAAACAGATCGAACGTTTGTCTTTTCACAACAACCAAAACCGGGATAAATCCCGAAGCCGTTCTAGAAATAGAAAGGCAGTAAACAACAATAACAACAGCAACGTACTTTGTTGGTATCATTCAAAATATGCCGATAAAGCGAAAAAATGCGTTAAACCCTGCAATTACAAGCCACCGGTTACAGAACCAACGGCGAACAACCAAAAAAACTAAAAATTTCCCCTATAACAGCGGCGAGCGGGGGATCAGACATCAAAACACGCCGCCTTTACATTAGAGACCACAATAATAAAATAAATGTTCTAATAGACACAGGAGCAGACGTCTCTGTGGTACCACACTATCTTTTCGCTTCTGCGGTTAAAACGAGCGATCAAATTTTAACAGCAGCAAATGGATCAGGAATTAAAGTGTTCGGTACGAAACTGTTGAAATTAAACCTTGGTCTCGGGCGAGATTTCATACATTCATTTCTAATAGCGTCCGTAAACAACCCTATAATCGGCGCTGATTTCTTAGAAAAATTCAATATCATCGTAAATATACGAGGCAAAAAGTTGATCGACAATACAACTACTTTATCCACAGATATGACTCCTATTCAATCAAATACACCCACGCCACTTAACTTCAGCATCGACAATATGTATGGCATTCTGTTAAAACAATGTCCAACAATACATCAACCACCCAATTTCAATTTACCCATCAAACATTCGATCCTACATCATATAGCCACTCGAGATTCACTGCCTTCAGCTCATCCGAGAAGACTCAACCCGTTGCAACATAAAGCAGCAAAGTTCGAGTTTGAACACATGGTTCAACTGGGAATATGCCGACCATCTGCATCACCAGTAGCATCGCCCCTACATATGGTCCCTAAAAAGGATTGCAAGGACTGGCGAATATGCGGAGACTATCGCCGCCTAAATGCTGCTACAATTCCAGACAGATACCCGGTTCCCCATGTACAAATTTTTTCCATGAATCTCAACGGTTGTAAAATTTTTTCTAAAATCGATTTAATAAGAGCGTATCATCAAATACCCGTCGCACCGGAGGATATACATAAGACAGCGATAATAACTCCTTTCGGATTATTTGAATTCACACGCATGCCTTTCGGTCTGAAGAATTCAGCTCAAACATTCCAACGATTTATTAACCAAGTATTAAAAGGTTTAGAATTTGTTTTCGTATACATTGACGACATTTTAGTAGCCAGTCGCGATGAAAGCGAACACGAAAAACACCTACAAAATCTTTTCGAACGATTAGCGGAATATGGTTTGAGCATCAACTCATCCAAATGTCTTTTCGGCGTAACGGAATTAACTTTCCTCAGCCACACCATATCAGAAAAAGGAATCTTACCAACACACGAAAAAATTCAGGCGATTAGCAACTTACCAACACCAACCTCTATTAAAAAATCCAACAATTTGTCATAATGGTGAATTATTATAATCGTTTCATTCCGAACCTAGCAGCCATATTAACTCCCATTCACAATCACCTCGCTGAACTGTTAAAGCAAAAAGGTCCTAAAAAGACGTTCAGTTGGACAGAAGACTGCCAAGCGAGTTTTAGTGAAACTAAAGAGGCTCTCGCGAAGGTCACTCTGTTAACACACCCAGTAGATAATACGTCTTATAGCATTACAACAGACGCGTCAAATACAGCCGTTGGAGCCGTCCTACAACAGCTCAACGAAGAACACTGGCAACCACTAGCCTTTTTCTCTAAGAAAATGTCCCCAGCCGAGATGAAGTACTCAACTTTCGACAGAGAACTTCTGGCCATTTACATGGCAATAAAACATTTTAGATATTTTGTCGAAGGCCGAAACTTCACTGTTTTTACGGATCACAAGCCATTGGTAAGGGCTATACCATCCAAGACAGAACGCTCGTCGCGACAAACAAGACATCTAGATTACATCTCACAATTTACGACAGATATTCAACATATCAACGGGAAAACAAATCAAGTTGCCGACGCCCTATCACGGATTGATAGCATCGAAATAGGGACAGCGTCGTTAAATCTTTAAAACCTATCAGACTTACAGCAAAACGATAAAGAATTACAGGAATTATTACAAAAGCAAACCTCAGGCCAAGCTAAATACAAGTTAGAACTCATGCAAGTTCCTTTAACTCAACATAAACTATGGTGCGACGTTGGAACAAAGAAAAATCGCCCATATGTCCCAATAGAGTTAAGGCATGTCATATTCAATTCGATACATAATCTCTCACACGTGAATTCCTGGAACTCCATGCCAAAATAGGAGGAGTTTAGTGCGGATGTCCTAGTCGCACGTTAAGCGTAAGATATGAAAGTTGTACCCTTACTACTATCATCCTATAGTAACGCAATTTTGGTAGTTTTCAATAATTTTCACTATCACTTTGTATTCTAAACCACGTTACTAATCCGCACCGTATTTCACATAAATTTTAACATTATTAATTTTCCTTTATTTGAGTTATGTTTTAATAGGAAATCGTATATGTGCGATATGTACTTTATGTGCAGAAATTGTATTTTAATATATAAATGTTTGCATAATGTTGTATATTTTATATTAATTTATGAAAATTTTAATAAGTATAATGAATTTTACTTAATAATCAATGGCACATCAGCCCAGATTGGGCCTAGGCCTTGAAGTAATGCTAGAGTTACTTCATTACTAGACCAACGGAACACTAGGAGGTGAAGTGGTCAGCCACACGCTCGTCCGTGATTATTACCCCGATTTTAACTCAGGTACTCATTTACAGCTGAGTGAACTGGTAGTCCGGCACCCAATCCCATTCTCGAAAATTACTTGTCGCCAAGCAGATTCGAACCTGGTACCAAGTGCACCGAAGGCAAGTGCTCTAGCCACTAAGCCACCCAGACTATGAATTTTACTTGTTTTATCCTTATTCTCGTGATACTTAGTGACTGCTATTTTGTCGATTTTAATCTTATTTTACTGGCCTGGGATGTGATTTTAATGCTGTGTTGATCGTTGTTGCTACTTTGTGTGTTGCTTGTTGTTGGTGTTTCGTGTGCTGCTTGTTGTTAGTGTTTCGTGTGCTGCTTGTTGTTAGTGTTTTGTGTGTAGCTTGTTGTCGGTTTTTTTGTGTGTTGCTTGTTGTTGGTGTTTTGTGTGTAGCTTGTTGTTGGTGTTTTGTGTGTTGCTTGTGTGAACGATTATTGTATGAATTTCAAAACCAATTTAAAATATTATGTTCCTTGTGTGAACGATTATTGTATGAATTTAAAAACTAATTTTAAAATATTGCGTTGCTTGTGCGAACGCTTATTGTATGAAATTCAAAACTTCTTTTAAAATAAAATTTTTAATTTTTAAAAACGTGTTTCACTTTGGAACTTTGGGGTGACCATTATCGGGTTACTGGTATGTTTAGGAGTATAATGATAGGTTGAGGATTTTGGTACTTCAAATGAAAGAAGACGACTTGCGTCGTCGGCAGCTAAATTATGACTAAATTTTATTTTAACTAAAACTTACAAACTAAACTAGCTATGTACATTGCGGTATTTCATCTCATTGTTATTACATTTCGATTTGTAAAAATAATTCATGGCTTTTGCCGTTTCCGAATAGCGGTGCGGATTATTTCGGTGTCGCTATTCAATTTAAGTCCGTGGTATTGTTTATACTCTAGATGAAATCATATAGAGTATTATAAGTTTAATCCAGCCCAAAAGTTTGTAACGCATAGAACCAAGCCTCGGACGAAAAAAAGTTATATATTATTTTTTGTTTATTTGTGCCCAAAAACCTCAAATCCGCCTGACGTCCGTCCGTCCGTCCGTCCGTCCGTCCGTCCGTCCGTCTGTCCGTGAACACGATAACTCAAGAACGCCTTCACCTAGGATCTTGAAATTTTGAATCTGGATGTTTGGTTGAATTTGTAAGGCTAAGTTCGTTAACGGGCAAAATCGTCCTACTCCTTCGGGTAGCTGCCATACAAAATGTCCTTAAAACACGTGTTCAAGAATATTGACCAATAACTTCGTAACGCCTAAAGCTACGACTTTGAAATTTTGTATGTATTACTTCTTTAATAGTTGGAGCTAAATATATGATTATTAAGAAAATCCTATTAGTCCTTCGTGTAGCTGCCATACAAATATCCTGTCAAAATGTATTCACTTAATTTATGAAACTCACTATAACTTAAGTAATCTTTTAGCTACAAATTCGGAATTTTGTACAAGTTAGTTTTGAGTGACAAGGAAGTTTGAGTTTACTAATCAGCGAAATCCTTTTTCTCCTTCTGGTAGCTGCCATACAAAATATCCTTAAAACAGATGTTCAAGAATATTGGTCGATAACTTGAGAAGGGTTTAAGCTACGACATTGAAATTTTGTACGTATTATTTTTCCAATAGTTGGAGCTAAATATATGATTATGAAGAAAATCCTGTTGGTCCTTCGTGTAGCTGCCATACAAATATCCTGTCAAAATGTATTCACTTAATTTACGAAACTCACTATAACTCAAGTAATCTTTTAGCTACGAATTCGGAATTTTAAACAAGCTAGTTTTGAGTAAAAAGGAAGTTCGAGTTAACTAATCAGCGAAATTCTTTTACTCCTTCGGGTAGCTGCCATACAAAATGTCCTTAAAACACGTGTTCAAGAATATTACCGATAACTTCAGGAGGGTTTAAGCTACGTCTTTGAAATTATGTATGTGTTATTTTTCCAATAGTTGGAGCTTAATGTATGATTATGAAAAAAATCCTGTTGGTCCTTCGTGTAGCTGCCATACAAATATCCTGTCAAATAGTCTTCACTTAATTTACGGAACTCACTATAGCTCAAGTATTCTTTTAGCTATGAACTCGAAATTTTGTACAAATTAGTTTTGAGTGAAAATGAAGTTCAGGTTTACTAGTCAGCAAAATCCTTTTACTCTTTCTGGTAGCTGCCATACAAAATATCCTTAAGACACGTGTTCAACAATATTTTTCGATAACTTTTGAACGCTTCAAGCTACGAATTTGAAATTTTGTACACGTTCATTTTTAAATGGTTCCAAGGAAAAGGATAAATATGTAAGAAATCGAGTGAGTCCTTCCTGCACCTTCCATGTGAAAGTCCTTCAAAAAGGACTTTTTTTTCCGATGACTTACCTAGTTCAGGATATGAAATTAAACACTGAATATTGTCTTTTAGGTTTGAATAGCAATCTAATGGCAGTCCTTAATAAAGGACATACAACATGCACACACGTAATTCTACTTTATCCCCAACTACAATATAAATCGGAGTTCAGTATTCATCTAGAGTATTATACGATTGGCTTGCAGCCGATCGTGACTGCAGTATGTTTTAAAAGGGATTTATTTCTATATATAGAATTTCTCGTTTTTAGAAAATTGGAACGTTTGCGAGAAATTTTAAATATAGAAATTTTATATAAAATTTTAAATACGAAATTTTAATGTGCCGCTACAACTCTTTACCTGTTCCTTTTATTTCCAATTTCAAATTTCTCGTATGTAGAGAGTAAAGTTATCACTCATCAATACTGTTTTTGCCCAAATTCCCATGAATTTGTTCGAGACATGACAATTATTCCCTTTTCCCTTTTTTATTTTTTAGAGGTCGAAAATTACCGCGAACAATACTATATGAGTGGGGGAAATATTATCGGTTTGACTTTACGGCTATGGTTGTTTCGCCTTCGACGTCGTGTAATTTCAGGTGTGGTATCTTCTATATCTTGCCCGTTTCGTAGTCATACGAGTATATGCATTAGTGTACTATATTGCTAGCGGCGCTTGTCAAAGTCAGTATTTCTTGGAAACAGATGATTCTGAATTTGCCAATTCAGAGCTCGTGGTTTCGCGTTCTACCTAGCCATGGACTTATTATTCGTTGTCTGGCTAAAATTAGGGTGAAAGCGGTAACATTACCGCTGCTACAACTTTTTTATGCTTCGGAATGAGGCATATAAGAACTTGAAAAAAAAGAACTAAGAAAAAATAACAAACAAAAGATGTCATTGTTAGTTAAGTTGTCCTCTTTCGGAGTGAAACTTACAGGTGAACTAACTTATAATGGACTCGTTTATAATGGACTATTTGCAAGGTCCCAGGCTCCCAGGTCCCAGGCTCCCAGAATAAATATCTTCGAATAAAATGGTCACTCAGTTACAGTAGACTAATATTGATGGTCTCATCGAGTCCATTTAAACCCAGCTCTACGTATATCAAAATATACTAGAGTATTCCAAAATTAAATTTATTTCAAATTTCAAATTCATATTTCGAATTCAAATTTCAAATTCAAATTTCAAATTCAAATTCAAATTTCAAATTCAAATTTTAAATTCAAATTTCAAATTCAAATTTCAAATTCAAATTTCAAATTTCAAATTCAAATTTCAAATTCAAATTTCAAATTCAAATTTCAAATTCAAATTTCAAATTCAAATTTCAAATTCAAATTTCAAATTTCAAATTTCAAATTTCAAATTCAAATTTCGAATTCAAATTTCAAATTCAAATTCAAATTTCAAATTCAAATTTCAAATTCAAATTTCAAATTCAAATTTCAAATTTCAAATTCAAATTTCAAATTCAAATTTCAAACTCAAATTTATTATCGTGAACCATATGATTACATGTAGTAGTCTGGGTGGCTTAGTGGCTAGAGCACTTGCCTTCGGTGCACTTGGTACCAGGTTCGAATCTGCTTGGCGACGAGTAATTTTCGAGAATGGGATTGGGTGCCGGACTACCAGTTCACTCAGCTGTAAATAAGTACCTGAGTTAAAATCGGGGTAATAATCACGGACGAGCGTGTGGCTGACCACTTCACCTCCTTGTGTTCCGTTGGTCTAGTAATGAAGTAACTCTAGCATTACTTCAAGGCCGAGGCCCAATTTAGGCTGTTGCGCCATTGATTATTATTATTACCATATATGATTACATGTACATTTAGTAGTAATAATTTTCTGATCAGGCTTGAACCTCTACAACAATGGTGTGAATCTTAAAACTGACAATAGCTGTAGTGAAATATAATAATTATTAGATTGGCTTGAACGAAAAAATGGTTAAGAAAAACCTTTGGAGTGTTAAACTTGTTCTTCAAACTTGGTCGACTTATATCAGTTCAATGTAAGAACCCTAAAAATATTTAAATAGATTTAAAAAGCTAGACACAACTATTCAGTACCATTCGAGAGCTCTTCCTAATTCTCAGCAAAAAAAAGTTTTTGACTTTGAATTTTGTCTATTTAGGAAGCGGTTTAAAAAATCAAATTGTTTATTCAAGTTATTTATTTTTATCGACACAGATTTGAGAGAAAATTTTGTTCTTAGTATGTTTCCAAAGAAGCAAATTTTATTTTTTTATTTGTTCTGCCGACTTCCCTGGAATTAGGTATTAGATTTTTCAGTGAAAATAAGAAGCTGATTTTGATTTTTCCTATTCAACTCGTACTTATTGATTTTGTATGGACAAATATAATTTTGCATCCGTCCTCATCAAATTTCAATGTCAACCCATTCTTAATTAATTGACTGACTGACTGAAATTTGTGCACAGACCTGGTACACATAAGACGTTCTTCACAGTTGCAAATGTTATGACATCATCTCGGTTAATTTTCAATTCAATGTCACCTACACACTCGACAGTCAGTTTATCTGAACTCGCAACAGATACGGTTTCGTCAATTGTAGCTTTGCTATTCATGATTAATGCAAGTTTGCTTTTCATGTGTGAAGACGCACCAGAGTTGATGAACCAATCCTGTGGTAAAACATACTGCAGTCACGATCGGCTGCAAGCCAATCGTATAATACTCTAGATGAAATACTGAACTCCGATTTATATTGTAGTTGGGATAAAGTAGAATTACGTGTGTGCATGTTGTATGTCCTTTATTAAGGACTGCCATTAGATTGCTATTCAAAACTAAAAGACAATATTCAGTGTTTAATTTCATATCTTAAACTGGGTAAATCATTGAAAAAAAAGGACTCACTTCATTTCTTACATATTTATCCTTTTCCTTAGAACCATTTAAAAATGAACGTGTACAAAAATTTCAAATTCGTAGCTTGAAGCGTTCAAAAGTTATCGAAAAATACTGTTGAACACGTGTTTTAAGGACATTTTGTATGGCAGCTACCAGAAGGAGTAAAAGGATTTCGCAGACTAGTAAACTCGAACTTCGTTTTTACTCAAAACTAATTTGTACAAAATTTCCAATTCATAGCTAAAAGATTACTTGAGTTATAGTAAGTTCCGTAAATGAAGTGAAGACGTTTTGACAGGATATTTGTATGGCAGCTACACGAAGGACTAGAAGGATTTTTTTCATAATCATACATTTAGCTTCAACTATTGGAAAAATAACACATACAAAATTTCAAAGATGTAGCTTAAACCCTTCTGAAGTTATCGGCCAATATTCATAAACACGTGTTTTAAGGACATTTTGTATGGCAGCTACCAGAAGGAGTAAAAGGATTTCGCTGACTAGTAAAGTCGAACTTTCTTTTTACTCAAAACTAATTTGTACAAAATTCCGAATTCGTAGCTAAAAGATTACTTGAGTTATAGTGAGTTTCGTAAATTAAGTGAATACATTTTGACAGGATATTTGTATGGCAGCTACATGAAGGACTAACAGGATTTTTTTCATAATCATATATTTAGCTCCAACTATTGGAAAAATAGCACATACAAAATTTCAATGTTGTAGCTTAAACCCTTCTGAAGTTATCGACCAATAATCTTCAAGACGTGTTTTAGGGACATTTTGTATGGCAGCTACCCGAAGGAGTAGGACGATTTTGCCCGTTAACGAACTTAGCCTTACAAATTCAACCAAACAGCCAGATTCAAAATTTCAAGATCCTAGGTGAAGGCGTTCTTGAGTTATCGTGCTAACGGACAGACGGACGGACGGACGGACGGACGGACGTCAAGCGGATTTGAGGTTTTTGGCCACAAATAAACATAAAATAACATATAACTTTTTTTCGTCTGAGGCTTGGTTCTATGCGTTACAAACTTTTGGGCTGGATTAAACTTATAATACTCTATATGATTTCATCTAGAGTATAAACATACTGCAGTCACGATCGGCTGCAAGCCAATCGTATAATACTCTAGATGAATACTGAACTCCGATTTATATTGTAGTTGGGGATAAAGTAGAATTACGTGTGTGCATGTTGTAAGTCCTTTATTAAGGACTGCCATTAGATTGCTACTCAAAACTAAAAGACAATTTTCAGTGTTTAGTTGCATATCTTGAACTGGGTAAGTCATCGAAAAAAAATGTCCTTTTTGAAGGAGGTGCAGGAAGGACTCACTTGATTTCTTACATATTTATCCTTTTCCTTGGAACCATTTAAAAATGAACTTGTACAAAATTTGAAATTCGTAGCTTGAAGCGTTCAAAAGTTATCGAAAAATATTGTTGAACACGTGTCTTAAGGACATTTTGTATGGCAGCTACCAGAAGGAGTAAAAGGATTTCGCTGATTAGTAAACTCAAACTTCGTGTTTACTCAAAACTAATTTGTACAAAATTTCCAATTCATAGCTAAAAGATTACTTGAGTTATAGTAAGTTCCGTAAATTAAGTGAAGACGTTTTGACAGGATATTTGTATGGTAGCTACACGAAGGACTAATAGGATTTTCTTCATAATCATACATTTAGCTTCAACTATTGGAAAAATACTACGTACAAAATTTCATAGACGTAGCTTAAACCCTTCTGAAGTTATCGGCCAATATTCTTAAACACGTATTTTAAGGACATTTTGTATGGCAGCTACCAGAAGGAGTAAAAGGATTTCGCTGACAAGTAAACTCAAGCTTCGTTTTTACTCAAAACTAATTTGTAAAAAATTCCGAATTCATAGCTAAAAGACTACTTGAGTTATAGTAAGTTCCGTAAATTAAGTGAATACATTTTGACAGGATATTTGTATGGCAGCTACACAAAGGACTAATAGGATTTTCTTCATAATCATATATTTAGCTCCAACTATTGGAAAAATAACATATACAAAATTTCAATGCCGTAGCTTAAACCCTTCTGAAGTTATCTACTAATATTCTTGAACATCTGTTTTAAGGATATTGTGTATGGCAGCTACCAGAAGGAGTAAAAGGATTTCGCTGACTAGTAAACTCGAACTTTGTTCTCACTCAAAACTAATTTGTACAAAATTCCGAATTCGTAGCTAAAAGATTACTTGAGTTATAGTGAGTTTCGTAAATTAAGTGAATACATTTTGACAGGATATTTGTATGGCAGCTACACGAAGGACTAACAGGATTTTCTTCATAATCATACACTTAGCTCGAACTATTGGAAAAATAACACAAACAAAATTTCAATGCCGTAGCTTAAACCCTTCTGAAGTTATCGACCAATATTCTTGAACACGTGTTTTAAGGACATTTTGTATGGCAGCTACCCGAAGGAGTAGGACGATTTTGCCCGTTAACAAACTTAGCCTTACAAATTCAACCAAACATCCAGATTCAAAATTTCAAGATCCTAGGTGAAGGCGTTCTTGAGTTATCGTGCTAACGGACAGACGGACGGACGGACGGACGGACGGACGGACGTCAAGCGGATTTGAGGTTTTTGGGCACAAATAAACAAAAAATAATATATAACTTTTTTTCGTCCGAGGCTTGGTTCTATGCGTTACAAACTTTTCGGCTGGATTAAACTTATAATACTCTATATGATTTCATCTAGAGTATAAAAACGATATCAGCTTATGTCGAGATAAGAAAAAATCATTATTCAAGTTTTCAATTGCATTTTTTAAAAAAGGTGACATTCTTTGATAGATTTTTATCTCATATAATATATTATTATTGGGTTGTATTATTAAATTAAATAAAATAAGATCTTCTAATATATTTTTTATTAGTGTAATTATCAATTTTGATATACGTAATCGCCTAATTTCTTTCTCGACTTAAGCTGTTATTGCTTTTTACCACAGAATCGTTTTCACTTGCATGATCGACCGAAAACCAAGTATAATTCACAGATTCTTTTTTATTTGCCTTTTTATTTGTCATCTGATCATGACAATTTGGTGCGTAATGATTACCTTTACCACAATTAAAGCAATTTCCACTTCCACTTTTCTTGCCTTTCAAACGAGATTTTGAAAAGATTGCAGATTCACATTTGACATTATCGACACGCACTTCTTGAAGCAATTTTGTCTTAATCGCATCTGCACTAATTTTCTCATTGGTATTTATTTATTTTATTTG
Organism: Beris morrisii; assembly: GCA_951812415.1. Classification (NCBI taxonomy): domain Eukaryota; kingdom Metazoa; phylum Arthropoda; class Insecta; order Diptera; family Stratiomyidae; genus Beris; species Beris morrisii. The sequence continues at coordinate 74,005,090 of OX638312.1, read as the reverse complement.
TAGCGCCTTATATAATAAGGAACCCAAAAGGTTTCGGCAAAGCCAACTGGGGCATATGGCACATAATTATACATTTTCTATAAACAATTAATTCAATGATTTCAATTAAGCTGTGGAGACATAGTTGCCAAATCCTGGCAGCACCGGAAGAGGAGACGGTGAAGAAGAAGAGTCGCGTGTTAGCTGCGGTGAGAAGAAGTGCAAGTCCGAGGCAGTGTAGATTAGTAGTGTAATTAGATAAAATAAATAAATACAAAATATCAAACTATACGTCTATCACTACAGTGGTGACCCCGCGTTGCAAAATAATCGAAATTAACCAATGCAGAACACAAACGCCGAACAAGAACAAAAAGCCGGATCAAGCCACATGGCAGAAGCGAGCGATGACGCCGCTACAAGTAGCGGTATAGTTCGCGCGCTAACGAGGCTTCCTGCTTTCTGGAAAAGCAACCCGAAATTATGGTTCGCTCAACTCGAATCGTCGTTCATCGTGTCCGGAATACAAGCAGACTCGAAGAAATTCCACACTGTCGTTGGAGCTATTGAAAGTGACATTCTCACACAGGTAAGCGATCTGGTTTTAGATCCACCTGCGACGGATTTATACCCAACCTTAAAAAAACGCCTGCTTGAAGTGTTTGCGGACTCCGAAGAAAAACGCATAAAAAAATTATTACGCGATATTCAATTAGGTGACATGAAGCCGTCACAACTACTCCGCGAAATCAGGGAATTAGCAGACAACAAAATCAGCGACGAAATAGTGAAATCCCTGTGGCTTCAAAGGCTTTAGCTATTTGCGATGACGATGTGGCAAGTTAGCGATTCTAGCGGACAAGATATGCGAAATTTCTGAAAACAACATTGACATTGCAGCTATAACTACCGCAAAGTGCAATTGTAACTCGTCGGGCGTATCTCTCGAAAGTCTAAAAAGTCAAATCGAAATGATGACTCGCGAAATCGGCGAGCTACGTGGGCGCAATCGATCGGTATCGCGCGGTAGGCAAAAATTCAGAAAGAACAGTTCGCGATCGCGGAATCAAACTCCCGTTTCCGACAAGAACGATTTGTGTTGGTGCCACGAGACATTCAAAGAGAACGCGCGAAAGTGTAAACAGCCGTGTAAATTCGCGAAGTCGTTAAACGGCGGGGGCAATCACTAGAAGCGACGAGTGATCCAGCCCGTTACAATAGTCGCTTGTTTGTTTTCGACCGCGATAACGGCGCGAAATTTTTAGTCGACACCGGTGCCGATGTCTCCGTCATACCATCGAAAGTGCGCAAAACAAAAACAAGTGGCCCCCATATAACTCTCTTTGCGGCTAACGGGTCAAAAATTCAAACGTATGGCGAAAAATGCATCAATGTCAACTTAGGACTTCGTCGAAGTTTTGTGTGGAAGTTCGTGATAGCAGATACCAAAAATGCAATCATCGGTGCAGATTTCCTGAGGCATTTTGACATTCTAGTTGATCTGAGAAATCGTCGACTAATCGACCAAAAAACAAAACTCGCCACGCTCGGTCAAGTGACGTATACTACATGCAGTACTGTAAAAGCAGTCAATATATCCAATCCATATCATAATTTACTGTCAAAATTTCCTGTTGTAACTCATTTTTCCGCAGGTAACAATCCTGCTGCTCATAATACGACACACCATATCTCCACTACAGGACCACCAGTTCATTCAAAAGTTAGGCGGCTTGCTCCTGACAAACTTCGAGCCGCTAAGAAAGAGTTCGAATATATGTTGGAACAGGGGATTTGCCGTCCATCCAAAAGTGCGTGGGCCAGTCCGCTTCAAATGGTCAAAAAAGCAAACGGAGACTGGCGAATTTGTGGCGATTATAGAATGCTGAACGCAAGGACAGTACCAGACCGCTATCCAATCCCACTCCTACAAGATTTCGCCGCTAACATAAAAAACAAAACCTAATTCTCCAAAATCGATCTGATCCGCGCATTCCACCAAATCCCAATGGAACCCAACGACATTGAAAAGACTGCCATCATAACACCTTTTTAGCTGTTCGAGTTTCCACGGATGACAGTTGGACTTCGTAACGCAGCACAGACCTGCCAACGTTTCGTCAATGAGGTAGTAAAAGGACTGGATTTCTGTTTTCCTTACATAGACGACTTCCTTATAGCTTCGGAAGATGATCGGCAACACGAACAACACTTACTTACACTATTTCAACGGTTAAAGAAATGCAACATCGTCATAAACGTCGACAAGTGTGAGTTTGGAAAGCATGAGATTGAGTTCTTAGGACATCAAATCAATTGTCGTGGAACAAAACCATTGCAACGAAAAGTGGAAGCGATTCAACAATTCAAAGAGCCCACTAGTGTAAAGGAATTGCAAAGATTCCTTGGCATGATGAATTTTTATAGGCGCTTCATTCCAAAGGCAGCAGAGCTTCAAATACCTCTTTTGGAGTACTTAAAAGGACAAAATACCAAGAAAAAGGCCATAGAGCTTTCCATCAACGCAAAGCAAGCTTTCCAACAATGTAAAGAATCTCTGAAAGATGCAGCGCTCTTTGCGCATCCCTCAGCAAATGCAGATCTATCAATCATGGTTGACGCATCCGATAAAGCAGTAGGGGCAGTCATTCAACAACGGGAAACCGACTCGTGGTATCCTCTAGGATTTTTTTCCCAAAAGCTAAGTCCTGCACAACAAAACTGTAGTGAACAATGTAATTAATAGTATACGCGTTGAATTAGGTTACAAGCCCCTGAAGTAACAGTATGCACTGTATCGTATTAGGTATTTGAATTTATGTATTATGTAAATGTTGGACTGGACAATATAAAATTGTAAATAAAAGTTAAGTTGAATTTTAACCACCGTCCGACTCGGACGCTTTCATTTTAAAACCCATCCGTACCATTTATTCCACACTGGTGACCCTCGACAGGAGTTTCTCTAAAATAAGTATACTAAAATCGAAAAGTATAATACGCGAAGCATTTCAATATACCAAAATTTTTCTTTTCTTCGAGTGGAACGGATTGGATGGCAAAGCCGTATTTGTGGTTTTATAATACAACGCAACGAACGACGCCGGCGGGGTCTTCTTAGCTTTCGCGACACCCAAGTGTTTTATTCTATACATACGAGTATATTCTTAAATACGGAAATTTCGAAAAAGAAAGAAAAAAGAGGGAATTGTGTTTAAAAAGGAAAAATTTTAAGAGAAAAGACTTAAAAATAGCCAATTCTAATTTCAAGTGTGGTAGTAGTGCCGATTAGTTACGGGATTTCCTTTTGTTTTAACACAGAACAGAAACAATGGAATTTTCGCAAAGCCGTTAAAATTTTAGCGTGAGTTTTAGAAACCGTAAAAAAAATTATTTCCGATAACGGGATTTCTTTTGTTTTCACACACAGCTTAAACAAAGGAAATTTTTTGCAAAAGCCGTTAACATTTTTAGCGTGGGTTTTATAAACCGTTAAAATTTTTCTCTCATTATTCTTCACTAAACAGTTGTTTCAACAACTAACGGAACGCTTTCGCGCTGATAAACACGTGCAACATATTCTTTTTTTCCGAACGTGATTTTTTTAATCACTCTATTTGTTTCTTAATATTACTAAATTATTGTGATGGAAGACGATAATAAATTAGTAGACCACCGAGATGACGAAATACATTCGGTCAAATTACCGGTATTCTGGGAAAAAGCCCCAGCAGCATGGTTTGTGGCTGCCGAAGCCCAATTTAAAATCAAAAAAATTCATAAGGACGAATCAAAATATTCGTATATCCTTACAGCGCTCCCTCTTGAAGCAATAAACGCGATAATCGACATATTAAACAACCCACCGTCTGAAAATAAATACGACAATTTAAAGCAAACGCTCATTAAACGACATTCACTCTCGGAACAAAAACGTCTCGAAGAATTACTTTCGACTGAGGATCTCGGAGACCGCAAACCATCCGAACTTTACCGTCATTTGGTTTCAGTTTCGTCAAACATCTCCACAATTCGGGATGATTTGATCGCGTCATTATGGGAACGTAAACTACCACCGTCCATTACCATTCCCCTAGCCGTAGCAACCGATCAGACACAAGATCGGAAGCTTGAGTTAGCCGACAAAATTTGGGAAGTAACCCAAAACCCTTCAGTATCCGCATTAGCTCCAAATAGAGACAATAAGGCAATCGAGGAGATTAAATTAGAAATTGCAAAGATCAATAAATCTATGCAAGGTCTTATGGCGCGGGGTCGCAGTAAATCCCCTCATAATCGTTTCACACGGCGAAAGTCTCAACATAGGAGTCCACACAAAGCTAAAACTGACAATTGTTGGTATCATACTAACTTCGGTACTAAGGCAAAGAAATGCGTGAAGCCTTGCAATTTTTCTGACACTACTTCGAAAAACTAGGCACACCGATTGTCGAAGCGGCAAACAATCGGTTACAACAAAAACGCACTTGCCGCTTATTCGTTCGATGCTTAAATTCTAAAATAAATTTTCTTATCGACACCGGTGCAGAGGTATCTGTAATTCCGATGTCTTATTACAAAAATCAATGCACAAGAAGTCCAGAGTTTAACTTAACAGCTGCCAATGGGACGCTAATAAAAACATTCGGCACAAAATTGCTAAATCTGAATTTAGGACTCAGACGACCTTTTGCATACCCCTTTATTCTTGCATCCGTGAATAACCCGATCATTGGCGCTGATTTCTTAAACAAATTTTCACTCCTGGTCGACATCAAAAGAAAAAAGCTTGTCGACGAGGTTACAACTCTTTCGGTCAATGGGATCACACGCATGTCAAATACTCTCTTGCCATGCACACCCACACCGAACAACAATTACGGTACACTCTTGAAGATTTACCCAAGTTTAACAGCCGCACCCGACTATTCACTTCAACCCAAACACACAGTTGTCCATCACATTATGACTTCTGGACATCTGCCAGTCTCACGCCCAAGACGACTTGAAAAAGGCAAATATAAGATTGCATTAGGTGAATTTAAAGAAATGCAACGGATGGGAATTTGTCGTCCATCATCATCTCCTGCATCTTCACCACTACATATGGCACCTAAGAAGGACCCTAACGATTGGCGTCCTTGTGGGGATTACCGCCGTCTAAATGCAGTAACAACACCGGATCGATACCCAATACCGCATATACAAAGTTTCTCATTACATCTTAGCGGGTGTAAAGTGTTCTCAAAAATCGATCTTATTGGGGCATATCATCACATACCCATCACTCCAGAGGATGTCCATAAGACGGCCATCACAACACCCTTTGGGCTATTTGAATTTGTACGAATGCCTTTCGGACTTCGTAACGCTCCCCAAACATTCCAGCGATTCATGCACGAAGTGACAAGGGGGCTAGACTTTGTGTTCGTTTACTTAGATGACATCTTGATAGGTAGTAAAGATCATACAGAACACATAGGACATCTGAATACTTTGTTCAAGAGACTGGTAGAATATGACATAAAAATCAAACCAACTAAATGTACTTTTGGTGTAAGCGAACTAAATTTCTTAAGCCACAAGGTCAGCAGCGATGGCGTTCTACCATCTGCTGATAGAATTAGCGTAATTGAAAATTTCAAAACTCCAAATGCAACACGTCAAATTCAACGCTTTAATGGTATGGTAAACTATTACCATCGCTTTGTACCAAACCTTGCAAAGCTACTGGCACCTCTGTACGACCACTTAAATAAATTGAATTTAAACAAAAAAAACAAAGAATTCTTCTGGCCCGAAGAATGCGAAAAGGCATTCGCCGAAATCAAAACAGCTCTGGCAACGGCAACTCTGTTGGTACATCCGATAGAAAATGCTAAATTAAGACTCACAGTCGATGCTTCTAATATCGCTGTAGGATCAGTCCTGGAACAAGCCAATGGTCAAACATGGGAACCATTAGCTTTCTACTCAAAAAAACTTAGCCCCGCTGAAACCAAGTATTCCGCCTTCGACCGGGAACTACTGGCAATTTATACTTCAATTAAGCATTTTCGACACTATCTTGAAGGTCGGACATTTACAGTCTATTCCGATCACAAGCCATTGACAAGAGCTTTGTTCACAAAAACAGAGCGGAGTCCAAGACAATCTAGACATTTAGACTTCATCTCACAATACACTAACGACATTCAACATGTCAAAGGTCGTGATAATATAGTGGCAGACTGCCTATCTCGCATAGTAAACGATGACCTCTCAATTGTAAATATGCCAACATTGACGTTACACAATTTGTTAAAACTTCAGATAGCTGATGATGAACTAAAATCTTTACAATATTCGAACAAACACAAAAATTCCGTAGTCAATATCGAGCAGCGATCTTTCCCAACTTTAGACCAGTCATTATGGTGCGAAGTTAATCTAAACCGCGTTCGACCATACGTTCCATTACCTCTCCGTAGAACTGTATTTGACAGTTTACACTCATTGTCACACCCAGGCATCAGAGGTTCGCGAAAAATTATTGGCGACAGGTATTTCTGGCCCAATATGAACTCGGATATAAAATCGTGGACACAAGCATGTACTCAGTGTCAACGAAGCAAAATTACTAGGCATACAAAAAGTTCACTCCAAAACTCCGACCTGCCTAGTACGCGGATGGAACACATCCATATGGACTTAGTCGGTCCTTTGCCGATCTCCAACGGATTTTCATACATCCTTACACTAGTGGACCGCTTCACTCGGTGGCCAGAGGCGTACCCACTTAAAGACATTTCGGCTACGACAGTTGCTCGAACATTTGTCAATGCCGGTTTGGCGTTCCATCTAGACTTACGACTGATAGAGGATCACAGTTTGAATCCAAACTTTTCTCGGAGTTGAATTGTCTTATCGGCATACAGCGAATTAGAACATCTGCGTACCATCCGCAGGCAAACGGTCTAGTGGAGAGATTTCACCGTCAACTAAAGACAGCCCTTAAATGCCGCGAAACCCAAGTTCATGGGACCGATGACTTACCCATCATATTACTTGGTATTAGAGCAGCTTTCAAAAACGATCTCAACTGTTCACCAGCAGATTTACTCTATGGCCAACCTTTAAAACTTCCTGGAGAATTCGTTGCAAATTCCACTTCTTCTAAATTTGATGACCCTGTAACCTTTGTATCACAGTTGCGTGAGAGAATGTCGAAACTGAAACCATCTGACACAAGAAAACCGAATGCACAGTCATACGTCCCTAAGTCTCTGGAGGATTGCAAGCAAGTGTTTATCAGAATTGAAGGAACAAAATCAGGCCTTCAACCGCCTTACGAAGGACCATTTGAGGTTGTAAGAAAATTGAGAAAACAATTTATAGTGCAGAGGAACAATAAAAACATTACGGTTTCTATAGATCGTTTGAAACCGGCATTCACACTAGAATCAAATGCAACTCGAGTTCGTTTTGATTCTTGAAAAGTTTTTGGCATTATCATTATTATTATTTTTTTTATATTATTATTTTCTTTTATTAGTATTATTATTATTTTTTTTTTCTTCTTTTACGAAGTTATTTGTGCTCTTTTCAAATATTCATTACGTCTCCGACTGAAGGAGGGTGATGTAGTGAACAATGTAATTAATAGTATACGCGTTGAATTAGGTTACAAGCCCCTGAAGTAACAGTATGCACTGTATCGTATTAGGTATTTGAATTAATGTATTATGTAAATGTTGGACTGGACAATATAAAATTGTAAATAAAAGTTAAGTTGAATTTTAACCACCGTCCGACTCGGACGCTTTCATTTTAAACCCCATCCGTACCATTTATTCCACAAAAACTACAGCGCATATGATCGAGAATTGTTGGCAATTTACCGCGCCATTATATATTTTCGGTATATGCTAGAAGGCAGAAATTTTTCCATATTTACAGATCATAAGCCGCTTATATTCGCATTTCGTCAAAAATTAGAAAAGGCTTCACCACGTCAGGCGCGCCAGTTAGAGTACATCAGCCAATTTTCAACAGACATTCGGCATGTGCAAGGCGACAACAATACGGTAGCTGACGCATTATCACGAATCAGTGCCATCTCTTTCCCCAACAAAATCGACTACAAACTCTTATCTCAACATCAGGACACCGACAACGAGTTAAAGCAGTTGCTATCTGGGAACACTAATTTAATTCCCCAAAAACTATACTTCGCAGAATACAATGTCAGCATTGTTTGCGATACTTCGACAAAGAAGGTGCGACCGTACGTACCACAGCCACTACGTCGAGTTGTTTTTAATTACATTCACGGGATGTCACACCCGGGCATTAGGGCAACGAGTAAAGCTGTGAGCGGAAAATTTGTATGGCCATCTTTAAACAAGGACATCATAGCCTGGACACGAGAATGTATCCCGTGCCAACGATCAAAGATACAAAGGCACACCCGAACTCCAACCGGATTTTTCGCTGTTCCTAACGATCGGTTCGATCATATCCACATCGATATTGTCGGACCACTACCACCATCGAATGGATTTAGCTACTATCTGACATTTATCGATCGTTTCACACGTTGGCCCGAGGCGACACCTATCCAGAACATCGAAGCTGAAACAGTCGCCAAAACACTGTTCAGTACATGGATTGCACGATTCGGAACCCCAAGTAGGATAACAACGGACCAGGGCCGTCAATTCGAGAGTACTCTGTTCAGAGAATTGTCTAAACTCTTGGGTATTCAACACATTCGTACGACCGCCTATCACCCATCATCAAACGGTTTAGTGGAGCGTTTCCATCGCACCTTAAAGGCAGCAATTGAATGTCACGCAACCGAAAGATGGACCGAAGTACTTCCGACTGTACTTCTCGGTTTCCGCTCGTCTATCCGTGAGGACTTAAAATCCTCAGTAGCTGAGCTAGTGTATGGAACCGCAATTCGACTCCCAGGAGATATTTTAGAAGACAACCAAACATTCGACAGTCATGAATTCCTTCGTCGACTGCAAGAAATTATGAGGAAACTGCGACCTGTTTCAACGTCAAAACATGGAAAGCAAAATATTTTCATTCACGATGAGTTAAAATCTTGCAGTCACGTTTTCATTCGGCGAGATGCTGTGCGTAAGTCACTTCAACCACCTTACGATGGACCATTTCGCGTGATCTCCAGAAGTTCCAAGGTCTACAAAATAAATGTAAACGGAAAAGAAAAGGCGATCTCATTAGACCGCTTAAAGCCAGCATTTCTACCTATAGCGTCAACTCCAGACATTTCAGAATTACCTACAACTACAACTCCGACACCAGCGACAACACAATCTTACACAACAAGATCAGGACGCAAAGTAAAGATGCCAAATCCTGGCAGCACCGGGAGAGGAGACGGTGAAGAAGAAGAGTCGCGTGTTAACTGCGGTGAGAAGAAGTGCAAGTCCAAGGCAGTGTAGATTAGTAGTGTAATTAGATAAAATAAATAAATACAAAATATCAAACTATACGTCTATCACTACAAACCTAAATATAAGAGACAAGAAAATTTAAGGTAAGTACTAGATAAAAGATACGTTTTCTATAGCATGTTAAGAAGAAATAAACAATTAATTCAATGATAAGAAATAAGCAATTAATTCAATGATTTGATTAACCTAAATATAAAATTTAAGGTAAGTACTAGATAAAAATTGTAATTCATACTAAAGAAGTTAAAAAGGAGTTCTTATTTAAAGTGTCGAATAGTAGATAGAAGTTACTTTGAAATGTCTTAAAAGCTAAGTATTACGTAGAGTAGAAAGGGTGGGGAGTTAGGGGGGGGGGGGGAATTGACTAGAGGAGATGCATAAGGTTAAGGTGGTTGAGCAGTAGGTTCAGGGTTGGTGGTGGAGAGTAGGGAACTTAGATGGGGTAAGGAGTTGTTGAAGAAGGCCATCGTCTTGCTGCACTCTGCCAGGATGTGTTGCACTGTCATTGGTTTCTGGCATTCCAAACAGCCTGGTTGCGGCGTTTTGAATATATAGTGTTGGTGGGTGAGTCTCGTATGACCCAGTCTGACCCTGGTGAGAGCGACGGACTCTTTCCTCTTCAGTTGTGGGTTATATGTTGGTGGTTTAATGCAGTGCCAATGTTTGGCCAGGAAGGTCGTTTTAGCAACCCCTGTGGTAACCCGCTGCTAGGCGAGTGATAGTTTGGCGTAGCGCCGCGCAAAACTTATGCACGGAGGTACGATTTCTACTTCGTGGGGGGATGTAGTGGTGTTGGCTAGACGATCCGCCGATTCGTTCCCTGGAATGCCTACATGGCCAGGAACCCAATATAACTCAGTGCCGGTAGAGTTCGCTGCTATTGTTAGGCGAGTTAATTTGACTAGGGGCTCGCGGTCGCTCTGATGCTGTATAGTGCTGATAGCAGAGTTGCAGTCGGAAAAAATGACTGCCGGCACTGAAGCCTCATAGGCTGCCTCTGCCGCCTTGAGGATTCCGTATAGCTCCGCTTCGTATACACTGGTGTTAGGGTGCATCTTGTACAAGCATTCTTTTACTTCGTCGGAGTTAGGTAGCGAGGCGATGAAAGCTGCTGTTGTTTGTAGCTCCGTTTTGGAGGCATCTGTGTAATATCTGACGCGTCCCGGCAAGCTGTCTAGATGTTTTATGTGTAGCTTTCTGAAGACTGTGGCGGGGGTGTATTGTTTGTTCGGAGTATAGGAGGAGGAGACTGAGGGTCTGGGGGAGGGACTAGGCAGGAAGGAGCGGATGGGAGAGGGTAGGTTGGGACAGAGTTGTATTAAATTGACACGAGCGATTTGGAGAGCCGATCTTTGGGCGATGTTGAAGAGTGGATCAGTAGACGTCAATTCCATGTTGGTGATGGTCTGGTGATGGATATTTTAGGTGTTGAGGCAGCTACTTGCAGCCAGGTGGACCTGGGCTTTGGTTAGCATGGTCAGCACGCTATCTCAGCCTGTTTCAATGAGGAGCGATTCTATTGGCGTGGTGCGAAAAGCGCCTAAGGCAGCTCTCTGGATTTTTTTGACCGCGATTTGCAATTTCCGTAGCTTGGTTTTTGTTGTGTTGCCGTATATGGTGAGAGCATATAGTAGATGGCCTCTTATTAGTGTATTTGCTATATGTAGGATCGCTGCGGTGCTTGCTCCTAAGAACTTGCAGGCTAGGACTCGAATAAGGTTTAGTATTCTTGTCAGAGTGGTGGTGATGTGGTTCACCTGTTTATTCCAGCTTAATTTGGTGGTGAAGATGAGCCCGAGGATTTTGATTGTATTTAGCAGGATCAGCTGCTGATCTTCCGGAAGGGTTGAGTTCGCGGGGGGTGCTCTTTTGCGCGAGAAGTTGATTAGTTCAGCCTTGTCGAAAGGCAGCTTAGCCCCCGTACTGTTACACCATGCGTCGATTTTTGTTTTTGTTCGTCTGTAGATGTCGTTGAACTGGGGGTGTGATGAGGAGATGAGGATGTTGTCCGCATAGATGTGGTGGGATGTGTTGGGGATGTCGGATAGGAGTTGAGAGAGGGAGTGCATGTAGACGTTAAATAAGATAGGTGACAGGGGAGATCCCTGGGGTAACGAATTATCAATGTTGTAATGCGTTGAAGTGAAACCGTTGGCTCGCACTATAATGGAGCGGGAAGATAGGAAGCTGTCAATCGTCTGGATGAAGCGGGCATCGATACCCCAGACAGATAGTTGTCTTGTTACTACGGTTTTGATCACCCGGTCAAAGGCCTTTTCGAGATCAAGAGATAGTAACCGGAATTCCTGTTTTTTGGAGAGTGCTAATTTGATTTGATGTTCGAGGTCGAGCAGGAGAGAGGTTGTACCTCTCCCCGGCCTAAAGCCGTGCTGCTCGTCCGTCAGCACATGCTCCAGTAGGAGTCCAAGCCTTCTACCCAAGATCTTTTCGAAGACCCTTGACAGGCAAGGTAGCAGCGATATTGGACGTAGATCCTTAGGAGTGATAGCCGAGGCTGAATGGGTGGACCTCTTGCGGATAGGCACTTGGATAGCCCTTTTCCACATATGTGGAAAGGAGCCCCGCGCCAGGATCAGATTGTAGAGTTCCATCAACCTGAGTTTCAGGCTGTCTGTGGACTCTCTGATCATCACGCAAGTGATCCTGTCGTGTCCAGGAGCTGACCCTTGCAGGAACTAAGCACCGAACTTAGTTCCTCAAAGGAGATTGGGTGACCAAGTACTCTGTCTGGGTCAGGTGAGAGGACTTCTCATTGGTATTTTCCAATGCTAACACTATTGGTCGGTATTCTTCACCGACTCCGCTCAGCAAAATAGAAGCAACCATTTCATCACCAATATCCATTCTGGCATCGCGTAGCTTGTGTGATGTTGATACTATTGTGTTAACATATTCTTCCATTGATGAACAATCCTTTAATTTTGTATTCGTCACTACACCTAGCAAAGCAACTCTTGTAGATAATCCATTATCCGAAAAGGCTGCAACACCCAAGTAGCACGGATAGTTCTTGGTCGCAACCTGTAGTCCGGTGAACGTTGTCACAACTAATTTTTAGTTGTGGCTTGTGTGTTTTTAATTTTGTTGGCACTTACAACTATTTTTGGTTGCGAAAACTCTCCAACCACTTATTATCAGTACTACATAGTCGTAATGGTTTTGCGAACTAATATGCGGACAACCATAAGAATACTCCTCACTTATGAGTTCGTGTGTGGTTTGCAGAACCACCTGCTAACTTCAACTATAGAGAAAGATCCTTCAACCTGCGAACCAGCCTGCTGCAACAACATAGTAGTGCATTGCTACTAAATAGTTGTGTATTTTGCTACTAAATAGTAGTGTATTGCTACTTAATAGTAATGTATTTCTACTGAATATGACTCCATATTTTATAGATGTGTCATGGTTTCCAATATAACTGAAATATTTTGAACAAAAATTTATTCAAAAGATACACATATTTTGAATCAAAATACTTATATTCCTACTTTAAAATATTGGTTTGAATATTTTTTATTCCATTTTAGTCAAAAAGTACTTCCGTTTGAAAAATCAATCTGACTTAAAAAGTTATAAAATATTACAATATAGCTTTTTATGGAGGGGCGAAAGTTTTAAGCATATAAACATCACATATGTTTACAGTAGAAATTATGTTTCCCATAAAATTAGTTCAAGATTTAGTTTTTTAATTGAAAAAGAATTATGATCAACTCATATTTCAATTGAAGTTCACAAGTTCACATCTCATTTCCGTATGAACCAAACATCGATGAAGAGGCGATAAAGAGGCAGCGAACAGTTTCGAAACTTGTCGCTGAAAAAATATTATCAGTTGGGAACAAGTTCAACTATGTACTTGCTGTCTGTGAATACGTGTGAGGTATTCGCATTTCTTTCCTCCTCGTACTGAAATGCATCCGAACATCTCATCCGCACTCGTCGACATGAGAGATCTCCTATCGCGCATTGTATTTGAAATTGGAATGAGCAAGAACGAGATAGCAATATTTGCACTCACTGAAGAGTATGTATGAAGGAAGTATGAAGTAGACCTGACCAATCATCGATGAAAGGTAGGCCTGACTTATAGGCGAATTATGCCTTACCGGTCGACACTGCACCGATGGACGGCGTCTGATCATATTGGAATAGAATTTTAGTGGTCGACGACTAGTGCAATCAAAAGACAGCTTTCAATCGACTAGTGCAATCGAAAGATGAATTTCATAGCACTAGTCGTCAGAGTTATGGGTTCCGGCATCATGTTCGCAAAGGAAACTATAGCGCTCTGCGCAGTTGAACATCTGAGTTTGCAATGGCATTTGCCGGCGGGTACGCACTTGATGATAATTTACGTGTCGTGTAGATCGTTTAGTCTTTTTCTCTCGCTAAAGGCGGAAAAGGTCGGCATGTTTATATTCTTGAGGAGAAGTTGGGGAAATATTTGTTTTTCATTTTTCGCCACAAACACAAGCACACGAGTAGTAGTAGTTTGTACATAAGAACCCATGAATTTTTCGTGTTTTTGGTTTATAGGGTTGTGTATTCTTATTTGTATGTAAAACCATAACAAAACACACATTCTCATATTCTCTATACCCTATAAACCATCCTACCCTATAAACCAAACATCGATGAAGAGGCGATGAAGAGCCAGCGTACAGTTTCGAAACTTGTCGCTGTAAAAAGATTATCAGTTGGGAACAAGTTCAGCTATGTACTTGCTATCTGTGAATACGTGTGAGGTATTCGCATTTCTTTCTTGCTCGTACTGAAATGCATCCGACCATCTCACCCGCACTCGTCGACATGAGAGATATCCTATGTTTTCGGAATAATAATCAGGTACTCATTTACAGCTGAGTGAACCGCTGTCCATCGGTGCAGAATTCGCCTATAAGTCAGTCCTACCTTTCATCGATGATTGGTCAGGTCTCCTTCATACTCCCTTCATACATACTCTTCAGTGAGTGCACGTATTGCCATCTCATTCTTGCTCATTCCAATTTCAAATACAATGCGCGATAGGAGATCTGTTATGTCGAAGAGTGCGGATGAGATGGTCGGATGCATTTCAGTATGAGCAAGAATCAAATGCGAATACCTCACACGTATTCACAGACAGCAAGTACATAGTTGAACTTGTTCCCAACTGATAATCTTTTTTCAGCGACAAGTTTCGAAACTGTTCGCTGGCTCTTCATCGCCTCTTCATCGATGTTCGGTTTATAGGGTGCGCGCTCTCGACTCGTATGTGTGTGATCTAATCGTTCGGAGAATCACATGCACTCCACTCACAAGTAGGCAAAAAATCCTCATCTTTAGTCCTCCACGTGGGCGGTAATGACTAGTCGGGATGGATCTTCTTTCTACTCGACTATTCAGCTAAGACTTACACTCACGCTTCAATCGTGGGCTATGGTCATTAAGAGAGAGGTACCCAGCTGTGTGTATACTCCCTCGTGTCGTCCTCCCAATACCTTTCCTTTTCCACGCCTCCTTTACAGGACCAAATCCAAAGATGTCACTGCAGTACCGTGCCCATGGACTTGTTGGTTGGGGTCCAATCTCTCCCAACCGCGAACGGTGGCCTGCGGGGTAAAATTGGGGTACCCCCCGCAGTGTCCTTTGCCTTGTCTTGATATGCCGGCTCTGTCAAGATGGACCAACCTTTCCGAGCATACTCGTGGGACCAAAAAAATGATTTCTATAAACAAAACAAACAAAACACAAAACAAAACAAAATGAAGTCAGACATCGGCACTTCCTCAGAGGAGGAACTGCTTGCCTCCAGTCAGGAGACAACCGTCGAACTAAGCAGCGCAGCGAGTACCAGCCAAAGCACACCTGCGCAGCCTCACCCATCAACCACCAAGGACCGCACAAGCGAAGCACGGACGAAGAATGCCAGTCTACGCATCCAAAAACCGGCAAAGAAACGCAAGTCCCCCGGTGTCGCCAGTAGGACCCGATACCTGAAGGCCCTGTTCATTCTTGGCAAGATAGCGAAGAACGAAGCGGCTGGTATAGTCCATGAGCGTGACGAACACGACAAAGCATTCTATCAGGCGATTGTTGAAGAACACAACAAACGCACGTTGGAAACCGAGCCACAACTCCAAGCGGAACCGGTCCCAGGACGAAGTCGACAATGTCACGAAACGAAGCAGGGTGACGAAGTCCAGGAGTTCCAACCAGAACAACGGCACACCAGTCGTCAGTGTTCAGACAGCGAAGACTTTCTCGGAAGTAGTGAGAAACAACCTGCACGTAGCACTCCTGAACGAGCTGTCAAGCGATGGAAAACTGACGGCAGATATATACAAAAGCGGAGGGCAGACTGTCGAACATGCTTATGCTACATCTGCTCAAAAACGAGACCCAACCCACTCCAGAATTTGACTGCGACTAGATGGTCAGGGGATATAGGGTAATTCGGTGCACGGACAGCCTCTCGAAAGCGTTTCTGGAGTCGTGTGTTGCCAAGATCAGCAACGCATTGGAGGGTGTGAAGCTCAAGCTCATCCCAGCCAAAGAGATTCCAAGAAGACCGAGAGCTCGCATTTGGATTCCCAAGATGGATATAGACAGCGAACAGCTTATTCGTTTGCTGCGTATCCAGAATCCTAAAATCCCTATGGATGACTGGTCGGTCATTAAGGAAGAAGAGCCACAGAGTGGCAGCCTAACCTACCTCCTTCTGATCAACGAGAAGTGCCTTGGGGCACTAGAAAAAGCGGACCACCGACTAAGGCTTGGCATCAGGCTTGCCAAAGTTAAGGTTTTCTAGTCCTCTAGTTCGGACGACGACACAGATGTTGTCGACGTGGCCAACGGGTTGTTGGAGGACATATTACGGTTTTCCGAAAGGTCACCGGAAAAAGAAACAAAATGAAGGAGCTCGCCGACGTCGCCAACTCGGTAATTACAAACACCTGAAAGGAACGGAACCCAAGCATTGGATCCAACCAATATATGCGATATCACTTACCAGCAAAACCACTGCTGTGTTGCGATGTCCGAAGAGTCGCTAATCTCCGCGTAAGGAAGCCGGGCCTAAAACCGGAAGTCAGAAGAGTAGATTTAGGACGATTGATTATGCTTAAAATTACGCACGGGAACTTGAATTACTATAATGAACTAAGGAAACTGATAAGCTTAGGAATATGAACTGGAATTGGAGGGCGGAATTAGTAGTTGCTTTCCGATATAAAATATCAGCAATGTTAATTATTTAATAAGATTAGATTTAGTAACAATAATAATAGGGTTAATTTTGGTAACAATAACAATAGGACTAGATTTAGTACTAGACGTCGACATGGATTTTATCGAGACTACACAGTGAATATAACATGAACTTGAACCGGACACTTAAGGTAACACCTTCCAAATAAAAAATAAAACCATAATGCGGAACTAAAACGAAATGATGGTGAACAATGATACTAAGAAACGTCGCTTCAACAACAATAAAAAAAATGTACGTACCAATTTACGCGGAAACACGGTCGACACTAGAACTTCGCAACATTTGACAGTTCGGTAGATCTATACAAACAATAACACTGCGCGCCGCCATGATGACTGGAACGCGGATTCGAAACCCGAATAATGTTGTGTTCCAATTCGACGCGCGACTGGAAAAATTCGGGAAAGGAAAAAAAAAGTCGAAACCTACTACCTTTTTGACCGAGACTGGAGGCCAAAGGCCCTAACGTTAGGAGTTTTGGTCGGGAGAAAATAAGTGAAATCGGGGCTTTTTGCGGTGATACGACTAAGGAAGCGGAGTGGCCGGCATCGAGAAAGAAAGAAGTGGTGATTGACCGCGAAGTAATACGGAAAATTCTACCAAAAAGCGAGGGCAGTGTTTCGATAAAAAGTATTGAACCGGGCGTTACGGCGATAATTAAGAAGGAATGACCTGTGAACGAAAGGTGCGATTCGTAAACAAGTGGTGCGCGCAGAAATTAAGTTGCGGCGATAACTAAGAACGAATGCCTTGCGGACGAAAAGTGCAATTCGTAAATAGTGCAAGCGAAGTAATACGGAAAATTCTACCAAAAAGCGAGGGCAGTGTTTCGATAAAAAGTATTGAACCGGGCGTTGCGGCGATAATTAAGAAGGAATGACCTGTGAACGAAAGGTGCGATTCGTAAACAAGTGGTGCGCGCGGAAATTAAGTTGCGGCGATAACTAAGAACGAATGCCTGTGGACGAAAAGTGTAATTCGTGAACCATTAAACCTAATTAATCGGAGTGCATGTTGTGTAGCGAGACGAATTGTTGGAGCCGTGTACCCTCTAGAATTATCCGGTGCGCGGGAAGCGAAGGTTGTCGTCGAGGAGTGTCGCGCGTAACATAAATCCTCGGAGGTGCAAGAACAACGTCACGGACAACACCGATTTGTTTACTTAGATTAGTTTGTCATCTTAAACTTTTTTTTTTACATTTCTTCAATAATTAAATTTACTTAATCCTAACCATTCTTTTAAACGCTCTGTGTAAAGATTGTGTAGTCCTCTCATTCCAGGTTTGCCGCGAGTGTCCGAGAGAATCTACTCTTCCGCGTTGGTAACACCCAGCCTGGTCTCACAGCTGACTAGGTTGGAGAAGAACGACGACGAAAAGTATAGTTGTGTGGCGCCCACCCCGTCTCGACGGGTTTGCCGGTTCGTCGTCGTTCGCCCCTTAGGCGGAAAGGGGTTGGTAGAAGAAAATTCAGTAAAAGATATGAGGATTGATGTGGGAGAGGAAGGAAGAAAAAATGAAAATGCTGAAGGTCATCCAGGTTAACCTGCAGCACTCGAAGAGTGCCTCGGATAACCTTTTAGTCTTCCTAGAAGAGGAGGATATAGACATCGGCCTTTTACAGGAGCCCTGGGTTTGAGATTTAACCGTAAAAGGACTCCAAACAACAAACTACAACCTATTTTACAACCACAACCGCCAGGATCAAGGTAAGCCCAGAACTTGTATTCTAATCAAAAAGCACATAATCGCCTTTATGTGCCCTAACTTCAGTTCTGCAGATTTAACAGTGGTTAAGCTGGAGCTTAGTAACCAAGATCTTTACATCGCCTCTGCCTACATGGCTCATGACAGACCGGCACCGCCAGAAGAACTACAACAACTGACATCCAAAATCACAATCAAAACGGAAAACCTTCTGATCGGATGTGATGCCAACGCTAGACACACGCTATGGGGCAGCTCAGAGATCAACGAACGTGGTGAGTCCTTATTTGATTTTATTATTAATACTAACCTTTCTATATGTAATACTGGCAATACCCCTACCTTTATCTTCCCCAGTACGGAGAGATTTCAGGGATGGGAGCCGGTGCTGGATGTTACACTACTAACAGACAATGATAGGGTTAAGGTTGAAAACTGGAGAGTATTCAGTTTAAGATCATTCTCGGATCATAACTGGATCCTATACAATGTGAGTATCACGATCGATACCCCCAAGCCGTTCAGAAACCCGAAGCGAATTGACTGGAAGAAATTCAGGCAAGTCGTGAAGGCAAAACTTTTAAACATACCTAACTTGACCCCTAACACTATAGAAGAGCTGGATGCAAAGGTAAAGACACTGGAAAATGCTTTCGGTGTTGCCTTTAAGGCATCGTGTCCACTGAAATATAGTAAGAAAACACTCCCCCCGTGGTGGAACGAAGACCTATCCAATCTCAGGAAGATTACCAGAGATGTCTTCAACATCTGCTACAAACACAAGTACTGGCAACCTTATAAGGATTGCTTAAAAATATACAAAAAATTTGTTAGAACAGCCAAGAAGCAAGCTTGGGTGGACTACTGCCAATCCATTGAGTGCACCCGTGACTCTGCGAGAATCAGTAAGATACTGTCCAAACAGCACACGAACCCGTCGTTTGTGAAGCGTGTAGACGGGAACTGGACAGACTCCACTGCCGAGACACTGGAGCTCTTAATGAGCACTCATTGTCCCGGATCTAGGGATAGCCGCGTGGACACCCCAAGCCTTCATGGTGACCGGCGAACATCAGACTACGACACTACATTGATTGTCGACGAGAGGAAGACTTGTTGGGCAATCAATAGCTTTTTACCGTACAAATCTCCTGGCCTCGACGGTATAATACCAATTATGCTGCAGAAGCTACAAGACATAGTAGCACCCTGGCTGGTGACGATTTTCAGAAGTTGCATTTCCCTAAATTATGTGCCCCAGACTTGGAGACAAGTTAAAGTGGTGTTCATACCGAAGGTGGGCAAGCGTAGTCATGAACTCGCGAAAGGAGGAATGTCTCAGCGACTGGATAGTATCCATGTTTAGTACAAGAATTATCCACTCGAGCTTAGGGAACAGCCATTTGAAAAAATCTGTGTGCAGAGGAACACCCCAGGGTGGTGTTATCTCGCCCCTACTCTGGCTAATGGTCATGAACAAGATCTTAGCAAAACTGGAGAGGGAAGGGGTTAGGGTGGTGGCGTATGCGGATGACGTGGTTATACTGGTATCATGGATGTTCCCTTCAGTGATTAGTGAAATCATGGAAGGTGCGCTGGGTAAGGTAAACACGTGGGCTGCTAGCTGCGGCCTGGGTGTGAACCCGGACAAAACGGAACTGATGCTTTTCACCAGCTGGAAGTTAAATATAGAACAACGGGCGGAGAAAGCACGTATCGCCTTTTACGCCTGCAAACGAACCTTCGGCAAAAAGTGGGGACTTAAACCAAGAATGGTTCTGTGGTTGTACACAGACGTAATACGTCCAATTCTTACCTACGGATCGCTTGCCTGGTGGCCAGCATTGAGTAAGAGTTACAACATAAACAAACTCAGTAAGGTTCAGAGAACTGCAGCCGTCGGAACTACAGGTGCAATGAGGTCATGTCCGACGGATGCTTTGAACGTATTGTTGCATTTATTACCTATTGATTTACATATCAGAAGTACTGTGTCGTGTAGCGCTATCAGACTCAAGGAATCTGGGTGCTGGTATGGCAAACCTTACGGTCACAGTAACATTCTAGAAACCTTACCAGCGGAAATAATTAAATCGCCGACCGACTACATTATCCCGAGACTGACCTTCAAGAATGATTTCGCTGTGGGTTTTCCAACCAGGGCGGAATGGAAGAATGGTTCAGTTATAAGTGAATTCAACACAGTTATATACACTGACGGTTCAAAGATGAACTGTGGTGTAGAGGCGGGAGTTTTCTCAGACACACACTATATCGCAAGGTCTTACCACTTACCGGACTACGCCAGCGTCTTCCAGGCGGAGATACTGTGAATCCGGGAGGCCTGTCGGACTCTGTAGCAAGATGCTACGCCAAAGCGGAATGTTGTAATCCTCTCTGAGAGCCAAGCCGCAATCAAGGCCTTAGATTCGGCTACCACCTCCTCTAAACTCGTCGAACAGTGTCGAGAAGTGCTAGCCAACTTAGGAAGTCAAGCCAAAGTTACTCTGCTATGGGTCCCAGGCCACAGCAAGATAGAGGGTAACGAGCGGGCGGACGAATTAGCTAGGCAAGGTTCTGCTCTTCAGGGCCCTCTCGTAGAATCCGTTCAGGTCCCACTAGGGACTGTTAAGCGCCAAATATCCACCCACTTTCTCACAAACGCGAACTCCAGATGGAGAGGACTGACCAACTGCGTCATATCTAGGAAGATATGGCCATCCTACTCCCGGAGCAGAACAGACGAACTCCTGAGCAGGAGCCGCGTGGATGTCTCCAGAGTCACGTCAGTCAGCACGGGTCACTGGCCGATCGGCGACCACGCGGCCAGACTGGGTATTCCGTTTAACGTCAATTGCCGCAGTTGTGGGGATGCAAATAAGAGGGAAACTGTCATACACCTTCTTTGCGAGTGTCCCACCCTAGCTAGAGCCAGACTTCGCGCACTAGGCAAACCGTTCTTCAATAACCTCGATGAGATCTCGAAAAACAGGATAGGAGAACTGATTACCTTCTTGAACAGCTCCGGATGGATATGATAATCCATTCAAGCCCTAGGTCTCTGTAAAACTACACATATACTTCATCAGCCCTCAACGACCAGGTTAAACGAATTGTGGTATCAAAACGGCGCTTCCTGTGCTAATTGGGCCCTGTTTTCGGCAGACGAGCCACCACGTAAACCAACCAACCAACCACTCACAACCAAAAATGGTCATTCTGGTTAGTCGTAGCCCACAACTATTCGTAACGCTGCAGGTAGCGAGGTGGTACGTACTACTAAGCCCGCACTGGCAATTGGTTGTGACAACTATCGTATTACCGTTATCACTACTATTCGCGAAAGTAAGCATGACTATACTATAGTGATATGACATAGTTCGCAGAACGTTCGTACTACTCCTACACGACTATTTGTGCTACTTGGGCAAGTCTGTTCCAAACATCCTTTACGATCTTTGCGTCCATGTACATAATTAATAGGGTCCACCAATAAAATCAATTTCGACATTGCCTTGGTATCTCGGTCTTGAAATTTGCGTAATTCATCCACATTACTTAAATCTTCTAATGATGATCCATCTACGACGTCCCATAGTCCATCGAGTCTGAGAAGAGCTCTTACTGCAAATTTCTACGATTTGAAATTTACCCTGCCTTTTAACTTCTCAATCAATCCCATTGCGCCGTGTGTAGATGCCATATTTTGAATTACCAATTCCTTACTTCAACCGTCAACTTTCAAAATCAATGTAAATTATTTTCACGCCTTAAACTGTTAAATGATTAATTACTATCGGCCCATTACTTGATGTAAAAGTAAAAACATTTTAAAAAATGTAAAAAAAAGGTGTCGGGTCCAACAAAAAGGGATGATATTCACAGAGTCGGTTTTCTTTCTATTAATATTTCCACTTAAGGCCGGTTTACATGTCGGTTGCAAATAATTTTTACTGAGATGGTGAGGGAGCTAGCTTATCGAATTTTCAATGGAGTAGAAGCAACCACTGCAAAAAAATGTTGGCACGCACACATTGATAGAAATATCGTCAATAATTTTTACTGGATATATCTCTGTTCGTTTCACTCCTGATCAGTTTCTCATTAGAGATTTCCTTCTCCCTCACAATCTCAGTAAAAATTACTTGCATTCGACATTACTTTCAGCAAACTTTGTTTATCGACCTTTATACAGAAACCG
This sequence comes from Beris morrisii, assembly GCA_951812415.1. NCBI lineage: Eukaryota > Metazoa > Arthropoda > Insecta > Diptera > Stratiomyidae > Beris > Beris morrisii. The sequence continues at coordinate 73,982,458 of OX638312.1, read as the reverse complement.
AATTTTATTTCTCTAGTGCAATTGCTTCGTGAGCTATCGTAATCTAAAGTTTTTCACCCCCCACTTCCGTACGTGACTGCCTCCTCTCAAAAATTTGTTTCCGGTCTATTCTCCTAGTTTACCTACAGATGATCATTAAGTTTTAATTTCATAACATTAAATTATTTTATTTCTCTAATGCAATTGCTTCGTGAGCTATCGTAATCTAAAGTTTAGCATATACACATTTTAGCATATACAACACTTTAATCGCGTGTACTGCGATCTGGTGGTATTAATTTTCAACGGAGGTTTCAGTTCGCATAGTGACGTCATTGGCTTCTGACTTCAAAATAATGAATGAAATTATAAATTCATCTGAGCTTTTGCTAGTTTTCACGCATATCCATGCGTGAAATGTATGGCGAGTATCTAGAAAGCTCTCATGTACACAGCATACAGATAAAGCCGCGGTGTACATGTGAGTTCTGTACTGTGAAGAACGTCCGGTCGGTGCTTGGGGTTTTGAACCCGACAAGCACATTCGACCGAACGTCCTGATTATTGTAAACAACTTCCTCGTTGAAAGGGTTTATTAGAAGTGAATAAATTATAATAGTCATAATGACAAAACCAATTAATACAAAAGGATCAAGTATCCTAAGGCTAGATATAAAGTAGATACAAAGTAATTTACTAAAGTTATTTACATTTAGAACAAGAGGTTGTATACATTTTCACGAATGCAGCCATTTCTCTTAGGTCTGATAGGGATGTTGATATCGAAAAAAATATCGATATATCGATATTGAAAAAAATGTCAATATCGGCTGACGATATATCGAAGGATAATATCGAGATATCGAATATTTTTTCCAATGAAAAATAATTTCTCCCTTATCTCCCTTCCCGTATCAAATTTAACGGTAAGGGGAGCATATTGCAAAGGCTTTTCAGTGTAAATTTTATGACCCATTTTCTCAGAAACTACTCGAATGAAATGCTGGACAATTATTCCTTACTGCAAAACGAGCACATAGTGTGGAGTTAAATTTTATTATTTTTGCGAAGGCTGTTTATATATATATTGCACATCTAATTTTGATGAACAGAAAGCGTCAAGTCAGTCTCATATTACATTATTAAATAATTAAACACTTTAAATTTCCTTCTACTCTATCTGACAGCAGAGGTGTCATGAGTAGTTTTCGAGAAAATGGATCAAACGTAAAAAAATACAACTTTTCAGGAGAGGCACTTCTTGATCTCGTGGAGTCTTGCGGTTTAAACAGTTATACCCAGAATTTAGTCTAAAATAAGAATTTAAAAAAGTTTTTTTTTAACCCAAAAGCGAAATGCTCTCCTTAATAAAGATTACGACGGTGCGCTTTTAAAACAAACGCAAAGCCAATAAATAAATAATATTTCGAAATTGTTCTTCACTTCAAAAAACAAGGCTAAATACACTTTCGAAGTGATAATAAAAATATACGAAAAAGGATGTGACGCAGCAACGGATAGTTATGGTAAGCTGTGGATCTTTAATACAACCATATTACTTTCCTCCGGTTTTTTTAAATTCTACTTGAAAGAACAAGATTAAAAACCAATAACAACAAGGTACTGAGCGGATAGATCCTGTGCACAGGATAGTTGCCTGGTTACCCCCACCTACAGAAACCACGTGTCTTGCATCTTTTTGTTTCGATACAAATAAGCTTGGCGTGATCGAAAAACAGTTTTCTAGTTTCAACCTTTCTGACATCCCTCATATACATTATTATATTAGATTTTCGTGTAGGGGTTGATTTGGTCACCTCTGTCATTGAAGCCTTAATTGGGCCTATTGTGACGTCTCTCTGGATTATCTATGGTTCGTCTTCGATCCCTGCACTTTCAATGAAATTTAGTGTTTCTCGAAGAGGAATAGCCAGGAATTTCGATGGTTTCATAAAACACTAACCGCAAGTCCCGCACATTCACAGAGAATGTGCTCTGGTGTTTCGTCTTCATTAGAGATGAGACGAATATATTAGTATTCGCTATGATATTACTAATATTTGGATATATTAGATATTAGGAATATGCCGATACCAAATATTCGAATATCATGATATTCATTTCCCACCGACCCCTTCTCATTAGAGATGGGAAATTCGGATCTTTTCAATGAACCGGTTCACCGGATCTCGTTCTTTTCTTTGAGCCGGTTCAAAAGATCCAGGTGGATCTTCTGCATTGCCGTACAAGGGGACTGCAGATTAATATTGAAAAACCGAAAACTAATTTAAAAAAAAAAAATATGAATAAATTATGAGCTTTAATAAAAATACTCAAAGTTGATTATTTTAAGGCAATGCTGGGAGTATTGCGGGAAATAATAGGAATCTCGTTTTAAAAAATATTGGCTCTAGTCCTGGATTTGACGGCATAACAATTGAATGTCTAAAAATATTAAAAGACTTTATCTCAAAGCCTCTTACACACTTAATTATTTTTAACCTTTCGAAGAGTGTATTCCCTAAAATTTAGTAAACACTCAACAATTATTGACTTATTTCCTTAATATATATCGTTGGAAAAATAATTGAAAAGGTTGCAAAGTAGAAATTAATGAGTTTCTTTAAAAGACATAAAATATTAAACGAAAGTGAAAATATTTCTATGGCAAGAGCGAAGCGCACGTCAGTCAAACATGAACGCGAAAAGAGTTTTAATCCTTTTAGCCACGCAGGGCTGCGCAAAAGGCAGTTGGAGCGTAGCGCGCGTCAGCCAAACATAAACACGAAAAGGGAGTTTTAGTCCCTATAGCCCTGCAAATTTTGAGCTAGCGATATCTTTTAATTTCAAGTCGAGCGGGGAGTGAAACAAATTGAAATTGACTTAAGAGTGGAAATACCATAAACGAAAAATGTAAATTTTCATTTTGGCGTTTAGGTGTCCAGTAATACTTTTTCCTAAATCTGTCTTCCATCTCCTCTTTTCAATTTATAATCTTTAATATTCCATCTTTAATCTTCAATTTTCAATCTTAAATCTTCAATCTTCAATTTCCAATCTTCAATTTTCAATCTTCAATCTTCAATTTTCAATCATCAAACTTCAATCATCAAACTTCAATCTTCAATCTTTAATTTTCAATTTTCAATTTTCAATTTTCAATTTTCAATTTTCAATTTTCAATTTTCAATTTTCAATTTTCAATTTTCAATTTTCAATTTTCAATTTTCAATTTTCAATTTTCAATTTTCAATTTTCAATTTTCAATTTTCAATTTTCAATTTTCAATTTTCAATTTTCAATTTTCAATTTTCAATTTTCAATTTTCAATTTTCAATTTTCAATTTTCAATTTTCAATTTTCAATTTTCAATTTTCAATTTTCAATTTTCAATTTTCAATTTTCAATTTTCAATTTTCAATTTTCAATTTTCAATTTTCAATTTTCAATTTTCAATTTTCAATTTTCAATTTTCAATTTTCAATTTTCAATTTTCAATTTTCAATTTTCAATTTTCAATTTTCAATTTTCAATTTTCAATTTTCAATTTTCAATTTTCAATTTTCAATTTTCAATTTTCAATTTTCAATTTTCAATTTTCAATTTTCAATTTTCAATTTTCAATTTTCAATTTTCAATTTTCAATTTTCAATTTTCAATTTTCAATTTTCAATTTTCAATCTTCAATCTTCAATCTTCAATCTTCAATCTCCAATCTTCAATCTTCAATCTTCAATCTTCAATCTTCAATCTTCAATCTTCAATCTTCAATCTTCAATCTTCAATCTTCCATCTTCAATCTTCAATCTTCAATCTTCAATCTTCAATCTTCAATCTTCAATCTTCAATCTTCAATCTTCAATCTTCCATCTTCAATCTTCAATCTTCAATCTTTAATCCTCAATCTTCAATCTTCAATCTACAATCTTCAATCTTCAATCTTCAATATTCAATCTTCAATCTTCAATCTTCAATCTTCATTCTTCAATCTTCAATCTTCAATCTTCAATCTTCAATCTTCAATCTTTAATCTTTAATCTTTGACCTTTGATCTTTGATCATTAATCTTTAATCTTTAATCTAAACCCACTATCCTCCACCTTTCATCCTCCATCATCCCTCCTCCATCATCCATCCTCGGTCATACGTAGTCCATCCTCCATCCTCTATCTTCTATCCTCTATCCTCTATCCTCTATCCTCTATCCTCTATCCTCTATCCTCTATCCTCTATCCTCTATCCTCTATCCTCTATCCTCTATCCTATATCCTCTGTCCTCTATCCTCTATCCTCTATCCTCTATCCTCTATCCTCTATCCTCTATCCTCTATCCTCTATCCTCTATCCTCTATCCTCTATCCTCTATCCTCTATCCTCTATCCTCTATCCTCTATCCTCTATCCTCTATCCTCTATCCTCTATCCTCTATCCTCTATCCTCTATCCTCTATCCTCTATCCTCTATCCTCTATCCTCTATCCTCTATCCTCTATCCTCTATCCTCTATCCTCTATCCTCTATCCTCTATCCTCTATCCTCTATCCTCTATCCTCTATCCTCTATCCTCTATCCTCTATCCTCTATCCTCTATCCTCTATCCTCTATCCTCTATCCTCTATCCTCTATCCTCTATCCTCTATCCTCTATCCTCTATCCTCTATCCTCTATCCTCTATCCTCTATCCTCTATCCTCTATCCTCTATCCTCTATCCTCTATCCTCTATCCTCTATCCTCTATCCTCTATCCTCTATCCTCTATCCTCTATCCTCTATCCTCTATCCTCTATCCTCTATCCTCTATCCTCTATCCTCTATCCTCTATCCTCTATCCTCTATCCTCTATCCTCTATCCTCTATCCTCTATCCTCTATCCTCTATCCTCTATCCTCTATCCTCTATCCTCTATCCTCTATCCTCTATCCTCTATCCTCTATCCTCTATCCTCTATCCTCTATCCTCTATCCTCTATCCTCTATCCTCTATCCTCTATCCTCTATCCTCTATCCTCTATCCTCTATCCTCTACCCTCTATCCTCTATCCTCTATCCTCTATCCTCTATCCTCTATCCTCTATCCTCTATCCTCTATCCTCTATCCTATATCCTCTATCCTATATCCTCTGTCCTCTATCCTCTATCCTCTATCCTCTATCCTCTATCCTCTATCCTCTATCCTCTATCCTCTATCCTCTATCCTCTATCCTCTATCCTCTATCCTCTATCCTCTATCCTCTATCCTCTATTCTCTATCCTCTATCCTCTATCCTCTATCCTCTATCCTCTATCCTCTATCCTCCATCCTCCATCGACCATCCTAAATCCTCCATCCTCCATCCTCCATCGACCATCCTAAATCCTCCATCCTCCATCCTCCATCCTTCATCCTCCATCCTCCATCCTCCATCCTCCATCCTCCATCCTCCATCCTCCATCCTCCATCCTCCATCCTCCATCCCCATCCTCCATCCTCCATCCTCCATCCTCCATCCTCCATCCTCCATCCTCCATCCTCCATCCTCCATCCTCCATCCTCCATCCTCCATCCTCCATCCTCCATCCTCCATCCTCCATCCTCCATCCTCCATCCTCCATCCTCCATCCTCCATCCTCCATCCTCCATCCTCCATCCTCCATCCTCCATCCTCCATTCTCCATCCTCCATCCTCCATCCTCCATCCTCCATCCTCCATCCCCCATCCTCCATCCTCCATCCTCCATCCTCCATCCTCCATCCTCCATCCTCCATCCTCCATCCTCCATCCTCCATCCTCCATCCTCCATCCTCCATCCTCCATCCTCCATCCTCCATCCCTCCATCCTCCATCCTCCATCCTCCATCCTCCATCCTCCATCCTCCATCCTCCATCCTCCATCCTCCATCCTCCATCCTCCATCCTCCATCCTCCATCCTCCATCCTCCATCCTCCATCCTCCATCCTCCATCCTCCATCCTCCATCCTCCATCCTCCATCCTCCATCCTCCATCCTCCATCCTCCATCCTCCATCCTCCATCCTCCATCCTCCATCCTCCATCCTCCATCCTCCATCCTCCATCCTCCATCCTCCATCCTCCATCCTCCATCCTCCATCCTCCATCCTCCATCCTCCATCCTCCATCCTCCATCCTCCATCCTCCATCCTCCATCCACCATCCTCCATCCTCCATCCTCCATCCTCCATCCTCCATCCTCCATCCTCCATCCTCCATCCTCCATCCTCCAACCTCCATCCTCCATCCTCCATCCTCCATCCTCCATCCTCCATCCTCCATCCTCCATCCTCCATCCTCCATCCTCCATCCTCCATCCTCCATCCTCCATCCTCCATCCTCCATCCTCCATCCTCCATCCTCCATCCTCCATCCTCCATCCTCCATCCTCCATCCTCCATCCTCCATCCTCCATCCTCCATCCTCCATCCTCCATCCTCCATCCTCCATCCTCCATCCTCCATCCTCCATCCTCCATCCTCCATCCTCCATCCTCCATCCTCCATCCTCCATCCTCCATCCTCCATCCTCCATCCTCCATCCTCCATCCTCCATCCTCCATCCTCCATCCTCCATCCTCCATCCTCCATCCTCCATCCTCCATCCTCCATCCTCCATCCTCCATCCTCCATCCTCCATCCTCCATCCTCCATCCTCCATCCTCCATCCTCCATCCTCCATCCTCCATCCTCCATCCTCAATCCTCCATCCTCCATCCTCCATCCTCCATCCTCCATCCTCCATCCTCCATCCTCCATCCTCCATCCTCCATCCTCCATCCTCCATCCTCCATCCTCCATCCTCCATCCTCCATCCTCCATCCTCCATCCTCCATCCTCCATCCTCCATCCTCCATCCTCCATCCTCCATCCTCCATCCTCCATCCTCCATCCTCCATCCTCCATCCTCCATCCTCCATCCTCCATCCTCCATCCTCCATCCTCCATCCTCCATCCTCCATCCTCCATCCTCCATCCTCCATCCTCCATCCTCCATCCTCCATCCTCCATCCTCCATCCTCCATCCTCCATCCTCCATCCTCCATCCTCCATCCTCCATCCTCCATCCTCCATCCTCCATCCTCCATCCTCCATCCTCCATCCTCCATCCTCCATCCTCCATCCTCCATCCTCCATCCTCCATCCTCCATCCTCCATCCTCCATCCTCCATCCTCCATCCTCCATCCTCCATCCTCCATCCTCCATCCTCCATCCTCCATCCTCCATCCTCCATCCTCCATCCTCCATCCTCCATCCTCCATCCTCCATCCTCCATCCTCCATCCTCCATCCTCCATCCTCCATCCTCCATCCTCCATCCTCCATCCTCCATCCTCCATCCTCCATCCTCCATCCTCCATCCTCCATCCTCCATCCTCCATCCTCCATCCTCCATCCTCCATCCTCCATCCTCCATCCTCCATCCTCCATCCTCCATCCTCCATCGTCCATCCTCCATCCTCCATCCTCCATCCTCCATCCTCCATCCTCCATCCTCCATCCTCCATCCTCCATCCTCCATCCTCCATCCTCCATCCTCCATCCTCCATCCTCCATCCTCCATCCTCCATCCTCCATCCTCCATCCTCCATCCTCCATCCTCCATCCTCCATCCTCCATCCTCCATCCTCCATCCTCCATCCTCCATCCTCCATCCTCCATCCTCCATCCTCCATCCTCCATCCTCCATCCTCCATCCTCCATCCTCCATCCTCCATCCTCCATCCTCCATCCTCCATCCTCCATCCTCCATCCTCCATCCTCCATCCTCCATCCTCCATCCTCCATCCTCCATCCTCCATCCTCCATCCTCCATCCTCCATCCTCCATCCTCCATCATCCATCCTCCATCCTCAATCCTCCATCCTCCATCCTCCATCCTCCATTCTCCATCATCCATCTTCCATCCGCCATCCTCCATCCACCATCATCCATCCTCCATCTTCCATTTTCCATCATCATCATCTGAAAGATCCGCGAACCTTAAAGATCCAGGAGCCGTGATGATCCGCGAGCCCCAAAGATCCGTCGAGATCTGTGCGCTGTGAAGATCTGCGAACCTCAAAGATCTGCAAAACACAAAGATCCGTAAAGATCTGCTGAGCCGTCGAGATCCGCGAACCGCAAAGATCCGTAAAGATCTGTTGAGCCGTCGAGATCCGCGAACCGCAAAGATCCGTAAAGATCTGCTGAGCCGTGGAGATCTGTTAAACCGTCGAGATCTGTTGAACCCTCGAGATCTGTTGAACCGTTGAACCGTAAAGATCCGTGGAGAAGATCTGGCTCAGTTGGATCTTCTGCTTGAGCCGGCTCAGATCTGAGTTACCCATCTCTACTTCTCATACCATGGATTTACCGATCTATTTATTCTTTATTTACTTGGATCCAAATTGCACTAATTTACCAATCTACTCTTCTTTTCCTTATACAATAAATTTCATACATTGTCATTTATATCTTCAAAGTAGACAGTCCTTTCCCTTCCGATAAATTTTGAATTCGTTATTTAAATCTACCATAACTTCCATTACTCATTTACACTTTCCTTATTTAATGTGTAGTTGGTAGGTGCGAAATTGCATAGGTGTACTTTCCCAGACCCTTTCCTTCTTAAAGTGCCTGCCTTCTTTCTCTAGAATACGCTCAATACAGTCATATATTTTTAGTTTTCTATCCTTTACGGTTCTCGAAAAATATTGAATAAAATTTTTTTCCTTTTCACCTTCTCCAGACATCGCCCCTACAATCACACCTTCAAAATTGTTTTCCCTGCTAGAAGTCTACTGGGCCTAACTCCTGTAAAATTTCTAAGATCATATCTGCTACTGTTCTTGAGATATAAAAATCTAATTTTTTTAAGGGAATAGCCCCTCACTTTTGTGCTTCACCACCCTCCTCAAAAAGTTCATGTTCAGTAGACTTTACTTGTAATCCTATATACAGAAACCAAATTTCATCTTCCTGCTGTAATTGGTTCGGAAGATATTGATGTCCAAAGTTTCTTACCCCCACCTCGACACCCCACCACCCCCCATAAATTTTTTAGACCTTATCTAATCTTCCATTATCCCTTAAGATAACCACAAAGTTTCAACCTTCTGACATCAACCGTTCAGGAGATATAGATTTTAGAATGTTTTAATCCCAGCTTTCAAGCGTTTCGGACTCATTATTTTTCCCCCACTCCCACACCCTTCAACCTATATCTACAATTTTTTAAGCAATTGGGTCCACGATCATAGTTCTACATAAGTTTTAAATTTCAGCCTCCTAGCATAAGCGGTTCCTGAGATCTAGGAACCAACATTTTTCATCTAAAACGATCCCCCTCCTCCCCCTTACACATCCCCCCACCCAGCAGGAAGATAAAATTTGGTTTCTGTATATAGGATTACAAGTAAAGTCTACTGAACATGAACTTTTTGAGGAGGGTGGTGAAGTACAAAAGTGAGGGGCTATTTCCGTAAAAAAATTAGATTTTTATATCTCAAGAACAGTAGCAGATATGATCTTAGAAATTTTACAGGAGTTAGTCCCAGTAGACTTCTAGCAGGGAAAACAATTTTGAAGGTGTGATTGTAGGGGCGATGTCTGGAGAAGGTGAAAAGGAAAAAAATTTATTCAATATTTTTCGAGAACCGTAAAGGATAGAAAACTAAAAATATATGACTGTATTGAGCGTATTCTAGAGAAAGAAGGCAGGCACTTTAAGAAGGAAAGGGTCTGGGAAAGTACACCTATGTAATTTCGGACCTACCACCTAGACATTAAATAAGGAAAGTGTAAATGAGTAATGGAAGATTATGGTAGATTTATAAAACGAATTCAACATTTATCGGATGGGAAAGGACTGTCCGCTTCGAAGATAAGAATGACAATGTATGAAATTTATTGTGTGAGGAAAAGAAGAGTAGATTGGTAAATTAGTGCAATGTGGATCCTATTAAGTAAAGGAAAAATTGATTGCTAAATCTATGCGTTATATAAGGAGGAAAGGGTGGGTGTTTTTATATTTGGAAATAACAATTGAATTAAATATAACTTACATATATTGGACAATGAAAAGGATAGTAGAGTAAATCCGAGTGATTTCGCACCTCGTAAGTTTGGGCAAGGGTAAATGGGGTAAGTTCGTAATGTTTAACATCTTTGTTAGTTTTGATTTTCATTTATTTTCGGTTTTGTGTTCATAGGTCTATACCGAGTTAAACATTTTTTCAGCAATTAGATATTTTGCAATAAGCTGCTAATAATAGTGTATTTTCGCGATCATATTGACTTTTAAAATTTAAATACCGTAATGTTTTCTTTAGCTTAACTTCACCAAATATAGTTATAAATCTCTATTCGATGATCATTTCATGAAGATTGTTTTCCAACAAGCACCAGCTCAATATGATACAATAGATATTAGTAATATTCAAATATTAGTTTAGATATTATAATACCGCGTAATGAATATATTCGTATTAGGTGATATCACCATATATCGGTATGGACCCATCACTAGTCTTCATCATAGCAAATTCTGCATATTTTACTCTCAGAGAGACTAATCCTATGGAGATGCTTCCTCATGTTACAATTCCAGTCAGAGCTCCCACTAGGTTACGGGTCAGATGTTTGATTAATTTTAGATATTCAGACTTTCTGTTTTCCGAATCCATCGGCATACGTAACTAGAAGATTGCCAAGTAAAATATCAACTAGAAATAGCTAAATTTGGGGGCCAAAGGAGGAGTAGGTACATATACACAAGAATAAGCAGAAATGAAAAATGCCGTTCGAGTTCTAAAATATGTTATACTTAACAAAAAATATTGAGCCCGATAGTCGGATATTAATATCGATATATCGATCTAAAAAATATCGGCCGGTATTATCGATATATCGTTTAAAAATTTCCGCGATTTCGATACATCGATACTTTTTCAACATCCCTAAGGACTGATAAGATATCGAATAACTTTCCATTTCCACGGGTTTTTTATATAATCGCCTAGAACTTAACTTATTTTCAGGATTTTCTCGTTTCCAACTCCTAAGAGGGTTGAATACGTTTTCACGAATTCCATATCTTTAAGAAGTGATAAGACTTTGTATTTTTTGTTACTTCCTCGGGCTTAATTTATATTTATCTATAAACTTCTTTTAGGATTTTTAGATATTCAACTCCCAAGTGAGCATACTGGGGATGCATACGTTTTCACAATTTTCTTCATACTTACTTATTATTATATCAACTATTAACTATTAACTTCTGCAGAGATTTTAAAAAATAGCCTGCAAACCAATTTTAGTATTTCCTAGTATCCAACCCCAACGTGGTATAAAGGGTTGCAAATTGCTACATATTTCCGATGGTATATCAAATTGATTTCAACTTTTTTTGGCTTCCTATATGATTGCCAAAAAGTTAATTTCATGATTTTTTTGATATTCAACCGTAAGGGAGTGTAAGAGGGTTACATACTTTTCACAGTTTTCAACATATTTCTTGATGATATTTAAGATTGGTTTTTACTTCCACATACTTCTTATATAATGGCCTACAAACCACTATTTCACTATTTTTTGATATTCATTCTTGAGATATCGTAATCTAAACTTTTTCAGCAATACAATACTGTATTATTTATTAAAGTAATAAAGTAAAATGGGACATCGTTATACAAATAATTTAAGGGCCCGTGAGTCCCAAACCAAAATCGAAAATTTCACCTATTTTGCTTTGATTTCATTTCGAGAGCGTAAGAAATTATTCGTGAGCATCGGAAATTTAAATCTGAACGATCACGCACGATGTACAACGATTCAACCGTCAAGCGGTGCCCCTACACAGCTCTGTGTGTACGGACCTGTATGTGTGTGTGAGATGCAAAATGATGAAAAACGGAATGTAGAAAAATAGCGAAAGTATGAACGGAAAGGAGTACAATCCGATCGAAAGTTCGAAAGAAAATTCATTGACCTGACGTCTCGGGTTTTTTTAATTTTCTGTGGACGGTGGATTTCTGGACATTCGCATGACATAGTATACTATGTATATTTATGTAGGCACGAGACATGTCTCCATTCATGTTTTTATAGGCAATTGTGGACTAAAATAAAATTAATTTCGTATTATTGCATATTGGGTCATTTCATCAAGAATCGCAAAATATTATGAAATTTGGGACCTTACCATCGCCGATTCTTTTGAAAATTTTTGTACTTGAAGAATTAGTGAAATCAATTTTTTTTGTTTCTATCTCAATTATAAAGATTTAAAGATTTCGCAAAAATGGTGTCCGAGTTCTCTTTGAAAATTCATATCTCTGGTAATTTTTATCATAGAATAATAAAATAGGGCTTATTTTAAAGGGGAATGTTATCGCAACATGAAAAAATACGAATAAAAATTGTCCTCCAATTTTTTTTTTACAAGGATAACGATTTTGTCCTTTATCCTTGAATATCTCAAAATCCGTAGTTTTATTTATTTTTATACTCTAGATGAAATCATATAGAGTATTATAAGTTTAATCCAGCCCAAAAGTTTGTAACGCATAGAACCAAGCCTCGGACGAAAAAAAGTTATATATTATTTTTTGTTTATTTGTGGCCAAAAACCTCAAATCCGCCTGACGTCCGTCCGTCCGTCCGTCCGTCCGTCCGTCCGTCCGTCCGTCCGTCCGTCCGTCCGTCCGTCCGTCCGTGAACACGATAACTCAAGAACGCCTTCACCTAGGATCTTGAAATTTTGAATCTGGATGTTTGGTTGAATTTGTAAGGCTAAGTTCGTTAACGGGCAAAATCGACCTACTCCTTCGGGTAGCTGCCATACAAAATGTCCTTAAAACACGTGTTCAAGAATATTGGTCGATAACTTAAGAAGGGTTTAAGCTACGACTTTGAAATTTTGTATGTGTTATTTTTCCAATAGTTGGAGTTAAATATATGTTTATGAAGAAAATCCTGTTAGTCCTTCGTGTAGCTGCCATACAAATATCCTGTCAAAATGTATTCACTTAATTTACGAAACTCACTATAACTCAAGTAATCTTTTAGCTACGAATTCGGAATTTTGTACAAGTTAGTTCTGAGTAAAAAGGAAGTTCGAGTTTACTAATCAGCGAAATCCTTTTTCTCCTTCTGGTAGCTGCCATACAAAATGTCCTTAAAACACGTGTTCAAGAATATTGGTCGATAACTTGAGAAAGGTTTAAGCTACGACATTGAAATTTTGTATGTGTTATTTTTCCAATAGTTGGAGATAAATATATGATTATGAAGAAAATCCTGTTGGTCCTTCGTGTAGCTGGCATACAAATATCCTGTCAAAATGTATTGACTTAATTTACGAAACTCACTATAACTCAAGTAATCTTTCAGCTACGAATTCGGAATCTTAAACAAGTTAGTTTTGAGTGAAAAGGAAGTTCGAGTTAACTAATCAGCGATATTCTTTTACTCCTTCTGGTAGCTGCCATACAAAATGTCCTTAAAACACGTGTTCAAGAATATTGCCGATAACTTCAGAAGGGTTTAAGCTACGTCTTTGAAATTTTGTATGTGTTATTTTTCCAATAGTTGGAGCTAAATGTATGATTATGAAGAAAATCCTATTAGTCCTTTGTGTAGCTGCCATACAAATATCCTGTCAAATAGCCTTCACTTAATTTACGGAACTCACTATAACTCAAGTATTATTTTAGCTATGAACTCGAAATTTTGTACAAATTAGTTTTGAGTGAAAACAAAGTTCGAGTTTACTAATCAGCGAAATCCTTTTACTCCTTCTGGTACCTGCCATACAAAATGTCCTTAAGACACGTGTTCAACAATATTTTTCGATAACTTTTGAACGCTTCAAGCTACGAATTTGAAATTTTGTACACGTTCATTTTTAAATGGTTCCAAGGAAAAGCATAAATATGTAAGGAATCGAGTGAGTCCTTCCTGCACCTCCCATGCGAAAGTCTTTCAAAAAGGACATTTTTGTTCGATGACTTACCCAGTTTAAGATATGAAATTAAACACTGAATATTGTCTTTTAGTTTTGAGTAGCAATCTAATGGCAGTCCTTAATAAAGGACATACAACATACACACGCGTAATTCTACTTTATCCCCAACTACAATATAAATCGGAGTTAAGTATTCATCTAGAGTATTATACGATTGGCTTGCAGCCGATCGTGACTGCAGTATGTTTTTTTTTATTTTTTTATATTTTGTATATTATATTGTTTTTCAAAACATATTAAAAAACCAAATTGGGATTTCAAGGGGATCGGGGTACAAAATATGGGTGAAGGAGTGTGGGAGTGGAGGAAAATAATGCGTCCGAAACGCAAAAAAGCCGAGATCGACAGATTCTAAAATCCATATCTCCTAAACGGTTAATTTCACGAAATTAAAACTTAATGAACATCTTAGGTATACTAAGAGAATAGATTGGAAACAAATTTTCGAGTGTGGGTGAAAAACTTTAGATTACGATATCTCACGAAACAATTGAGTGCAATTGTTTCGTGAGACAAATAGATAAAAAAATAATTCCTTTCTATAGAACAGCTAATACTACAAAGTTGAAACTCGGTATGTATATGTAAATCAACTATAAAAGTAATTTAGATAAAAAAATTTAAAATAGCCATTGGCGTTCGGAAGGGGGTGAAATAAATGATCAGTGAAAAAGAAATGCATATATTTTTAGAATTTTCGTCATATCTATTAGGTCTTTCGAAATATTGAATTAATTTTTTTTGTACGGGTTCTTCATATAAATACCTAGAAAGCGTTTTCAGGATTTTTTGAAATTCAACCCCAAGGTGGTGTAAAGGGGATGTATACATTTTCACGAATTCAGCCGTATCCCTCAGGTCTGATTAGATATCGAATAACTTTTTACTTCCACGGACCTATTTAATAATCACCTAAAACCCGTTTTCAAGTTTTTTCCTTTTTCAACCCCTAAGAGTGTAAAAATGGGTTGAACATGTTTTCACGAATTCCGTCATATCTCTTAGGAGTGATAAGGCATCGGATTGATTTTTATTTTCTCTGGCTTTCTTTGCATATATCTAAAAACTCATTTCAGGATTTTTGGATATTCAATCCCAAAATGGGTGCAAAAGGGTTGTATCTGTTTCCACAAATTCTTACGTATTTCTTAGTTCTAATGAGATATCGAATTCATTTTTACTTCCTAAGGCTTCCTACATAATCTTCAAAAAGTTGATTTCAGGATGTTTGTTATTCAAGTCCAATAGGACGTAAGGCTTTCGATATATTTCTCAGGATTGATGAGATTTTAGTTTGTTTTGACCTTCCACAGACTTTTTATATAATCGCCTACAAACGCATTTCCGATTTCATGTAATGTCCCAAAACCAAATCACGAAAAACCTTCTAATGGCGTAACAACTGATATTATACTAGGACTAGACCTCGTCCCGGAGTATGACCCAATTATGTAATTCATATGTTATATGAGGCAGCGGTGTAACTATTCTAGCGCGACCCCATTCTAACCGCTTCCCGAACTTTTTTTTAGGTTTTCAGTCACATAGTAACCTACACCGCATCTCAGAATTAAACTCGTTCCGAACTTCCACCCAAAAAATAATAACGTTGCGCCCAGCCTGTTGGCAGATTCTTTTTTCTTTTTTTCGATTTACTTTTTGCCCTGTTTGCCACATAAAAAGAAGAAAAGCTAAAAATCACTTTTCATTCTGAGCAGGCGAATAGACATTATGCCGATTACACACACACACCTTGCCATTTAGTTACTATGCCTTCGAATCGTGTGCTGCAGGCTTGCAGGGTGGGGAACATCGTAACCTTTTTACTCTCAGCGAATGAAACATAAAAACAAACCTGCCGAAAAAAAATGCGACATAACCATACGTCCGTTCAGCTCGACCTCTGCGAGTGGTCTGAATGGAAAATTTGATTGAAAAATGTAGTTTGAAAAATCGTTGCAAAAACAATGTTATACTAACTTTTTTGAAGCATTTTGAATTTAAGTTGCTTTAGAACGCTTTGATAAAGTAACATAAGAAAAAACAAAATAAAAAAAAATGGTTTTCATAGAAAATTTTAATAATAAAAAAACATAATTTTTTTTAAAAATCAGAGTTTTCAAAATGTATTATTTCCAAACATAAGTCAAAATCGAAAATTCTAATTCCAAAAAAAAATAGATTGAATCGTTCCTAATTGAGTGAAAACAAAAATAATGAAAATCACTTCAGAAATGTTTCCAAAATCGCAATTACCAAATGTGTGTTTTCAATAATTTCGAAAACTTATTCGACGTAATCGCTTATAATTTTTCTTATGATCGAAATTTCAAAAAACAATAATCAACAGAAACTTTAACACATATTGCTAATTATATTTGTCTAAGCAGAAAAGACCTATCTTTTGCTGCTTTGGAGATTTCGCGAATCCCGTTTGCCTTATTTTCAACAAAAATGCTGTTTTGGTATACACGGGGCCTTAAACAGTACCCAAGCATAATAAACATTCCAAACTTTACTCGTCCAATCAAATACAGCATTCAGCACGGAATAAAAACAGAAGGCTAACTCCCATTTTGCAAACCTCGTCGTCTTAACCCAATTCGCAACAAAGCAGCTCGACTAGAGTTCCAACACATGGTTGACATGGGAATATGCAGACCCTCATCATCACCTGTAGCTTCGCCATTGCATATGGCAAGTAAGAAGGATAACGCAGACTGGGACTATCGGTTGCTCAACGGAACAACAATACCGGACCGATACCCCATACCGCACCACAGGGCTGAGCTTCAGGCTACTGTGGGGGTCAGCAAGGTGGCGGATAGCTGGACGGCCTGCATGCAAATGTAGGTTAGCTGCGAATAATCAATAAGCAGTCCCCGACCAAGAGCGGCCGAAGAGGAGGGTGGGACTTAAAAGGTCCCAAGAACCCTGTGAAACTTTAGCGAGAGGACGAATCGGCACCGTCCTCCAAATGTGCCTCTACCTATGGGTAGCAACGAGGGACAACATCGCAATATACGACTGTGTCCATATCAGCCGACAGTAACATCGAAACTAACCCTGGCCGTAGATATTAAGACTGAGTCCAGTAACGTCTTGATTATGAATACTGGAAACAACGAAATAAAATGATGGCATTTGGGCTGACGATTGCGGTATTCTGTTACCTGAGTATGTAAGAGTGAAATCGAGCAGAAATGGCTTTCAGGCTAATGCAGTAATCGCCTCCGTTTCGGTAAAACCTTGGCAGGTCTCAAAGAACGCTCCGCGTTTGTCACCATTAAGTTAGTGGTGTAGGCTCAGACCTCAGATGTAACATGCCTGACTAACACTGATCTGGCTCTGAACGCAGAACCCCATAAGGGCTTGCGTCAACCCTTGCATGGCTTCACTGCTTGCAAAGATAACCATGGGATCCTAGGTGACTACACATTCGAACGGGGATAACGGCTTTGAGTTGGGACCACAAAAACATGAATAATGATAAAACCAGCAACAAACCAAACAACAGTGAACGACGAAACAGTAATGACAACGATGGCACTATAAATGTTAACAGCGGCAATGAAAACCATTTTCAGAGATGCGCAAGGCTACAAAGGTCCCCAGCCGGCGCACGAGAACTTTCTACGACAGGAGGAAAACAGATAAGTGATGGTTCTAAAAATAACATCATCAAAACGCCAACAGCAGCTGACAGCAGCAAGGAGCCAGAATCGGTGAAATCGTGGTTTCACCTTCTCGGTGAGCAGATTAACTCACTCGTGGACATGCTCAAGGATGGAAGGCGTTCGATTCATCAACCAATGCGTGATACAATCGATAGCATCAGAGCGCTATATGAGGTATTTGCAAAAGAGCGGCAATATGACACTGCGAAAGAAGTAATTAGGAAAAACAACTCCTCGCAAACATCACCATGGTTCAAACTGAATCAGAAGAGAAGACAGGAGTCTGATCTTGAGACGCCACCAACGAAGCGCATGAATGTAGCGCATACGTCTGCTAAGAAGAAGAAGGCTGAGACAGCTTTGTTACCGAAGAGACAACCCCTTCTCTTCGCAAAAAATAACAACGCGCGGAACACAATGGAGGCAGCACAAGGAGATACAGTGCAACCACAAGCGCTGCCGAAGGAGACGGAGAAATGGACAAAAGTGCAGTACAAGAAGCAGAAGACGATGAAGGGTATAAGGTCAAAACCCGGCGCCCTCATTATTTCGGCTACCGGTGATCTTACGTACGCGGACATTCTGCGGACGATTAAGACAAATGACACCCTCAAGTCACTTGGCGAAAACGTACGTGCAGTTCGACCGCTAAAAATGAGTGAGTTGCTGCATGGACTTAAGCGTGCACCAGAGCGGACTACCGGAGCGTACCAGACAGCAGTGGAGAAGGTATTATGCGAATCAGCTAAGGTGTCGGCGAAAACCCATACCATAACAATCCAGCTAAGAGATCTCGATGAGGTCACAACGCCAGCAGATGTGTGCGATGCGCTCCACGCACAGTGTGAAATACGACGCCCGGATAAAGCATCCGTACGTAACATGCGGAAAGGGCATCAAGGCACACAGACAGCTTATGTCAACTTTCCGGCCGAAGATGCTGTGAGAGTGGTAAATATGCAGCGGATACGCATTGGCTGGGTGTCATACCGAGTACGCGAGAGCGTCTCGCCTACACGTTGTTGGGGGTATAACCACTTGGCACAGAACTGTAAGGAGTCAATAGATCGGAGAAATATATGCAGGAAATGCGGCGAAGACGGGCACTTTGCGACTGCATGTACGAACAAAACGACATGCGCATTGTGCGAAGGCGATCATGCAGCTGGCAGCTCTCGCTGTCCGGCACATCAAAAGGCGGTCAAGAAGCTTGGACGATGAAAATTGTACAACTCAACCTCAACCACTGTATTGCAGCACAGGACCTCCTGCAGCAGACGATTTTCGAGCAACGGTTTGACCTCGCAATCCTGTGCGCGCAACACCACAACGTGGACGGATGCGAGTGAACGACGGATGCATCCAGCAAAGCAGCGATATGGGCACTTGGTGGTAGGGTTTACCAAAGTAGAGCTTCAGTAACCTACACTGGCTTCACTTGGGTGAAATATGACGGCATTTACTTCTTCTCATGCTACGCTCCACCTAGTATGGACATAATTCAATATGAGCGGATGCTAACGGACCTGGTGACGGAGGCCAGATCAAAGTTCCCGGCATTTATTGGTGGTGACTTTAACGCATGGTCGACGACATGGGGCAGCAGGAATACGAATCGCAGGGGCTGGCTTCTCATGGAATATCTTGCGACACTAGACTTCGAGCTTTTAAATAATGGACAGCACACATTTGAGGCTGGGACCAGGCGGTCGGTGGTGGATCTAACGTTCGCCCACAACTCGATCGCCCGAAACGCTACATGGAGCGTCGGAGATTTTTACTCGCATAGTGATCATCGCGCTATTGTCATCGAGCTGCAGCAAAATAGACGTCAGAGGCGAATAGCTGTTGCACAAGTCAAGGGATGGAAACAACGTGCCTTCGACGCAGAAGTTTTTGAGTTGGTGTGGGACGAGGCGCAAACAATGGACGACGAAGCCACCAATATGGCGACAAATATCAAGCAGCGATTGAGCGTGGCATGCGACGCAGCAATGCCAAGAAGGTCGGGTGCACCAACAAGAACCCCAGTCTACTGGTGGAATGAGAACATTGCTGAATGCAGAAGGCGATGCAACTATGCGCGCAGGAAAGCGCAACGTGCGCGAAATCGTACCACGTGGCAATCATTGCATTCTAGCTACAAAGTATGCCGACTACAGCTTAAGAAAGCGATTCAAGACGCCAAGGACTCCGCATTCCGAGACCTGCGCGATAACTCGGATATCGACCCCTGGGGCAAGGCGTACAAGGTAGTGATGAAAAGAGTAAGAGGATCCAGAGCACCGCAACCCTCGGATCCTGCGCTTATGGACAGCGTAGTGGCGGCACTCTTTCCACCACAGAGTGAACGGACGCAAATATATCATCTACCCGCAGATATGGGTAATATTATTCCCGTGACAGCTGAAGAGATTCTACTGACACTACGAAAAGTGACCGACAACAAAGCACCTGGTCTGGACGGCATCCCTAACGTAGCGATGAAAACGGCCATCCGGAAGGATCCCGAGACGTTCGCTAGGATGTACACAGCATGTCTCAATGAAGGAGTTTTCCCCGCTTTTTGGAAGCTGCAAAGACTGGTGCTGCTATTGAAGCCCGGGAAGCAACCTGCACAACCATCGGCATACCGGCCACTATGTATGCTGGACTCATTGGGAAAAGTATTGGAGAGCATTATCAGTAACCGACTGCAGGAGTCACTCGAGAGACCTGGAGGTCTATCTGAGCAACAATTTGGATTTCGCCGAGGGAGATCCACCATCGACGCCATCCATGCTGTTATGAGAAAACATCCGGTGAAAGATGGAAAAACGGCGACAAAAAGTACTGCGCAGTGGTAACACTTGACGTCAAGAATGCCTTCAACTCAGCGAGCTGGTTGCGAATAATGCAAGCAGTAAATAGTTTCAACGTACCGGGATACCTACAGCGAATCATAGCTAACTATTTCGAAGGAAGAGTTCTTCTGAATCATTGGTGGATACAGGGGGGGGGGGGGGCGGGGGGGGTGGCCGCCCCCCAAGAGCAATTCCGAATTTTCTAAACATACATACTTCAACCGTTCTCCGATTTTTTTTACTCCACTGCAATGTGGTAGCATTTACTGTAGTTCTGCGGTGCACTGCGAAGCATAGAACAGAACCGTGATAAAAAGATTACAAGACAACACATTGCGTAGGTAATAGGGTCATTTCATCAAGAATTGCCAAGAATGATGAAATTTTTGACCTTACCATCTCCGATTCCTTTAAAAATTTTGGTACTTTAAGAACTAGTGAAAAAAATAATTTTAATTCAATTTTTTGTTTCTATCTCATTTTTTTTGTTAGTTTTAGTCTGTTAAAGTTTTCGCAAAAATGGTTTCCGAGTCCCCTTTGAAAATGCATATCTCTGGTAATTTTTATCCCAGAATAATAAAATATGGCTTATTTTAAAGGAGAAGGTTGTCGCAATAAAAATTATCCTTGAAATTTTTTTCAAGGATAATGATTTTGTCCTTTATTGAGTATCTCAAAACGGTTTTTTTTATTTTTTTATATTTTGTAGGTTATACTGTTTTTCAAAACATACCAAAAAATTAACTTGGGATCTCAATGGGATCGGAGTCAAAAAAATCTAAGAACATTATACCATAGTGGTTCTCAATTATTTTATAGAAAAAGGATCATTTAATCAAGAAAGGAAAGGTAAGGTCCGGGAATAAATGGGCCAATTTCACCTACGTCCAAATTGGTGGCGGAAGTTCGAACTGGAGCGACACGCTTGCTGGCGTCCGGGCTAGCTGCGGCTGTGGGGGGAGGGGGTACGTTGCTTGAAAATCAGACCATAAATCCTAGGCCTGTACAACAAAAGTCGCGCCGACTTATCCAGGGTATTCAAATTTGGGATATCTTTCCCAATAGGTCATGAAAGACAGAGAAGCGATGGATTGCGCGACTTCGTGACTTGTAGGGCGCTCTGGTGTAGTATCGTGAATATTCTTTTTTGCAAAAATAGCGCCCAACGTGGGGCTAGACACAGCTACGCGACGTGCACAAAGCGTAGCTCATTAACACGCGTGAGATCGGAAAAATTCCGCGCACAAAGTTGATGAGCAATTTTTTATTTTATTTTTGAACTGTTGTGAACGGAGCACAACAGTTAAAAAATAAAAAATGAGATAGAAACAAAAACCTGAATTTCAATAATTTTTTTTACTAGCTCTTCAAGTACAAACATTTTCAAAGGAATCGGAAATGGTAAGGTCACAACTTTGGCGATTCTTGATGAAATGACCCATAATAAAATGAAAACAATATGATCCCGTCATCAGATGACCCTTTCTTTTGCTAAGTTCAGTCCATGTAGCTAAATTCACACAGAACTTGATCAAACAATATAGCCAAATCAAAAAAATTTCCAGCAGGCGAAAACTATTAGCAACGGTCACGAGTTCCGTAATGCTATACGCTGCACCGATCTGGGCTGATGCAACGAAGAAGAAATCGTATATAGCCGGAATCCGATCAATCTATCGTCTTAGCGCACTAAGGATTGCTAGTGCCTTTCGAACAGTGTCCGATGAAGTAATCGGAGTAATATCGGCAATGTTACCAATTGACATAATAGCGTGTGAACTTCAGCGACTCTACGTAGCATCAGATGAAGCATCGAAAGTGAACGAGCGATGGCGCAGTATCCAGGAATGGCAAGGACGCTGGGAAAGCGCGAACAAAGGGAGATGGACATTCACATTGATCCCAAACATAGACAGCTGGATAAGCTGCAAACACGGAGAAGTGGACTTTTACGTGAACCATCTGCTCAGCGGACACGGTTGTTTTAAGCAGTATCTTCACCGCTTTAAGCATGAGGAAGACCCGTTCTGTCCCAACTGCCCCCACGAGATTGAGGACGCGCGGCATATCTTACTGCACTGTCCGCGCTTCGACGTCGACAGAGCTGAGGTTGCGGAGGCCTTCAGAGAAGCTCCGACCGTAGAAAACTTCGTTAGACACATTTGTGACACAGCCCTCAAGTGGCAAGTTTTCCAGACTGCAGCAGCACGGATTATGTCGACACTTCGCCGCTTTAAGCGAATAAGAAACATCCAACGCGACGCACCACAAGAGACGACTGACTAGACTAGACAGACAATAACTGACGATTTTAGCAATATTGCTATGACGGCCTCCCGACGCAATACTTAACGGTGGTTCCGGGAGGATCCATCCGTACGACTGAGGAGATGTTTAGCGGGTTAAAGTCCCGCACTGACTTAGGCTTTCGATGCTTTTACTCCTCGTTAAAAAAAAAAAAAACCTCCGTCGAACGGCAATAGTTATATACTGACGATCGTTGACCGCTTTACGCAGTGGCCTGAAGCCTGGCCAATGCAAGACATGTCGGCCGAAACGGTGGTAAAGACATTCATAAACAACTACGTATCGCGTTTTGGCGTACCAATAGAAATCACGACAGATCAAGGACGGCAGTTCGAATCAAGAACATTCCAAGGACTGACAGCATTGTTAGGAACACACAGGATCCGAACAAGTGCGTATCACCCGCAATCGAACGGAATGGTGGAAAGATTTCACAGACAGTTAAAAGCTTCGCTGATGGCTCGTGAGAACACGATCAACTGGTATGACGAACTACCCTTGATACTCCTAGGCATCAGGACTTTAATCAAGCAAGACTTGGGAGGTTCTTCCGCAGAACTAGTCTATGGCCAAAGCCTAAGAATGCCGGGTGAATTCTTCGTCCCAAGTACACCAACTGATCCCATTACTATCCTAGAAAACCTAAGAAAAACAATGCAATCGGTCATCTCACCCAATACTAGGACAATTGAAACAATCATTAACATTCCAAAGTCATTAGAAACAACCGATCACGTGTTCGTTCGAGTGGACAAGACTCGAACGGCGTTAACACATCCATATGAAGGTCCCTACAGGGTAGTCAGAAAACTGCGGAAACAGTTCAGTTGAAATCAAAAACAAACAAATCTCAATTTCAATAGACAGGCTTAAGCCAGCCCACATCACAAGCGAACAACATGATCCGCAAACCAACATCATAATGAAACCACCCAAAAGTCGAAAGAAAGTAAGATTCAAAAGTAAAAACAACAAAGACAAAAAATTTAATTATGAATTGACAAATAAAAATGAATTCCATTTATGTTAACGTTTTGCTCCATTAGAATTATTATTCATTTTTATATTTTCCATATTTTTTTATTTATATTCATATTCATAAATATAACTTAACTTCAATTCTAAATATTAAAGAACTTCCAGTTTAATATAACGATCTTGAATTCCTAAAATTTACTATTTGAGACTGCAATTTCCTGACTCTCTCGTAAATTTCATCAATCTCAATCCTCAAGAGCGCTACGCTGAAGGGGGAGTATGTGGTGATACGGTGACAATTTAGATCGCGGATCGTTAACTCAGAAACAGCGTGAATAGTCAAGACAATCAGCATGAATAGTCTGTGCTAGTCGGTAAGGTAGATGATAAGCTAGTCGGTAAGATAGAGATAAGTTTGAAGTTTACCTAGAATAAATAACAACCTTCGACCAGTACGGTCGAGTTTTTTATTTCTTTTTGCTAGTGGCCAGACCACTACAGTAGAACTAATAACAATTAAATACACTACTTTTCTAGTGGTCTCAAAAAACAGCTAATCCACATTCAAAGATTTCAAACTGGATTTGGTGAAATCTCGAAATTTTGTCATACATGTAAGAGATTTTGAAGTTTATTTGGGCTTCTAAATTTTGTCAAAATCGAGATCGACATCGACTTTTACTGAAATCGAAAATTATGTTCACCAAGCTTTGAAATCAATTAATTTTATTTTCTAGTTCCTACCCGTGCTAATCCATTTTCCATTGCTTAAAGACTTACAATCATACAACACAGGTTCAAATTTTTGATATCATACAATCAGTTGATAAATTGAGCGATGTTAAAGAAATCCCTTCAAATATGTTAATACTTTTTAATATTCTGAAATTCCTTCATCCACGCTGTATTAACGGGTACCTACCTCACCTATTTCCTCTACAGTAGGGTTACTGTATACACACTCACACCAAAACAGCCTCTAAGAGGGGTTTGGCAGATGCGTACCAAGGTGAAAAACCAGTAAATTTAAATTTTTTCCATGTTTATGGGATTTCACTTTATAAACATTCGAAATGATTGACTTTTCGCTGCAAAATTGTAAATTTCCATAGAAGAAATGAAAGAAATAGGGAAATTTACCATTGAAAACCACAATTTCGCGCACACACACTTCCATATCAAAGAAAAACACGTACTAGAATTGTGGAAGGGAACCGACAGCCGTTTTTCCGACTCTTCACATATTCGCACTAACACACTTCAAAAACGCAATTTGATAGCAATTCCCAGTAGTACAAAAACAGGCGAACTAGTACATAAACAGGCGATTTTTGTGAGGTTAAATTACAATTTCTAGTACAGAAACGACCGAATTAGACATATCTGCCAAACCCTAGGTAGAGAGTGTTGTGTATATAGTGACCCTACTCTACAGTATCTCCTGAACTGCAATGACCCCCCCTCGAACAAGCAATATGACCGCCACTGCTCAAGCAGAATATCAATACCCTTCTGCTGGAGTATTGGTTATATCTCATCGGTCCATAGAGATGGTAGCTATAACCCACCTTATGTTCTCCCTAGTGATGATCCTAGAAGCGTCCCTCCAGTAAAAGGAGGGTTAGTATTGTTCTATCATTGTCTCTATCTTCACGCATATCTCCATCTCCTATTTCAAGGCATTCAGAGAAATGCGTTTGGACCAGCAGTTTCAGAGATTTCAGTTTGGAAAAAAACCATAGTTGAGCAAAATTTATTTTTTCGATGAAACCATACGGTACCATAAGCTTCAAATTTTCAGTGTCGCCCATTTACGTTGCAATACAGATTCTATTGCATGTACTATAGAACACATTCTTGATAATTATGTTTGCACATAGCAAATTACCCGCTTAATCCACATTACCTCAACTTACTCTACGTTAATTATCTAATAGTTACATGAATATGAAGAAAATAGAGGCTAATAGGAATGATATCTAAAATGAAACAAACTTTGGAACTTACATATACTCTAAGTTCGTTTAATCCGGCTCCCTGCAATTTAATTGATTTTGAAGGAGAACTAACACTTATTAGCGATATTAACACCACACTCTCGAGCAAATTAAGAAATTTTCATTAGACACAACCGTGCTTATCACTAATAAATTTATGTATGTATAGGCATAATCATTTCAGGATACACTATTTCAATAAGTTTTATGCGCGTTGTCACTTATTGCTCTACCACACAAATGGTGCAGTTGGGCCCGATGATATAAAATGTATACTTTTGTACATATGAATGAATTACACGAACGGTTGATACAGGTTTATACTGAAAACACCGAAGTAAAAATTCACGCTCGTGTAAACGAAGAAATAAAACGCTATGGATCAAAAGATGCTGACACAAGATAAAATTAAAAATGAATCGAAATAATATACATAATATGCATTGCACTAACTCGAACCGAACATACATTAATTATATTTGATTTCGCGTCGCACTTTCTACACCAAAAATCTTAAGCTACTGGCCTTAAATTTTTTCGAACGAATCACATTTGAAGTCAAATCATGTTCGATTTTATAAGCACTTAAACTTGACGAGATACGGAAGACAATGCGCGATGTTAATATACTCGGTTAAAATCAGCACTTTCTCGAAGATTAACTAATTCTTACAATTTGGTTCCTAGTCCGAATTCTCATTTAGCAGTTCTGGAGATACAACTGGTGGTCACTGCTTACTGGTGATGACCTTAGATGAGATTCTCAATAACAAAAAATTACAGTGTACCAACCAACTGCACCACCACTTGAAAAGGCTTTGAAAGACTGAAATTCTCCCGACGGAAAATGATTCTCATAAGTAGATCCCGTAGATTGAATCCCAGTTCTCACCTAGGATGGCGCCTTCCATTTGAACCCAACTCCCACGTCCAAGCGCCAGCACGCACTCGAAGGTTTTCTCGACTTGCGCAGAAAATTATATTCTCTTCAAGCTTGCATACGATTTTACTTGGCAAGTATTATTATTGGACAGTTTTACAAGTAAGTGTTCCTGCTGTTTAGGATAGTATCACGCTCGCATAAAACTTGAGTGCGATAATTTTCAACCTGTCTAATCTGCTTCCTATTATATTCACTCCATTCTATTATATCCAAGTTAGCAACGAAGCACTGTGATTTCTATTATCACTAAAGAGATGCATGCTCATGTAAACGAACTTGCATCAAGCAAGTTACGAACCTCTAAGCAGTGCACTAACTACATATATGTAATAATTGTTCCTAGATAAAACATCGAGTAAATGAGGCTTTGAAATTTAAAAATCACCTTGCAAAAATGTGTAATCATTATTAATCATATTAGCACTAAATTAATGAAGTTATTAGGACTTGGTTGCCTAGAAGTGGTTATCCGTATTTGTCTACTGACACTGGGGCCGTAAGTTCAAATCACAAGACGTATAAGATTTGTGGTGAACACTCATAGAATGCAGGATTATCCCTTACTACGAGCTAAGTACAGAGAGTTATAAGTTGCAACAGATGCAGTTAACGGTATGAATATGAAGAAAATTCTATGACTTGTGGCTGTAGCTGCCATACAGAAATCGTGTAGGATGTCCTCAATCAATTTACGGAACTCACTATAACTCACAAAAATCGTTTAGCCACAAAATCGAAATTTTGTGCAGAATAGTTTTGAGTCAAAATTAAGTTTGCGAATCTATTTTAATTTTTCCGGTAGCTCCCATTCCAAAGGTTCTTAAAACACGTGTTATAGAATATTGGCTGATTACTTCAGAACACTAGCATTTCAATGGCTTAGTATGAAGAAAATCGGGTGAGTCTTTGCAGCCGGCATACAAAAATCCTTGGAAAATATGTGGATTCATCTTTCGAAACCCACTGTAACCGGAGAAATCGTTGAGCTAGAAAGCCCAAATTTTATAGAAATTAGTTTTGAGTTAAAACTAATATCGGGTTTGATATTGACCATAATCTCTCACTTCTTCGAGTAGCTCCCATACAAAAGTCCTTAAAACCAGTGTCCACAAATGTTGGCCGATAAAGTCAGAACGCTTCAAACTGAAATTTGTGCATATTAGTTTTTAATGCTTCTAGGTAAAATAATAAATGTACTGACTCGAAATCGAATGGGCCATTCCTACTGCTCACATTTGAAAGTCCTGCAAAGAAGAATTTTGCTTTCGATGATTTACCTAATATTCTAGATATGACATTATAAACGGATGATTTTGTCTTTCTCTTTCTAGCAGAAACCTAACGAGAGTCATTAAAAATGGGCAAACTACATGAGCAGTCCTTATTCTGCTGTATCTCCAAATGCAATATAAATAAATAAACGAATTTTAAGCTCAAACGCGATAATGGAGAATAAACTAAAAAACTTTGGAGAAAAGATCAAGTAATTGATTCAATTGACGAGATGAAAAGATGGTACACACAAAAATCTGAGTATCTAAGTAATTTCCACATACCTCACGGCTATACCCCATGATCCAATCAGTGCAGTGCTGCATGCAGTAGCATTGCCCACATACGATTTGCATGCTCCATGATCCAAGCCCGTAGCCAGGGGGGACCGACAGGATCCGGACCCCCACCGAAATTCTCAAAGAATTCAAAGTACTGAAAATCAAGCTTATTTTTTTGTCAATTGTATTGAGAAACACCATATATAATAATAAGAAATATATAATGTATCATTCATTATCTATGTACATTTACATTTCCTACGATTGCGATTTGAAATCGGTCGAGTTCGATGGGAAGACGGGTCAAGAGAGAATTAATTCTTCATTTGTTCTTTTTATAATTATCAAAAAAGACAGATGTTTTGGTTTTAACTGCAAAATAAAACAATAAATTAAATAATAAATAATAAATAATAATAAACTTACTGCAGTCACGATCGGCTGCAAGCCAATCGTATAATACTCTAGATGAATACTGAACTCCGATTTATATTGTAGTTGGGGATAAAGTAGAATTACGTGTGTGCATGTTGTATATCCTTTATTAAGGACTGCCATTAGATTGCTACTTAAAACTAAAAGACAATATTCAGTGTTTAATTTCATATCTTGAACTGGGTAACTCATCGAAAAAAAAAGTTCTTTTTGAAGGACTTTCACATGAGAGATGCAGGAAGGACTCACTCAATTTCTTGCATAATTATCCTTTTCCTTGGAACCATTTAAAAATGAACGTGTACTAAATTTTAAATTCGTAGCTTGAAGCGTTCAAAAGTTATCGAAAAATATTGTTGAACACGTGTCTTAAGGACATTTTGTATGGCAGCTACCAGAAGGAGTAAAAGGATTTCCCTGATTATTAAACTCGAACTTTGTTTTTACTCAAAACTAATTTGTACAAAATTTCCAACTCATAGCTAAAAGATTACTTGAGTTACAGTAAGTTCCGTAAATTAAGTGAAGACATTTTGACAGGATATTTGTATGGCAGCTACACGAAGGACTAATAGGATTTTCTTCATAATCATACATTTAGATCCAACTATTGGAAAAATAACATATAGAAAATTTCAAAGACGTAGCTTAAACCCCTCTGAAGTTATCGGCCAATATTCTTAAACACGTGTTCAAGGACATTTTGTATGGCAGCTACCAGAAGGAGTAAAAGGATTTCGCTGACTAGTAAAGTCGAACTTTCTTTTCACTCAAAACTAATTTGTACAAAATTCCGAATGCGTAGCTAAAAGATTACTTGAGTTATAGTGAGTTTCGTAAATTAAGTAAATACATTTTGACAGGATATTTGTATGGCAGCTACACGAAGGACTAATAGGATTTTCTTCATAATCATATATTTAGCTCCAACTATTGGAAAAATAACACGTACAAAATTTCAATGTTGTAGCTTGAACTCTTCTAAAGTTATCGACCAATATTCTTGAACATGTGTTTTAAGGACATTTTGTATGGCAGCTACCCGAAGGAGTAGGACGATTTTGCCCGTTAACGAACTTAGCCTTACAAATTCAATCAAGATTCAAAATTTCAAGATCCTAGGTGAAGGCGCTCTTGAGTTATCGTGTTCACGGACAGACAGACGGACGGACGGACGGACGTCAAGCGGATTTCAGGTTTTTGGCCACAAATAAACAAAAAATAAAATATAACTCGTTTTCGTCCGAGGCTTGGTTCTATGCGTTACAAACTTTTGGGCTGGATTAAACTTATAATACTCTATATGATTTCATCTAGAGTATAAAAATACCGGTATGCACATATATGTGGAATGAAAGACTTCCTTTTAGAGAAAATAATATAATGAAAAAGTAATAATGAAACAATTAAAGTAAAAAGTTAAGCGTTGTATTCATTTGTGTTGTTTCTGGATTCGTCGTTGGGTTCGTCTTCAGACTCGTCGTTGGGTTATTCGTCGTTAGGTTATTCGTCGTATTTATCTGGGTTGTTCTTGGATTCGTCTTTGGTTTTCCTTGTTGATTAATCTTATTCGTCTGCTTGGAAGTCATTATCGGAGTCGTCCTCATCTAAGTTGTTGTAATGTTTCATGTGATCACTGCTTGTAGAAGTAATGTTTGGACCTTCGCAATCTCCTATTTTTTGGACATCATAGCGATCGGTGTACTTCACGCGAGTAACTTTATATGGTCCAAGAAATTTGGGAGCGATCTTAGGACCAGAGCCAAACTGTGTTCGTTGTATCGCAACCAAGTCACCGACGGTATATTTGGTTGCAGGTTTACGTCGTTTATTGTAGGATCGTTTATTTTCATTCTGGATTTTGCTTATAGATTCTGTCGCGATCTTTCGTAGATGGTTTCGGCTTGCTTCAAACATCTGGATGAACTGTTCTTGGACTATTGTTGAAATTGCGATGTCTTCCGAATTTTTCATCTTCGTCCCGAAAAGGAGTTCAAATGGTGAAAGGTTGATAGCTCTGTTGTAACTGTTATTTAAGAATCGCTGAGCTTTGTCGACATGCTTGTACCATTGATCTGACTGATTAAGAGAAAGTTTAGTCAAAATTGAAATTACCATTTGATGTGTACGTTCGACCTGACCGTTCGCTCGCGGTATACCGGTTGTCGTTAGAATGTGTTCGACATTTTCTTCGCGACAATATTCCGTAAATGCCGTTGACGTGAAACATGGTCCGCGGTCCGTTATTATACGTCGAGGATTACCGAAAACTGATTGTTGAAGTTTCATCTTCAAAATAAGTTCATTAGAATTGGTTGTTTTAACCGGATACAACCATATGAATTTTGTAAAACTGTCTATTACACTTAGTATATACTTGTATTGTTTGTTTGATAAAGTCATGGGCCAAAATTGATCGACATGATAGGTATCTAGTGGAACCGTTCCCTTAAGAATGTTGTGTAGAAAACCTTCTTTTCTCCGTTGTCTATCTCCCAGGATGCACTGCACACAATTCGTAATCACTTTTTTAATTTTTTCGTCGCATTTTGGAATGAAATATTCACGCGATATCAACTCCTTCATCTTCCGTTCAGCAAAATGTATTTGATCGTGGATGCTTCGTACAATGTCTATTTGCATTCCATTTGGAATCACTAATAGTTTTCTTTGGTTGACCTCTTTAAATAAAACTCCATGCTCTACAATGAAATTCTCGTACGGTCCTGATTGTAGAATCTTCAAAATGTATTGGATGTATTCGTCGTTTCCTTGATTTGATTTTATTCGATGTATCAAGCTGTTTTCGATTTGCATTATGATGGGGTTTCTGCTTAGCGCATCAACGTGTATCATACTGCTTCCTGGACGATGGACTATGACGCAGGAAAACTCTTCCAAGATTAATGCCCATCTGTTTACTTTGGGTGATAAATCTCTTTTTGACATGGTATACTTAAAAGCAGATCAGTCTGTCACAATTTTAAAGTTAATGCCCAATAGGTAGATTCGAAATTTTTTGATTGCGTAGATTACTGCCAAAGCTTCCAGATCAAAGCTTGAGTAGTTCGATTCTGCCTGTGAAGTCTTCTTACTGAAGTAATGAACAGGATGCATCATTCCATCCTCAGTGTTCTTCTGCATCAAAATTGCTCCAAAGCCGTCTTTGCTTGCGTCTGTATGAACTTCCGTCTCTGCATTTGGTTGATAAATTGTTAAAATCGGACGTAGACATAACAGTTCTTTCAATTTCTCAAAAGATTTACGCTCTTCAACGCCAAAATAAAATTTTGTATTTAACTTTAGCAGGTCGCTAAGAGGTTTAGCTATCATAGAAAAATTTTGAATAAATTTTCGAAAATAGTTTGCAAGTCCAAGGAACGATTGCAATTTTTAATAGTTGTGGGTTCGGCAAATTTTTTAACTGCTTTGATTTTTCCTTCGTCAGCTCTGACGATGCCATTCTCTATTTCGCAACCTAAGTACTTAATCCGTTTCTTTAAAAATTGACATTTGCGCCAATTAATTTCAAGACCCTTACTTGCTGCTATGTCTAAAATTTTGCTTAACTTGGTAATTGCCTCGTTTTCGTCTTTAGCTGGTATGACAATATCATCCATATAAATTAATATGTTTTTGGATCGTAATTCGTCTGCAAATATGTCTTGCACGTATCGTTGGAAAACTGCTGGTGAAGTAGCGAGTCCAAAAGGAACTTTGTTGAGTTCAAACTGTCCCGAAGGAGTTATAAATGATGTAAATTTTTTGCTGTCCTCCTCTACTGGTACGTGAAAAAATCCGTTTTTCAGGTCTAATGTATTGAATATTACGCCGTCTTTCAAATTATCGATGTGGTCTTCTATAAGTGGTAAAGGGAATCTATCTTTGATAATCTTTCTGTTTAATTGTCGAAAATCTATGAACGCCTTCACCTAGGATATTGAAATTTTGAATCTGGATGTTTGGTTGAATTTGTAAGGCTAAGTTCGTTAACGGGCAAAATCGTCCTACTCCTTCGGGTAGCTGCCATACAAAATGTCCTTAAAACACGTGTTCAAGAATATTGGTCGATAGCTTCAGAAGGGTTTAAGCTACGTCTTTGAAATTTTGTATGTGTTATTTTTCCAATAGTTGGAGCTGGTATACAAGCTGCCATACAAAAAATCCTTAAGACACGTGTTCAACAATATTTTTCGATAACTTTTGAACGCTTCAAGCTACGAATTTGAAATTTTGTACACGTTCATTTTTAAATGGTTCCAAGGAAAAGGATAAATATGTAAGAAATCGAGTGATTCCTTCCTGGTCCTCCCATGTGAAAGTCCTTCAAAAAGGACTTTTTTTTTCGATGACTTAACCAGTTCAAGATAAGAAATTAAACACTGAATATTTTCTTTTAGTTTTGAGTAGCAATCTAATGGCAGTCCTTAAGATGGACATACAACATGCACACACATAATTCTACTTTATCCCCAACTACAATACAAATCGGAGTTCAGTATTCATCTAGAGTATTATACGATTGGCTTGCAGCTGATCGTGACTGCAGTATGTTTTATTTACTAAAACAATGGGACTAGCAAAGTCTGAAATACTTGGTCTTATGATTCCATTTTGCATCCATTCTTCTATTTGGTTATCGACAATTTCTTTTTCTGCCACAGCAAGCCGTCATGGTGGTTGATAGATTGAAGTGTCGTCTTTTAGAATGATTTTCATTGAAATCCGAGTTTGTATACTTGATTGTTGTGGACTGTAGTTGGTAATCAGCTTCACTATTGCGTCTTTGTGATGCGGTTCGATGAAGTTCGAAAAATCCAAATTGTCAGCGAACTTATCATCGGTAATTTGATAGCAGTGAAAGTCATCAAAGGTGAAAGAATTTTTAAAGTTTATTTTTTTAGGATTAATTAAAATTTGTACCCTATTAAAAAAAGTTTTCCCAATAATGCATTCTTTATTAAATAAATGGTTATCGACAACATGCATTTTTTCCTTGATTGTAATGCCATCCACTTTTAATTCACTTGTAAAGGAACCTAAGGTCGTTAAGTCTTTGGATCCGATTCCTTTAAAACGCGTTTTATTTTGAAGCTCGATTTTTCCTAATTTACTCCAGGCGTCTTCCCTCAATAAACTTATATCACTTCCAGTATCGATATATGCGTTGATATTAACACCATTAAATTTTATGATTTTGCACATATTGTGTTCACTTTTAATTTTTTGTTCGACGAACGCGACGTTTGACGGTTTTACTTTATTATTTTAATAATAAAGTATTGTTATCGATTTTTAAAAAAAAAAAATTTGCTACCCTGAAAATTTTTTTTATACGTTTCATGACTAATAAGCACCAAAAAAGCAAAAAAAATGTTCAGTCCGTCTGTGCGCCGTCCGGCGTACGGCGTACGGCATCCGCCGTCCGCCGTCCGCCGTACGCAAAACGTTTGAGGGCTTATAACTCCTAAACCCTATAAGCTATTGAATTGAATTTTTTTTCCTTAATAGACTGGGTACGCCCCTTCAAGTGACCATTTTTTGGAGGGTGTGAGAATGAGGGGGGAGGTGGGGGAAGCGTTTTAGACGAAAAATTTTGGTTTCTAGATCTCAGCAACCGCTTATGTTAGGAAGCTGAAACTTGGAATTTATATAGAGCTTCAATAGTGGAACCATTTGCAAAAATATTATTGATATGAGTGAAGGGGTGTGGGAGTGGGGGGAAAAATAATGCGTCCAAAACGCAAAAAAGGCGAGATAGAGACATTATAAAATCCATATCTCCTAAACGGTTAATGTTACGAAATTAAAACTTAATAATCATCTGTAGGTATACTAGGAGATTAGATCGGAAACAAATTTTTGAGAAAGGGCAGTGGCGTACGGGGGTGGGGGTTGAAAAACTTTAGATTAGGATATCTCACGAACAAATTGCACTAGAGAAATGAAATTTGGTCTGTGTGTAAAGGTTGACAAATAACGTTTACTGAAAGTAAAATTTTTTTAGGGGGTGGTGGAGCATGGAAGAGGAGGGGTAAGAATTTTTTTAAAAAATCACGTCTTATATGTTAAGAACGGTGTAAGATAGATGCTTAAAATTTTTACCAGAAGTAGGCCTAATAGACCTCCAGCAGAAATAAAATTTTCAGGGATAAGGGTGTAGAGGGTGAGGGTGGGGGAGGGTGAAAAGTAAAAAGTTCCGATTTTGATATCTCGAGAACCTATAATGATATAAAACTGAAACTTGGTATTTAGATAGAGCTATAGTAGTAGCATGTTGAAAAAATATAATTTTTTATAGCGGTAGTATGGTACGGGGGTGGGGGGTGTTTTTTCTAACTATAGAACGGCTTATGCTAGAAAGTTGAAATTCAGTACGTATATGTAAATCAACTACAAAAGTAATTTTGATTAAAAAAAAATTCAAATATCCATTGGCGTTCGGAAGTGGGGCAAAAAAAATAATCAGTGAAAATGGAATGCATTTATTTTCACGATTTTCGTCATATCTATTAGTTCTTTCAAATTATTGAATTATTTTTTTTTCTACGGATTCTTCATATAAATACCTAGAAAGTGTTTTCAGGATTTTTTAAAATTCGACCCCGAAGGGGGTGTAAAGATGATGTATACATTTTCACGAATTCAGCAGTATCCCTCAGATCTAATTAGATATCGAATAACTTTTCACTTCCACGGGCTTATTTAATAAATACCTAAAACTCGTTTTCAAGTTTTTTCCGTTTTCAACCCCTAAGAGTGTAAAAACGGGTTGAACACGTTTTCACGAATTCCGTCATATCTCTTAGGAGTGATAAGACATCGGATTGGTTTTTACTTCCTCTGATTTGCTTTATATATATCTAAAAACTCTTTTCAGGATTTTTGGATATTCAACCCCAAAGTGGATGTCAGGGGGTTGCATATGTTTTCACAAATTCCTACATATGTCTAGTTCTAATGAGATATCGAATTCATTTTTACTTCCTAAGGCTTCTTACATAATCGTCAAAACGTTGATTTCAGGATGTTTGTAATTCAACTCCAATAGGACAGGCTTTCGACATATTTCTCAGGATTGATGAGATATTAGATTGGTTTGCACTTCCACAGACTTTTTATATTATCGCCTATAAACGCATTTCCGATTTCATGTAATGGCCCAAAACCAAATCACGAAAAACCTTCTAATGGCGTAACAACTGATATTATACTAGGACTAGATCTTGTCCCGGAGTATGACCCAATTATGTAATTCATATGTTATATGTGGCAGCGGCGTAAGTATTCTAGCGCGACCCCATTCTAACCGCTTTCCGAACTTTTTTTTAGGTTTTCAGTCACATAGTAACCTGCACCGCATCTCAGAATTAAACTCGTTCCAAACTTCTACCGAAAAAATAATGAAGTTGCGCCCAGACTGTTGGCAGATTTTTTAACTTGCGTGGTTTTTTCCTCTTTGCATGCATCCGACTTATGTCCGAATTTATTGCAATTGAAACACTTTAGACCTTTGTGTTTGTTTTGGCAATCTTTTGACACATGCCCACTAGTGCCACAATTGTAACATTTTATGTTGTTATTCTTCACTGTCACATTTTGTTTTTTGCTTAAATAGCTAGCACTATAATTTTGCACTATCTTTTCAAATAATTCTAATTTGATTTTAAATGATTTTAAGTCATTACACCCGTAAAGAATAGTTTTCGAATTTTTGTGATCTTCAATATCGCCTATTATGTATTGAATCAATGCGTCGTCATTGATATCACCACCGATTCCAATTTCTTTCATTTTGAAAAAATATTCCAATATGCTCTCTGTAGTTTTTGGTATTCGGCACTGTTTCTTTTGACGTTAAAATTTTCGACGAGAAAATTTTTTAAATTCTGCCAATCTGCTATGCAATCAGCTGTACCTACGGCTAGTGCTGCTTAGGGTCACTATATACACAACACTCTCTACCTAGGGTTTGGCAGATATGTCTAATTCGGTCGTTTCTGTACTAGAAATTGTAATTTAACCTCACAAAAATCGCCTGTTTATGTACTAGTTCGCCTGTTTTTGTACTACTGGGAATTGCTATCAAATTGCGTTTTTGAAGTGTGTTAGTGCGAATATGTGAAGAGTCGGAAAAACAGCTGTCGGTTCCCTTCCACAATTCTAGTACGTGTTTTTCTTTGATATGGAAGTGTGTGTGCGCGAAATTGTGGTTTTCAATGGTAAATTTTCCTATTTCTTTCATTTCTTCTATGGAAATTTACAATTTTGCAGCGAAAAGTCAATCATTTCGAATGTTTATAAAGTGAAATCCCATAAACATGGAAAAAATTTAAATTTACTGGTTTTTCACCTTGGTACGCATCTGCCAAACCCCTCTTAGAGGCTGTTTTGGTGTGAGTGTGTATACAGTAACCCTAGTGCTGCTGTACCTTTTAACAACCGTTTCGCGTACACTAATTTTTGCATGTCGTTCCAGCACAATGTCAAAGATGTTTCTTCAAAACCACTTAACCACTTATTCACTTTATTAGGGTTGCCAGATAGTTGGCTACAGAACCCGCCGAGTGAGCTTATGAAATAGCCCAAAACCCGCATGAAGACTTGTAGCCCAAATACCGCGCTCAACTTTGCAACTTTAAAGAGCTACTTAAACACAATTGCGATTTCAACGACGAACTGTGTTCCAGAATTCTTAAGAAACTCTGTAATGTATAATAAATATTGTGTGAATACCTAAATTCGTATTTATCACCATTTAACAAATTTTATTTGAAAAACATATTAGGTGCAAATTAAAGGTAAAATTATAATTGAAAAATAATTTCGCCTGGTTTTCAAGTAAAACATAATTCGTTTTCAACTACTACTTGATCGCTTTTATCGATGAAAATCACTTTAAAAATACGCTTTCGCGTAGACCGTCGTTTCACTCTCGCAGTAGAAAAACGCAGAGCCGAGGGATAAGACCTCGGCTCTGCGTCGTTTATATACTGCATCTGCTGAGTCGAGAAATTTCCAGCATATTCGGTTGTTTGTGTGGAACGCGGCAGAAGTACTTAGAGAACATGCAAGAAGTATATAGAGCTCTCTACATAATTGCAAGGTTGTTGTTTGTCTCTGGAAACTTTAATATCAATAATAAGTGAGTTGTTCGGGTTGGACTGAAATTTTTGCAACACGTGTCTGTAACCTACCAATCCAGCAAAAATTGTATTTAATAAATTATGCAAAAAATAAAAGAACTCTATGACGGTCATCAATATTAGTAAATCTATTGTCTCTTGTATGTTATATTTATATGGATATCCATAACTTCAAAGAAAGTGGATCATTTAAAGTCCACAAATAAAGAACCGATTCTAAATTAATTTTAGTTTACAAATATCAGATAGATATCTTGTGAACTACTATTTTTCAATATTATGACTGGAGAACCGAGACTTAGTGGCACGAGGATTTGTGATATGACGTAGTTTGCAAAACGTTTTATTTGAGCCGTTAACACTAGCAGATTTATTTAACCAAAAGACCACTGAAATTAATTAATTATTAATTCTTATTTTTATTTTATACTCGTAAATCTGGTCTGTTGTAAACTAGCAAAATAACACATACGTACTGAAATTAATTAATTATTAATTCTTATTTTTATTTTATACTCGTAAATCTGGTCTGCTGTAAACTAGCAAAATAACACATACGTTGGCCGAATAGCCCAAAAAGCTATAAGTAGCTTTTTGAAATTTGTACCCGCGAATTGAACATTTAAATAGCCCAAATCGCGGGAAATAGCCCAATCCAGCCTTACACATTATCCTGACCATTGCCGGTGAACGTCGGTAAAGACCCTTCTACGTCACGGAACGTAAAGGTATTCACGTTACTATTGGAAGAACTAGCGACAGATGAATTGGTTCGCGACAACTCCAACTCTTTTTCTATTAAAGCAATTTTTGCGTCTTTTATGCGCTATTCCAACTCAGATCCATTTCTTTCCTTAGTTTTATTAGTTCCAGCCGTTCGTCTTCATTAAAGGAAATTGATTGTTCGGCTGATTCCCGTCGTGTACTGGATTTTCGATTTTTTTCCCATAATTTAAAATTTATCGAATCGATATCTAAATTCGCGTATTTCCAAAAAGGTAAATAAAGCAAAACTTACTTACTTAACAAACCCAATTGTGGAATGCACTTGCTGCCCTGTTAAATTTTTTTCGCAGTACCGTTGGGATGACGTCGTTTCGTACACTTGCAGCAACAATGCAAAACACCGTTTCGATCACCTTTCATAGTTTTTGTTCTTGTAAATTGTTCGATTAACCGCGCACTTTTAATATTGATGACTTCTTGATTTTCGGTTGATAATTTTCGGGTGATAATTTTCGGTTGAGAAATTCGGATGATAATTTCGGTTGAGAATTTTCGGATGATAATTTTCGGTTGAGAATTTTCGATTGAGCCCCCAATTGTGGAATGAAAGACTTCCTTTTAGAGAAAATAATATAATGAAACATACTGCAGTCACGATCGGCTGCAAGCCAATCGTATAATATTCTAGATGAATACTGAACTCCGATTTATATTGTAGTTGGGGATAAAGTAGAATTACGTGTGTGCATGTTGTATGTCCTTTCTTAAGGACTGCCATTAGATTGCTACTCAAAACTAAAAGATAATATTCAGTCTTTAATATCTTATCTTGAACTGATTAAGTCATCGAAAAAAAAAGTCCTTTTTGAAGGACTTTCACATGGGAGGTGCAGGAAGGACTTACTCGATTTCTTACATGTTTATCCTTTTCCTTGGAACCATTTAAAAATGAACGTGTACAAAATTTCAAATTCGTAGCTTGAAGCGTTCAAAAGTTATCGAAAAATATTGTTGAACACGTGTCTTAAGGACATTTTGTATGGCAGCTACCAGAAGGAGTAAAAGGATTTCTCTGATTAGTAAACTCGAACTTCGTTTTTACTCAAAACTAATTTGTACAAAATTTCCAATTCATAGCTAAAAGATTGCTTGAGTTATATTGAGTTTCGTAAATTAAGTGAATACATTTTAACAGGATATTTGAATGGCAGCTACACGAAGGACTAATATGATTTTCTTCATAATCATATATTTAGCTCCAACTAATGGAAAAATAACACATACAAAATTTCAAAGACGTAGCTTAAACCCTTCTGAAGTTATCGAAAAATATTCTTGAACACGCAGCTACCCGAAGGAGTAGGACGATTTTGCTCGTTAACGAACTTAGCCTTACAAATTCAATCAAACATCCAGATTTAAAATTTCAATATCCTAGGTGAAGGCGTTCTTGAGTTATCGTGTTCACGGACAGACGGACGGACGGACGGACGGACGGACGTCAAGCGGATTTGAGGTTTTTGGCCACAAATAAACAAAAAATAATATACAACTTTTTTTCGTCCGAGGCTTGGTTCTATGCGTTACAAACTTTTGGGCTGGATTAAACTTATAATACTCTATATTTCATCTAGAGTATAAAAAGTAATAATAAAACAATTAAAGTAAAAAGTATAAAATAATATTAGAAATGAAAGATCGTTCGTCCGTCGTATTCGGTGGTCAGATCGAGAGAGCGAGCATCAGCAAGCCCGGACCTATTCCTCACCGTGATTATGCGTGTATTGGGATCAGTTCGCCGCAGAAGGGTGCGTTCCGAATCCCACATATATGTTCTTATTTGTTGTGCAGTTTGCTTGTTTTAGAGTTCCGTAGATAAAAAAGCGTGATATGTACTTACACGGTTTTTTAATTTCTTGTGTTGTGTACGTTTAGTGTGCGTATACTGGCTACTATTCAGAGTGTCCGGTACATGAGTGGCAATATTTTAAGGAGTGGTTTCTTGTTGTATTTTGAGAAAAAACATGTTCTACAAAATGGGTCAGTTTTCAATATCCGCGGAGATAAGGATGGTAAAGAAAAGTCTTTTGGACATGTACTCTCCTCATAAAAACTGTTATATCTTCAAAACTAGTAATCACAATTTAACATGTTATATCATGTTTTTAAGGGAATCGAATTATGTGGGGAAAAAAACGTTCGAAACGCTCGAAAGCCGAGATTAGATATTCTTAGCAGGTGAGGCTGAATTGAATATTATAATATGAATATTAAAACACGACTTTGTCGGACTAAAACTATATGAGTAAAGACATCGGTTTAATGCGGAAAGTCATTAGGTAACATTTTCAAAACAAAAAATCACTAGTAACTTGATGAATTTTTCCTCTGTAAAATTGTGAGGCTCAGCCTCATGTGGCGAGCCGCCACTGCTTCAATCCATATCTCCTACACGGTTAATGTCATGAAATTGAAACTTAAAGACGGACTGTAGATATACTAGGAGACTATATTCAAAAACTTTAGATTACTATATCTGATGAACCAATCACGCTAGAAAAATAAAATTTGGTATGTCATTAAATAGAGCTTGATAAAAGTAGAAATTTCAAAGGGAGTGGTGGGGCATAGAAGTTGGGGGGATAAGAATTTTTCTTAAGAATCTCGTATCTTATCTTAAGAACCTTCCAAGATAGTTGTTTAAAATTTGTATAAGTAAGCCTAATAGACCCGTAATAAGGTAAACAAAATTGGAGGTGTGTGTAAAGGGAGAGGGCGAAAAAGAAATATTTCCCCTTTTTATATCTCGAGAACCCATAATTTGTTTATAGGATACGAGGGTGGGAGGTGTTCTTCCTATATATAGAATGGCTTATGCTAGAAAGTTGAAGCTTGGTGGGTATATTTAGATCTACTAGTTAAGCAATTCGGTTAAAAAAAAATCAAATATCCATTGGCATTGCCCAGAAAGTATTTTCAAGATTTTTGATATTCGACCCCTAGGGGGGTGTAATGGGGTTGTATACATTTCCACGAATTCTGCTATATTCCTTAGGTCTGATTAGACATTGAATATCTTTTCACTTTCACGGGCCTGCGTAATAATCGCCTAAAACCTGTTATTAAATTCTTTCCCCTAAGAGGGTATAAGTCATAAGAAATTGAATTGGTTTTTACTTTCTCGCGCTATCTTCATATTTATCTATTAACTGCTTTCAGGATTTTTGGATATTCAACCTTCAAGTAGGTGTTAGGAGGTTGCACATGTTTTCACAAATTCCTACATATTGCTTAGATTTGATGGGATATCGACTTCATTTTTCCTTCCTAAGGCTTCCAATATAATCTCCAAGAAGTTAATTTCAGTATTTTTAGATATTCAACCCTAAGGGTTATAAGGGAGTTGCATAGTTTTCTCAGCTGCGAAATTTTTTTAGGTTTGAATGAGATATTAGATCACTTTTCACTTCCACAGACTTTTTATACTCTAGATGAAATCATATAGAGTATTATAAGTTTAATCCAGCCCAAAAGTTTGTGACGCATAGAACCAAGCCTCGGACGAAAAAAAGTTATGTACTATTTTTTGTTTATTTGTGGCCAAAAACCTTAAATCCGCTTGACGTCCGTCCCTCTGTCCGTGAACACGATAACTCAAGAACGCCTTCAGCTAGGATCTGGAAATTTTGAATCTGGATGTTTGATTGAATTTGTAAGGCTAAGTTCATTAACGGGCAAAATCGTCCTACTCCTTCGGGCAGCTGCCATACAAAATGTCCTTAAGACACGTGTTCAGGAGTATTAGCCGATAACTTCGGAAGGGTTTGAGCTACAACTTTGAAAATTTGTACGTGTCACTTTTCCAATAGTTGGAGCTAAATATATGATTATGAAAAAAATCCTATTAGTCCTTTGTGTAGCTGCCATACAAATATCCTGTTAAAATGTTTTCATTTAATTTACGCAACTCACTATAACTCAAGGAATCCTTTAGCTATGAATTCGAAATTTTGTACAAATTAGTTTTGAGTGAAAATGAAGTTCAAGCTTACTAGTCAGCGAAATCCTAGTACTCCTTCTGGTAGTTGCCATACAAAATGTCCTTAAAACACGTGTTCAAAAATCTTGGTCGATAACTTCAGAAGGGTTTAAGCTACGACTTTCAAAGTTTGTATGTGTTACTTTTCCAATAGTTTGAGCTAAATGTATGATTATAAATAAAATTATATTATTCCTTCGTGTAGCTGCCATACAAATATCCTGTCAAAATGTCTTCATGCAACTTACGCAACTCACTATAACTCAAGGAATCCTTTAGCTATGAATTCGAAATTTTGTAGAAATTAGTTTTGAGTGAAAACGAATTTCAAAGTTTACTAGTCAGCGAAATCCTTTTACTCCTTCTAGTACCTTTCACACAAAAAGTAGCATCCGAATGGGGGTCCTTAATAAAGAACATACAGCATGCACACACGTAATTCTACTCTATCCCTAACTACAATATAAATCGGAGTTCAGTATTTCATCTAGAGTATCATACGATTGGCTTACAGCCGATCGTGACTGCGTTATGTTTATATTATATAATCGCATACAAAACCATTTTTAAATTTTTGGATATTCAACCTCCAAGGGTTTGCATATGTTTTCACAATTTTGCCATCTATTAGTTCTGATGAGAAATAAAATTTAACGACTTTTCGAATTTCAAAAACCAAGAGGGTGTGAAGGGTTTCCTTACGTCTTCACAAATTTTTAAAATTCCTACTTGAAGGGAACGTGCTCCTTTACAATTCAACCTTTGAAGAAATTCTGTTATCAAACGTATAGTGAAATTTTATGGGCTTCCCGAAAATGTAATAAAATTTGGCGGTTAATCAGGTCCTTCTTGGAGAAAACAGGACTTTTCTGTATTTTTTTTTAATTTTTTATTATTTTTGTGTAATTTAAATGAATTTTTCTCAAAAAGTATAGCACTGATTGACACAGTTGATATAAAGAAGAATTTGTGTCCTTTCCAACGAGCCCAGAATTATTACGTTACGCTAAGTACAGCAGAAGTTAGAGATCAAACAGTGATCACAGGTACGATGAAAATTCTTCGTCCTTAAAATCGCGCTATCTCCTTAACGGTGCAAAAACAGGAGTATGTGTAGAACGATTTTCTACTCTGGACAAGTTCCTCTATCTCCCATTTTCGTTTGAACCTCAGTACTAGTTACACCCTGTATATGTCCAAACGAAATCTTAGATAAAATCTATATGGTGGCATCATATAGAAAGAGTCTACTTATTTTAGTATACTTTTTATCAGAAGCAAGTGTGAACCAATGTATCTAAAACACTATTTAATTTATAAGAATTGCTATTCAATGAATATATACGAATTCAGTATAAGCTTTATAACTAAATCATATAGAAAGGGCCTATCTGTTTTAGAATAATCTTTATCAGAGGCAAGTATAAACCAATGAATCTTTAACACTATTCAGTTTATAAGAATCGCTATACATTGAATATATGCGATATAAGCTTTATAGCTAGATTGGAATAAATATATTAATTCCGTTCTTTTTGATTTTATTATGTACATACGAGTATATATTATATATATGTAGGTCCAAACGAAATATTCCTCAACTGTTTGGTATCTGAA
The DNA here is from genome assembly GCA_951812415.1 of Beris morrisii. Taxonomy (NCBI): domain Eukaryota; kingdom Metazoa; phylum Arthropoda; class Insecta; order Diptera; family Stratiomyidae; genus Beris; species Beris morrisii. The sequence goes on along the minus strand of OX638312.1, from coordinate 73,938,223 downwards.
AAATATCTAAATCGCTTATCAAGATTATAATTAAAAACATGTTAAAATGTGTATTGTATATATAAACTTTATTTCACAAACTTCTTATAAAAATTATTAAAAAATCGATTTTAAAAAAAAAAGTAATTAAATATGTCTTATTAAATAGATATATCTTATTGTCTTTTCTTGTAACTGCAGAATTAAAAATTTTCCAATTTTGTACGTTGTTATATAAGATTACTTGTTTACCCTCTACGCTTTTTTCGTTAATTTCAAAAGCATTATGAAATATATTAAATCCAAATGACAAAACCTTCTCACAAAGAAAGTAATAATTTCGCTTATCAAAATGGATATATTTAACTTTGAAGAAAAGTTCATAACATTCAGTTTCTTCATAAACAAAGTATAAGTTAGGCCTCAAATGAAATTTTTCCTCGAGCCCAGATACACTGCATATTGTTTCATTTTATTGTAACCATAATATTATATATATTAACTTCGTATTTATGAACAAGTTTTGCACAATCTAACTGCAAAAGTTTTCCAATTTTAATTAATTTATTGGAAGGATACGTTTCATATAGATACGCAAATATGCAAAAAATTGTCTTATATTACAATTCTACTCAATATTAAAAAGAATATGTAATTTAGAGATAATATCACCAGCATATTTGATTGATTTTGGAAGTGTTATTAGTTGATGTTCTAATACTATATAATATTCGGTGATGTTAGCTTTATTGATACCTGTAGCGATGATATATGGTGGTTTTCGCTCTGGTCCTTTCAAAAGTTCCGCATTAGTGCATCCAATCTTCAAAAAATTTATATTTCAACTAACTTATGGAGTTATTAAGTTATTTAATTGCTAATTATCTATAAAGAACTAAATTATTGAGCTTCAATCTGTTACGCGGCTTGTTCGTCTGTTATCGTTAGACGGTGTTTTTTCACATGTTGGAATTTCTAAAAATATTTATAACTTAAATATATATCACATGTATCACTACCATAACTATTAACAAACCTGAAGTTATTCTCTTTTAAGATAATCTTTAAAAATAATAATTAGTGCAAAAAGAACTGCTGCACGAAATCTTGGATTTAAACCCGATAAAATTATCTTCGTCTAGTGCAAATGTTGACGAGCCTGAATAAAAAAAACGGCTATAAAAATATTTTGATACAAAGGATTCTTACTTACACACTTCCTTAAAATCTGCATACGTAATTTTGGGACCAGAAGAAGATACTATTCTCACTATTTTTTCACTCCACTTGTACATATATCCCGGAATACATAATTATATTAAGTGTGTTTTTGCGTACTTATCCAGATCAGAGCAGGTTAGAAAATTTATATACAAAACAACAACAACATTGCTGTTTTTATGACTTTTTTATAACTTGTTTCCATAGATAGCTGGCCCTGTGAGCTCACTGAGGCAGTTATTGGCGTTAAATTCTCTAATCTACCCTACTATCTAAAACTTATGAAACTTATTAACTCGACTTAGGCGTTCTTTCCACAAAACCGTTATATCCATAATGCTTCATATCACACTTAGGCGTTTATTACAAATTAGTAACGTCTCCTTTTTGACGATAAATTAGAGTTGGTTCGTTCTGTTCCATGCATGTTCAGTTGTTTTATGGACATTAGACAGAACGCTTCACAGTGAAAGTGCAGTGTCTACGTGTTACTTTGTACGTATATTCAACAGATCAGTTGAAAGTGAAAAAAAAGTTCAAAAAGTTTTTGAACATAGAAATTATTATTGATTTATTGATATTCCTTGGCCTGTCATGTCCTCGCGCGCGCTGAGAATGGTAAAGCTTGCTCGTACAGATAATAATCAAACATATGGCGGAAAACGCAAGTAAAGCAAAAAATAAATTAAAAATAGTATTATTACATTTGTGCAACAACAGGAAACTGTGATTATTATTCAGACGCTACTAAAGATATTTCTACAGTTACTGAACATTCTCTTCAACCAGACCAAGATTTTGATTCAGATGACTCAGTTTGTGATCCTGACTATAATGTGTCTGATATAGAATCAGAACATACAGACGAAGAAATCTTATTAATGGCTAAAGAGATTGACGACAGTCTGGCTTATTTTCCTATACCAACATTTGATATTGCACATCTGCAAAACGAGCAACCAGACTCTCGAAAAATTATGAGGAAAAAGCAAAATACAATGGTATAAAAATAAGAAAGGTATCGCGCCTCAGAGAATATGTGAACCATTATCAAATAATTGCAGACGAAAATATAAGGAAAAAATACCCTTTTCCGTTCAAGAAGTAGCTTTTACGACTTATTGGTCTTTCGGCCCCTATGACCAGAGAATAATTTTATTTCTTCACTTATTGATATTGATGATAAAAAGACACATACAACATAAAAATAGTCCTAGAAATCGACAGCACAGCATAAAATACTATTTCGAAATTGAGGCTGAAGGATCCAAATATGTCAGAAATGCTTCAAACAGTGCTTCAATGAAACTGACAGTTTCCTCAAAAGTGTTATTAAGAAAAAACTGGAATACCTCTATAGTGAAATTGTTGATCATAGGGGTAAAGGCGGAGGGATTACTGCCTGATGAGATTATTGAAACAGTGAAAATACATATAAAAAGTTTTCCAGCCTACGAGAGTCACTACACTCGGCGTGATACAAGTCTTAAATATTTTCATTCAGATCTGTCTATATCTAAAATTTATTCCCTTTTTTGTGAAATGCATCCACAAATCAATATAAGCGTGTCCTCATATTCGCAAATATTCAAGCGTAAGGTTTTTTAATACATGAAGCTCCGAGTTGATACTTTCTAATATTCTTCTTGTGATCTAGCTATGGGTATTAAATTCAAAAACCTGCAATACCTGCGATCTACTTCAGAATAAAATGGAAACAGCGAATGTGGAGAATTTACCAACAGCAGAACTTGAAGGTGTACTGAATACTCATTAGGAAGCAGCTGATCTTGCATATAAAGCAAAAAGAAGTGACAAGGTTCTCTCTGAAGTCAACATTTCAATTAAGACGTTTGCTTTTGATCTTCAGCAATGCCTACCGACACCTTTTTTTCGAACTTCCGTGACGTTTTATAAAAGGCTTCTATGGACATTCAACTTAACATTACACGAACTTGGATCACATAATACGTTTTGCTATATGTGGCATGAAGCAGAAGCAAAACGTGGAGGAAATGAAATTTCCTTATGTTTGCTGAAACAACTACAATCTTTAGATTCTCAAAATCAAATTAAAAGAGTAATATTTTACAGTGATTCTTGTGCTGGTCAGTATAAGTACTATGTTTAAGTACTATGTTTATGACATTCCTTCAATCCTGCAAAAACATTGAAATTATTGACCACAAATTTTTGGAGTCTGTCCATACGCACATGGAGTGCGATACAGACCACGCATTAATTGAAAGAAGAAAGAAGAAAACTGAGGCCAGAATCCACCAACCTCATGACTGGTTCAATTTTGTGGCAACTGTAGGAGTAAAGGAAATGTTTAAGGTCATTGAAATGAGACGTAGTGATTTCAAAGATTTTTCTTCTTTCTCGAAGACGAAATTCATGTGGAGAAATAGAGATGAGGGTTCCGAAAAGTTCGTTTCGAGACGGGTCAGATGGCTTCGTTATAATAAACATAACTTCGGGAAAATTATGTATAAAACCATTTTAATGGAAAACGAATCATTCGCCATTCTTAATATTCAGAAAAGAGGTATTAACCAAATTCAAATAGATAACGTTCCTTATCTCGAAACTGAAATTAAAATAAGCGAGAAAAAGAAGAAGGATTTGCTAGATTTATTACCCTTGATAAATCCACCTTTCCATGAATTTTATAAAAATCTTGCCACAGTTGATCTGTGCGCCTGATATTCATCCAGATCTAGTTAAAGACAACAATGAGATCGAAGAATGAAATTGAATTGAAATTGAATGAATGTTAATATTACCATAATATTTATGTTATATGTATTTGAATTATATATTTTTATACTCTAGATGAAATCATATAGAGTATTATAAGTTTAATCCAGCCCAAAAGTTTGTAACGCATAGAACCAAGCCTCGGACGAAAAAAAGTTATATATTATTTTTTGTTTATTTGTGCCCAAAAACCTCAAATCCGCCTGACGTCCGTCCGTCCGTCCGTCCGTCCGTCCGTCCGTCCGTCCGTCCGTCTGTCCGTGAACACGATAACTCAAGAACGTCTTCACCTAGGATCTTGAAATTTTGAATCTGGATGTTTGGTTGAATTTGTAAGGCTAAGTTCGTTAACGGGCAAAATCGTCCTACTCCTTCGGGTAGCTGCCATACAAAATGTCCTTAAAACACGTGTTCAAGAATATTGACCAATAACTTCGTAACGCCTAAAGCTACGACTTTGAAATTTTGTATGTATTACTTCTTTAATAGTTGGAGCTAAATATATGATTATTAAGAAAATCCTATTAGTCCTTCGTGTAGCTGCCATACAAATATCCTGTCAAAATGTATTCACTTAATTTATGAAACTCACTATAACTCAAGTAATCTTTTAGCTACAAATTCGGAATTTTGTACAAGTTAGTTTTGAGTGAAAAGGAAGTTTGAGTTTACTAATCAGCGAAATCCTTTTTCTCCTTCTGGTAGCTGCCATACAAAATATCCTTAAAACACGTGTTCAATAATATTGGTCGATAACTTGAGAAGGGTTTAAGCTACGACATTGAAATTTTGTACGTATTATTTTTCCAATAGTTGGAGTTAAATATATGATTATGAAGAAAATCCTGTTGGTCCTTCGTGTAGCTGCCATACAAATATCCTGTCAAAATGTATTCACTTAATTTACGAAACTCACTATAACTCAAGTAATCTTTTAGCTACGAATTCGGAATTTTAAACAAGCTAGTTTTGAGTAAAAAGGAAGTTCGAGTTAACTAATCAGCGAAATTCTTTTACTCCTTCGGGTAGCTGCCATACAAAATGTCCTTAAAACACGTGTTCAAGAATATTACCGATAACTTCAGGAGGGTTTAAGCTACGTCTTTGAAATTATGTATGTGTTATTTTTCCAATAGTTGGAGCTTAATGTATGATTATGAAAAAAATCCTGTTGGTCCTTCGTGTAGCTGCCATACAAATATCCTGTCAAATAGTCTTCACTTAATTTACGGAACTCACTATAGCTCAAGTATTCTTTTAGCTATGAACTCGAAATTTTGAACAAATTAGTTTTGAGTGAAAATGAAGTTCAGGTTTACTAGTCAGCAAAATCCTTTTACTCTTTCTGGTAGCTGCCATACAAAATATCCTTAAGACACGTGTTCAACAATATTTTTCGATAACTTTTGAACGCTTCAAGCTACGAATTTGAAATTTTGTACACGTTCATTTTTAAATGGTTCCAAGGAAAAGGATAAATATGTAAGAAATCGAGTGAGTCCTTCCTGCACCTTCCATGTGAAAGTCCTTCAAAAAGGACTTTTTTTTCCGATGACTTACCTAGTTCAGGATATGAAATTAAACACTGAATATTGTCTTTTAGGTTTGAATAGCAATCTAATGGCAGTCCTTAATAAAGGACATACAACATGCACACACGTAATTCTACTTTATCCCCAACTACAATATAAATCGGAGTTCAGTATTCATCTAGAGTATTATACGATTGGCTTGCAGCCGTTCGTGACTGCAGTATGTTTTTAATTTAATTTAATTTATATTGCATTTGAAAACACCCTTTTTTTGCTCAGTCTCTGAAATAAATTTTCAAAAATATTGAAATGCGAATAGGAAAAATAACTTATTTTTAAATAATACCTGTAAATGAAGGTAATAAGTTTCGGAATAAACGTTTAACTCACTTAAGCTTACTAAATTATGTGTATATCATTTTGTTTAAAAAGCTTATTTTTTGTTTTTGTTAAAAACTCTGGAATATTGTAACATAGGTTAAACAAACATCGAATGTTATTGCACATTTTTTTCAAATCGTAATTTGAAACTTGAAATCGCTCTAATCGAAAATGCCATTTATTGACTTAAGCTGTTATCGCTTTTTGCCACCGAGTTTTTCCGGGAAATCGAAGCAATTGGCCGCAAAAAAATTCTGTGGTAAAAAGCGATAACAGCTTAAGTCGAGAAAAAAATTAGGCGATTACGTGTATTAAAATTGATAATTACACCAATAAAAAATATATTAGAAGATCTTATTTTATTTAATTTAATAACACAACCCAATAATAATATATTATATGAGATAAAAATCTATCAAAGAATGGCAATTTTTTTAAAAAATGCAATTGAAAACTTGAAAAATAATTTTTTCATATCTCGACATAAGCTGTTATCGTTGTTTACCACAGAATTGTAACTTTACTGCTATTATATGTACATAAAAACGATTGTCCTTTGTTCAAAATTTAATTTAATTTCAAGGAGCTGGATTGGGGATTGATGAATTAAAATATTTAAACTCCAGCGATATCGACCAAATTTTTCCGAATTATAGGGAAATTGGTATTAAGCCAAATTTCGGGAAAAAATTACGTGAATGGAGAAAAGATAAGGTTATATTAATTTTAAAGTACCTACATTTTATATTCCACATTTTTTTGGTAGAATGATGACACGAAGTCAGTTGACTCTATTGTTCTGAACTGCGTCGCAGGACTTCCAAGCACAACAACCTATTCGACAACAACTTGTAACAGTGACTTGGAATGGCAACGTAGGATTGAGGTAAAAATAAAAATAATTGAAAAACATACTGCAGTCACGATCGGCTGCAAGCCAATCGTATAATACTCTAGATGAATACTGAACTCCGATTTATATTGTAGTTGGGGATAAAGTAGAATTACGTGTGTGCATGTTGTAAGTCCTTTATTAAGGACTGCCATTAGATTGCTACTCAAAACTAAAAGACAATTTTCAGTGTTTAGTTGCATATCTTGAACTGGGTAAGTCATCGAAAAAAAATGTCCTTTTTGAAGGAGGTGCAGGAAGGACTCACTTGATTTCTTACATATTTATCCTTTTCCTTGGAACCATTTAAAAATGAACTTGTACAAAATTTGAAATTCGTAGCTTGAAGCGTTCAAAAGTTATCGAAAAATATTGTTGAACACGTGTCTTAAGGACATTTTGTATGGCAGCTACCAGAAGGAGTAAAAGGATTTCGCTGATTAGTAAACTCGAACTTCGTGTTTACTCAAAACTAATTTGTACAAAATTTCCAATTCATAGCTAAAAGATTACTTGAGTTATAGTAAGTTCCGTAAATTAAGTGAAGACGTTTTGACAGGATATTTGTATGGTAGCTACACGAAAGACTAATAGGATTTTCTTCATAATCATACATTTAGCTTCAACTATTGGAAAAATACTACGTACAAAATTTCATAGACGTAGCTTAAACCCTTCTGAAGTTATCGGCCAATATTCTTAAGCACGTATTTTAAGGACATTTTGTATGGCAGCTACCAGAAGGAGTAAAAGGATTTCGCTGACAAGTAAACTAGAGCTTCGTTTTTACTCAAAACTAATTTGTAAAAAATTCCGAATTCATAGCTAAAAGACTACTTGAGTTATAGTAAGTTTCGTAAATTAAGTGAATACATTTTGACAGGATATTTGTATGGCAGCTACACGAAGGACTAATAGGATTTTCTTCATAATCATATATTTAGCTCCAACTATTGGAAAAATAACATATAAAGGGTTTTCCAATAAGGACTTGACAACTTTTTTTAAAAATAAAATGCAAACCATTTGAGATATTTCAAAAACTTTATTATCGGGTTGAAGTACAATCAAAACATTTATGAATGGAACTCGACTTCGTTCATATGGCCACCGCGGGCACGTTTGCAGCGGTCGATTCGTTGGACCCAATTTTTGATGACTCGGCCACACATTTCGGCCGAAATGGCTGCTATTTCGTGTTCAATGTTGGCTCTGAGCTCTTCCAACGTCGTCGGCTTGTTGGCATAGACCAACGACTTGACGTGGCCCCAAAGAAAAAAGTCCAGAGGCGTTAAATCGCACGAACGAGGCGGCCAATCGACTGGTCCATTTCTTGAGATAACACGCTCATCAAACTTACTCTTCAATAAATCGATTGTAACGTGTGCTGTGTGGCTTGTGGCACCGTCCTGTTGAAACCACATGTTGTCCAAGTCCATATCTTCCAATTCGGGCCAAAAATAATCGGTAATCATGGCGCGATAACGATTACCATTCACAGTAACGTGACGATCATTATCGTCGACGAAAAAATATGGCCCTATGACGCCGCCAGCATGCAAACCGCACCAAACAGTTATTTTTTGTGGATGAAGTGGTCTTTCATGAAGCACATGTGGATTTTCACCGGACCAATAACGCATATTTTGCTTATTGACGAACCCACTGAGCCAAAAATGAGCTTCGTCACTGAAGATGATTTTGCGATGAAATTGATCATCTTGGCGCATCTTTTCCAGAGCCCAATCGGAGAACGTACGTCGCTTCAAATGGTCCATCGGCTTCAATTCTTGAGTCAGCTTGATCTTGTATGGGTGTAAACCAAGATCCTTACGCAAAATTCGCTATAACGTGGTCTGGGCGATGCCCAACACTTGAGAACGCCGTGGAATTGACTGATTTGGATCATTTGCTACGGACGTTTCAACGGCAGCGATATTTTCGACACTTCGACCAACCCGTTGTCTCACTGGCACGGCAACATCACACAACGAATATGTAGACTCAAATTTTTGCACTAAACTTGTTACTGCCTGTCTACTAGGGCGAGAATTACGACCGAAAATCGGAGTTAACGCTCTTAAAGTAGCGGTCACCGACTCCGAATTTCTGTAGTAAATTTTTATAATTTGCAGACGTTGTTCCTTCGTGTACTTTACCATGATAAAAATGTTAAGTTTACTGAATAAATTGACAGTAACAGTTCGATGATTAGTGAAAGGGTGCGTTCACAAATTGAATTCAAAGTTGTCAAGTCCCTATTGGAAAACCCTTTACAAAATTTCAATGCCGTAGCTTAAACCCTTCTGAAGTTATCTACTAATATTCTTGAACACCTGTTTTAAGGATATTTTGTATGGCAGCTACCAGAAGGAGTAAAAGGATTTCGCTGACTAGTAAACTCGAACTTTGTTTTCACTCAAAACTAATTTGTACAAAATTCCGAATTCGTACCTAAAAGATTACTTGAGTTATAGTGAGTTTCGTAAATTAAGTGAATACATTTTGACAGGATATTTGTATGGCAGCTACACGAAGGACTAACAGGATTTTCTTCATAATCATATATTTAGCTCGAACTATTGGAAAAATAACACAAACAAAATTTCAATGCCGTAGCTTAAACCCTTCTGAAGTTATCGACCAATATTCTTGAACACGTGTTTTAAGGACATTTTGTATGGCAGCTACCCGAAGGAACAAGACGATTTTGCCCGTTAACGAACTTAGCCTTACAAATTCAACCAAACATCCAGATTCAAAATTTCAAGATCCTAGGTGAAGGCGTTCTTGAGTTATCGTGCTAACGGACAGACGGACGGACGGACGGACGGACGGACGGACGTCAGGCGGATTTGAGGTTTTTGGCCACAAATAAACAAAAAATAATATATAACTTTTTTTCGTCCGAGGCTTGGTTCTATGCGTTACAAACTTCTCGGCTGGATTAAACTTATAATACTCTATATGATTTCATCTAGAGTATAAAAAGAATAATACTTCATACTCCATAGTAACTTTTAAATTTTCCAAAAGGTTAAGATTGATCAAATTCTATTACAAACGACAAAAGGAAAGTCAGCGTTAGACCATTTCCGATGTAATGAAAATTTGAGACCAGTACATCAGCAAATTATCGCAAATTGTCTGATCGATTATTTGACAGCCAAATATAAAAAGCTCAGTGTAAGCGATTTAAAATATTTAAGCTCAAAAATTGTGGAAACCTTTCCAGGAGAAAATACGGTAATTATTTTAAGGTGTTGAGTTCGATGTTTGAACGATGAAGAGAGAGAGAGAGAGATCGAACGGAGAATACTTACCAAGTGATTATGAGCGGCTTGGTCCCGCGGATGGCTTAGGCACTAATTGCCGAATACTCAACAGAGTTCTCGAAGCAGTGTTGAACTGCAGATTTAGATGGCACTAATTGCCAAAGTGTTTGATAGCCAAAGAACAACTTTTAGTTTTAAGAGGCGTGTAGCCGAGCGTAACTATATTGATCAAGTGGCCCCGTTTCTGGGCCAACACATCTCTTTTACACAGTCTTAATTCTAAAGTCCATACATAAAAAATAGGTTTCTTAAAATCTACTTACTAGGTAATTTCCTATCCTAACTTATTTATAAAAAACGTTCTTATTCTAAAACATACTGCAGTCACGATCGGCTGCAAGCCAATCGTATAATACTCTAGATGAATACTGAACTCCGATTTATATTGTAGTTGGGGATAAAGTAGAATTACGTGTGTGCATGTTGTATGTCCTTTATTAAGGACTGCCATTAGATTGCTACTCAAAACTAAAAGACAATATTCATTGTTTAATTTCACATCTTCAACTGGGTAATTCATCGAAAAAAAATGTCCTTTTTGAAGGACTTTCACATGGGAGGTGCAGGAAGGACTCACTCGATTTCTTACATATTTATCCTTTTCCTTAGAACCATTTAAAAATGAACGAGTACAAAATTTCAAATTCGTAGCTTGAAGCGTTCAAAAGTTTTCGGAAAATATTGTTGAACACGTGTCTTAAGGACATTTTGTATGGCAGCTACCAGAAGGGGAAAAAGGATTTCGCTGATTAGTAAACTCAAACTTTGTTTTTACTCAAAACTAATTTGTACAAAATTTCCAATTCATAGCTAAAAGATTACTTGAGTTATTGAAAGTTCCGTAAATTAATTGAAGACGTTTTGACAGGATATTTGTATGGCAGCTACACGAAGGACTAATAGGATTTTCTTCATAATCATACATTTAGCTCCAACTATTGTAAAAATAATACATACAAAATTTCAAAGTCGTAGCTTAAACCCTTTTGAAGTTATCGGCCAATATTCTTAAACACGTGTTTTAAGGACATTTTGTATGGCAGCTACCTGAACGAGTAAAAGGATTTCGCTGACTAGTAAAGTCGAACTTTCTTTTCACTGAAAACTAACTTGTAAAAAATTTCGAATTCGTAGCTAAAAGATTACTTGAGTTATAGTGAGTTTCGTAAATTAAGTGAATACATTTTGACAGGATATTTGTATGGCAGCTACACGAAGGACTAACAGGATTTTCTTCATAATCATTTATTTAGCTCCAACTATTGGAAAAATAACACATACAAAATTTCAATGTCGTAGCTTGAATCCTTCTGAAGTTATCGACCAATATTCATGAACACGTGTTTCAAGGATATTTTGTATGGGAGTTACCAGAAGGAGTAAAAGGATTTCGCTCACTAGTAAACTCGAACTTCCATTTCACTCAAAACTAATTTGAAAAAAATTTTGAATTCGTAGCTAAAAGATTACTTGAGTTATAGTGAGTTTCGTAAATTAAGTGAATACATTTTGACAGGATATTTGTATGGCAGCTACACGAAGGACTAACAGGATTTTCTTCATATTCATATATTTAGCTCCAACTATTGGAAAAATAATACATACAAAATTTCAATGTCGTAGCTGAAACCCTTCTGAAGTTATCGACCAATATTCATGTGCACGTGTTTTAAGGACATTTTGTATGGCAGCTACCCGAAGGAGTAGGACGATTTTTCCCGTTAACGAACTTAGCCTTACAAATTCAACCAAACATCCAGATTCAAAATTTCAAGATCCTAGGTGAAGGCGTTCTTGAGTTATCGTGCTAACGGACAGACGGACGGACGGACGGACGGACGGACGGACGGACGGACGGACGGACGGACGGACGGACGGACGGACGTCAGACGGATTTGAGGTTTTTGGGCACAAATAAACAAAAAATAATATATAACTTTTTTTCGTCCGAGGCTTAGTTCTATGCGTTACAAACTTTTGGGCTGGATTAAACTTATAATACTCTATATGATTTCATCTAGAGTATAAAAATTTATTTCTGCCATGGATAACTTATGACAATATAAATCTATATGGAAAAAACGTTCTTACGTTATCACATATCAATCCGCACGAGTCATTGTAGTTCAAGTCCATAGGAAATGCATGGCCAGCAATTCTATGCGTGTGGCATAGTCCCATAGTAATTGCATGCATTTCCTATGCACAAGCAGATCAAATCGGAGAACCGATTTCGTGTGCGGAAAAATGTCCAACAACAAAAGGCAAGCATAGGGGATTCCCATAGTGATGGCTCTATGCTTAACTTTTGTGTGGTCAAGAATCGTATTGCATAACATAGAGTGTCTTGTATTGTTTATATTAATATTATTTTTTTGACACTCGATGTTTTGCTTTCTTTTGGTGTTGTTTATGATAAACATACGATCTTGTTTTGATGCTCGCGGAGATTTATGTGTTTTAGTTTAGAGTAGTGGCATGGTACACTACAAAGGTTATATAGCTTTTCTTTAAATATTACAATTTATGACTTTCAGGTTACTTACTACCTTCCAAGAAATATGAATAGGAAACACCTACATGGAAAGCTACATGACAGATATTTTAATATAAGAAGTCGTACGAAAAAATCACTTAAAGTTTTATGCGGTCTGGAACTTGATGGGGATTTACCACAGGATAAAATTAACAGCAGTACAGAGATAGATACTTCAATTGGAGAAAATCTTAAGACATGGCTGAAGTATAATGACAGTCCAATTACAGACGTAACGGAAAAATGGACCCAAACTTGTGCTTATCGCCGGTCATTATTAGGTCCAAGTGAAAGCATTGATGATTTTCTTAAGGCTTGGCCATTATATAAACATTCATGCCTTGCGAAGAATGTTGTACGATTCATTATAATATTAATTACTACTACTTATTCGTTTTTAGATAAATATTGACTTTGAGCATCTTTATCCTCTGAAAAGCAATTTATTATATCAGGGTTGCAATAATTTTTCTCAGAAAATGGTTCCGCTTTTGAAGGAAAATGTCCATGAAAAGAAATCAGTGGAAAAACTAAAAAATTTGAATAATGATAGTAGTAGTAGTAGATAGTAAGATAAGGTTTTTTTTTAGAAAATATAATAAACTAAGCATAATTTTTCAAGATTGCAGAGACTGCATAATATCACTTTTGTTGAATGCAGTAATAATCCCGTCGGCGCGACCAGTTAATAGTGTGAACAATCAAAAAAGGGGGAAAAAACAACAATAAGGGAGGAAAAAGACTCTCTCATACTACATCTGACAAATATAAGTGACTTTCAACTAGCTTTTGAAGATATTAAAAATGGTTTTTTTGGCGAAAAAAAAACCCTACAGCCACTTATCATAGTTATAGGTAAGGATATCGCCAACCTTATTGAATTTTATATTTATTTTGATGGAGTACAACTAAAATTTCCATGTTTTACAACATGTTCGGACACATGTTTTAAAATTTTTAATTTCAAATATCCAGAACATTGCTCTGGCGTTTGGATTTTTCTTCAAAAATATTTTTTTAATTTCACCAGCGAATACGACATTTCAATACCTCAAGTTTCAGGATTAATTTCTTATTTAAAAAGTGTTTAGTATTTTTTTTCTTCCAAATATGTACTTATGCACATTTTGTAAAGCTTATTATTTATCAGTTGTAGATCTAATAAATCATCTAAAATCCTTTCATGAATTAAAAGCAGTTAATACATACAAATGTGGTCAATATAAATGCATGCAAATATTTTCCAATCGGAAGGCTTTTAAAAAGCATCTTTTAGTAACGCATAAAATAATTTCACAACAATATCATACCGAAGAAGTTTTAAGCACTAATTCGGAAATCCAAAAGTGCAATTCATATTGCATTTTGAGTCAAAACATTGAATCATTGCAATCTACTTTAATAGTTCCTGAAACGAATAATTCAAGTTCGGTAGATAAAAGTAGCAGGGATAAATTAAATAACTTAACTCTTAAATTTGCATCAGATATTTTTTCAAAAAGCAATTTTAGTCGAAAGGATTCGGTTAGAATAATAAATAAGGTTTCAGAATTAACTGATTCCATAATTGGCACGCTTCAAAATTTGAACCACCTCGGAAAAGATTCTAATAAGGAAGTCCTAGAGATTTGCTCAAATCCTTTTAAAGATATAAAATCTGAATATCGATTTATGCAATATTTATTAAAAAAGGACTTATTTCGATTTCCTATAGTCCATACAATCAATAATGAAATTCGGAAAACTGAAAAACGTGGTGGCAATTCAATTGAATTGAATTGAAAACCAGGAGGCTATTTGGAACGCTATTTTTTAGGTTGTCAGTCGCATAGTACCCAACACCGCATCTCATCATTAAACACGTTTCGGACTTCTACCCATAAAATAATATAGTTGCGCCCAGACTGTTGGCAGATTTTTTATATCTCAAGAACCGTACCAGATATGATATTGAAAATTTTACACGAGTTAGGACCAGTAGACCTCTAGCGGAGAAAAAATTTGGAGGATGTGGTTGCAGGGGGTGATTGTGGGATGGGGTGGAAATGAAAAAATTCAGATTTGTATTTCTCGAAAATTGCAAAGGATAGAAAGCTAAAAATTTACAACTATATAGAGCCACAGAAAAATTAAATTGTTGATAGGGGTAGCAAGGTACGGGGGTGGGGGTGGTTGTTTATATCTCAGAAACGGCTTATGCTAGAAAGAAGAAGAAGTTCGAAGCGCGTTTAATGCTGAGATGCGGTGTAGGTTACTATGCGATTGGCAACCTAAGGAATACCCAGGAGGCTATTTGGAACGTTATTTTTTAGGTTGTCAGTCGCATAGTAACCTACACCGCATCTCAACATTAAACGCGTTTCGGACTTCTACCTATAAAATAATAAAGTTGTCCCGAGACTGTTGACAGATTTTTATTGTTCTTTACAACGACCGCCAAACATATCGTAGCTTAAATTCTCCACAGCAGAACTCACAGACTGCAACGCATTCATCACACCACGCTTGCTCGCAGTGGACTGAAAGCTTCTTATTTCGGATGCAGTGTAGTCGAAGCTGTCCGGAATCGGTTTTTTCCGGAGTGGAAAATAAACGGACCATGTAGTCCGGGCCTTACTGTTGGTGATTCTTGATAGAATGACCCAGCTCCAACTATGTAAAATACAATACGGTGGTTAGTATTTAATCTATTGGCTGCAGTATCGTGACCGCGGTTTTTTTATTCTGTCTTAAAGTCTACTAGCAAAAAAAAATTTTTCAATTTAATTTCAGCCTAAATTTATTTTTTTTTAAATTTTACGGTCAATCATAATACCATTCTATGTATTAGAATAATAATAATAAAGCAAAAGACAAATAGTTAAGATTTATCTCTATAAGCCCCTTTGACGCACTTTTATGTATTGTGCCGTGACGCTAAATGGAATGAAATTGCAAACCACACGAATTACTGTTACAGAGCGACTTTACTTTGAACTACAGGTCTATATGAATGAAAGGAAAACTAATCACAGAATTTAAAGTCTATTCACGTATCTGTGTACCCGTTTAATTGATACTACACCACAAGCGTCCATGAAAACGCTAGTTGAATAGCTTACAATCCATTTATGTCTTGATTTATTGAATATTAGTGAAGATGATTGCAATCGTATGCCTTATAATTATCTAATTGTATTTGCATCCGCTACTATAATACGAAGTTATTCATTAATTCCTGAAAAAATATTGGTATTGAATTGTTGATTGTTTTCCTAATGCGAGTATGGTAGTTGCTGTTTCAATAAATAAATATAAGCGGAATATATATGTGCTCTGCCTAAATATATTTCATATAATTATTTTGTAATATTAAAGCACTGAAACCGACCTGAAATATCAACCAAATTTTGCTAACATGCAATTTTACATTTCTGCCTTTGGAGTTTGTAGACTCGAAAAAAAACCATCTGCCTGTTGTCGTACGTAAGCACATGTCTGTGAACTTAGCATATCAAGTCCCAGCATATCACAAAAAAAATGGAGTTCTCTTGGCATGCACAAGAGTTCTATAGTTCCTGATACTTTTTAACAATAGTTCTGGCGATTAAAGCCGAAAAAAGGACTATTCAAAAAATGATATGCTAACTTCCCGTAGCATATCATTTTCCGTCAATCCAAAAATTAAAGACAGTTCTCAACGTAGGAACAATACTTACGGAGTTCCTGATACTTTTCAGCGATAGTTCTATTGATCTAAGCCCAAAAAAGGACGATTTAAAAAATTATAAGCTCACTAACCAGAGCCGAAAAATATACAATATAACAAAAGTATTAACAACAAAGAATAGTTTTGGTCAGATGGGGAATAGTTCTGCTGTACCTGATCGTTTTCAATCATAGCTCTACTAGTTATAGCCATAAAAGGACAAATCTTATAATTATCCGTAAACTCACCACAAAAGCAAATTAAAAACTAAATAATCAGAGATATGTGCACTAAAAGGTAGTTCTACCAGTAGGCACCCGAGTTCTATAGATCCTGATACTTTTTAGCAATAGTTCCGTTCATTACAGCCCAAAAAAAGACATTCGAAAAAATGATATTTTATCTTCAAAACGAAATTTTTTCCCTGCCCATAGCATATCACAAAAAAAGATAAGTTCTGAGCACGTGGAGCATAGTTCTAGCGATCCTGGTACTTTTCGAAAATAGTTCTGCTGTTTTTAGCCCGAAAAAGGACAATTGAAAGAAACACACCACGATGATATGCTAACTTCCAAACGAAATTTTTCCCCTGCCCAGCATATCACGAAAAATGACCAGTTCTGAGCACGTGGAGAATAGTTCTAGCGATCCTGGTACTTTTCGAAAATAGTTCTGCTGTTTTTAGCCCGAAAAAGGACAATTGAAAAAAACACACCACGATGATATGCTAACTTCCAAACGAAATTTTTCCCCTGCCCAGCATATCAAGAAAAATGACCAGTTCTGAGCACGTGGAGAATAGTTCTAGCGATCCTGGTACTTTTCGAAAATAGTTCTGCTGTTTTTAGCCCGAAAAAGGACAATTGAAAAAAACACACCACGATGATATGCTAACTTCCAAACGAAATTTTTCCCCTGCCCAGCATATCACGAAAAACTACCAGTTCTGAGCACATGGAGAATAGTTCTAACGATCCTAGTACTTTTCGAAAATAGTTCTGCTGTTTTTAGCCCGAAAAAGGACAATTGAAAAAAACACACCACGATGATATGCTAACTTCCAAACGAAATTTTTCCACTGCCCAGCATATCACGAAAAATGACCAGTTCTGAGCACATGGAGAATAGTTCTAACGATTTTAGTACTTTTCGAAAATAGTTCTGCTGTTTTTAGCCCGAAAAAGGACAATTGAAAAAAAAACACCACGATGATATGCTAACTTTCAAACGAAATTATTCCCCTGCCCAGCATATCACGAAAAATGACCAGTTCTGAGCACATGGAGAATAGTTCTAGCGATCCTGGTACTTTTAGAAAATAGTTCTGCTGTTTTTAGCCCGAAAAAGGACAATTGAAAAAAACACACCACGATGAGCTAACTTCCAAACGAAATTTTTCCCCTGCCCAGCATATCACGAAAAATGACCAGTTCTGAGCACGTGGAGAATAGTTCTAGCGATCCTGGTACTTTTCGAAAATAGTTCTGGTGTTTTTAGCCCGAAAAAGGACAATTGAAAAAAACACACCACGATGATATGCTAACTTCCAAACGAAATTTTTCCCCTGAACAGCATCTCACGAAAAACTGCCAGTTCTGAGCACGTGAAGAATAGTTCTAACGATCCTAGTACTTTTCGAAAATAGTTCTGCTGTTTTTAGCCCGAAAAAGGACAATTGAAAAAAACACACCACGATGATATGCTAACTTCCAAACGAAATTTTTCCCCTGCCCAGCATATCACGAAAAACTACCAGTTCTGAGCACATGGAGAATAGTTCTAACGATCCTAGTACTTTTCGAAAATAGTTCTGCTGTTTTTAGCCCGAAAAAGGACAATTGAAAAAAACACACCACGATGATATGCTAACTTCCAAACGAAATTTTTCCCCTGCCCAGCATATCACGAAAAAAGACCAGTTCTGAGCACTTGGAGCATAGTTCTAGCGATCCTGGTACTTTTCAAAAATAGTTCTGCTGTTTTTAGCCCGAAAAAGGACAATTGAAAAAAACACACCACGATGATATGCTAACTTTCAAACGAAATTATTCCCCTGCCCAGCATATCACGAAAAATGACCAGTTCTGAGCACGTGGAGAATAGTTCTAGCGATCCTGGTACTTTTCGAAAATAGTTCTGCTGTTTTTAGCCCGAAAAAGGACAATTGAAAAAAACACACCACGATGATATGCTAACTTCCAAACGAAATTTTTCCCCTGCCCAGCATATCACGAAAAAAGACCAGTTCTGAGCACGTGGAGCATGGTTCTAGCGATCCTGGTACTTTTCGAAAATAGTTCTGCTGTTTTTAGCCCGAAAAAGGACAATTGAAAGAAACACACCATGATGATATGCTAACTTTCAAACGAAATTTTTCCCCTGCCCAGCATATCACGAAAAATGACCAGTTCTGAGCACGTGGAGAATAGTTCTAGCGATCCTGGTACTTTTCGAAAATAGTTCTGCTGTTTTTAGCCCGAAAAAGGACAATTGAAAAAAACACACCACGATGAGCTAACTTCCAAACGAAATTTTTCCCCTGCCCAGCATATCACGAAAAATTACCAGTTCTGAGCACGTGGAGAATAGTTCTAGCGATCCTGGTACTTTTTGAAAATAGTTCTGGTGTTTTTAGCCCGAAAAGGACAATTGAAAAAAACACACCACAATGATATGCTAACTTCCAAACGAAATTTTTCCCCTGAACAGCATATCACGAAAAACTGCCAGTTCTGAGCACGTGGAGAATAGTTCTAACGATCCTAGTACTTTTCGAAAATAGTTCTGCTGTTTTTAGCCCGAAAAAGGACAATTGAAAAAAACACACCACGATGATATGCTAACTTCCAAACGAAATTTTTCCCCTGCCCAGCATATCACGAAAAAAGACCAGTTCTGAGCACGTGGAGCATGGTTCTAGCGATCCTGGTACTTTTCGAAAATAGTTCTGCTGTTTTTAGCCCGAAAAAGGACAATTGAAAGAAACACACCACGATGATATGCTAACTTTCAAACGAAATTTTTCCCCTGCCCAGCATATCACGAAAAATGACCAGTTCTGAGCACGTGGAGAATAGTTCTAGCGATCCTGGTACTTTTCGAAAATAGTTCTGCTGTTTTTAGCCCGAAAAAGGACAATTGAAAAAAACACACCACGATGATATGCTAACTTCCAAACGAAATTTTTCCCCTGCCCAGCATATCACGAAAAACTACCAGTTCTGAGCACATGGAGAATAGTTCTAACGATCCTAGTACTTTTCGAAAATAGTTCTGCTGTTTTTAGCCCGAAAAAGGACAATTGAAAAAAACACACCACGATGATATGCTAACTTCCAAACGAAATTTTTCCCCTGCCCAGCATATCACGAAAAAAGACCAGTTCTGAGCACGTGGAGCATGGTTCTAGCGATCCTGGTACTTTTCGAAAATAGTTCTGCTGTTTTTAGCCCGAAAAAGGACAATTGAAAGAAACACACCACGATGATATGCTAACTTTCAAACGAAATTTTTCCCCTGCCCAGCATATCACGAAAAATGACCAGTTCTGAGCACGTGGAGAATAGTTCTAGCGATCCTGGTACTTTTCGAAAATAGTTCTGCTGTTTTTAGCCCGAAAAAGGACAATTGAAAAAAACACACCACGATGAGCTAACTTCCAAACGAAATTTTTCCCCTGCCCAGCATATCACGAAAAATACCAGTTCTGAGCACGTGGAGAATAGTTCTAGCGATCCTGGTACTTTTTGAAAATAGTTCTGCTGTTTTTAGCCCGAAAAAGGACAATTGAAAGAAACACACCACGATGATATGCTAACTTCCAAACGAAATTTTTCCCCTGACCAGCATATCAAGAAAAATGACCAGTTCTGAGCACGTGGAGAATAGTTCTAGCGATCCTGCTACTTTCCGAAAATAGTTCTGCTGTTTTTAGCCCGAAAAAGGTCAATTGAAAGAAACACACCACGATGATGTGCTAACTTCCAAACGAAATTTTTCCCCTGCCCAGCATATCACAAAAAATAACCAGTTCTGAGCACGTGGAGAATAGTTCTAGCGATCCTGGTACTTTTCGAAAATAGTTCTGCTGTTTTTAGCCCGAAAAAGGACAATTGAAAGAAACATACCACGATGATATGCTAACTTCCAAACGAAATTTTTCCCCTGCCCAGCATATCACGAAAAATGACCAGTTCTGAGCACGTGGAGAATAGTTCTAGCGATCCTGGTACTTTTCGAAAATAATTCTGCTGTTTTTAGCCCGAAAGAGGACAATTGAAAAAAACACACCACGATGATATGCTAACTTCCAAACGAAATTTTTTCCCCTGCCCAGCATATCACGAAAAATACCAGTTCTGAGCACGTGGAGAATAGTTCTAGCGATCCTGGTACTTTTCGAAAATAGTTCTGCTGTTTTTAGCCCGAAAAGGGACAATTGAAAAAAACACACTACGATGATATGCTAACTTCCAAACGAAATTTTTCCCCTGCCCAGCATATCACGAAAAAGGACTAGTTCTGAGCACGTGGAGAATAGTTCTAGCGATCCTGGTACTTTTCGAAAATAGTTCTGCTGTTTTTAGCCCGAAAAAGGACAATTGAAAAAACCACACCACGATGATATGCTAACTTCCAAACGAAATTTTTTCCCCTGCCCAGCATATCACGAAAAATACCAGTTCTGAGCACGTGGAGAATAGTTCTACCGATCCTGGTACTTTTTGAAAATAGTTCTGCTGTTTTTAGCCCGAAAAAGGACAATTGAAAGAAACACACCACGATGATATGCTAACTTCCAAACGAAATTTTTCCCCTGCCCAGCATATCACGAAAAATGACCAGTTCTGAGCACGTGGAGAATAGTTCTAGCGATCCTGGTACTTTTCGAAAATAGTTCTGCTGTTTTTAGCCCGAAAAAGGACAATTGAAAGAAACACACCACGATGATATGCTAACTTCCAAACGAAATTTTTCCCCTGCCCAGCATATCACGAAAAATGACCAGTTCTGAGCACGTGGAGAATAGTTCTAGCGATCCTGGTACTTTTCGAAAATAGTTCTGCTGTTTTTAGCCCGAAAAAGGACAATTGAAAAAAACACACCACGATGATATGCTAACTTCCAAACGAAATTTTTCCCCTGCCCAGCATATCAAGAAAAATGACCAGTTCTGAGCACGTGGAGAATAGTTCTAGCGATCCTGGTACTTTTCGAAAATAGTTCTGCTGTTTTTAGCCCGAAAAAGGACAATTGAAAAAAACACACCACGATGATATGCTAACTTCCAAACGAAATTTTTCCCCTGCCCAGCATATCAAGAAAAATGACCAGTTCTGAGCACGTGGAGAATAGTTCTAGCGATCCTGGTACTTTTCGAAAATAGTTCTGCTGTTTTTAGCCCGAAAAAGGACAATTGAAAAAAACACACCACGATGATATGCTAACTTCCAAACGAAATTTTTCCCCTGCCCAGCATATCACGGAAAACTACCAGTTCTGAGCACATGGAGAATAGTTCTAACGATCCTAGTACTTTTCGAAAATAGTTCTGCTGTTTTTAGCCCGAAAAAGGACAATTGAAAAAAACACACCACGATGATATGCTAACTTCCAAACGAAATTTTTCCCCTGCCCAGCATATCACGAAAAAATACCAGTTCTGAGCACTTGGAGCATAGTTCTAGCGATCCTGGTACTTTTCAAAAATAGTTCTGCTGTTTTCAGCCCGAAAAAGGACAATTGAAAAAAACACACCACGATGATATGCTAACTTTCAAACGAAATTATTCCCCTGCCCAGCATATCACGAAAAATGACCAGTTCTGAGCACGTGGAGAATAGTTCTAGCGATCCTGGTACTTTTCGAAAATAGTTCTGCTGTTTTTAGCCCGAAAAAGGACAATTGAAAAAAACACACCACGATGAGCTAACTTCCAAACGAAATTTTTCCCCTGCCCAGCATATCACGAAAAATTACCAGTTCTGAGCACGTGGAGAATAGTTCTAGCGATCCTGGTACTTTTCGAAAATAGTTCTGGTGTTTTTAGCCCGAAAAGGACAATTGAAAAAAACACACCACGATGATATGCTAACTTCCAAACGAAATTTTTCCCCTGCCCAGCATATCACGGAAAACTACCAGTTCTGAGCACATGGAGAATAGTTCTAACGATCCTAGTACTTTTCGAAAATAGTTCTGCTGTTTTTAGCCCGAAAAAGGACAATTGAAAAAAACACACCACGATGATATGCTAACTTCCAAACGAAATTTTTCCCCTGCCCAGCATATCACGAAAAAATACCAGTTCTGAGCACTTGGAGCATAGTTCTAGCGATCCTGGTACTTTTCAAAAATAGTTCTGCTGTTTTCAGCCCGAAAAAGGACAATTGAAAAAAACACACCACGATGATATGCTAACTTTCAAACGAAATTATTCCCCTGCCCAGCATATCACGAAAAATGACCAGTTCTGAGCACATGGAGAATAGTTCTAGCGATCCTGGTACTTTTAGAAAATAGTTCTGCTGTTTTTAGCCCGAAAAAGGACAATTGAAAAAAACACACCACGATGAGCTAACTTCCAAACGAAATTTTTCCCCTGCCCAGCATATCACGAAAAATGACCAGTTCTGAGCACGTGGAGAATAGTTCTAGCGATCCTGGTACTTTTCGAAAATAGTTCTGGTGTTTTTAGCCCTAAAAAGGACAATTGAAAAAAACACACCACGATGATATGCTAACATCCAAACGAAATTTTTCCCCTGAACAGCATCTCACGAAAAACTGCCAGTTCTGAGCACGTGGAGAATAGTTCTAACGATCCTAGTACTTTTCGAAAATAGTTCTGCTGTTTTTAGCCCGAAAAAGGACAATTGAAAAAAACACACCACGATGATATGCTAACTTCCAAACGAAATTTTTCCCCTGCCCAGCATATCACGAAAAACTACCAGTTCTGAGCACATGGAGAATAGTTCTAACGATCCTAGTACTTTTCGAAAATAGTTCTGCTGTTTTTAGCCCGAAAAAGGACAATTGAAAAAAACACACCACGATGATATGCTAACTTCCAAACGAAATTTTTCCCCTGCCCAGCATATCACGAAAAAAGACCAGTTCTGAGCACTTGGAGCATAGTTTTAGCGATCCTGGTACTTTTCAAAAATAGTTCTGCTGTTTTTAGCCCGAAAAAGGACAATTGAAAAAAACACACCACGATGATATGCTAACTTTCAAACGAAATTATTCCCCTGCCCAGCATATCACGAAAAATGACCAGTTCTGAGCACGTGGAGAATAGTTCTAGCGATCCTGGTACTTTTCGAAAATAGTTCTGCTGTTTTTAGCCCGAAAAAGGACAATTGAAAAAAACACACCACGATGAGCTAACTTCCAAACGAAATTTTTCCCCTGCCCAGCATATCACGAAAAATTACCAGTTCTGAGCACGTGGAGAATAGTTCTAGCGATCCTGGTACTTTTCGAAAATAGTTCTGGTGTTTTTAGCCCGAAAAGGACAATTGAAAAAAACACACCACAATGATATGCTAACTTCCAAACGAAATTTTTCCCCTGAACAGCATATCACGAAAAACTGCCAGTTCTGAGCACGTGGAGAATAGTTCTAACGATCCTAGTACTTTTCGAAAATAGTTCTGCTGTTTTTAGCCCGAAAAAGGACAATTGAAAAAAACACACCACGATGATATGCTAACTTCCAAACGAAATTTTTCCCCTGCCCAGCATATCACGAAAAAAGACCAGTTCTGAGCACGTGGAGCATGGTTCTAGCGATCCTGGTACTTTTCGAAAATAGTTCTGCTGTTTTTAGCCCGAAAAAGGACAATTGAAAGAAACACACCACGATGATATGCTAACTTTCAAACGAAATTTTTCCCCTGCCCAGCATATCACGAAAAATGACCAGTTCTGAGCACGTGGAGAATAGTTCTAGCGATCCTGGTACTTTTCGAAAATAGTTCTGCTGTTTTTAGCCCGAAAAAGGACAATTGAAAAAAACACACCACGATGATATGCTAACTTCCAAACGAAATTTTTCCCCTGCCCAGCATATCACGAAAAACTACCAGTTCTGAGCACATGGAGAATAGTTCTAACGATCCTAGTACTTTTCGAAAATAGTTCTGCTGTTTTTAGCCCGAAAAAGGACAATTGAAAAAAACACACCACGATGATATGCTAACTTCCAAACGAAATTTTTCCCCTGCCCAGCATATCACGAAAAAAGACCAGTTCTGAGCACTTGGAGCATAGTTCTAGCGATCCTGGTACTTTTCAAAAATAGTTCTGCTGTTTTTAGCCCGAAAAAGGACAATTGAAAAAAACACACCACGATGATATGCTAACTTTCAAACGAAATTATTCCCCTGCCCAGCATATCACGAAAAATTACCAGTTCTGAGCACGTGGAGAATAGTTCTAGCGATCCTGGTACTTTTCGAAAATAGTTCTGCTGTTTTTAGCCCGAAAAAGGACAATTGAAAAAAACACACCACGATGAGCTAACTTCCAAACGAAATTTTTCCCCTGCCCAGCATATCACGAAAAACTACCAGTTCTGAGCACGTGAAGAATAGTTCTAACGATCCTAGTACTTTTCGAAAATAGTTCTGCTGTTTTTAGCCTGAAAAAGGACAATTGAAAAAAACACACCACGATGATATGCTAACTTCCAAACGAAATTTTTTCCCCTGCCCAGCATATCACGAAAAATACCAGTTCTGAGCACGTGGAGAATAGTTCTAGCGATCCTGGTACTTTTTGAAAATAGTTCTGCTGTTTTTAGCCCGAAAAAGGACAATTGAAAGAAACACACCACGATGGTATGCTAACTTCCAAACGAAATTTTTCCCCTGCCCAGCATATCAAGAAAAATGACCAGTTCTGAGCACGTGGAGAATAGTTCTAGCGATCCTGCTACTTTCCGAAAATAGTTCTGCTGTTTTTAGCCCGAAAAAGGTCAATTGAAAGAAACACACCACGATGATGTGCTAACTTCCAAACGAAATTTTTCCCCTGCCCAGCATATCACAAAAAATAACCAGTTCTGAGCACGTGGAGAATAGTTCTAGCGATCCTGGTACTTTTCGAAAATAGTTCTGCTGTTTTTAGCCCGAAAAAGGACAATTGAAAGAAACATACCACGATGATATGCTAACTTCCAAACGAAATTTTTCCCCTGCCCAGCATATCACAAAAAATGACCAGTTCTGAGCACGTGGAGAATAGTTCTAGCGATCCTGGTACTTTTCGAAAATAATTCTGCTGTTTTTAGCCCGAAAGAGGACAATTGAAAAAAACACACCACGATGATATGCTAACTTCCAAACGAAATTTTTTCCCCTGCCCAGCATATCACGAAAAATACCAGTTCTGAGCACGTGGAGAATAGTTCTAGCGATCCTGGTACTTTTCGAAAATAGTTCTGCTGTTTTTAGCCCGAAAAGGAACAATTGAAAAAAACACACTACGATGATATGCTAACTTCCAAACGAAATTTTTCCCCTGCCCAGCATATCACGAAAAAGGACTAGTTCTGAGCACGTGGAGAATAGTTCTAGCGATCCTGGTACTTTTCGAAAATAATTCTGCTGTTTTTAGCCCGAAAAAGGACAATTGAAAAAAACACACCACGATGATATGCTAACTTCCAAACGAAATTTTTCCCTGCCCAGCATATCACGAAAAACTAATAGTTCTGAGAACGTGGAGAATAGTTCTAACGATCCTAGTACTTTTCGAAAATAGTTCTGCTGTTTTTAGCCCGAAAAAGGACAATTGAAAAAAACACACCACGATGATATGCTAACTTCCAAACGAAATTTTTTCCCCTGCCCAGCATATCACGAAAAATACCAGTTCTGAGCACGTGGAGAATAGTTCTACCGATCCTGGTACTTTTCGAAAATAGTTCTGCTGTTTTTAGCCCGAAAAAGGACAATTGAAAGAAACATACCACGATGATATGCTAACTTTCAAACGAAATTATTCCCCTGCCCAGCATATCACGAAAAATGACCAGTTCTGAGCACGTGGAGAATAGTTCTAGCGATCCTGGTACTTTTCGAAAATAGTTCTGCTGTTTTTAGCCCGAAAAAGGACAATTGAAAAAAACACACCACGATGAGCTAACTTCTAAACGAAATTTTTCCCCTGCCCAGCATATCACGAAAAATTACCAGTTCTGAGCACGTGGAGAATAGTTCTAGCGATCCTGGTACTTTTCGAAAATAGTTCTGCTGTTTTTAGCCCGAAAAAGGACAATTGAAAAAAACACACCACGACGATATGCTAACTTCCAAACGAAATTTTTCCCCTGAACAGCATATCACGAAAAACTGCCAGTTCTGAGCACGTGGAGAATAGTTCTAACGATCCTAGTACTTTTCGAAAATAGTTCTGCTGTTTTTAGCCCGAAAAAGGACAATTGAAAAAAACACACCACGATGATATGCTAACTTTCAAACGAAATTTTTCCCCTGCCCAGCATATCACGAAAAATGACCAGTTCTGAGCACGTGGAGAATAGTTCTAGCGATCCTGGTACTTTTCGAAAATAGTTCTGCTGTTTTTAGCCCGAAAAAGGACAATTGAAAAAAACACACCACGATGAGCTAACTTCCAAACGAAATTTTTCCCCTGCCCAGCATATCACGAAAAACTACCAGTTCTGAGCACGTGGAGAATAGTTCTAACGATCCTAGTACTTTTCGAAAATAGTTCTGCTGTTTTTAGCCTGAAAAAAGACAATTGAAAAAAACACACCACAATGATATGCTAACTTCCAAACGAAATTTTTTCCCCTGCCCAGCATATCACGAAAAATACCAGTTCTGAGCACGTGGAGAATAGTTCTAGCGATCCTGGTACTTTTTGAAAATAGTTCTGCTGTTTTTAGCCCGAAAAAGGACAATTGAAAGAAACACACCACGATGATATGCTAACTTCCAAACGAAATTTTTCCCCTGCCCAGCATATCAAGAAAAATGACCAGTTCTGAGCACGTGGAGAATAGTTCTAGCGATCCTGCTACTTTCCGAAAATAGTTCTGCTGTTTTTAGCCCGAAAAAGGTCAATTGAAAGAAACACACCACGATGATGTGCTAACTTCCAAACGAAATTTTTCCCCTGCCCAGCATATCACAAAAAATAACCAGTTCTGAGCACGTGGAGAATAGTTCTAGCGATCCTGGTACTTTTCGAAAATAATTCTGCTGTTTTTAGCCCGAAAAAGGACAATTGAAAGAAACATACCACGATGATATGCTAACTTCCAAACGAAATTTTTCCCCTGCCCAGCATATCACGAAAAATGACCAGTTCTGAGCACGTGGAGAATAGTTCTAGCGATCCTGGTACTTTTCGAAAATAATTCTGCTGTTTTTAGCCCGAAAAAGGACAATTGAAAAAAACACACCACGATGATATGCTAACTTCCAAACGAAATTTTTCCCCTGCCCAGCATATCAAGAAAAATGACCAGTTCTGAGCACGTGGAGAATAGTTCTAGCGATCCTGCTACTTTCCGAAAATAGTTCTGCTGTTTTTAGCCCGAAAAAGGTCAATTGAAAGAAACACACCACGATGATGTGCTAACTTCCAAACGAAATTTTTCCCCTGCCCAGCATATCACAAAAAATAACCAGTTCTGAGCACGTGGAGAATAGTTCTAGCGATCCTGGTACTTTTCGAAAATAGTTCTGCTGTTTTTAGCCCGAAAAAGAACAATTGAAAGAAACATACCACGATGATATGCTAACTTCCAAACGAAATTTTTCCCCTGCCCAGCATATCACGAAAAATGACCAGTTCTGAGCACGTGGAGAATAGTTCTAGCGATCCTGGTACTTTTCGAAAATAGTTCTGCTGTTTTTAGCCCGAAAAAGGACAATTGAAAAAAACACACCACGATGATATGCTAACTTCCAAACGAAATTTTTCCCCTGCCCAGCATATCACGAAAAAAGACCAGTTCTGAGCACGTGGAGCATGGTTCTAGCGATCCTGGTACTTTTCGAAAATAGTTCTGCTGTTTTTAGCCCGAAAAAGGACAATTGAAAGAAACATACCACGATGATATGCTAACTTTCAAACGAAATTATTCCCCTGCCCAGCATATCACGAAAAATGACCAGTTCTGAGCACGTGGAGAATAGTTCTAGCGATCCTGGTACTTTTAGAAAATAGTTCTGCTGTTTTTAGCCCGAAAAAGGACAATTGAAAAAAACACACCACGATGAGCTAACTTCCAAACGAAATTTTTCCCCTGCCCAGCATATCACGAAAAATTACCAGTTCTGAGCACGTGGAGAATAGTTCTAGCGATCCTGCTACTTTTCGAAAATAGTTCTGGTGTTTTTAGCCCGAAAAAGGACAATTGAAAAAAACACACCACGATGATATGCTAACTTCCAAACGAAATTTTTCCCCTGAACAGCATCTCACGAAAAACTGCCAGTTCTGAGCACGTGGAGAATAGTTCTAACGATCCTAGTACTTTTCGAAAATAGTTCTGCTGTTTTTAGCCCGAAAAAGGACAATTGAAAAAAACACACCACGATGATATGCTAACTTCCAAACGAAATTTTTCCCCTGCCCAGCATATCACGAAAAAAGACCAGTTCTGAGCACGTGGAGCATGGTTCTAGCGATCCTGGTACTTTTCGAAAATAGTTCTGCTGTTTTTAGCCCGAAAAAGGACAATTGAAAGAAACACACCACGATGATATGCTAACTTTCAAACGAAATTTTTCCCCTGCCCAGCATATCACGAAAAATGACCAGTTCTGAGCACGTGGAGAATAGTTCTAGCGATCCTGGTACTTTTCGAAAATAGTTCTGCTGTTTTTAGCCCGAAAAAGGACAATTGAAAAAAACACACCACGATGAGCTAACTTCCAAACGAAATTTTTCCCCTGCCCAGCATATCACGAAAAACTACCAGTTCTGAGCACGTGGAGAATAGTTCTAACGATCCTAGTACTTTTCGAAAATAGTTCTGCTGTTTTTAGCCTGAAAAAGGACAATTGAAAAAAACACACCACAATGATATGCTAACTTCCAAACGAAATTTTTTCCCCTGCCCAGCATATCACGAAAAATACCAGTTCTGAGCACGTGGAGAATAGTTCTAGCGATCCTGGTACTTTTTGAAAATAGTTCTGCTGTTTTTAGCCCGAAAAAGGACAATTGAAAGAAACACACCACGATGATATGCTAACTTCCAAACGAAATTTTTCCCCTGCCCAGCATATCAAGAAAAATGACCAGTTCTGAGCACGTGGAGAATAGTTCTAGCGATCCTGCTACTTTCCGAAAATAGTTCTGCTGTTTTTAGCCCGAAAAAGGTCAATTGAAAGAAACACACCACGATGATGTGCTAACTTCCAAACGAAATTTTTCCCCTGCCCAGCATATCACAAAAAATAACCAGTTCTGAGCACGTGGAGAATAGTTCTAGCGATCCTGGTACTTTTCGAAAATAGTTCTGCTGTTTTTAGCCCGAAAAAGGACAATTGAAAGAAACATACCACGATGATATGCTAACTTCCAAACGAAATTTTTCCCCTGCCCAGCATATCACAAAAAATGACCAGTTCTGAGCACGTGGAGAATAGTTCTAGCGATCCTGGTACTTTTCGAAAATAATTCTGCTGTTTTTAGCCCGAAAGAGGACAATTGAAAAAAACACACCACGATGATATGCTAACTTCCAAACGAAATTTTTTCCCCTGCCCAGCATATCACGAAAAATACCAGTTCTGAGCACGTGGAGAATAGTTCTAGCGATCCTGGTACTTTTCGAAAATAGTTCTGCTGTTTTTAGCCCGAAAAAGGACAATTGAAAAAAACACACCACGATGAGCTAACTTCCAAACGAAATTTTTCCCCTGCCCAGCATATCACGAAAAACTACCAGTTCTGAGCACGTGGAGAATAGTTCTAACGATCCTAGTACTTTTCGAAAATAGTTCTGCTGTTTTTAGCCTGAAAAAGGACAATTGAAAAAAACACACCACAATGATATGCTAACTTCCAAACGAAATTTTTTCCCCTGCCCAGCATATCACGAAAAATACCAGTTCTGAGCACGTGGAGAATAGTTCTAGCGATCCTGGTACTTTTTGAAAATAGTTCTGCTGTTTTTAGCCCGAAAAAGGACAATTGAAAGAAACACACCACGATGATATGCTAACTTCCAAACGAAATTTTTCCCCTGCCCAGCATATCAAGAAAAATGACCAGTTCTGAGCACGTGGAGAATAGTTCTAGCGATCCTGCTACTTTCCGAAAATAGTTCTGCTGTTTTTAGCCCGAAAAAGGTCAATTGAAAGAAACACACCACGATGATGTGCTAACTTCCAAACGAAATTTTTCCCCTGCCCAGCATATCACAAAAAATAACCAGTTCTGAGCACGTGGAGAATAGTTCTAGCGATCCTGGTACTTTTCGAAAATAGTTCTGCTGTTTTTAGCCCGAAAAAGGACAATTGAAAGAAACATACCACGATGATATGCTAACTTCCAAACGAAATTTTTCCCCTGCCCAGCATATCACAAAAAATGACCAGTTCTGAGCACGTGGAGAATAGTTCTAGCGATCCTGGTACTTTTCGAAAATAATTCTGCTGTTTTTAGCCCGAAAAAGGACAATTGAAAAAAACACACCACGATGATATGCTAACTTCCAAACGAAATTTTTCCCTGCCCAGCATATCACGAAAAACTAATAGTTCTGAGAACGTGGAGAATAGTTCTAACGATCCTAGTACTTTTCGAAAATAGTTCTGCTGTTTTTAGCCCGAAAAAGGACAATTGAAAAAAACACACCACGATGATATGCTAACTTCCAAACGAAATTTTTTCCCCTGCCCAGCATATCACGAAAAATACCAGTTCTGAGCACGTGGAGAATAGTTCTACCGATCCTGGTACTTTTCGAAAATAGTTCTGCTGTTTTTAGCCCGAAAAAGGACAATTGAAAGAAACATACCACGATGATATGCTAACTTTCAAACGAAATTATTCCCCTGCCCAGCATATCACGAAAAATGACCAGTTCTGAGCACGTGGAGAATAGTTCTAGCGATCCTGGTACTTTTAGAAAATAGTTCTGCTGTTTTTAGCCCGAAAAAGGACAATTGAAAAAAACACACCACGATGAGCTAACTTCCAAACGAAATTTTTCCCCTGCCCAGCATATCACGAAAAATTACCAGTTCTGAGCACGTGGAGAATAGTTCTAGCGATCCTGGTACTTTTCGAAAATAGTTCTGCTGTTTTTAGCCCGAAAAAGGACAATTGAAAAAAACACACCACGACGATATGCTAACTTCCAAACGAAATTTTTCCCCTGAACAGCATATCACGAAAAACTGCCAGTTCTGAGCACGTGGAGAATAGTTCTAACGATCCTAGTACTTTTCGAAAATAGTTCTGCTGTTTTTAGCCCGAAAAAGGACAATTGAAAAAAACACACCACGATGATATGCTAACTTTCAAACGAAATTTTTCCCCTGCCCAGCATATCACGAAAAATGACCAGTTCTGAGCACGTGGAGAATAGTTCTAGCGATCCTGGTACTTTTCGAAAATAGTTCTGCTGTTTTTAGCCCGAAAAAGGACAATTGAAAAAAACACACCACGATGAGCTAACTTCCAAACGAAATTTTTCCCCTGCCCAGCATATCACAAAAAACTACCAGTTCTGAGCACGTGGAGAATAGTTCTAACGATCCTAGTACTTTTCGAAAATAGTTCTTCTGTTTTTAGCCTGAAAAAAGACAATTGAAAAAAACACACCACAATGATATGCTAACTTCCAAACGAAATTTTTTCCCCTGCCCAGCATATCACGAAAAATACCAGTTCTGAGCACGTGGAGAATAGTTCTAGCGATCCTGGTACTTTTTGAAAATAGTTCTGCTGTTTTTAGCCCGAAAAAGGACAATTGAAAGAAACACACCACGATGATATGCTAACTTCCAAACGAAATTTTTCCCCTGCCCAGCATATCAAGAAAAATGACCAGTTCTGAGCACGTGGAGAATAGTTCTAGCGATCCTGCTACTTTCCGAAAATAGTTCTGCTGTTTTTAGCCCGAAAAAGGTCAATTGAAAGAAACACACCACGATGATGTGCTAACTTCCAAACGAAATTTTTCCCCTGCCCAGCATATCACAAAAAATAACCAGTTCTGAGCACGTGGAGAATAGTTCTAGCGATCCTGGTACTTTTCGAAAATAGTTCTGCTGTTTTTAGCCCGAAAAAGAACAATTGAAAGAAACATACCACGATGATATGCTAACTTCCAAACGAAATTTTTCCCCTGCCCAGCATATCACGAAAAATGACCAGTTCTGAGCACGTGGAGAATAGTTCTAGCGATCCTGGTACTTTTCGAAAATAATTCTGCTGTTTTTAGCCCGAAAAAGGACAATTGAAAAAAACACACCACGATGATATGCTAACTTCCAAACGAAATTTTTCCCCTGCCCAGCATATCAAGAAAAATGACCAGTTCTGAGCACGTGGAGAATAGTTCTAGCGATCCTGCTACTTTCCGAAAATAGTTCTGCTGTTTTTAGCCCGAAAAAGGTCAATTGAAAGAAACACACCACGATGATGTGCTAACTTCCAAACGAAATTTTTCCCCTGCCCAGCATATCACAAAAAATAACCAGTTCTGAGCACGTGGAGAATAGTTCTAGCGATCCTGGTACTTTTCGAAAATAGTTCTGCTGTTTTTAGCCCGAAAAAGAACAATTGAAAGAAACATACCACGATGATATGCTAACTTCCAAACGAAATTTTTCCCCTGAACAGCATATCACGAAAAATGACCAGTTCTGAGCACGTGGAGAATAGTTCTAGCGATCCTGGTACTTTTCGAAAATAATTCTACTGTTTTAAGCCCGAAAAAGGACAATTGAAAAAAACACACCACGATGATATGCTAACTTCCAAACGAAATTTTTCCCCTGAACAGCATATCAAGAAAAACTGCCAGTTCTGAGCACGTGGAGAATAGTTCTAACGATCCTAGTACTTTTCGAAAATAGTTCTGCTGTTTTTAGCCCGAAAAAGGACAATTGAAAAAAACACACCACGATGATATGCTAACTTCCAAACGAAATTTTTCCCCTGCCCAGCATATCACGAAAAAAGACCAGTTCTGAGCACGTGGAGCATGGTTCTAGCGATCCTGGTACTTTTCGAAAATAGTTCTGCTGTTTTTAGCCCGAAAAAGGACAATTGAAAGAAACATACCACGATGATATGCTAACTTTCAAACGAAATTATTCCCCTGCCCAGCATATCACGAAAAATGACCAGTTCTGAGCACGTGGAGAATAGTTCTAGCGATCCTGGTACTTTTAGAAAATAGTTCTGCTGTTTTTAGCCCGAAAAAGGACAATTGAAAAAAACACACCACGATGAGCTAACTTCCAAACGAAATTTTTCCCCTGCCCAGCATATCACGAAAAATTACCAGTTCTGAGCACGTGGAGAATAGTTCTAGCGATCCTGCTACTTTTCGAAAATAGTTCTGGTGTTTTTAGCCCGAAAAAGGACAATTGAAAAAAACACACCACGATGATATGCTAACTTCCAAACGAAATTTTTCCCCTGAACAGCATCTCACGAAAAACTGCCAGTTCTGAGCACGTGGAGAATAGTTCTAACGATCCTAGTACTTTTCGAAAATAGTTCTGCTGTTTTTAGCCTGAAAAAAGACAATTGAAAAAAACACACCACAATGATATGCTAACTTCCAAACGAAATTTTTTCCCCTGCCCAGCATATCACGAAAAATACCAGTTCTGAGCACGTGGAGAATAGTTCTAGCGATCCTGGTACTTTTTGAAAATAGTTCTGCTGTTTTTAGCCCGAAAAAGGACAATTGAAAGAAACACACCACGATGATATGCTAACTTCCAAACGAAATTTTTCCCCTGCCCAGCATATCAAGAAAAATGACCAGTTCTGAGCACGTGGAGAATAGTTCTAGCGATCCTGCTACTTTCCGAAAATAGTTCTGCTGTTTTTAGCCCGAAAAAGGTCAATTGAAAGAAACACACCACGATGATGTGCTAACTTCCAAACGAAATTTTTCCCCTGCCCAGCATATCACAAAAAATAACCAGTTCTGAGCACGTGGAGAATAGTTCTAGCGATCCTGGTACTTTTCGAAAATAGTTCTGCTGTTTTTAGCCCGAAAAAGGACAATTGAAAGAAACATACCACGATGATATGCTAACTTCCAAACGAAATTTTTCCCCTGCCCAGCATATCACGAAAAATGACCAGTTCTGAGCACGTGGAGAATAGTTCTAGCGATCCTGGTACTTTTCGAAAATAATTCTGCTGTTTTTAGCCCGAAAAAGGACAATTGAAAAAAACACACCACGATGATATGCTAACTTCCAAACGAAATTTTTCCCCTGCCCAGCATATCAAGAAAAATGACCAGTTCTGAGCACGTGGAGAATAGTTCTAGCGATCCTGCTACTTTCCGAAAATAGTTCTGCTGTTTTTAGCCCGAAAAAGGTCAATTGAAAGAAACACACCACGATGATGTGCTAACTTCCAAACGAAATTTTTCCCCTGCCCAGCATATCACAAAAAATAACCAGTTCTGAGCACGTGGAGAATAGTTCTAGCGATCCTGGTACTTTTCGAAAATAGTTCTGCTGTTTTTAGCCCGAAAAAGAACAATTGAAAGAAACATACCACGATGATATGCTAACTTCCAAACGAAATTTTTCCCCTGAACAGCATATCACGAAAAATGACCAGTTCTGAGCACGTGGAGAATAGTTCTAGCGATCCTGGTACTTTTCGAAAATAATTCTACTGTTTTAAGCCCGAAAAAGGACAATTGAAAAAAACACACCACGATGATATGCTAACTTCCAAACGAAATTTTTCCCCTGAACAGCATATCAAGAAAAACTGCCAGTTCTGAGCACGTGGAGAATAGTTCTAACGATCCTAGTACTTTTCGAAAATAGTTCTGCTGTTTTTAGCCCGAAAAAGGACAATTGAAAAAAACACACCACGATGATATGCTAACTTCCAAACGAAATTTTTCCCCTGCCCAGCATATCACGAAAAAAGACCAGTTCTGAGCACGTGGAGCATGGTTCTAGCGATCCTGGTACTTTTCGAAAATAGTTCTGCTGTTTTTAGCCCGAAAAAGGACAATTGAAAGAAACATACCACGATGATATGCTAACTTTCACACGAAATTATTCCCCTGCCCAGCATATCACGAAAAATGACCAGTTCTGAGCACGTGGAGAATAGTTCTAGCGATCCTGGTACTTTTAGAAAATAGTTCTGCTGTTTTTAGCCCGAAAAAGGACAATTGAAAAAAACACACCACGATGAGCTAACTTCCAAACGAAATTTTTCCCCTGCCCAGCATATCACGAAAAATGACCAGTTCTGAGCACGTGGAGAATAGTTCTAGCGATCCTGCCACTTTTCGAAAATAGTTCTGGTGTTTTTAGCCCGAAAAAGGACAATTGAAAAAAACACACCACGATGATATGCTAACTTCCAAACGAAATTTTTCCCCTGAAGAGCATCTCACGAAAAACTGCCAGTTCTGAGCACGTGGAGAATAGTTCTAACGATCCTAGTACTTTTCGAAAATAGTTCTGCTGTTTTTAGCCCGAAAAAGGACAATTGAAAAAAACACACCACGATGATATGCTAACTTCCAAACGAAATTTTTCCCCTGCCCAGCATATCACGAAAAAAGACCAGTTCTGAGCACGTGGAGCATGGTTCTAGCGATCCTGGTACTTTTCGAAAATAGTTCTGCTGTTTTTAGCCCGAAAAAGGACAATTGAAAAAAACACACCACGATGATATGCTAACTTTCAAACGAAATTATTCCCCTGCCCAGCATATCACGAAAAATGACCAGTTCTGACCACGTGGAGAATAGTTCTAGCGATCCTGGTACTTTTCGAAAATAGTTCTGCTGTTTTTAGCCCGAAAAAGGACAATTGAAAAAAACACACCACGATGAGCTAACTTCCAAACGAAATTTTTCCCCTGCCCAGCATATCACGAAAAATTACCAGTTCTGAGCACGTGGAGAATAGTTCTAGCGATCCTGGTACTTTCCGAAAATAGTTCTGGTGTTTTTAGCCCGAAAAAGGACAATTGAAAAAAACACACCACGATGATATGCTAACTTCCAAACGAAATTTTTCCCCTGCCCAGCATATAACGAAAAAGTAATAGTTCTGAGCACGTGGAGAATAGTTCTAGCGATTCTGCTACTTTCGGAAAATAGTTCTGCTGTTTTTAGCCCGAAAAAGGTCAATTGAAAGAAACACACCACGATGATGTGCTAACTTCCAAACGAAATTTTTCCCCTGCCCAGCATATCACAAAAAATAACCAGTTCTGAGCACGTGGAGAATAGTTCTAGCGATCCTGGTACTTTTCGAAAATAGTTCTGCTGTTTTTAGCCCGAAAAAGGACAATTGAAAGAAACATACCACGATGATA
The DNA here is from genome assembly GCA_951812415.1 of Beris morrisii. Lineage (NCBI taxonomy): Eukaryota > Metazoa > Arthropoda > Insecta > Diptera > Stratiomyidae > Beris > Beris morrisii. The sequence continues at coordinate 73,901,345 of OX638312.1, read as the reverse complement.
TGCTAACTTCCAAACGAAATTTTTCCCCTGCCCAGCATATCACGAAAAATGACCAGTTCTGAGCACGTGGAGAATAGTTCTAGCGATCCTGGTACTTTTCGAAAATAATTCTGCTGTTTTTAGCCCGAAAGAGGACAATTGAAAAAAACACACCACGATGATATGCTAACTTCCAAACGAAATTTTTTCCCCTGCCCAGCATATCACGAAAAATACCAGTTCTGAGCACGTGGAGAATAGTTCTAGCGATCCTGGTACTTTTCGAAAATAGTTCTGCTGTTTTTAGCCCGAAAAGGGACAATTGAAAAAAACACACTACGATGATATGCTAACTTCCAAACGAAATTTTTCCCCTGCCCAGTATATCACGAAAGAGGACTAGTTCTGAGCACGTGGAGAATAGTTCTAGCGATCCTGGTACTTTTCGAAAATAATTCTGCTGTTTTTAGCCCGAAAAAGGACAATTGAAAAAAACACACCACGATGATATGCTAACTTCCAAACGAAATTTTTCCCCTGCCCAGCATATCACGAAAAACTAATAGTTCTGAGCACGTGGAGAATAGTTCTAACGATTATAGTACTTTTCGAAAATAGTTCTGCTGTTTTTAGCCTGAAAAAGGACAATTGAAAAAAACACACCACGATGATATGCTAACTTCCAAACGAAATTTTTTCCCCTGCCCAGCATATCACGAAAAATACCAGTTCTGAGCACGTGGAGAATAGTTCTAGCGATCCTGGTACTTTTTGAAAATAGTTCTGCTGTTTTTAGCCCGAAAAAGGACAATTGAAAGAAACACACCACGATGATATGCTAACTTCCAAACGAAATTTTTCCCCTGCCCAGAGCATATCAAGAAAAATGACCAGTTCTGAGCACGTGGAGAATAGTTCTAGCGATCCTGCTACTTTTCGAAAATAGTTCTGCTGTTTTTAGCCCGAAAAAGGTCAATTGAAAAAAACACACCACGATGATGTGCTAAGTTCCAAACGAAATTTTTCCCCTGCCCAGCACATCACAAAAAATAACCAGTTCTGAGCACGTGGAGAATAGTTCTAGCGATCCTGGTACTTTTCGAAAATAATTCTGCTGTTTTTAGCCCGAAAAAGGACAATTGAAAAAAACACACCACGATGATATGCTAACTTCCAAACGAAATTTTTTCCCCTGCCCAGCATATCACGAAAAATACCAGTTCTGAGCACGTGGAGAATAGTTCTAGCGATCCTGGTACTTTTCGAAAATAGTTCTGCTGTTTTTAGCCCGAAAAGGGACAATTGAAAAAAACACACTACGATGATATGCTAACTTCCAAACGAAATTTTTCCCCTGCCCAGCATATCACGAAAAAGGACTAGTTCTGAGCACGTGGAGAATAGTTCTAGCGATCCTGGTACTTTTCGAAAATAATTCTGCTGTTTTTAGCCCGAAAAAGGACAATTGAAAAAAACACACCACGATGATATGCTAACTTCCAAACGAAATTTTTCCCCTGCCCAGCATATAACGAAAAAGTAATAGTTCTGAGCACGTGGAGAATAGTTCTAACGATCCTAGTACTTTTCGAAAATAGTTCTGCTGTTTTTAGCCTGAAAAAGGACAATTGAAAAAAACACACCACGATGATATGCTAACTTCCAAACGAAATTTTTCCCCTGCCCAGCATATCACGAAAAATGACCAGTTCTGAGCACGTGGAGAATAGTTCTAGCGATCCTGGTACTTTTCGAAAATAGTTCTGCTGTTTTTAGCCCGAAAAAGGACAATTGAAAGAAACACACCACGATGATATGCTAACTTCCAAACGAAATTTTTCCCCTGCCCAGCATATCAAGAAAAATGACCAGTTCTGAGCACGTGGAGAATAGTTCTAGCGATCCTGGTACTTTTCGAAAATAGTTCTGCTGTTTTTAGCCCGAAAAAGGACAATTGAAAAAAACACACTACGATGATATGCTAACTTCCAAACGAAATTTTTCCCCTGCCCAGCATATCACGAAAAATGACCAGTTCTGAGTACGTGAAGAATAGTTCTAGCGATCCTGGTACTTTTCGAAAATAGTTCTGCTGTTTTTAGCCCGAAAAAGGACAATTGAAAAAAACACACCACGATGATATGCTAACTTCCAAACGAAATTTTTCCCCTGCCCAGCATATCACGAAAAATGACCAGTTCTGAGCACGTGGAGAATAGTTCTAGCGATCCTGGTACTTTTCGAAAATAGTTCTGCTGTTTTTAGCCTGAAAAAGGACAATTGAAAGAAACACACCGCGATGATATCCTAACTTCCAAACGAAATTTTTCCCCTGCCCAGCATATCACGAAAAACTAATAGTTCTGAGCACGTGGAGAATAGTTCTAACGATCCTAGTACTTTTCGAAAATAGTTCTGCTGTTTTTAGCCCGAAAAAGGACAATTGAAAAAAACACACCACGATGATATGCTAACTTCCAAACGAAATTTTTTCCCCTGCCCAGCATATCACGAAAAATACCAGTTCTGAGCACGTGGAGAATAGTTCTAGCGATCCTGGTACTTTTCGAAAATAGTTCTGCTGTTTTTAGCCCGAAAAAGGACAATTGAAAGAAACACACCACGATGATATGCTAACTTCCAAACGAAATTTTTCCCCTGCCCAGCATATCAAGAAAAATGACCAGTTCTGAGCACGTGGAGAATAGTTCTAGCGATCCTGCTACTTTTCGAAAATAGTTCTGCTGTTTTTAGCCCGAAAAAGGTCAATTGAAAGAAACACACCACGATGATGTGCTAACTTCCAAACGAAATTTTTCCCCTGCCCAGCATATCACAAAAAACTAATAGTTCTGAGCACGTGGCGAATAGTTCTAACGATCCTAGTACTTTTCGAAAATAGTTCTGCTGTTTTTAGCCCGAAAAAGGACAATTGAAAAAAACACACCACGATGATATGCTAACTTCCAAACGAAATTTTTCCCCTGCCCAGCATATCAAGAAAAATGACCAGTTCTGAGCACGTGGAGAATAGTTCTAGCGATCCTGGTACTTTTCGAAAATAGTTCTGCTGTTTTTAGCCCGAAAAAGGACAATTGAAAAAAACACACTACGATGATATGCTAACTTCCAAACGAAATTTTTCCCCTGCCCAGCATATCACGAAAAATGACCAGTTCTGAGTACGTGAAGAATAGTTCTAGCGATCCTGGTACTTTTCGAAAATAGTTCTGCTGTTTTTAGCCCGAAAAAGGACAATTGAAAAAAACACACCACGATGATATGCTAACTTCCAAACGAAATTTTTCCCCTGCCCAGCATATCACGAAAAATGACCAGTTCTGAGCACGTGGAGAATAGTTCTAGCGATCCTGGTACTTTTCGAAAATAGTTCTGCTGTTTTTAGCCTGAAAAAGGACAATTGAAAGAAACACACCGCGATGATATCCTAACTTCCAAACGAAATTTTTCCCCTGCCCAGCATATCACGAAAAACTAATAGTTCTGAGCACGTGGAGAATAGTTCTAACGATCCTAGTACTTTTCGAAAATAGTTCTGCTGTTTTTAGCCCGAAAAAGGACAATTGAAAAAAACACACCACGATGATATGCTAACTTCCAAACGAAATTTTTCCCCTGCCCAGCATATCAAGAAAAATGACCAGTTCTGAGCACGTGGAGAATAGTTCTAGCGATCCTGGTACTTTTCGAAAATAGTTCTGCTGTTTTTAGCCCGAAAAAGGACAATTGAAAGAAACACACCACGATGATATGCTAACTTCCAAACGAAATTTTTCCCCTGCCCAGCATATCAAGAAAAATGACCAGTTCTGAGCACGTGGAGAATAGTTCTAGCGATCCTGGTACTTTTCGAAAATAGTTCTGCTGTTTTTAGCCCGAAAAAGGACAATTGAAAGAAACATACCACGATGATATGCTAACTTCCAAACGAAATTTTTCCCCTGCCCAGCATATCACGAAAAATGACCAGTTCTGAGCACGTGGAGAATAGTTCTAGCGATCCTGGTACTTTTCGAAAATAATTCTGCTGTTTTTAGCCCGAAAAAGGACAATTGAAAAAAACACACCACGATGATATGCTAACTTCCAAACGAAATTTTTTCCCCTGCCCAGCATATCACGAAAAATACCAGTTCTGAGCACGTGGAGAATAGTTCTAGCGATCCTGGTACTTTTCGAAAATAGTTCTGCTGTTTTTAGCCCGAAAAAGGACAATTGAAAGAAACACACCACGTTTTTATACTCTAGATGAAATCATATAGAGTATTATAAGTTTAATCCAGCCCAAAAGTTTGTAACGCATAGAACCAAGCCTCGGACGAAAAAAAGTTATATACTATTTTTTGTTTATTTGTGGCCAAAAACCTCAAATCCGCCTGACGTCCGTCCGTCCGTCCGTCCGTCCGTCCGTCCGTCCATCCGTCCGTCCGTCCGTCTGTCCGTTAGCACGATAACTCAAGAACGCCTTCACCTAGGGTCATGAAATTTTGAATCTGGATGTTTGGTTGAATTTGTAAGGCTAAGTTCGTTAACGGGCAAAATCGTCCTACTCCTTCGGGTAGCTGCCATACAAAATGTCCTTAAAACACGTGTTCAAGAATATTGGTGGATAACTTTAGAAGGGTTTAACCTACGTCTTTGAAATTTTGTATGTATTATTTTTCCAATAGTTGGAGCTAAATGTATGATTATGAAGAAAATCCTGTTAGTCCTTCGTGTAGCTGCCATACAAATATCCTGTCAAAATGTATTCACTTACAAAACTCAGAATAACTCAAGTAATCTTTTAGCTACGAATTCGGAATTTTGTACAAGTTAGTTTTGAGTGAAAAAAAAATCGAAGTTCACTAATCAGCGAAATCCTTTTACTCCTTCTGGTAGCTGCCATATAAAATGTCCTTAAAACATGTGGTCAAGAATATTGGTCGATACCTTTAGAAGGGTTTAAGCTATGACATTGAAATTTTGTATGTGTTATTTTTCCAATAGTTGGAGCTAAATATATGATTATGAAGAAAATCCTGTTAGTCCTTCGTGTAGCTGCCATACAAATATCCTGTCAAAATGTATTCACTTAATTTACGAAACTCACTATAACTCAAGTAATCTTTTAGCTACGAACTCGGAATTTTGTACAAGTTAGTTTTGAGTAAAAACAAAGTCGAATTTTACTAATTAGCGAAATCCTTTTTCTCCTTCTGGTAGCTGCCATACAAAATGTCCTTAAAACACGTCTTGAAGAATATTGGTCGATAACTTTAGAAGGGTTTAAGCTACGACATCGAAATTTTGTATGTGTTATTTTTCCAATAGTTGGAGCTAAATATATAATTATGAAGGAAATCCTGTTAGTCCTTCGTGTAGCTGCCATACAAATATCCTGTCAAAATGTATTCAATTAATTTACGAAACTCACAATAACTCAAGTAATCTTTTCAGTACGAATTCGGAATTTTGTACAAGTTAGTTTTGAGCGAAAATGAAGTTCGAGTTTACTTATCAGTGAAATCCTTTTACTCCTTCTGGTAGCTGCCATACAAAATATCCTTAAAACACGTGTTCAACAATATTTTCCGATAACTTTTGAACGCTTCAAGCTACGAATTTGAAATTTTGTACACATGAATTTTTGAATGGTTCCAAGGAAAAGGATATGTAAGAAATCGAATGAGTCCTTCCTGCACCTCCCATGTGAAAGTCCTTCAAAAAGGACATTTTTGCGATGACTTACCCAGTTCAAGGTATGAAATTAAGCACTGAATATTGTCTTTTAGTTTTGAGTAGCAATCTAATGGCAGTCCTTAATAAAGGACATACAACATGCACACACGTAATTCTACTTTATCCCCAACTACAATATAAATCGAAGTTCAGTATTCATCTAGAGTATTATACGATTGGCTTGCAGCCGATCGTGACTGCAGTATGTTTTTATCTGGATCAGATCACAATTGAAAAAAACGATGTGGATCAACCCAAAAGCTTGTTTAGCAGGGTTAACAATCCTTTTGGTAAGTGCCTTGGATAAACTGTATTTGGCGGGGCTGCGTGTAGTTCGGTGATGAAACTCTGTAGAAAATGCACAGAAATTTAAAGGCTTTTTCAATAATTTTGTACATGCTGTCTCTATATTACACATAGACTTAAATTTCCGTACAAAATATGTGTGTTTTTCTCAACTGGATCAGATCACAATTGAAAAAAACGATGTGGATCATTCCAAAAGCTAATATAGCAGGGTTAACAATCCTGTTGGTAAATACCTCGGATAAACTGTCAGCTGCCCTGGAGGCAAAGTTTCGTTTACTATACGACGAAACGGCACTGTACAAAGGTCATATAAACAAAAACTTTTTATATAATTTTGTACATTCTGTCTCTATCTTACACATGGACTTGCATTTCCGTACAAAATGTATTGAGTTTCCACGACTTTCCGACGAGCATGTTCCAGTGGCGTATCCAGACCTTGATGTTGGGGGGGGGGGGAAATTTTTTTGATTTGGTTATTTTGTTTGATCAAGTTCTGCGTGAATTTAGCTACATAGAGTGCTCTTAGCAAAATAAAGTGTCCTCTGATGACGGGATCATATTGTTTTCATCTTGTTATTGGTCATTCCTGCAAGAATCGCTAAAGGTGTGACCTTACCATCTCCGATACTTTTGAAAATTTTTGTACTTGAAGACCTAGTGAAAAAAATAATTGAAATTCAAGTTTTTGTTTCTATATAATTTTTTAACTAACAAAAACAACAACAAAAAATAACCCCTACTTTATTATTCAAGGATAAAAATTACCAGAGATATGAATTTTCAAAGAGGACTCGGACATCTTTTTTGGGAAGTCTTTAACATACTATGTATAACTAACAAAAAAAATGAGATAGAAAAAAAAAAATTTAAATCATATTTTTTTTCATTGATTCTTCGAGTACACAAATTTTCAAAAGAATCGACGATGATAAGGACACACTTTTAGCGATCCCTGATTAAATGACCCTTTTTCTATAAAATAATTGAGAACCACTATAATGTTCTTCGATTTTTTTTACCCCGATCCCATTCAGAATTTTGGAAAAAAATGTCAAGGATAATTTTTATTGCGACAACCTTCCCCTTAAAAATAAGCCATATTTTATTATTCTAGGATAGAAATTACCAGAGATATGCATTTTAAAAGAGGAATTTGACACCATTTTTGCGAAAACTTTAACATACTATAACTAACAAAAAAAATGAGATAGAAACAAAAAATTGAATTTCAATTATTTTTTTCACTAGTTCTTAAAGTACGAAAATTTTCAAAAGAATCGGAGATGGTGAGGTCTGAGGTGATTTTTGGTCTGAGGTCATTTTTGGCGATTCTTGATGGAATGACCCTACGGTCACCATTCTGTTCTGTTCTTCGCATTGCAACGCAGAACTACAGTAAATGCTAATTACAGTCCACATTGCGTTGGAGTAAAAAAAATCGGAGAACGGTTGAAGTATGTATGTTTAAAAAATTCGGAATTGCTCTTGGGGGGGCGGCCGTCCTCCCTGTATCCGCCAATGGCATGTTCTGCCTGTTGCGTGCAAATACCTGCTATAAATTGAATTTACTGGTCATTACTGCTGAATCACGTGGCGCCATCTGTGAAAATGCTAAAATAGTGGACATTTAAAAAAGCTTTAAAAGCGCAAAACTCTATGATCCCATTATTTCTTTGTAGTTGTTTTCAATGTAAAACGAATTATTTTGATCTTGATCAAAATGAAAAAACCACACCTAACAAAAGCTTGCACTTTAATAGAAAACTTGGTTTTTATCATCCAAGTCATGCACCCGCCATACAAAATTGTTGCGATTTGTATGGGGCTGTCATGTTTGTTATGACTCTGGTTTTTTATGTTCAATTCAGCTGCGCGGCTATAGTTCAGAGGGCTCTGCACGCAGTTGGCATCAGATCAGGTATCGCTGTAATGTCAATGACTCATAGATGGCGCTTTTGCACTAAAGTGACTTTGAATCGCGATAAACGGCAAGGATTTTTTACCGGTTTTTTCACTGCGCTTTCATTCGAGCAGTTATTTTGCCCAGCTTTGCACGTATCGTTAAAACTAGAACCTTATTAGACTTGTCCAATATTTTGAAATTAGACAATTTGTTAAATTGAAGTACTAACAATAATTTTTGAAACGTAATTGAAAGTGAATGTAGAACTCGATAACTTAATCTGACAAAGTGAATTATTACATTTCGACAGTTGAATTTTATATGAGATTTGCGTTATTGATTTATGAAAAATATATATGAGTGCTATTGGAAAGGAGTTGGCTATTTGAAATCGAAATCTTTTCTTGAATTTAAACATTGAATTGAACAGAACTAGGTAAACCTCAAAATCCGCGAAAATTATGAATTAAGTAATAATTATTTAACAAAAAATAAAATTTAACTATAAAAACCAATTTTAACGATCCGGCATTGTTTTCTGTAAAATCTGATTTAATCCCGTATCTTGGGCACACTTTCTCAGCCCGAAGAACTGGATACAGTACAGTTTCTCAGCTCAACGAGCTGGAAACATTTTACCATATCAACATACTCATGCTGTATGCTGACATTGGGCTCAGCTTGATGTGTCAGAAGTGCTTCCTAGTTCTAAATATGTAAGTAAATTAAAAAAAATTAAGCAAAAAGTAAAATACATAATTAATATATAGCCGATTTTCTAAAAAAAAGTTGGCAGTACTGATCATCGCAAAGATATGAGCTTCAAATTTATACAGTGGTTGGAGTGTGATTTTCTTTATTAAACACAACTTATAAGTAATGATATTTTCTCTTTTCGAATAACTAGGATCAGTCACAACCGCTGTATCGATTAAAAGATGCGGCCCATATTCTGCAAAACCCATGCTTTTGTTTTTCACTTAGACGGTTTTATTGGTGTAGAATGCCCCCACTATCTACAGAAAAAAAGGGCGGAAAAAATGGAAGAAACATAATTTGGGTATCATTTGTTTTCATGCTTGTGCAAGGAGTAAACGCAATACTTTATCCTCTAACGACTGATTTGTTATTTTTACGGAGCCAACTTTAATTTACAGTGTGTGCATTGAGTAATGTGTGAGGCTTAGCCAATATTTCAACTCGTTTATAGAAATTGTTTTTGATTACTAATAGAAATTGCTTTAACAATTCGTATTAAGTGTTAATTGTTAATTTCAAAAAGTTTTCAATTTTGTTATAATTAAAAATTGATTTTGATTATTAGACATTGTTTTAACAATTCGTGTTTAGCGTTAATTTTAAAAGAAGTTAAATTAGTACGCACAACATTATATAGGTGAATTTGTCTCGAACGACAGGTGCATATTGTAGCCTTATTGCTTCCTGAAGTAATACATTACCTTCACCGGCTTTCATTCTTGTGCAAGGAGTTAACGCAATACTTAATCCTCTTACTACTGATTTTTAATTTTTACGGAGCCATTTTAGAGTTGCAGTGTGTGTATTGTGTAATGTGTGACACTAAGCCAATGTTTTAACTCGTTTGTAGAAATAGTTTTAATTATTAATAGACATTGTTTTAACAATTCGTGCTTAGTGCTTATTGTTAATTTTAAAAGACGATAAAACAGCACGCAGAACATTATATGGTATAAATATAAAATTGGTTTAGAACGATATGTAGTAAAGTACAGGTGCTTATTGTAAATTATTGCAACCTGAAGTGATACGATACATTATCTTCAGCGGCAACTCACTAAGTTTTTTTAAGTAGACAGTAGGAAATTTATTCCCAGTAGGACCAGTAATGATTACAGAATCGATTCAGTAATCATTATTCGTAAGCGACTATGTCGCTTTTTCAGATTACAACATCGATTCTTTTAACATAGCGATGTCCTAGGCGGTAATGTATAGCTTAATAGCTGAACTGTTGCCATTTGCATGGCTAAATAATCGATTATGGAATGAATGGAAAATGAAATGTTACCATTGACATGATTTTGGAATCTATTAGAGAATGAATGAAAAAAGAAAAGTTACCGACATGATTACTCGTATAGAATAAAGCGTATTTGTCTACGAAAAAAAAAATTAATTATATTCTTCAATAAGATAATTCATAAAAACATTTTGTAAAATATTTAATTAATAAAATTTTCTTTATTTGCCTTCGCCATTGCTTGGCGTGAAATGCATGCATTTTTGAAAATCCGGTTTTTATTTATTTGAAACGCCTTTTTGATGGCTTTTTTTAAATCGTCGGCGCAGTACCCATCTTCTCTCGATAGAGCTCCTTTAAATAGAAATGATCTTAAAGTAAAATGGTATAGTTATGATTGTTGTGATTGTACTTACCAAATAATACGTCCACAACATTTTTATAGTTTCGAAATGCTTCCTTCCCGCGCAAGCCGTCATAATTGAAGTCTAGAATTATTTGTTCACCAAATAGTTTATTAAACCGCTTTTTTAAAGGATCATTACCAATAATGAGTTTTACTGTATTTATCTGTAAAAAATATATTTTGTGAAAACAACATAATTTTTTAACTAGGAAATAGTAGGTACTTACGAACTCTTCTTTATTTTCGGCAATGTCTTCGTCGATTTTTTTGAGATCTTCCTTTGAATTTACCGGAAAACGAGACACGTTTTCGTTTACTACTGTTTTTTTTTTTAATATCTGCTTTAATAATGCAGTATTGGTCGCAATGGCCTTCATTATTTCTATATTTTCCTTTTTTATTAATTCTGGAATTATTGTAAAATGTAATTCAGTTTTGGAATGGTTGTTTTAAAATTCAATACCTGTTAAGTTGTCAATTTTTTCTTCAATTTTTTTCTCAAATTTTTCTGGAAAATGTAATTGGTGTGTAAATACATATGTATTAAGTAATTACATTATTATAATTTTATTACTTACTATTATTTAGTTCAGACGCACCTAAATCTGCATTGCAGCGATGCAACGGAGTCGCGTTGAAGTGTTGTAGAGGTGGTTCAAATTTGTTGTGCTGCAATGACTTCTGTCCTTCAAAGTTTTTAGACATTTTGCTATAAAGTGATAATAAATAATATAGATTACATTATGTATTAATTATGATGTATTGATGGTTTTCTACAATAAGAATTATTTCATTACATCATTACTTACTTTACGAGACATATTCGTGAAGAAGAGGAATCAATAATATATGATTGCCATATGGTAGACATACTAATTTGAATGCTACTTCCTTCAAATCAAACATTTCTGGTTGTTCGGCTGTATTTCGATCTGCCAAAACTATCCCAATTTTAGATGAATCCAGTGGTTCATTGAAGAAACTCATAAGGTTCAATAGCCGCTTTCCAATTATAAATTTTCCCTCTGTATTATCAACAAATGCCGTAATTTGTATAGGCTCATAAGGAAATATGCAGCAATAGTTATTAGGTTCAATTAAGCTGAGGTAGTGCAAGTTCGTCTGGTAGCTTATTATATCTCCATGTCTGTTTCTAGTGAATCCGCACACTTTTTCTTTAATATATATATCATTAAAAACTTTATTATTAAGTTGCTGCAAAACCTTCGATGGTTTTTTAATTTTCTTTTTTAAAGTCTGCATGTAATTCTCAAATTTATATGCTGTGAAATCATGTATAAATCCTGTATTTTTAATACATTCACCTAAATGTAAAATGCTGTGAACGTTATAAGTCACACTCTCTTCAGTATACAATTTCGGAAAATACTCGACAAATAATTTTAACATGTCATCTGCCACTTCAATATTTGTCATATAATTTCTGGGACATGATAATAATCGATAAGCACAATGTAATAGCAAAAAATGGTAATAAAAGTCTTCATTTACGATATCTTTAAGAATTAGAATTCCTGTGTATAACACAAATTGGCGAAATTCAGTTGCCTTCCATCTCAAAATTTCATCTAGACTCCTTGGTTTCCTTGTAAACTCTTTTGGTATATACGGCGATAGTGATATTAGATGCGCCGACATTTTGGCAATTTCTCCTGTGAGCCTTGGACCAGTAGTATGTCCTTTTATTAGCCGCAAAAGAATTTTTCTTGTTATTCCCAGATCTACTAGATGCATTGCATCCAAAGGAAATTGTGATACCATTTGTATTCCTGCTGTTTCTAGCAAACTTTGTCGTGTCTTAAAATTATTGCTATGATGATTTAAGTTTAGTCTTTGAGCAAAATCATCATCTGTTCTTAATGGAGCAACACTGGTAGAATATGTTACAACTTTACCGATTCGTTTCCCTATTTGATTGCACTTACTGCAACCATGAAAGGAATTGTGTCCAACAACTCCGCAAACAAAGGCACGTGCAGGTGCATCGCATATAAATGCTCGGATTTTGAAACTAATTATTTTATTTAAAATTGCGACGCCATTCGTTGTTAAATTTTTAACTTCCTCAACAAAATCTTGTAAAAAAACATCTATGTTTGATGGTTTCTTCTGACCGAAATAGGCACCAATCAAAATTATCTTCACATTTTTAATGTTTACTATATCACCTAATATTGGCCATAAGCTATTTCCTGAACTTTTAAATAAAGGCAAACCATCTATGCCTACATCTAAAATAATTTCCTCGTAGTTTACTAATATGTCTGATATACTGTCTAATTGTTTTTTTAACCCGAAATGAAAATATTCGCCAGGAGGTACCATTCTCGTCAAAATTTTTGGCTTTTGCGGTACAAAGCCTTTTGAACTTGATGGTAAATCCAAATTTTCTGATTGTAAAATCTGTAAAAGCGATTCGAAACATTCCCTAGAAGGGTTATATTTATTGTACCATTCCAGCAATTTATTTTTCAAACTTTTGCCTTTAAAATTATTTTTGTCTTGTGTAGTGTTTTCACTATTTTCGGTTATAATTGAGTTTTCTGTAATATTCTCATTTCGTTGTGCGTGTTCCTCAGTTGTAGATATACTTTCTACAATTGCACTAGAAGATTTTAACGTTTGCAACAGCCTTACCTGTTCGCTTTTAATTAATCGGCGTAAATGGCGTTTACTTATATCAGTGGCCATAATAAAAGAAATATTCCTGAAATGGAAAGGAACCAAACATGATATACTGGATAATAACCAGTCTATACAAATAGTGATTTCCGAGAATTTGAATATAACAGGTCGTTTTTAAGTTCACGCAAACGTTTTTACAGAGTTATTTATTAAATAAATTTTTATAAGAAAATTAAACCTTAAAATGAATTTTCTCCTATAAGATGTACACTACTTTATCTAGTAGTTTCAATAAGAAATTTTAAAAATTCTTATCCTATGTCGTTTTCCACCATATAGACTACATACAAGAGTTTGAGTTTTGTTCAGATTTTTAAAAATGTGTAAAATAAGAACAAATCCAAAACTCTATTTGAACCGGACCGACAGTATTTTGTTGCAGTTTTGTTTTTGTCTAAAAAATATTTAACAATAATTCTTTTGTAATAAATAAGAATACTCACGAAAAAATCTTAAGACACTATTATAAACTGATATTACACTTTTTTAAATTTTTTTTAATTCACTTTACCACCAAACCAAGCACTTCAAAAATCAAAACGGCAATGACAAACGCAAAACAATGCGCAGCTAGCATTTTTTCCGTTTTTCTTTTGTTTTCGTGAATTGAACTAGTCGAATTTTTCCTAGAAAGAAAAGAATTTTGACACTTACATTACTGTTTGCATTACTTTGACATATTTTCGTAATGCATTCATATTTTGACAAATTTCATTCATGCATTCATGCAATTCAATTTGAATCGATGCGAAATGTCCGACTGGGTTTGTGCTATATTTTTTTCAATTTAACAGTATTTCTCTCTATTCACTCTATCTCTCCTCTCTATCTGCATCAAAGTTCTATCTTCTCCGTCTTATATACGCCTCCACCTCTCCGTCTCTACAATATCTCCAATCCGTTAAGTGTCTACGCTCTTTTCTCTCTCTCCGATAGTGTTTTCTTAGTGGCCTTTCCGTCTACTGTCTCTTCGTGTTTGCGACCTCTCTTCATCTACATTTGCAGCTATGGTAAAATCGGCTTACGATAAAAATGCTTTACAGCAAATTTTGTCCGAAGCAAACTGTCGAACCATTGATGAAAATGGCCATGTTCTTCCACCTTTCCATGAAGTTTATCAGACTATCGTAAAGTTAATGGAAAATAAGGGTTCGGCAATCACGCCAAAACATGTCCATACCATCGTTAATAACAATCGTAATGGGTTTAAACATATTATTATGAAAATATTTGATATTCAAGCTCCTGAAGATTTGACCACGTCTGTAAATGATAGCACATTTTCAAATCAGAGCACAAATTTTTAAACTAGTGGAACTTCTATTACCATGAATATTGTAATGTCCTCAGAAAAGTGGCATACTATCCAACCGCATGAGAAAATGTATGGTAAACGCATTTATTACAAATTGCGAGAGGGATGGGCAGATGTGATTGCTGAAGCAATGTGGGTGCAGCACCAAATAGATTGTGTGTTCATCTTCAAGAACAATACTGTCTTCAGAAGTGCAGTCGCAAAATATTTTTTGAAATTCGTTGGAATTTGCCAAGAATGTGGCGCGACTATCTGTGGCAACTTATTAAAGGAACCACCAAAGGACGTTGATGTTGTACTTAAATGTCACATCGATGGCATTAAGCCCGAAGCTCATTCTGGAAGAAAACGAAGGCAATTGAGAGGTTCACGTCGTGTCCAAGTCGCTGATTATCTAATTAATGGACGCAAAGATGCAGTGACTTGGCGGCGAAATGAAGCAGGACGTATAAAGACATTTGGAGGTAAAAATCCCCCAACCTTACCAAGTAACGAAGTCATTAGAAAGGCAAAAGAACAGCGACTTTTAGAAATATATGGTTTAAAATTCGCAAATCCTACCTTGAATTTAGTTAAAAGCGCTGAACACAGTAAGTTTGTTGGGTGCATACACCACGTGGCTTTATTAAAATTTAATTGTGTTTATTGGCGCCCTGAACAAATGCAGATTTACGTATCCCGCTGCCGTAACGATCCCAATGCAATATTCACCATTGATGCTACGGGTGGTACTGCGAAACGTGATAAATCTCATGAGCCGCACATTTTCCTTTATCAGTGTGTACTTGTAACAGAGGAAGGTAGTATTCCAACGTTTCTGATGGTTTCAGACGATCAACGATCTCTTATTATCGCTTATTTTTTGCGCCTAATACTCGTTGCAAACGCTCCTATTCCACCAATCGTGGTTACAGATTTCAGTTGGTCATTGCTGATTGCAGTTTCTGAGATATTTGGCCGATGCATAAGTTTTAATGACTACTTGCAAAAGTGTTTTAATGCTGTTGTCAATAAATTAAATGTTTTGCCATCTACTTTCATGAGATTGGACATATGCCATCTATTGAATATGGTTACGCGCTGGCCTAGTCTGAAAGGAAAAGATAAGTACTTAGTAACACGATTTTATAAAAGATGCATCGGAAAAGCCAATCAAATTTTCGACCTAGATGACTTGTCATACTTCATCGAATCAATTCTCGCTGTTTCCCCCAGCAAGTGTATAGGATCAAATACAAAGGACGAGACCCTACCATTTGTGGAACGACTGCGATTTTTGAACGAAGATGGGAATCGTAGCGATATTCACCCAAAACGAAAACGGGCCAATCCAACCTGTTTAGATGATTGCCCTGAGTGGGATTATATAAAAGATGTTAAGATTGGTCATATTCCAGTTCTTTTAAACGGGAGTATATCAGGACCCGTGCGTACAATCGATTGCGAATTGAATGTAACACAAACATGTGCTTTTGATTCAATTTTTCAGGTTGTTGTCAGCGGAATTTCAGCAAACAGGACATGTCGAGAAAACCTATTTTCATCCGATTGTCCAGTTATCAATCTTGCACAAAATGTTAGTAATAACAAAAAAATCACTCAGGACAATTATGCTCAAAGGGCCAAGATTCTATTAACGACTTCAATATTTCGTAATAGTATCACTATCTATCAGCAAAATATTAAAGGTTTAGTTGCTGAATGCAATGCTGCTCACTTGGCTCAGTTTCTTTTTGAAAAACAACCCAGTCAATGTCAAAGGGTGGAATGTGTTTGCGGATACCCTAAGACTAAAAACTATGAATTGCTAAATGTGAACATTGACACAATACTTTGCGGCGGTCTACACCTAATGCAAGAAGCAATCGATGATTGTATAGTGCTAGAAAGGACTTGCTTTAAGTGCAAAAACAAAAGCATGGGTTTTTGCAGAATATGGGCCGCATCTTTTAATCGATACAGCGGTTGTGACTGATCCTAGTTACTCGAAAAGAGAGAGTATCATAAAGAAAATCGTAAAGGTTGGGGGAAAAAATTATCAGCTAATCGGTATCGTTGATTACAGTTTAAGACAGAAACACTATGTCGCGTATGCATTAGCAGGTGAGTTTTGGTTCAAGTATGATGGTCTGGTCAAAAAACGTTATTCAGCTAATCCAAGGACGATTGTATATCCACATTTAATTGTATACGCGATATGCGGTAACGCAGAGTGATCCATACAAGACTGCTGTCTTAATGAACTGCGTAAAGCTTGTTTTATCATCATCATTATCCTGAATCGGTCCTTGGCCCCTTCATCTCAAATTTAATAAAATAGAATTTTTCTACTATATATTGTACTACTACAGTGGATGCCGCTTATTGTAATCGCGGATAATGTTATAAGCCGCATTTTGTTATGAAAACAGTTGGGTTCCACTTTCCGCAAACAGAATTCATCGCTTTTTTTTCTTCGTTTATTGTTATCACCCGGTTAATGTTATTTTTTTTGGCTGGTCCCGAAGTGATTACAATAAGCGGCATCCACTGTACTACTACTACTACTACTACTATATATTAATTACAAATTTATTTTATGCCAATATACCTACCTATTTTATTTCTTTGAAAATTAGCTGTTACTTCCCATTCAGCTCATGAAAAATTTAAATGCTAAATGACAGGCGAAAGTATCCTCTAATCGGAAGTTATTATTGTTAAGGGATAGTCTTAATTACGAGTGCAAGCGATTATCAAGAATCTTAACTTTGTCCCCATTTGTAAAATTACATGATCTGCTGTTTTGATATGTTATATTCATAGCACTGAAGGTTTTTGCTAATATATATTAAAAATATATTGATATTAATGATTCACGTATAAAAAGGTTATGAATTATTATTATTTGTGGTTTAGATTCCAACCCATTATTGGACACAATTATTACAAGAAGTTTTTTTTTTTTGTTTTCCGGCGTCAGCGGAGATTCTGGTGTGAATCCCCAACACGAAATCCCCGACTGTTGATTAATCGCTGTCCCCTGAGCACATGACAGTTTGAAAACCTTCACTGGATATACCAGTTTTTTAATAAGACTGTGTTGGACTGGGTCCGAAGGAGTTGTTTCGTCATCGGATGGCATAAACTCGTCAGAGGGTGTATCATGCCTAAATCCGAAACACCCTTACAGCTGGTGGTATTGCTGAGGAAACCTATTTTATAACGAAAAAAATCTAAATTTTTTTACTTTATTATTATTCTACTTTCAATTATCCGTAAAATATAACAAACAGCAGATTTTTCCGATCAGTAAAACTGTCAAAAAAATTAGTTTAAAGTGAGAAAGTTCGATAACATTTTGGTATTATATAGGGTAGAATGGGTAGCCCTGCACCATAGGTAGAAATGCACCACTCGCCATTGGCGCTCGCCCGTAAGTAAAATCTGCAAAGCAGAAGTAGTATTCTCTTTCTCTTTACTATCCGTACGATCGCGTTCAGGAATCGTTAAAATACCGAGTAATGCCGAACAGTTATTCGGAGAAAAAGAAAAAGGCTAACTTTTATTATATATGCAACATTTTTGTTTAAGGACAAATTATCGATCGTGAACCTTTCTAGGTAGGCACATATATAGCGTGTAGTCTTAAGGTGTGTTTTAGTAAAGTGCTAGTTTATTATTTGTTTTCATTTATAAAAAAAAAATTAAAAATATCCATCTGGTCGGAATCGGTAGAATTGCACCACGAGCATATAGGGAGATATGCACCAGATTGTTATGCCTCCTTTGCCTAAATTCATGGCCACAAATCTTAATGATATTCAAATTTTTGCTGCAACCAGAAAGAATTCGTGCTACAAGGAGACATCAGTAACATATCAAATTTGCAATCGATTTTTCAAATTTTAATATCCGTGGACTTGTCAAAACTTATATAAAACCATTGAATTATTATTATTCGGTATTTTCTATTATTTTTTATTAGTATAAAAATCGAAAAAGGTTTAATATATTTACTGTTTTGTTGACGATTTGGTCAGCCGCTTCGTCGCCTGGAGCTTGAGTCTTTGATTCGGTTAACAAATCCGTTGGCAAGAAAGGAAACAAACTGAATTATATAATGGTTTCTTCTTTATTCCTTTGGATATTGTTTTAAATATCGTTTTGTTACTCCAAAGCCTTTAAATATAAATATACCGATTCAATTCACATTCTATTCAAATACTAATTTAATTTACTTACATTAATTTTCTTTATGATTTCTTCAAATTACTACTTCAAGTTCAAAAAATTCAAATATACTACGCTTCTCGTGGTTGCGTTTTTTTCTTTCTCCCTCTCCCTGAAGTTAGTTACGCTTGCAGTTTGTATCACTCGAGGTGAAGTTGGTTACGAAACCAGGGTTGCCAACACTGTTTAGTTCGTTATTGTTTGTTACTTTTATAAATATATTTCATGTTTTTGTTTCCACTAATTTGGCTTGGGTTGGCTATATATATAAAATGTGGTGCATTTCTCCCGTATGATGGGAGAAATGCCCCATTTGGACTGACTGCGTTCTTCTTCATTAGTCCTCAAGTTCTGTTTATATTTTGCTATTTGTTATGAATAAAATATTTCCGCAAGGTGTTTGATCAAATAAAGAAAGAAAAATTAATCAAGTTCTACTATTTTCTTCGGAGATATGGAGTAATTAATGAAAAATGGTGCATTTCTACCTAGTCTCCCCTATACATTTTCATATGTATTTTTATACTCTAGATGAAATCATATATAGTATTATAAGTTTAATCCAGCTCAAAAGTTTGTAACGCATAGAACCCAGCCTAGGACGAAAAAAAGCCATATATTATTTTCTGTTTATTTGTGGCCATAAACTCCAAATCCGCTTGACGTCCGTCCGTCTGTCCGTGAACACGATAACTTAAGAACGCCTTCACCTAGGATCTTGAAATATTGAATCTGGATGTTTGGTTAAATTTGTAAGTTCGTTAACGGGCAAAATCGTCCTACTCCTTCGGGTAGCTGCCATACAAAATGTCCTTAAAACACGTGTTCAAGAATATTGACCAATAACTTTGGAACGCCTAAAGCTACGACTTTAAAATTTTGCATATCTTTATTTTTCAATAGTTGGAGCTAAATGTATGATTATGAAGAAAATCCTATTAGTCCTTCGTGTGGCTGCCATACAAATATCCTGTCAAAATTTTGGTTTTTTCAATTAATTTACGGAACTCACTATAACTTAAATAATCGTTTTGCTATGAATTCGGAATTTTGTACAAATTAGTTTTGAGTAAACACGAAGTTCGAGTTTACTAGTCAGCGAAATACTTTTACTCCTTCTGGTACCTTCCATACAAGAAATCCTTAAGACACGTGTTCAACAATATTTTTCGATAACTTTTGAACGCTTCAAGCTACGAATTTGAAATTTTGTACACATTAATTTTGGAATGGTTCCAAAGAAAAGCATAAATATGTAAGAAATCGAGTGAGTCCTTCCTGTACCTCCCACGTGACATTCCTTCAAAAAGGAAAATTATTTTTCGGTCACTCACCCAGTTCAAGATATGAATTTAAACACTGAATATTGTCTTTTAGTTTTGAGTAGCAATCAAATGGGAGTCCTTAATAAAGGACATACAACATGCAAACACGTAATTCTACTTTATCCCCAACTACGATATAAATCAGAGTTTAGTATTCATCTAGGGTATTGTACGATTGGCTTGGAGCCGATCGTGACTGCAGTATGTTTATATTATATTTCAAATGAAAAACAAAATATAAACTGATTAAAAGCTGAAGGAGGATGGAAAACAGAAGCAATGCCATCTGTGTGACTTGTATAAGCAATATAAATAAAAACAATTAAATTTGGAGAGAAAATCATTGAAAAAGATGGAAACAAAACGATTTTAGTTTTTTCGCTCTCCTGCATAATTTTTTTTCACATTTTTTTCAAGATTTGTACCTTTTTCTTGAAAATTATAATAGATATCAAGATGATTTTGTTTTTGTTTAAAGATAACAACATTGTCTAAACACTGAATGAAGGAATTTTTTCAAAGTTGATTTCAAATATTTTTTTATTTTAGGTCAACAGACATGAAAATTTTTTAAAATTTCCAAGGTTATAAGTCAATTAGTTTTTAATATTCCTGAAATTCCTTCATTCAGTAGCATTAAATTTACTGAAATAATAACTGTACAAAGTTTGATTCAAATCGGTTCCCGAAAAAAAGGTACATTATTTTGTATGAAAAATCGGCAAGTCACAAACCCCCTGAATGATGTATATTATTATTATGTACACATGATTTTTTTTAATTTATAAATGCATGTTCTGACGACAGGCTGTCTATTTTTCTCATGAATCTTATACGTGAAATGCTCGTTTTACAATTCTTCCCATTTTCATTTTTTGCTTTTTTGGCTTCGTCATAATTAGAAATTTTACTGCACTGCATACCCTGCATTCCATTGCAATTACACATAAACAAACGAATCGATTTTTGTTTCAAACTATAATATCTAATTTTCATTTAATTGCGTATCTTAAGGGTTGTAAATGAGTGGGTTGTTTACCTACCCTTGTAGATTTAAATACAATGATGTTATTGTATGGTCATAAAATGTGGTATACATACATATACTGTGTAGATGGTAACTTGAATGAGTCTTTTGCATATTTACCATTTTATTTTATTATGTGTTTTATTGTCATTAAAAATATTGTTGTTGACATTTAAAGAAAACAATTTTTTATCCTGATATTTTGTATTTTTTTTTCAAAAAAAGGCAGTCTGGGTGAAAAGAAAAAAAAAGTACCTCTTTATCTCGAGAACCATTATTGATGAATAAAATATTAAATTTTAAACTAATTTTTATTTCCAAATATGTCTAAATTTTCAACCCTTCCACGTCCGTCCTCCTATTCTATAGTTGTACACCCTCCAGCAAAAAGTTCAACCACAATGGTGCGCAGGGCATACTCCAACCACTGTATAAATTTGAAGCTCATATCTTTGCGATGATCAGTGCTGCCAACTTTTCTTAGAAAATCGGCTATATATTAATTATGTATTTTACTTTTTGCTTAATTTTTTTTTAATTTACTTACATATCTAGAACTAGGAAGCACTTCTGACACATCAAGCTGAGCCCAATGTCAGCATACAGCATGAGTATGTTGATATGGTAAAATGTTTCCAGCTCGTTGAGCTGAGAAACTGTACTGTATCCAGTTCTTCGGGCTGAGAAAGTGTGCCCAAGATACGGGATTAAATCAGATTTTACAGAAAACAATGCCGGATCGTTAAAATTGGTTTTTATAGTTAAATTTTATTTTTTGTTAAATAATTATTACTTAATTCATAATTTTCGCGGATTTTGAGGTTTACCTAGTTCTGTTCAATTCAATGTTTAAATTCAAGAAAAGATTTCGATTTCAAATAGCCAACTCCTTTCCAATAGCACTCATATATATTTTTCATAAATCAATAACGCAAATCTCATATAAAATTCAACTGTCGAAATGTAATAATTCACTTTGTCAGATTAAGTTATCGAGTTCTACATTCACTTTCAATTACGTTTCAAAAATTATTGTTAGTAACGTAATGTGGCCTATTGCCGACCACCTTCCTAATTCCGACCATTTTGGTTTTTATACTCTAGATGAAATCATATAGAGTATTATAAGTTTAATCCAGCCCAAAAGTTTGTAACGCATAGAACCAAGCCTCGGATGAAAAAAAGTTATATATTATTTTTTGTTTATATGTGCCCAAAAACCTCAAATCCGCTTGACGTCCGCCCGTCCGTCCGTCCGTCCGTCTGTCCGTGAACACGATAACTCAAGAACGCCCTTACCTAGGATCTTGAAATTTTGAATCTGGATGTTTGGTTGAATTTGTAAGGCTAAGTTCGTTAACGGGCAAAATCGTCCTACTCCTTCGGGTAGCTGCCATACAAAATGTCCTTAAAACACGTCTTCAAGAATATTAGCCGATAACTTCAGAAGGGTTTAAGCTACGAGATTGAAATTTTGTATGTGTTATTTTTCCAATAGTTGGAGGTAAATATATGATTATGAAGAAAATCCTGTTAGTCCTTCGTGTAGCTGCCATACAAATATCCTGTCAAAATGAATTTACTTAATTTACGGAACTCACTATAACTCAAGTAATCTTTTAGCTACGAATTCAGAATTTTTTACAAATTAGTTTTGAGTGAAAACGAAGGTCGAGTTTACTAGTCAGCGAAATCCTTTTACTCCTTCTGGTACCTTCCATACAAAAAATCCTTAAGACACGTGTTCAACAATATTTTTCGATAACTTTTGAACGCTTCAAGCTACGGATTTGAAATTTTGAACACATTCATTTTTAAATGGTTCAAGAAATCGAGTGAGTCCTTCCTGCACCTTCCATGTAAAAGTCCTTCAAAAAGGACAATTTTTTTCGATGACTTACCCAGTTCAAGATATGAAATTAAACACTGAATACTGTCTTTTAGTTTTGAGTAGCAATCAAATGGCAGTCCTTAATAAAGGACATACAACATGCACACAAGTAATTCTACTTTATCCCCAACTACAATATAAATCGGAGTTCAGTATTCATCTAGAGTATTATACGATTGGCTTGCAGCCGATCGTGACTGCAGTATGTTTTATTAATATATTTTTATTATCGCGAGTAATAATGTAAATTCTAGGATCAATATATTTCCACATGTGTTCTCTATCCATTTGCTGTGCACAAAGGGATCTGCATGTCCTTTCTTTACATTGTGGTTTAAATTAATCGGCGGTGGACCAAAAAACATGAATTTTAAGCCTAAAATCGAAATTTTTGGTTCATTATTTTTCGTAAATTTAAAAGACTAGCTTTCATCAGAGTGAGTAATTAAGGTCTTATTGGCTTTATAAACATTTAATTTGTATTGAAATATAAAAAAATAATTTAAATTCATAGAATTTGTGAAACAAACAAATAAAATGAAGTGGTCGGAAATAGGCTTCCCTGATTTCATGTAATGTCCTTATTCCGACCAGTGGTCGGTATTAGGGAATATCAAGGGAATATTTCAAAAAATTAAAATATTATGTTTATATACTATAAATAGTAAAAATCGATATTTTATGATTATACTATTGTCTTTACTGTCTTTGATCCCAATTCTGACCTACTCAATGTATATATTTTAGATCTCGAAAGTTCATATGAACCGGACCTATCACCTTCTTGAACTGATATATATTGCAGAATCCATACCTTTTTCGTTTAAGAGTTTTGGCTTTATTTGACGGTTTAAGTAATAAATTGGTTTCTGTTTAATTATTAATACCTGCAGTATGTTCTTTGATGCGAAATTTATGTTTCTATATTAGTTTTACCTTAGATTAAATCTACTAATATCACTGGTCGGTAATTAGGACATCCAATTTGACCGGTTTACCCATTTCCGACCTAGTAGCCGTACAGCAGGATAACAAGTTTACTCAGTGGAAATTACATTTTAATTTTGCGATTTATCTAATAAAAACATACTGCAGTCACGATCGGCTGCAAGCCAATCGTATAATACTCTAGATGAATACTTAACTCCGATTTATATTGTAGTTGGGGATAAAGTAGAATTACGCGTGTGTATGTTGTATGTCCTTTATTAAGGACTGCCATTAGATTGCTACTCAAAACTAAAAGACAATATTCAGTGTTTAATTTCATATCTTAAACTGGGTAAGTCATCGAACAAAAATGTCCTTTTTGAAAGACTTTCGCATGGGAGGTGCAGGAAGGACTCACTCGATTCCTTACATATTTATGCTTTTCCTTGGAACCATTTAAAAATGAACGTGTACAAAATTTCAAATTCGTAGCTTGAAGCGTTCAAAAGTTATCGAAAAATATTGTTGAACACGTGTCTTAAGGACTTTTTGTATGGCAGGTACCAGAAGGAGTAAAAGGATTTCGCTGATTAGTAAACTCGAACTTTGTTTTCACTCAAAACTAATTTGTACAAAATTTCGAGTTCATAGCTAAAATAATACTTGAGTTATAGTGAGTTCCGTAAATTAAGTGAAGGCTATTTGACAGGATATTTGTATGGCAGCTACACAAAGGACTAATAGGATTTTCTTCATAATCATACATTTAGCTCCAACTATTGGAAAAATAACACATACAAAATTTCAAAGACGTAGCTTAAACCCTTCTGAAGTTATCGGCAATATTCTTGAACACGTGTTTTAAGGACATTTTGTATGGCAGCTACCAGAAGGAGTAAAAGAATATCGCTGATTAGTTAACTCGAACTTCCTTTTCACTCAAAACTAACTTGTTTAAGATTCCGAATTCGTAGCTGAAAGATTACTTGAGTTATAGTGAGTTTCGTAAATTAAGTCAATACATTTTGACAGGATATTTGTATGCCAGCTACACGAAGGACCAACAGGATTTTCTTCATAATCATATATTTATCTCCAACTATTGGAAAAATAACACATACAAAATTTCAATGTCGTAGCTTAAACCTTTCTAAGTTATCGACCAATATTCTTGAACACGTGTTTTAAGGACATTTTGTATGGCAGCTACCAGAAGGAGAAAAAGGATTTCGCTGATTAGTAAACTCGAACTTCCTTTTTACTCAGAACTAACTTGTACAAAATTCCGAATTCGTAGCTAAAAGATTACTTGAGTTATAGTGAGTTTCGTAAATTAAGTGAATACATTTTGACAGGATATTTGTATGGCAGCTACACGAAGGACTAACAGGATTTTCTTCATAATCATATATTTAACTCCAACTATTGGAAAAATAACACATACAAAATTTCAAAGTCGTAGCTTAAACCCTTCTTAAGTTATCGACCAATATTCTTGAAGACGTGTTTTAAGGACATTTTGTATGGCAGCTACCCGAAGGAGTAGGACGATTTTGCCCGTTAACGAACTTAGCCTTACAAATTCAACCAAACATCCAGATTCAAAATTTCAAGATCCTAGGTGAAGGCGTTCTTGAGTTATCGTGTTCACGGACATACGGACGGACGGACGGACGGACGGACGTCAGGCGGATTTGAGGTTTTTGGCCACAAATAAACAAAAAATAATATATAACTTTTTTTCGTCCGAGGCTTGGTTCTATGCGTTACAAACTTTTCGGCTGGATTAAACTTATAATACTCTATATGATTTCATCTAGAGTATAATTAAACATACATATATTTCTATATATAAAAAAAATTGCTGTTTTTTGAGTATGAGTATGAGTTTCTGTACAGCTCATCTGATTGTGATGAAATTTTGGTGATTTGTTGTGCGCACGCCCGCGAAGGTTTCTGAATTAGTAAAATCATTTTACAATTATTGGTGGTATGTGAGTCGTTTCAATTATTGACTGTTTTTATATATTGTTTTATGCCATTGGCAAATGGTAAAGTTGGAAATTTCCACCTGGTTGAAATTAAAACAATCTTCCAAGATAGACAAATTTTTGGCAGCTGGCTGTTGCATTACGATTCGTGTGTAATTTTATGATCAGGACCACAGAAAATGAATAATTTTTTTTCAATGAATGTTTTGATTGTTTGTTCGTCCCCCATTCAACGGAGAAAGGGAATAATACGGGCACTGAAGCAAAGGGGGTAATGGAAGTAATGGAAACACCGCTCGTACTGCAATGCGTGTCGGGATATTATTTCGTTGTGCTCGCAAACAAAAAAACATAATAATGTATGGGGAAAGCAGTACAATAATGCAGATCGTAGTAGAATGTTCTTTAATACAGTTTTGGAGGTGTACAGTTTGCCTCACCATACAACAGAATGTGTTCAGGTTTTTACCTCCGTTTGGCAGAACCTGCACAGACTATTAGTTACTATTGCTAACATGGGATTGCAAATTCGCATACTTGATGTAACTGTTAAATTTTCCATTTTTGATAATTTAACGAAACAGCTGTATATAATATGAACCTGTGTCAAATTAACTGTTTGTGTGTACCTGTTATTTTGTCTTTTGTCGACAAAGTGGCGCTATTGAGCACAGAAACTGAAAAAATAGATGATCCAAACAACACGATAGATTTCACAAATATTTTTAAAATAATAGTCACACTACTCCTTAAAATATTTTTTTAGGTTATGTACTCTGTTAAGAAGATATGCGACCACAAAATTGGTATCGCAAAATACCAAGTGATTCGGTATTGGCCTCTTGGAGACTGGACAGTGTAGCCTAGTATTGACACTTCTTTTTTTTCTCCCTGAACCTTATGCCTCCATCTTGTTGGATCAGGTTGAGATTCCACAGAAATGTCCACTTGGGCGAACAGCGGATCCGTCTCTTATCTACTATTTTATTGGTCTCTATACCCTCATGACCGGTATTTAGTATTACGAACGTATCCAATATTTAAGCTTAATACATTTTATGTTAGTATAATCTTATACACTTAATAAAAAAAATTAATGGAATCTGCATTAATTATTTTATTATACTATTTTCTTCATCAAATTTAATAAAAAAAAATAATATCGTTAATAATATGCAACAACAATGTTGTTTTATATGATAGAACACCTAGGTCGGAAATAGGCTAATGTGCGGTCGGTATAAGGAAATAGTTGTTTATTTGGTCGGAATTAGGAAGATTGCCATCATTATGAAATTAATTATTTCCAACCATGTTTTATATCAATATATAAATATATCATATCAAAATTGAATTTATTGAGTATCGGTAGCATGTTATGAATCCGTAAAAAAAATGTTTAAGAAGAAACATATAATTGTTTGCTTTATATGAATAAAAAATATTTGCAGGGTCTTAGGTGGTCGGAAATAGGTCATTTTACGTTACTTCAATTTAACAAATTGTCTAATTTCAAAATATTGGACAAGTCTAATAAGGTTCTAGTTTTAACGATACGTGCAAAGCTGGGCAAAATAACTGCTCGAATGAAAGCGCAGTGAAAAAACCGGTAAAAAATCCTTGCCGTTTATCGCGATTCAAAGTCACTTTAGTGCAAAAGCGCCATCTATGAGTCATTGACATTACAGCGATACCTGATCTGATGCCAACTGCGTGCAGAGCCCTCTGAACTATAGCCGCGCAGCTGAATTGAACATAAAAAACCAGAGTCATAACAAACATGACAGCCCCATACAAATCGCAACAATTTTGTATGGCGGGTGCATGACTTGGATGATAAAAACCAAGTTTTCTATTAAAGTGCAAGCTTTTGTTAGGTGTGGTTTTTTCATTTTGATCAAGATCAAAATAATTCGTTTTACATTGAAAACAACTACAAAGAAATAATGGGATCATAGAGTTTTGCGCTTTTAAAGCTTTTTTAAATGTCCACTATTTTAGCATTTTCACAGATGGCGCCACGTGATTCAGCAGTAATGACCAGTAAATTCAATTTATAGCAGGTATTTGCACGCAACAGGCAGAACATGCCATTGGCGGATACAGGGAGGACGGCCGCCCCCCCAAGAGCAATTCCGAATTTTTTAAACATACATACTTCAACCGTTCTCCGATTTTTTTTACTCCAACGCAATGTGGACTGTAATTAGCATTTACTGTAGTTCTGCGTTGCAATGCGAAGAACAGAACAGAATGGTGACCGTAGGGTCATTCCATCAAGAATCGCCAAAAATGACCTCAGACCAAAAATCACCTCAGACCTCACCATCTCCGATTCTTTTGAAAATTTTCGTACTTTAAGAACTAGTGAAAAAAATAATTGAAATTCAATTTTTTGTTTCTATCTCATTTTTTTTGTTAGTTATAGTATGTTAAAGTTTTCGCAAAAATGGTGTCAAATTCCTCTTTGAAAATGCATATCTCTGGTAATTTCTATCCTAGAATAATAAAATATGGCTTATTTTTATACTCTAGATGAAATCATATAGAGTATTATAAGTTTAATCCAGCCCAAAAGTTTGTAACGCATAGAACCAAGCCTCGGACGAAAAAAAGTTATATATTATTTTTTGTTTATTTGTGGCCAAAAACCTCAAATCCGCCTGACGTCCGTCCGTCCGTCCGTCCGTCCGTCCGTCCGTCCGTCCGTCCGTCCGTCCGTCCGTCCGTCCGTCCGTCTGTCCGTTAGCACGATAACTCAAGAACGCCTTCACCTAGGATCTTGAAATTTTGAATCTGTATGTTTGGTTGAATTTGTAAGGCTAAGTTCGTTAACGGGCAAAATCGTCCTACTCCTTCGGGTAGCTGCCATACAAAATGTCCTTAAAACACGTGTTCAAGAATATTGGTCGATAATTTTTTACAAATTAGTTTTGAGTGAAAAGAAAGTTCGACTTTACTAGTCAGCGAAATTCTTTTACTCCTTCTGGTAGCTGCCATACAAAATGTCCTTAAAACACGTGTTTATGAATATTGGCCGATAACTTCAGAAGGGTTCAAGCTACGACCTGGAAATTTTGTACGTGTTATTTTTCCAATAGTTGGAGCTAAATGTATGATTATGAAGAAAATCCTATTAGTCCTTCGTGTAGCTGCCATACAAATATCCTGTCAAAACGTCTTCACTTAATTTACGGAACTTACTATAACTCAAGTAATCTTTTAGCTATGAATTGGAAATTTTGTACAAATTAGTTTTGAGTAAAAACGAAGTTTGAGTTTACTAATCAGCGAAATCCTTTTACTCCTTCTGGTAGCTGCCATACAAAATGTCCTTAAGACACGTGTTCAACAATATTTTTCGATAACTTTTGAACGCTTCAAGGTACGAATTTGAAATTTTGTACACGTTCATTTTTGAATGGTTCCAAGGAAAAGGATAAATATGACAGAAATCGAGAGAGTCCTTCCTGCACCTCCCATGTGAAAGTCCTTCAAAAAGGACATTTTTTTTCGATGACTTACCCAGTTCAAGATATGAAATTAAACACAGAATATTGTCTTTTAGTTTTGGGTAGCAATCAAATGGGAGTCCTTAATAAAGGACATACAACATGCACACATGTAATTCTACTTTATCCCCAACTACAATATAAATCGGAGTTCAGTATTCATCTAGAGTATTATACGATTGGCTTGCAGCCGATCGTGACTGCAGTATGTTTAAGGGGAAGGTTGTCGCAATAAAAATTATCCTTGACATTTTTTTCCAAAATTCTGAATGGGATCGGGGTAAAAAAAATCGAAGAACATTATAGTGGTTATTAAGAATGGAATT
Organism: Beris morrisii; assembly: GCA_951812415.1. Lineage (NCBI taxonomy): Eukaryota > Metazoa > Arthropoda > Insecta > Diptera > Stratiomyidae > Beris > Beris morrisii. The sequence goes on along the minus strand of OX638312.1, from coordinate 73,871,766 downwards.
TTTTCATGGTAAGCTACCATAGAAGCAAATTTGATTAAATGTTGGTTGTTTTCCGGCGTCAGTAGAGTTTCTGGTGTGAAACCCCAACACGAAATCCCCGACTGTTGATTAATCGCTGTCCTTAAGGACAAGACAGTTGGAAAACCTTCACTGGATACGCCAGTTTCATAAGATTGTGTTGGACTAGGTCCGAAGGAGCTGTTTCGTCATCGGAGGGCATAGACTCGTCAGAGGGTGTATCATGCCTACTATCCGAAACACCCTTAAAGCTGGTGGTTCTCAATTATTTTATAGAAAAAGGGTCATTTAATCAGGGATCGCTAAAAGTGTGTCCTTATCATCGTCGATTCTTTTGAAAATTTGTGTACTCGAAGAATCAGTGAAAAAAAATATGATTTAAATTTTTTGTTTCTATCTCATTTTTTTTGTTAGTTATACATAGTATGTTAAAGATTTCCCAAAAAAGATGTCCGAGTCCTCTTTGAAAATTCATATCTCTGGTAATTTTTATCCTTGAATAATAAAGTAGGGGTTATTTTTTGTTGTTGTTTTTGTTAGTTAAAAAATTATATAGAAACAAAAACTTGAATTTCAATTATTTTTTTCACTAGGTCTTCAAGTACAAAAATTTTCAAAAGTATCGGAGATGGTAAGGTCACGCCTTTAGCGATTCTTGCAGGAATGACCAATAACAAGATGAAAACAATATGATCCCGTCATCAGAGAACACTTTATTTTGCTAAGAGCACTCTATGTAGCTAAATTCACGCAGAACTTGATCAAACAAAATAACCAAATCAAAAAAATTTCATCGCTAAACTACACGTAGCCCCGCCAAATACAGTTTATCCAAGGCACTTACCAAAAGGAATGTTAACCCTGCTAAACAAGCTTTTGGGTTGATCCACATCGTTTTTTTCAATTGTGATCTGATCCAGATAAAAAAACGTGGTGTGTTTCTTTCAATTGTCCCTTTTCGGGCTAAAAACAGCAGAACTATTTTCGAAAAGTACCAGGATCGCTAGAACTATTCTCCACGTGCTCAGAACTGGTCATTTCTCGTGATATGCTGGGCAGGGGAAAAATTTTGTTTGGAAGTTAGCATATCATCGTGGTGTGTTTTTTTCGATTGTCCTTTTTCGGGCTAAAAACAGCAGAACTATTTTCGAAAAATACCAGGACCGCTAGAACTATTCTCCACGTACTCAGAACTGGTCATTTTTCGTGATATGCTGGACAGGGGAAAAATTTCGTTTGGAAGTTAGCATATCATCGTGGTGTGTTTTTTTCAATTGTCCTTTTTCAGGCTAAAAACAGCAGAACTATTTTCGAAAAGTACCAGGACCGCTAGAACTATTCTCCATGTGCTCAGAACTGGTCATTTTTCGTGATATGCTGGGCAGGGGATAAATTTCGTTTGGAAGTTAGCATATCATCGTAGTGTGTTTTTTTCAATTGTCCTTTTTCGGGCTGAAAACAGCAGAACTATTTTCGAAAAGTACTAGGACTGCTAGAACTATTCTCCACGTGCTCAGAACTGTTTTTTTTTCGTGATATGCTGGGCAGGGGAAAAATTTCGTTTGGAAGTTAGCATATCATCGTGGAGTGTTTCTTTCAATTGTCCTTTTTCAGGCTAAAAACAGCGGAACTATTTTCGAAAGGTACCAGGATCGCTAGAACTATTCTCCACGTGCTCAGAACTGGTCATTTTTCGTGATATGCTGGGCAGGGGAAAAATTTCGTTTGGAAGTTAGCATATCATCGTGGTGTGTTTCTTTCCATTGTCCTTTTTCGGGCTAAAAACAGCAGAACTATTTTCGAAAAGTACCAGGATCGCTAGAACTATTCTTCAAGTGCTCAGAACTGGTCATTTTTCGTGATATGCTGGGCAGGGGAAAAATTTCGTTTGGAAGTTAGCATATCATCGTGGTGTGTTTTTTTCAATTGTCCTTTTTCGGGCTAAAAACAGCAGAACTATTTTCGAAAAGTACCAAAATCACTAGAACTATTCTCCACGTGCTCAGAACTGGTCAGTTTTCGTGATATGCTGGGCAGGGGAAAATTTTCGTTTGGAAGTTAGCATATCATCGTGGTGTGTTTTTTTCAATTGTCCTTTTTCGGGCTAAAAACAGCAGAACTATTTTCGAAAAGTACCAGGATCGCTAAAACTATTCTCCAAGTGCTCAGAACTGGTCATTTTTCGTGATATGCTGGGCAGGGGAAAAATTTCGTTTGGAAGTTAGCATATCATCGTGGTGTGTTTTTTTCAATTGTCCTTTTTCGGGCTTAAAACAGCAGAACTATTTTCGAAAAGTACCAGGATCGCTAGAACTATTCTCCACGTGCTCAGAACTGGTCATTTTTCGTGATATGCTGGACAGGGGAAAATTTTCGTTTGGAAGTTAGCATATCATCGTTGTGTGTTTTTTTCAATTGTCCTTTTTCGGGCTGAAAACAGCAGAACTATTTTCGAAAAGTACCAGAATCGCTAGAACTATTTTCCACGTGCTCAGAACTGGTCCTTTTTCGTGATATGCTGGGCAGGGGAAAAATTTCGTTTGGAAGTTAGCATATCATCGTAGTGTGTTTTTTTCAATTGTCCTTTTTCGGGCTAAAAACAGAAGAACTATTTTCGAAAAGTAGCAGGATCGCTAGAACTATTCTCCACGTGCTCAGAACTGGTAGTTTTTCGTGGTATGCTGGGCAGGGGAAAAATTTCGTATGGAAGTTAGCATATCATCGTGGAGTGTTTCTTTCAATTGTCCTTTTTCAGGCTAAAAACAGCAGAACTATTTTCGAAAAGTACCAGGATCGCTAGAACTATGCTCCACGTGCTCAGAACTGGTCTTTTTTTGTGATATGCTATGGGCAGGGAAAAAATTTCGTTTGGAAGTTAAAATATCATTTTTTCGAATGTCCTTTTTTGGGCTGGAATGAACGGAACTATTGCTAAAAAGTATCAGGATCGATAGAACTCGGGTGCCTGCTGGTAGAACTACCTTTTAGTGCACATATCTCTGATTATTTAGTTTTTTATTTGCTTTTGTGGTGAGTTTACGGATAATTATAAGATTTGTCCTTTTATGGCTATAACTAGTAGAGCTATGATTGAAAACGATCAGGTACAGCAGAACTATTCCCCATCTGACCAAAACTATTCTTTGTTGTTAATACTTTTGTTATATTGTATATTTTTCGGCTCTGGTTAGTGATCTTATAATTTTTTAAATCGTCTTTTTTTGGGCTTAGATCAATAGAACTATCGCTGAAAAGTATCAGGAACTCCGTAAGTATTGTTCCTGCGTTGAGAACTGTCTTTAATTTTTGGATTGACGGAAAATGATATGCTACGGGAAGTTAGCATATCATTTTTTGAATAGTCCTTTTTTCGGCTTTAATCGCCAGAACTATTGTTAAAAAGTATCAGGAACTATAGAACTCTTGTGCATGCCAAGAGAACTCCATTTTTTTTGTGATATGCTGGGACTTGATATGCTAAGTTCACAGACATCGTAAGCACCTTGTGCCGCTTGAAGCTCAGGATTGAGTTATTTACATAGTACTTAGTTCAAATTTCGCATTCGTTAGATCGGGTAGAAGGTAGACCCCATTATGTGATAACTTTTTGGGAGTTGAAGTTTGTGGTGAGTTGAGGTAAGGATAGAAATGTTTGTTGTTTCCAATTCCATTCTAATTATTTCTATAAACAAAGACTGAAATGGGAAGTTTGGTTCGAGTGGAATCAAAGCATTCGAAAATTCATATATCCGGAACGGCTCACGTCACTAAGTTTAAACTTACTTATAATATTTATGTCTAAGTTTTTGCAGTTTTACGGCGTCAGTGGAGTTTCTGGTGTGAAACCCCAACACGAAATCCCCGACTGTTGATTAATCGCTGTCCCTGGGGGCATGACAGTTGGAAAACCTACACTGGATAGGCCAGTTTTTTTTTATGTATAAATAAAATTGCTGTTGGCGGGATTCGATCCGGAGCTCTTAGCGTTGATTTTTGTATATCATAGCGAACAACCAAGTATTCCACCAAATTGGTTGAAATATTGGGTGATCTTCAGTGCCACCTACCTTTAGTATAAGGATGCGATGGCAAGAATTTCGCTCCAGTATAATTCGCACATTATAAAATAGGTTTCGATATCGCTATATAGAATAATCCTCAGCAATACCACCAGCTGTAAGGGTGTTTCGGATCTAGGCATGATACACCCTCTGATGAGTCTATGCCATCCGATAACGAAACAGCTCCTTCGGACCCAGTCCAAAACAGTCTTATAAAAAACTGGCCTATTCAGTGCGGGTTTCCAACTGTCATGCCCTCAGGGACAGCGATTAATCAACAGTCGGGGTTTTCGTTTTGGGGTTTCACACCAGAAACTCCACTGACGCCGGAAAACAACAAAACCTTAAACAAATTTACTTCTATGGTAGCTTCTCACCATGAAAAATTCCATTCTCATAATATTTATGTCTTCAAAATTGCTGATGTTGTAATTATAGAGAGATTTCAAAAATGATTGGAGACGATTCCTTTATCTAAGGAACGACTTGTAGCAATTTAGAACATATCCATTAATAATCAATAAAAATAATGAAATTTGTGACCGATCATAGCGTTTGAAGTTCAAATAAAGCTCAGGACACTATGCGGCTGCCCACCTATAAAAATTTTCAAACAGCCATCAGGTTTTTCAAGGAAGTGATTTTATTAACTACATATTAGCTTTGTTTTTTTTCAACTGGATCAAGATTAAAATCATTCGTTTTACATTGAAAACAACAAAAAAGAGATGGTCCAAAATCATAATGGGATCAAAGTTGGATCAGTTTGTCGCTATTAAAGCTCATCTAAATTTCCACTATTTTAGCATTTTCACAGATGGCGCTCCGCGAATCAGCTGACAATGGCACCAGTAAATTGAATTTGTAGCATGTATTTGCACCCAGCAGGCAGAACATGCTCGTCGAAAAGTCGTGGGAATACAATACATTTTGTACGGAAATGTAAGTCCATGTGCCTTTGTATATCAATGCATTTTCTACAGAGTTTCATCGCTATATGCAAGACAGGGAAACTACACACGTAGTCCTACCCATCTGCCAGAAGTAGTGATGGGTCCATACCGATATATTGGTATATCACCTAATACGAATATATTCATTACGCGGTATTATAAAATCTAAACTAATATTTGAATATTACTAATATCTACTGTATCATATTGTGCTGGTGCTTGTTGGAAAACAATCTTCATGCAATGATCATCGAATAGAGATTTATAACTATATTTGGTGAAGTTAAGCTAAAGAAAACATTATGGTATTTACATTTTAAAAGTCAATATGATCGCGAAAATACACTATTATTAGCAGCTTATTGCAAAATATCTAATTGCTGAAAAAATGTTTAACTCGGTATAGACCTATGAACACAAAACCGAAAATACATGAAAATCAAAACTAACAAAGATGTTAAACATTACGAACTTACCCCATTTACCCTTGCCCAAACTTACGAGGTGCAAAATCACTCGGATTTACTCTACTATTCTTTTCATTGTCCAATATATGTAAGTTATATTTAATTCAATTGTTATTTCCAAATATAAAAACACCCACCCTTTCCTCCTTATATAACGCATAGATTTAGCAATCAATTTTTCCTTTACTTACTAGGATCCACATTGCACTAATTTACCAATCTACTCTTCTTTTCCTCACACAATAAATTTCATACATTGTCATTCATATCTTCGAAGCCGACAATCCTTCCCCTTCCGATAAATGTTGAATTCGTTGTATAAATCTACCATACTCTTCCATTACTCATTTACACTTTCCTTATTTAATGTGTAGGTGGTAGGTGCGAAATTGCATAGGTGTACTTTCCCAGACCCTTTCCTTCTTAAAGTGCCTGCCTTCTTTCTCTAGAATACGCTCAATACAGTATGTCGTCTGGGGTTTAACGTGAACACCTGCCTCGAGGGCTCAATTTCACGGTCCTCTTCGGACACGGATTGATTTTGTGACTACAATCAGAGCCCCTCCAATAATGGTGGTATCGGTTTATATAAGGGTGCAAGCCCTTATATTCACACCGATGGATGCGAGACCTATCTAAATCTCTGCCGTTCTGTGGGTCCCGGCACCCGGTTGATACGCAACTCCACGTCGAGCTCCACAAGGAAACTCTGCCCGCTTGGGCATAACCACAGCCACCACGTTGCTCCCCTAGGGGCCTCTCCAGTGTCGGGGGTGGAAGCAACCTTCCATGGGCTCCCCGACTCCCGTGGTACCGGAAATAGAACCTCCGGTCAGGATTTCGTAGCTTAATAACACTACTACCAAATGTTTGAGTTACTTGCAACTCGGGACTGGTGACCCTCCTCATCGGGTACGTGGGGTAGGCACTCCCCAAAGGCTACACTGGACTTGACATTATCGTCTTTCAGCCAGTGTCGGTATCTGGTACCACCTCCCTGCGTAGATTAATTCAACACAACAGAAGCCAGTCGCTAAGACAACCATCCAAACACCAGAACCAATCAGCTTCAGCCATTCCTGTATCTAGCAGTCAAGAGCTCCCTCCTTCTAGTAAAGGAGAGACGGGCAAATTCATTAATCCTTTCAAACGTTTCCCTACTTTTGACACAATTACCTACATCATACACTCCATTCATATGTGTAACTCCCATAGCATTCAAGTCACGCAAATCTGAGTATATCTCACATTCAAACAAGACATGCTTCCAGTCCTCAACATCGGCTCCACACAATGTGCAGCTACCGACATCAGAGAGACCGAACCGATGCAAAGACGCATTCAAACTACCATGGTTGGTAAGGAGGAAGCCGAGGTGCAGACAAAAGTCCAACTCCAGGGCTCCTCTGGCAAAACATACATCCTTGATATACTCAAAAGTCACCCGACCTTTGGTACTTTCATCCCATCTAGTTTGCCACCTAGACATAAGACACTCATCTAAGCGGTCGTTCAAAGAACGACGACTCAGTCCCACGCATTCAGCATCCGTCAACCAGTCACTCCGCAATGGAATGCCCCTACGCACCCTAAAGGCAATACTCCGACGGAGCACCTCCAGGTCGAGCGGGGGAACACCCATGAGGACCTGCATGGCGTCGGTGGAAACCGTCCGACACACAGGAATACACACGTACATGACAACTCTCTGACATGCATTCATCATTCGTCTACCCTTTTCGTACACCATACATTCGCCAAACACGGACGATCCATAGGTTGCAAGTGCAACGAATAAACCGCCGTAGATGGTCCTGACAGCCTTACGGCTAAGGCCCCATTCAACTCGCAAAATTCTGCGCAGAGCACACGCAACAACAAGTAATCTCTCCTTGAGCAGTGTCAGGTGGATATAAAAGTTCATTCTTTCACTCATTGTAATACCGAGGTATTTGACATGAGTCACATACCGAAGCCTTACTCCATTCATACTTATCGATGGAGGTCGTGAGCGAGCCAGGCTGCCTTTCAGCAGCATGATCACCGACTTGTCCATCGATACACTAACACCAACTTTTAAACTCCATGCATGGATAAGCTCCATGATAGCTGCACCTTTACTCTCAAGGCTCAGACGAGAGTTACCCTCAATGAGGACTAACAAATCGTCGGCATAGGCACACACACTACATACGATCGAGAGACGATGCAGGAGCTCATCCATCATCAGGTTCCATATAAATGGACCTGCGACGGAGCCCTGAGGGCAGCCCCTACAAACGTCCCTCCAGACACAATCCCTAGCACCTCGTACAAAAGCTCTTCTGTCAGCAAAGTAGCTAGACCAAAGGTCCACTTCCTGACAGCCACAATCACGCAACTTCTGAATCACCGCTTTCCAATCCAGGTGGTCGAATGCGCCCCTGAAGTCTATGAAGACTCCAAGAACGTAAACAGACCCACTGTTATTCACACATTCTTTAACATGCTGCCAGGCGTCCTCGGTACATTTTCCTGCACGGAAACCAAACTGCATGCTCGACAATGAATCAACAACATTCTCCTCCAACCTATTAACCAAAATCCTTTCAAGGACCTTGCCCATAGCCGGGAGGAGAGAAATACCCCTATACGACGCGGGATCGCTCTTGAGCTTCTTCGGCGACTTGAGGAGGACCACTACGCGAGCGGTTTTCCAAGACGCAGGAAACAAACGTTCACTTAAGCATCTTTCATAAATACATAGCAAATAATCAGGTATGACCCGCCAAATGCTCTTCAGCATTCCGCCAGTCATCCCATCCCATCCAGGCGACTTCCCGGATCTAGTCCTCGCCACAGCCACATAGATCTCCCATCGCTGGAGAGAGGGTATTTCTACCCGCTCCACTGCGTGAGTGGGGTCAACGGAGGGCGAAGTCCTAGCATCCGGAAAGAAACTCTCAAGCAAAACATTCACCGATTCACTCCATGTTGTCATTACGTTGTTGCCAACAGTAATTCCAGACATTTCGTGTCTCCCTTTCGTACCTCTGCAGATCTTGTACGCTCTTCCCCAGGGGTCGTTGGAATTTGTACCGACGAAGCTTTTCCATTCTTTCATCTTACACTTCGCGAGCAAGTCTCGGAATTCATACATTCCTCGCAAATATGCGAGCCTGAATTGGGCAGCTTGCGGATCGCCATTCGCTCTAGCCCTTTGGAATTTCTTCCGTAGGCGACGGACATACTTCCTTTTAGCACCGAGCTCACGGGTCCACCATTTAACACGCGTAGGATTCGGGGTTCGAAACCTTTCAAACATACCGGCATTTACCCTTTCCATCCATTCCTGGATGACCAAAATTTGGTCATTCAGAGAAAGCACAACAAAATCACTCAGAGGTAGCTCCTCAGCTACCTCTCTGAGACGCTCATCATACAGAGTCCAGTTACACCCATTCGTGCGCCATGCATTATTAGCAGGCGCTTCATTCACATCATCCACCCTTACATAAGTCATGATGACCTCGATCGGGTGGTGATCACTCACACATCATCCAGCCTTGATACACCAAGAGAAGCCATGCACCATTGCGGCCTCATTCACGCAAGTGACATCAATATCACTAACGCCCCTGGGCCCATCAAACGTATAACTCTCGCTCGGTTCATTCAACACATACATTCTGTTCGCAAGGAACCACTCGCTCAGCGCCTCACCACGATGAAGTCCGCGAGAGCTAGACGTACGGCTAGCAACCTTGCTGAACCACATCGGGGACAACGCATTAGCATCCATGCCAAGGACGAGAGGAAAACCGCCGACAAGCGGAATCATCCCGTCCAAGAACGAAAGATAGGGCTCCAGGTCGTCACCAAATGCACAGTAGACACTCGCAAGATATAGAAGACCAAAGTCACCTTTCACAGATACACAAACACCTAAGTCATTCGGGAGATTAACTTGCATACATTCAACATTCGGATCATTCACGACGATAGCAGATTTGACTGCACCGCCGGAGGGAAAAACACGCATGCTTGAGGGCAGTCCGCTGACTCTCCCATGGGAGATCCAGGGTTCCTGCAGTAAAGCAAACATCGCGTCAGAACTAGTCATCCATTCACCGAGGTCATGCATGACCCCAGCTGCACCTTGACAGTTCAATTGCAGAAATTTGGCAGCCATTGATTAGTGTCTGGCGTTCGACATAGTCATCCTAGCAACGTAAATGGGGCAAAGGTGCGACAGAATGCGATGATTCGCGGGGCGTCCACGGACTTCGCAATTCCGGCAGTGCGGCGGTTTGGTGCAACCAGTGGCCCTGTGACCACTGCCTGAGCACCTGTTACATGTGTCTTCAGTAGCTTTGCACTCCCTGATACCATGGTCGAATCCAAGGCATCGGAAGCACGTGAAGACGCCGTCATTGGGTCTGACCCTGTAACCACAGGAGAAGACATATATGCGGTCAGCGGCGAGAATATGACTGACTATATCCTCAGTGCCTTCGAGGATGACGTTGGCAACAGAGTCTGGGCCCTCCACAATGGGACGGCGGACAATACGAAGGCCATTTTTGACCTGATCCTCAGTGAAGCGATCCTTCAGGTTGTTGACGAAGATCTGCGATAATAAATTCTCATTGGAGATGTAGCAGTCAACGTTGACCGCCAGTATTCTGGGGCCAAGTTTCTTCGGGATAACGACGTCAAGACCACACTGCTCGAATTTTGCAGATTTAACAACCTTTTCCCTTTCGGCTTCGGATGGAAGACGAATGGCGAAGCCACCATTCTTCAGGTTGGTGACGGAGTGCACACGGACCCCCAAGGAAGGTGCAACTTCTCTGAGGATCACTTGGGAAAGCTCCTGCTGTGTTGAATTCGGCTTTTTGCTCTTAACGACGACAGACCAAGTGTCCACGGGCTTGGCCTTAGCAGGCAAGGATGGGGCCGTAGGAGTAACCGCAGCCGCGGTTTTGGCAATCGCCGAGTACGTCGTGGGTAAGGAAGGTGAAACGGCGGGGTGAACAACACGGGTAGTCGGTTGTGCAGGAATCCTGTCACATTTCCGCCTAAGGAAATCGATTTCGGCATTGGCCTGCTTCAGCATGCCAGTGAGACGCTCAATTTCTGCAATTCCGGTCGCGACTATCTCCTCGTGTACTTTAACTCGTTTCAGGGCACGACGGACGAACTCGGGTGACCCACCTTCGTCAATTACCAGCGAGGCAAGGGAGGAAGCAGCGTCTGACATTCTACGAAATGCCGACTGCATTCTACTCTCCTTCAGCTTCGGGATTCGGAGTTTGAGGGAACCAGTAGTAGGGGGCGGCATATTTTTCGTAGTAACCGCGTTGCTCTCCGAATCAGACTCGACTGTAACAGCAGGTGCGGCCAAATCAGCAGCAACCTCGCCGTCAGCCGTCCTGTCGGAAACGTCAGAGAAACGTCCAGGGCTTGAAGCTCGACTAACAATCTTTCGCGGATTTAGGAGCGCTTCATTGGAACTGCTGTCCATTTCGTCGCAGGACTTCTTCATCCTCGTTCTCTTGGCCCGCTGGGCCTTAGAACCATTCTCCATAATAATAATGAAAAATGTACTCACCAATAGCAAAAAATTCACTCACAGAAAAAATTCGCGAGAAAAAGTTCCAAAAATTTTCACTCACAACTTCTAAAATATTGCTTCAATCGCAAAAATAACTGTTTTTTTCAAAAACTTAACCGAACACTAAAATAAATTTAAAAATAAAATAAAAAAAAAAATTTTTAAGTTTTTGAAAAATTTTTGCCTCGAAAAATTTGGCACACTTTTTTTTTTTTTTTTAAAAACTTTCGCTTCACGCAATAAACGCGCTACACTAGGCTCAATGAGTCTCTAGTGAAAACGACTATAGCATACGGCACCAAGCACTAGTGAACCGCTAGGGTACGAAGCACTATGCTGGAAATGCACTACACAAGCAAATTTTTGCAAGTGATTTAATCACTTGTTGCAAAAAGCAACAACAACCACACACAAATCAGAAGAAACACTATAACTTCCGCAATTCTTTGTCAATCTCAAAGGCAGAATAACCGATGTGCAAGGCACATCAACACGCACACAGCGGTATCACACACGATATTTAATTCACCAGAGAACACTTTCAAAAAGGCAGAAAACTGGGAGCTCAAATACACACGACCTATCACTTCAGCTGTTCAGACAACAGTCATATATTTTTAGTTTTCTATCCTTTGCGGTTCTCGAAAAATATTGAATAATATTTTTTTCCTTTTCACCTTCTCCAGAAATCGCCCCCTACAATCACACCTTCAAAATTGTTTTCCCTGCTAGAAGTCTACTGGGCCTAACTCCTGTAAAATTTCTAAGATCATATCTGCTACTGTTCTTGAGATAAAAAATCTAATTTTTTGAAGGGAATAGCCCCTCACTTTTGTGCTTCACCACCCTCCTCAAAAAGTTCATGTTCAGTAGACTTTACTTGTAATCCTATATACAGAAACCAAATTTTATCTTCCTGCTGTAATTGGTTCGGAAGATATTGATGTCCAAAGTTTTTTACCCCCCACCTCGACACCCCACCACCCCCATAAATTTTTTAGACCTTATCTAATCTTCCATTATCCCTGAGGATAACCACAAAGTTTCAACCTTCTGACATCAACCGTTCAGGAGATATGGTTTTTAGAATGTTTCAATCCCAGCTTTCAAGCGTGTCGGACACATTATTTTTCCCCCCACTCCCACACCCTTCAACCTATATCTACAACTTAAGCAATTGGGTCCACGATCATAGTTCTACATAAGTTTCAAATTTCAGCCTCCTAGCGTAAGCGGTTCCTGAGATCTAGGAACCAACATTTTTTATCTAAAACGCTCCCCCTCCTCCCCCTTACACATCCCTCCTCCCCAAAAGACACGCCATCGATCCCATGACATGATATTGGAATATTCCCTACCATATATTAGGTCAGATATCCATATTCGTATGTATTCACTCATTAGATATATTAGGATAGAGGATAGAGGATAGAGGATAGAGGATAGAGGATAGAGGATAGAGGATGGAGGATGGATGATGGACTATGTATGACGGAGGATGGAGGATGGACGATGGATGATGGAGGATGGATGATAGTTGATGGAGGATGAAAGGTGGAGGATAGTGGGTTTAGATTAAAGATTAAAGATTAAAGATTAATGATCAAAGATCAAAGATTAAAGATAAAAGATTGAAGATTGAAGATTGAAGATTGAAGATTGAAGATTGAAGATTGAAGATTGAAGATTGAATATTGAAGATTGAATATTGAAGATTGAAGATTGAAGATTGAAGATTGAAGATTGAAAATTGAAAATTGAAGATTGAAGATTGAAGTTTGATGATTGAAGTTTGATGATTGAAAATTGAAGATTGAAGATTGAAGATTGAAAATTGAAGATTGGAAATTGAAAATTGAAGATTTAAGATTGAAAATTGAAGATTAAAGATGGAATATTAAAGATTATAAATTGAAAAGAGGAGATGGAAGACAGATTTAGGAAAAAGTATTACTGGACACCTAAACGCCAAAATGAAAATTTATATTTTTCATTTATGGTATTTCCACTTTTAAGTCAATTTCAATTTGTCCCCACTCCGCGCTCGACTTGAAATTAAAAGATATCGCTAGCTCAAAATTTGCAGGGCTATAGGGATTAAAACTCCCTTTTCGTGTTTATGTTTGGCTGACGCGCGCTACGCTCCAACTGCCTTTTGCGCAGCCCTGCGTGGCTAAAAGGATTAAAACTCTCTTTTCGCGTTCATGTTTGACTGACGTGCGCTTCGCTCTTGCCATAGAAATATTTTCACTTTCGTTTAATATTTTATGTCTTTTAAAGAAACTCATTAATTTCTACTTTGCAACCTTTTCAATTATTTTTCCAACGATATATATTAAGGAAATAAGTCAATAATTGTTGAGTGTTTACTAAATTTTAGGGAATACACTCGTCTGCATTCCTCTTGTACGGCAGTGCAAAAGATCCACCTGGATCTTTTGAACCGGCTCAAAGAGCCGAAATTTGACACTAGGTCTATGTTATACGCGATAGGGCTTAAGAAGTCAAATTCCATATTCTTTCTTTCTGTATATAAGAGACAGAAATATGTCAGCACATAATGTTCTACCTAAATGAAAGCTTATGCACAATTGGGAGAGTTATATCTCTTTTGTATATCAAAGGAATCATAATTTTACGTATAAACACCCGAACAATTATGCGTAGAACTGTCGTAAATATTTCACGTATACGTATAAACATATACGGCTACCGCGGAAATCGTTCCCAAAGATTGTACATGGTTTACATGACCTTTATACAGTCCCGTTTCGTCGTATAGTATACGAAACTGTTGGGCACCTGACAGGTTATCCAAGGCATTTACCAACAGGTTTTTTAACCCTGCTAAATTAGCTTTTGGGCTGATCCACATCGTTTTTTTCAAGTTGGAAAAAACACACCTATTATCTCAATGTCAATTGTTAGCCATTTAACTGAAAGCTCATAGAAGCGAAAATAATTTAGTATTTCATCGAACCTAATGCCGCGTTTCCACTTACGCCTTCATGTGCATTGGATGATGCGAACTAGCGCGTATGCGTAAGTGGAAACGGCACATTCGTGATAGTTTGCAACTCAAATCGAGAATCGCTTACATTTGCGTCGATGGCGGTGTTTGGACGCATATCAAAGGGATGTGCTTTGAGCACGATGTAGCGTTTCCACTATCGCCTATGCGAAGGCACTACCCCAGCGGGAAAAAAGAGTTCTGAAGATTGCATTTCGTAAACATTACTATTCAATGGATGGAAGAATACCATACTTTTCATACTAAATTTTTTCTGGAATGTTAAAGGAATGATTCTCTATACATTTTTCAAAATGCGAAAAAGACACATTCTAATAATCTTGCATAAACAATAATATTACATAAATTACATAATACATTACTCGTATTCCCGCTTGGACTGAACTGAACATTTGCTAGCCCCCATCAGTGCCAAAAACATTCGCATTGGACATTCGCTTCAATGGCGGTTTTTGACGTACATCAAGAGGGTGTGCTTACAGCACGTATGTGCCGTTTCCACTTACGCCTAGCAATTCGCGCTCATCGCATATGCCCTACGCACATGAAGGCGATAGTGGAAACGCGGCATAAGATACATGGCGCAATTCCTATGTGTATGCATCCAGAGTGTTCGGTACTCCGTGGACAACCTTGTAAGGGGTTATTCCTTCATATATTTTGAGACACAAATTGCTCAGGGTGGGTAAATTTTCAATATCCGTGGATATACAGGGTGGTCAAGAAAAGTGTTTCGGACCTGTATCCTCACTCAAGAACAATTTTTGTCTCAAAATATATCAAGGAATAACCTATTTCAAGGTAGTCCACGGAGTACCGAACACCCTGTATAATGATGTATTTTTTTTATTTATTTTCTATTGATTATTATTTTCTATCTTGTATTTTTGTTATAAGTAATCAGTATTTGATGAATTTATATAATAAATAATAATAAATAATAATAATAAATAATAATAAAGAATAATAAATAATAATAAATAAGAAATAATAATTCTGAAACATATTCATCCTCTTGTTGTACCTTGTACCATTTCAAGTACCCATAGGCTACGCCAGTCGTTCAGCCATAATTCGATCGTTTGTTGTGTTATTATTACGTATAACATACTCGTATTTGAACTCGAGTACAATAGCAACTCGATCATTACAGAGTAATTCAATACTCGACCTGAGTCGTGGCACTGTTCCGTCATTCTATTCAAATTGCAAGGAAAGCTAGACAGGTTTTAGTTTCAGAAAGCTTATTGAGACTATAAGAATAATTGATACAATAGGAGTTACAAGAAAAAGCTTGACAGCGATCCAAATGTCAAGCAGCACTGACAATATGACAATTCCGGCCGTAGCCAAAACATGAAAGATGTTTAAACTAGTGTTAGTGAGATCACCAATTGCTCATTTGGTATTTGACGTTAACAAGACTTAACCTAATATGTACAAAAAATTAAGAAAAAAAAAATTATATGACAAAAATTAAAAATTCTAAAATTTAGCTTACTCTACAGGATTATCAAATGAGGGGTTGAGAAGACCACTCGCACCCCGCATCGTGTACCTGGCGAGCCAGGGCGACAAAGATAAGTGCGTGTTCCATGCCAACCTTACAAGCAACTTGTAGCCTAATTGTTTATTTATGAATTTTATGTGAATCTGGAAGACGACACTGTAGCGGATCCTATTAGGCCAGTATGAACAAATGGAAAGGCGAAACGCAGACAAGTTCGTCCCCAAATGCCAAGAAGCGGTGTATTGTGTGTGGGTCCAGGAACTCATCCTCTGTAAGTGTTTGGGGAAGGGTCGGAATAGTAAGTCGGCATGGGGGGAAGTGGAACAATGTTCTGAGAAGTGTAATCTGACAAGATCTCCACTTAGGAGCGAATTGAAATTTATATTCAGTCAATTTAGGTTAGGCATGACCGAATGCAAAGTTTATAATAAATGCTCTTAGAGTCTCAGGACGTTTAAGAGCAGACATTCGCAAATATTGCGATTTGAATTTTTGGATTTCCGACATAATATCTGAAAGGGACAGACCCAGTTGGGAGATGGTCTTTTGTTCGAGCCAAGACATGGGGTTCGTTGTGGTAGGAGCAATGTTGTGGCCGCTGACGGCGTTGGAATACGAGAATCCTTGCTGAACATGCACTGCAGGCTTCTTACTAGGGTTGCAGATAAAGGTAACGAGAGGCATTGTCTTCCTAGGGGCTGTGGCAGCAGCCAGACGTTCGCGGATGCGTATTCTAACCGAGCAGCTGAAGTAATTGGCCGGGTGGCCTTCGTCACCACAAGCGTACAACGGGGAGGCGGGAGTGACTCACGATCCGTCGCCAGTTTACGCGGGCTAGTGGAGGATTCGTGGTTTTCGCTGCAAGCTACGCAGCGTGCGGAATAACCGCAATTCGCGGAAACGTAGCCGAAACGTTGGCAATTGAAGCATTGCGTGATATCTCTTTTCTTCGGCCGTTCTCAGGTCACCTTCTGGTTCAGAACATATTTAATCTTCGTTAGCTGTTGGAGATCCGAGAGAGTGTTCAGGTAAATTCTGAACAAGTCTAGGGAGACACCATTGGACCTTGAACGTGGAGTAGACAGTTGGGAGATGGAGAATATCCCCAGAGCTGGGCAGGATACCTTAATGTCATCTTTGATTTCGTTAGTGTTGTATTCAGCACTAACGCCTCTAAGGACTACCACGAGTTTTCGCAAATGAGCTGGGGTATAGGTGTGGCCCACCACCCCGACCTTTCCTTCTGATTTGAGGGCACGGAGAAGTTCCGCGTGAACTTCAAGTGAGTCGACCTTGAACTTCAACTTGCCTAGTTTGTTGGAGAGGATTTTGTGCTTGGTCTCCGGCCAATTGGTCTGAATTTGGGAAGAAATGCCGCGGGCTGTAGCGTTGGAAGACTCTAGCATTGGACTCCATTGACGTTTGGCAGGGTCAGAGGCTTCAGGGGAAGTCTGGCGAGCGTTGGTGTGAGGAGAAGATTGGGTTGCTGCGGGCTGGCCCTGCGGCGAGACAACTGGTGGATCATCTATTGGGCCTGGTGGAGAGGATTTCAGGGGAGCGAACCTGTTTGCAAGGTTTCACCAACCATAGGCTCGCGTGCCTTAAAACGTTAAACGCCCTCTAGCTTTCAGAAAATCGCTGTATAAGTTATTAAGGCTCATTGTCTTGTTCGCTGCATGCGAAGGGTCTACAGACTCGGCTGAAGAAGCAGGATCCATATCTGCGTCAGTAATTCCGATGGATGGAGAAACTCCAGCGTTGAGTTCCGATGTGATGCCCTTAATAGACGGCGTAATGTGAGACTCGGCGAGCGATTGCTGATCGGACGATGGCGGGATAATTTTTAGTGCAGCTTTTGTTAGCACCCTGGAGAGGGCCCCATGCGGGCAGCCGCCGTAGATGACGTTTATGGTTTTGCGTTTCGCGATCGGGATTTTGCCGCCACCAAGGCCGTGTTTTCGGCTACCGGATCGAGGGCGTGTGGAGTGCGAGCTTGATCTCGACCTCCCAGCGTGCGAGACAATTCGGGGAGTATCCACTGTGGCGTGAAGCGATGTCTGCGACATTCAAGTTCGATGGATGGACGGGAGGACGTGCAGTGCGACTGCACGGTGAGCACGCACCGCGGCTTCAACCGCTTTAGAGCACATTTGGGAGCGAGTTTCGTTGGTTCGCGGTTAACAAATGTTGGCGCCTGCGAAATGAGGCAAAGTACTTGTCTTTTCACTTAGCGTGGGGTGCTACTTTTTGAATTTTGCCAAGAAGACGACACCAAGTGGGTTAAGTTGAGTCAAAACGATACTAAGGCTTGTACACACGTCTGCTCACTCTCGTAACCAAAACGAGACTCCCAAAAGCTAGACAGGGAATTTGCACCTACTTCACTTTCTAGTATCACGACGTAATATGTGCAGTGATGCCAATTTAGTGCTTTCAGCGTTAAATTTGGTGCTCAAAATATCGTCTCAGCGGTCAAAAATTAGTTTTACCGCTTGCACTTTATTTGAATATGCCTGCGATTGATATGAAAAAATTAAATTTTAGTGCCTTTAAGTTGAAATTAACGCTCAAAATTTCATATTTTAGTGCTCAACCAAGAAAAATAGTTGGCAACACTGGATATGTGCTATCTTTGCTATGTACCGGGAAGGACTGTGTTGTTGTTTGATTGCGAGTACGATGTGGCGGTGACCGGGATATTTTTGCTTTGCTAAATGAATGTGTTGCACACATAGATATATATGTACTGAAGTTGACGAGCAGCGACTTTTTTGAAGACGATTCCACGCAAAGGACCGGCAATAAACACTATGCTACTAATAGCATCTTACTGACATTTATATTATACTCCGGTCTTAAACACGAAAAACACCATATAGTTGAATACTCGGCTACTATTCGGATTTCACTGATACCTGGCATCAAACGCTCCATACAAAAACGTTAAATTTGGCTTCAAAATGCTTCAAAGTGCTTTATACAAAAACGGCGTCTTGTCGTCTCCAGTATTTATATCTCTATGGTGGCTCCTAAACGAGGTCACCATTTACTGGTTCCAAAGTAATGCCGGTTGTTTGTTAATAATTGTCGTAATACAAAATGCGAGTAATAATGAAACGAATGGACGAATTAAATTACTTTGGCAACATAAGTTAATGTAATGCTTTTTTCCACTCTGTACGAAAATATATAGTATTTTTCAGTCTTTTGATTTTTTCTTTTCAATAAACCAACGAAGCATACGTGTAGGAAATTTAATTTTAATTTCACATCTTTTTATACTCTAGATGAAATCTGTGAGTATTATAAGTTTAATGCAGCCCAGAAGTTTGTAACGCATCGAACTGAGCCCCAGATGAAAAAAGTTATTTATTATAGTAGACATATATATATTGTTTTTTTGCGGCCAAAAACTCCAAATCTACTTGACGTCAGTCTGTTCATCTGTCAGTCCAACCTGCCTGTTCGTCCGATACCTCAAGAACGCCATGACTAGGATTTTGTAATTTTGAATCTGGATGTTTGGTCAAATTTGTAAGGCTTAGTTCGTTAACGGGCAAAATCTTCCTGCTCCTTCGAGTAGCTCCCATACAGAAAGTCCTTAAAACACGTGTTCAAGAATATTAGCCGATAACATCAAAACGGTTCAAGCTACAACTTTGAAATTTTGTACGTATTGATTCCCCAATAGTTGGAGCTAAATGTATGATTATGAAAAAAATCTCATTAGTCCTTCGTGTATCTAACATACAAAAATTCCTGTAAACATTTCTTCACTCAATTTACTGAACTCACTATAATGCAAGTAATCGTTCAATCTCGAATTCGGAAGTTTGTACAAATTAGTTTTGAGTGAAAAATAAAAGGATAAATATGCTAGAAATCGAGTGAAACCTTCCAAACTCCTCCAATTTGAAAGCCTTCGAAAAAGAGAAAATTCACTTTCGGTGACTCACCTAGTTCCAGATATGAAATTGAACACTAATGATATTTCTTTTAGTTTCGATTAGCAACCAAATGAGAGTCCTTTGTAGGGGATAAACTATATACGCAATCCTTATTCTACTCTAACCCTAACTACAATATAAATTGGAGTTCAGTATTTCCTCTAAAGTATCATACGATCGTGACTACCGTATGTTTTATTTTCAGATGAAGAACCCACTGGCGTGGCGTGATAATTCAACAAGGGGATGCAATTGGTTAATATCCATAATTTATTATTATTATTCTACCTACAAATTTACTGCGTATTAATTGAATCTCCTCCATTAGCTACTTTTAACATTACTAATATAAAAGCACCCAGCAATCACGAACGGGAACCAGGAGGCTATTTGGAAAGTTAATTTTTATGGTGGTCAGTCGCAGTCACCTACACGGCATCTAATCATTAAACGCGTTCCGGACTTCTATCAAAAAAAATTATAAAGTTTCCCCCAGAGTATTGCCACATTTTTTTTATTTATTTACGTATTTTTTTGAATAGAAGAGTCAATAGAAGTAAAACCGAATTCGATCTCATTAACCATAAAAGTTTTTCGGAATTCGTGAAAACCCCCAGGGGTTTAACATCAAAAAATGCTTGCATCAGACTTTCCTTCGATTAAATTTAAAGCCTTTAGAAATAAAAGTGAATTGAATATCTCATTTAAGCCAATATATGGAAATTCGTGAAAATGTACATAACTACTTTACATCCACTAAGGGGTTGGATATCAAAAATTTAAAAAAAAAAACATTTCTAGGCGCTTACATAAAGAACCCGCAGAAATAAAATCTATTTCGGTATGTCCAATATATATAACGATATCGTGAAAATGTGGAAAAATCCCTTTTCACGGACATTTGTTTTACTCAACCTCTATGCTAATAAAAATCTGAATTGTTTTTCGTTTAATTTCTTGAATAGCATACGTACATATACATACTAAGTTCCAACTTTCTTCTCCATAAGCCCTTTCTGAGATTTAAAAAACCATCACTCACCCCCTGCCTTGCTACCCATATAAAAAATTTGTTTCTAGAATACCTCTTTATTGGCTTTATGTAGTCAATTTAGCTTTCTATGTTTTGTGGTTTTTGAAATTAAAAATCGATATTATTTTCTTTCCACCCTCTTCCACCATCAGCCCTTTCACCTGTACGTACAACATTTTTGCCCTGTTAGAAGTCTACTGTGCTTAACTCCTGTAAAATTTCTAAGATCATATGTGGTACGGTTCTTGAGATATACAAATGAAATTTTATTAAAAATGGCTATCGCTCCACTTTTGTGCTGCACCTCCCACCTCAAAAATTGTAATGGGCTCCACTCCACTACACAAACCAAATTTTACCTTCCTGTTATAATTGGTTCGGAAGATATTCTAGTCCAAAGTTTTTTACCCCAACCCCTACACACCACCACCCGATTCAAAAATTTTAGCTTCTGATTAATCTCCTATTATCCCTTAAGACAACTACAAAGTTTCAATCTTCTGACATCAACCGTTCAGAAGATACGTATTTTAGAATGTTTCAACCCCAGCTTTCAAGCACTTTGAACACATTGCTTTCCCCTCCACTCCCACACTTCTCAACCCTTATCGCCAATTTTCTTGCAAATAGGTCCACTATTATACATAAGTTCCAAGTTTCAGTCTCCTAGCGTAAGTGATTCCTAAGATCTAAAAACCAAATTATATATAATTCAACTATTTGCCACAATTCAATTCCAAAGCTCCATCAAAATTAAATTCCTATCCTACTCTGGTAGCACTTATTTCTTATCAGATCTCTGCTTGCTGATAGCTTGACCACCGCAGCCAGGAATGTGTGGAAGCAAATAGCGTACTGCTTCCACCGTGGCTCACTACGGAATGAAATGAACGCTCATAGATGCAAATTTCAAATTGCTTACATGTGTCTCCTTCTTGGTTTTTTATCGCTTTTCTTTTTCGCGGTGTTGCCAAATCGGCTGTGTGCGATATTCGCGTGTAGTTTCTTGCGAACTTTTATTTAGATTGTGTCAAAGAAAATGTTTGAAACATGATTTTTTTTCGCGATTTTTCTGCGCGATTTAGAAAACGCATTTTAGATATAATATTTTTCAGCAAAATGTAAGGGAAGCAATGCTTCCCTTGCTTCCATGGACGCCACGCCACTGGAAGAACCTCGCACCGAATTGAATATCTCCGACTAGTAACTAATCACACTGCGGCATCCATATGTGCATAGTACTAGTCAGGAAGACTTTCGACATTGGTACAATCATGTTCGTTAATTCCCCGCCACGCAGGTAACAGGCGTTGCTCCCTGGAAAAAACCACGCCCATTACATCCTTTTCTTTTATGGCTAGAGTGAAAAACAAGTAAATAGGATTGTCTGATTCTTTTTGCTTCATTATTTTAATAATATAATATCTAATAAAAATCTCCCAACAGTCTGCGCACAACTTTATTATTTATTAGGTAGAACCCGTTTATTGCTGAGATGCGGTTTTGGTTACTATACGACTGAAAACCTAAAAAAAATTGGGAAGCGGTTAGAATTGAGTCGTGCTAGAATACTTACCCCGCAGGGTGTAACTAGTACTGAGGTTCAAACGAAAATGGGAGATAGAGGAACTTGTCCTGAGCAGAAAATCGGTTCACACATACTCCCGTTTTTGCACCGTTAAGGAGATAGCGCGATTTTAAGGACGAAGGATTTTCATCGTACCTGTGATCACTGTTTGATCTCTAACTTCTGCTGTACTTAGCGTAACGTAATAATTCTGGGCTCGTTGGAAAGGACACAAATTCTTCTTTCTAATTGCTATCAACTATGTCAATCAGTGTTATACTTTTTGAGAAAAATTCATTTAAATGACACAAAAATAATAAAAAATTAAAAAAAAATACAAAAAAGTCCTGTTTTCTCGAAGAATGACCTGATTAACCACCAAATTTTATTACATTTTCGGAAATCCCATAAAATTTCACTATACGTTTTGATAACAGAATTTCTTCATATTTGCAACAACAAGTGAGTTCCCTGCACATGTTGGAAATACTGCTAAACATAGAATTTACCGCAAAACAGATGCAGTAATAAAATGGCAGACATGCACTTCGTGTATGAGTTGTGCGACGGGAATGCTAGGCGAGCCGAAAGAGTTTACCGGAAACGGTATCCGGACAGATCTCGGTACCCCCATTATTATCGACGGCGACACGCGGTACCTGTGGCCACGGAGGAGCGCATACTGCGCATCGCGGCTAGGGACCCCACGGTAAGCACCCGGCGCATCGGCCATCGATTAGGCATCAACCACATGCAAGTGTTCCGAATTCTGCAAGGAGAAGGACTGTATCCCTATCACAATACACCGGTGCAACAACTGTTGCCCGGTGATCGTGAACATCGGCGAGACTTTTGTCGTACCATGTTACTGCGAGCAGACGAATATCCAGCGTTTTTCGGAAGAATTCTCTGGACCGACGAATCGCAATTCACCCACGATTGCATACAAAATTTCCACAATATGCATGTGTGGGCACGTGAAAATCCCCATACCAGCCGAAATACGTCCCATCAACATCGCTTCAGTGTGAATGTTTGGGCTGGCATCATCGGCAGAACTTTCATCGGTCCGGTATTTCTTCCCCAATTCCCAATTCCACCAATTATGCCGAATTTTTGTAGGAAACCTTACCAGACCTCATAGAGGATATACCACTCCATGTACTGGTCAGGTTTTGGTACCAGCACGATGGAGCGCCAGCGCATTATGGTGCTAATGTCCGTCGGTGGCTCGACGCGAATTTTCGCGATCGATGGATTGGTCGTGGCGGTCCCATTGCATGGCCTCCACGATCTCCCGACTTAACTCCCATGGACTTTTATGTCGGGGGGTATTTCAAAAGCATCGTCTACGCAGAGGAAATTCATACACGAGAACAGTTCATTTCCCGTATCACCGAAGCATGCTATCAGTTACGAGCCCAACTACTGCGTGTGAACCCCACCAATGCCATTCGTCGGCGATACCACTTCTGCTTGCTCCACAACGGCGGACATGTTGAAAATTATTTGTAAACGTAATAAACTAAATAAACGTAATAAACTATACTTCAACTCTTTCATTTCGTCCTCACTATTATTAATCATACTCCTTCATCGAATGACGGGTGTCAAACCAGATTTACTTGAAGGGAACGTGCTTGATAACTGTTAGCCCCGCTCCTTTACAATTCAACCTATGAAGAAATTCTGTTATCAAACGTATAGTGAAATTTTATGGGCTTTCCGAAAATATAATAAAATTTGGTGGTTAATCAGGTCCTTCTTGGAGAAAACAGGACTTTTTTGTATTTTTTTTAAATTTTTATTATTTTTGTGTCACTGATTGACACAGTTGATAGCAATTGGAAAGAATAATTTGTGTCCTTTCCAACGAGCCCAGAATTATTACGTTACGCTAAGTACAGCAGAAGTTAGAGATCAAACAGTGATCACAGGTACGATGAAAATCCTTCGTCCTTAAAATCGCGCTATCTCCTTAACGGTGCAAAAACGGGCGTATGTGTGAACCGATTTTCTACTCAGGACAAGTTCCTCTATCTCCCATTTTCGTTTGAACCTCAGTACTAGTTACACCCTGTATATAACTAACAAAAAAAATCTCCCAACAGTCTAGGCGCAACTTTATTATTTTCGGGCAGAAGTCCGGAACGTGTTTAATTCTGAGACGTGGTGTAAGTTACTATGTGACTGAAAACCGAAAAAGGTTCGGGAGCGGTTAGAATAGGGTCGCGCTAGAATACTTAAACGCCGCTGTCACATATAACGTATGAATTACATAATTGGGTCATACTCCGGGAAGAGGTCTAATATAAGTTAATACGTAATTAGGAGGTTTTTCGTGATTAGGTTTTTGGCCATTACATGAAATCGGAAATGCATTTGTAGGCGATTATATAAAAAGTCTGTGGAAGTGAAAACCAATCTAATATCTCATCAATCCTAAGAAATATGTCGAAAGCCTTACGTCCTATTGGAGTTGAATATCTAAAAATACTGAAATCAACTTTTGACGATTATGTAGGAAGCCTTAGGAAGTAAAATGAATTTGATATCTCATTAGAACTAAGAAATATGTAGGAATTTGTGAAAACATACGCAACCCCCTTGCAACCACTTTGGGGGTTGAATATCAAAAAATCCTGAAATTAGTTATTAGATATATGTATGTAAAGAAAGCCCGGGGAAGAGAAAACCAATCCCATGTCTTATGACTCCTAAGAGATATGACGAAATTCGTGAAAACGTGTTCAACCGTTTATACCCTCTTAGGGATTGAAAAAGGAAAAAACTTGTAAACAAGTTTTAGGTGGTTAATAAAAAATCCCGTGGAAGTAAGAAGTTATTCGATATTTAATCAGACGGAAGGGATATGGCTGAATTCGTGCAAATGTATACAACCCCTGTGCACAACCGTGGGGGTCGAATTTAAAAAAATCTTGAAAACACTTTCTAGGTATTTATATGCAGAATCCGTACAATAAAAATGAATTCAATATTTGGAAAGACCTAATAGATATGACGAAAATCGTGAAAATATATGCATTCCATTTTCACAGCTTTTTTTTTTTGCCCTCTTCCGTACGCGAATGGATATTTGAAATTTTTTTAATCTAAATTACTTTTCTAGTTGACTTACGTATAGATAACAAGTTTCAACTTTCTAGCATAAGATCTTCTATAGTTAGGAAAAACACCCCTCACCCCCGTACCATACTACCCCTATAAAAACATGCTACTACTATAGTTCTATCCAAATACCAAGTTTCAGCTTTATATCATTATAGGTTCTCGAGATATAAAAATCGGAACTTTTTCTTCTTCACTCTTCCCCACCCTCACCCTCTACACCCTCAACCCCAAAAATTTCCTTTTTTGCTAAGGGTCTATTGGGCCTACTTCTGGTAAGCATCTATCATACACTGTTCTTGAAATATGAGACGTGATTTCTTAGAGAAATTCTTATCCTCTCCACTTGCATACTCCACCGCCCCCTTAAAAACTTTTACTTTCAGCAAACTTTATTTGTCAACCTTAATACAGAAACCGAATTTTATTTGTCTAGTGCAATTGGTTCGTGAGATATCGTAATCTAAAATTTTTCGACCCCCACCTCCGTACGCCCCTGCCACTTACCTCTTATTTCCGATCTATTCTCCTAGTATACCCACAGATGTTCATCAAGTTTTAATTTCGTGACATCAACCGTTTAGGAGATATGGATTTTAGAATGTCTCGATCTCGGCTTTCGAGCGTTTCGAACTCATTATTATTCCCCCTACTCCCACACTCCCTCACCAATATAAGCAATATTTTTGCAAATGGGTCCACTATCGATGCTCTATATAAATTCCAAGTTTTCGCCTCCTAACCTAAGCGGTTACTGAGATCTAGAAACCAACATTTTTTGTCTAAAACGCTTCTAGTACCTCCCCCCCCCCCCCACTGAAAAGGTGGACACTTGAAGGAGTCTGCTCAGTCCACCAACAAAAAAAAATTCAACTTAATAGCTCAAAGAGTTTGAGAGCTATAAGCTTTCACACGTTTTGCGTACGGCGGACGGCGTACGGCGCACAAACGGACTGACATTTTTTTTACTGTTTTGGTGTCCATTAGTCATGAAACGTGGAAAAAAAATCGATAACAATACTTTATTATTAAAATAATAAAGTAAAATTAGATAGAAACAAAAAATTTAATTTAAATTTTTTTTCACTAATTCTTCAAGTACAAAAACTTTCAAAAGAATCGGCGATGACCCTTCTGCTATAAGATAGACATAGTCGTATGGTGGTTTGTTATTTAGGTTTTTTAATGTTGAAATAATTCCCCAATTTTTTGCAATACCGTCTTCATAAATTAAATTACTTCGAATCTGAAGCATTTTAAATTGTGTACAGTTATTTTCTTTTCTGTTTCTATCATAAAAATATAGTATATAGTGTTAATATTGAATTACTACGAAGGGAGAAATTATTTTCCTTATGTTAAAGTTGAACTAATGAAATAAATAATCGCAAGATTAGAGACTTTGAAATTTTCAAGATCATAAGTAGCAAATCAGGAAATCGTGATGCAGAAGAAACATTTTTGCTACGAAAGTAGCAATGTGGTAACGCTGTTTACATGTCCGGTGAACGCTGCACGCATAATATTCGAAACTTTTTTTTGTGTTGTGAAGACGGAAATTTCTAAGAGAAATTTCCACACAAACATTGAATTAAAATATGTAACACCAAATTGAGTTTTAAAAACTTCGAACAAACATAGAATAAATTTTAGAATTTTACTTGATTATGATTCGCAGTTGGTGTTTGTGCCAGTCCCTATTAAAGGGCAAACGAGCGAACAAAAGGGGCCAGTCGGCAGTAGTCAGTCTGCGAATAAGGTTGTGGATTTATAATTGCCCTTATAGCAGCTTTGACTGCTTAGCTCGACCAATTCGACCTGCGTTTGGTTTACGGATTTATAATTCCACCAATACACAGAATCGAAGAGGACGGCGCACTAGGAGGGCAATCGTCTTTAATCGGTTCCCAAGCTGGATAAGGTTGTGAATTTATAATTCCTTTGAAGGTTTGAGATCGGCTAGTTCATGTCCAGACAGAGACGATCCAAGCAGAGCAGAGCTGAGCCAAGCAAAGCAGAGTCTAGCCCAGCAGAGCAGAGATTAGCCCATCAGAACAGAGACGAGTCAAGCAAAGCAGAGCTGAGCCAAGCAGATCAGAGCTGAGCCAAGCAAAGCAGAGACTAGGCCAGCAGAGCAGAGACGAGTCAAGCAAAGCAGAGCTGAGCCAAGCAGAGCAGAGCTGAGCCAAGCAGTGCAGAGACTAGCCCAGCAGAGCGGAGACTAGCCCAGCAAAGCAGAATCGAGCCGCAACTAGCCAAGATGCGCAGAGAGAGCCACGACGAGCAGAGCGAGCCACGACGAGCAGAGCGAGCCACGACAGGCAGAGCAGAGCCACGAGGAGCACAGCGAGCCACGACGAGCAGAGCCAAAGCAACGACAAGCACAGAGGAAGCCACGATGAACAGAGCAAAGAAACCGTCGACAGAGCAGATCAGGCGAACAAAGACGAGATAACGATCAGTAACAAGATCAAGTTAAGGCAAGCAGAGTCGTGCCAGGAGTCGTGCTAAAACCAGCTTCGACGAACTACGCCAAACCACGACAAGGAAACACAGCAGAGCCAAAACGAACAAAGCAGGGGCCACACGCGGAGACGAAGACAGGGAGAGCAAAGGCCACACAGAGAGACGAAGACAGGGAGAGAGCAGAGCAGAGAGAATCAAGGCGACGAGAGAAGACGACGGGCGAAGACGAAGACGAGCCAAGAAGTAATCAAAACGAGTTACAACAAACGAGCCTCGACGAGCAAAGGCGAATCGGAGACCGAGTCATGAGAACGAGCCAAGCCAACCACATAGACGGCCGAAGAAGACGACGAACAGCGGAGAACCAGAGGAAATCCTTTTGAATTATATGTGTCATCAGATAACTAAATAAGTGAAGTCAAATGAAAGAAATAAATATTTTGTAACGGATCCCCCGCCTGTAAATCAAGTCGTTACTGTGTACATAGTGGTATATAAGGGAAATGTAATAAAAAAAAATTAGATGATCTATTTATTCTGCCAAAACAAGCCCAAATCTGAATGCTTTGATATATCATAACTTCAGGGAAAATTGTCTTATTTTTACTCTACACTCTATAGCAAGGAAATAAGGTTGAAAAAAATCTCACAGATTTTCCACGAAACAATCTCTATATATAACAAGTCAATCGTATAATACTCTAGATGAATACTGAACTCCGATTTATATTGTAGTTGGGGATAAAGTAGAATTACGTGTGTGCATGTTGTATGTCCTTTATTAAGGACTGCCATTAGATTGCTACTCAAACCTAAAAGACAATATTCAGTGTTTAATTTCATAACTTAAACTGGGTAAGTCACCGAAAAAAAAGTCCTTTTTGAAGGACTTTCACATGGGAGGTGCAGGAAGGACTCACTCGATTTCTTACATATTTATCCTTTTCCTTGGAACCATTTAAAAATGAACGTGTACAAAATTTCAAATTCGTAGCTTGAAGCGTTCAAAAGTTATCGAAAAATATTGTTGAACACCTGTCTTAAGGACATTTTGTATGGCAGCTACCAGAAGGAGTAAAAGGATTTCGCTGATTAGTAAACTCGAACTTTGTTTTTACTCTAAACTAATTTGTACAAAATTTCCAATTCATAGCTAAAAGATTACTTGAGTTATAGTAAGTTCCGTAAATTAAGTGAAGACGTTTTGACAGGATATTTGTATGGCAGCTACACGAAGGACTAACAGGATTTTCTTCATAATCATACATTTAGCTCGAACTATTGAAAAAATA
This sequence comes from Beris morrisii, assembly GCA_951812415.1. NCBI lineage: Eukaryota > Metazoa > Arthropoda > Insecta > Diptera > Stratiomyidae > Beris > Beris morrisii. Next base: position 73,842,696 of record OX638312.1, on the reverse strand, counting down.
ACACATACGAAATTTCAAAGACGTAGCTTAAACCCTTCTGAAGTTATCGGCCAATATCCTTAAACACGTGTTTTAAGGACATTTTGTATGGCAGCTACCAGGAGGAGTAAAAGGATTTCGCTGACTAGTAAAGTCGAACTTCCTTTTCGCTCAAAACTAATTTGTACAAAATTTTGAATTCGTAGCTAAAAGATTACTTGAGTTATAGTGAGTTTCGTAAATTAAGTGAATACATTTTGACAGGATATTTGTATGGCAGCTACATGAAGGATTAACAGGATTTTCTACACAATCATATATTTAGCTCCAACTATTGGAAAAATAACACATACAAAATTTCAATGTCGTAGCTTAAACCCTTCTGAAGTTATCGACCAATATTCTTTAACACGTGTTTTAAGAACATTTTGTATGGCAGCTACCCGAAGGAGTAGGACGATTTTGCCCGTTAACGAACTTAGCCTTACAAATTCAACCAAACATCCAGATTCAAAATTTCAAGATCCTAGGTGAAGGCGTTCTTGAGTTATCGTGTTCACGGACAGACGGACGGACGGATGGACGGACGGACGGACGGACGGACGGACGTCAAGCGGATTTGAGGTTTTTGGCCACAAATAAACAAAAAATAATATATAACTTTTTTTCGTCCGAGGCTTGGTTCTATGCGTTACAAACTTTTGGGCTGGATTAAACTTATAATACTCTATATGATTTCATCTAGAGTATAAAACATACTGCAGTCACGATCGGCTGCAAGCCAATCGTATAATACTCTAGATGAATACTGAACTCCGATTTATATTGTAGTTGGGGATAAAGTAGAATTACGTGTGTGCATGTTGTATATCCTTTATTAAGGACTGCTATTAGATTGCTACTCAAACCTAAAAGACAATATTCAGTGTTTAATTTCATATCTTAAACTGGGTAAGTCATCGAACAAAAATGTCCTTTTTGAAGGACTTTCACATGGAGGTGCAGGAAGGAATCACTCGATTTCTTACATATTTATCCTTTTCCTTGGAATTAGTTAAAAATGAACGTGTACAAAATTTCAAAATCGTAGCTTAAAGCGTTCAAAAGTTATCGAAAATATTGTTGAACACGTGCCTTAGGGACATTTTGTATGGCAGCTACCAGAAGGAGTAAAAGGATTTCGCTGATTAGTAAACTCGAACTTTGTTTTTACTCAAAACTAATTTGTACAAAATTTCCAATTCTTAGCTAAAAGATTACTTGAGTTATAGTAAGTTCCGTAAATTAAGTGAAGGCATTTTTACAGGATATTTGTATGGCAGCTACACGAAGGACTAATAGGATTTTCTTCATAATCATACATTTAGCTCCAACTATTGGAAAAATAACACATACAAAATTTCAAAGACGTAGCTTAAACCCTTCTGAAGTTATCGGCCAATATTCTTGAACACGTATTTTAAGGACATTTTGTATGGCAGCTACCAGAAGGAGTAAAAGGATTTCGCTGACAAGTAAACTCAAGCTTTGCTTTTACTAAAAACTGATTTGTACAAAATTCCGAATTCGTAGCTAAAAGATTACTTGAGTTATAGTGAGTTTCGTAAATTAAGTGAATACATTTTGACAGGATATGTGTATGGCAGCTACTCGAAGGACTAACAGGATTTTCTTCATAATTATATATTTAGCTCTAACTATTGAAAAAATAGTACGTACAAAATTTCAATGTCGTAGCTTAAACCCTTCTGAAGTTATCAACCAATATTCTTGAACACCTGTTTTAAGGATATTTTGTATGGAGTGAAAGGATTTCGCTGATTAGTAAACTGAAACTTTGGTTTTACTAAAAACTAATTTGTAAAAAATTTCGATTTCGTACCTAAAAGATTACTTGAGTTATAGTGAGTTTCGTAAATTAAGTGAAGACATTTTGACAGGATATTTGTATGGCAGCTACACGAAGGACTAACAGGATTTTCTTGATATTCATACATTTGGCTCCAACTATTAAAAAAGTAACACATACAAAATTTCAAAGTCGTAGCTTTAGGCGTTCCGAAGTTATTGGTAAATATTCTTGAACACGTGTTTTAAGGACATTTTGTATGGCAGCTACCCGAAGGAGTAGGACGATTTTGCCCGTTAACGAACTTAGCCTTACAAATTCAACCAAACATCCAGATTCAAAATTTCAAGATCCTAGGTGAAGGCGTTCTTGAGTTATCGTGTTCACGGACAGACGGACGGACGGACGGACGGACGGACGGACGGACGTCAAGCGGTTTTGAGGTTTTTGGGCACAAATAAACAAAAAAACATACTGCAGTCACGATCGGCTGCAAGCCAATCGTATAATACTCTAGATGAATACTGAACTCCGATTTATATTGCAGTTGGGGATAAAGTAGAGTTACGCATGTTCATGTTGTATGTCCTTTATTAAGGACTGCCATTAGATTGCTACTCAAAACTTAAAGACAATATTCAAAGTTTAATTTCATATCTTGAACTGGGTAAGTTATCGAAAAAATGTCCTCTTCGAAGGACTTTCACATGGGAGGTACAGGAAGGACTCACTCGATTTCTTACATATTTATCCTTTTCCTTGGAACCACTCAAAAATTAATGTGTACAAAATTTCAAATTCGTAGCTTGAAGCGTTCAAAAGTTAACGGAAAATATTGTTGAACACGTGTTTTAAGGATATTTTGTATGGCAGTTACCAGAAGGAGTAAAAGGATTTCGCTGATTAGTAAACTCGAACTTTGTTTTTACTCAAAAGTAATTTGTACAAAATTTCCAATTCATAGCTAAGAGATTACTTGAGTTATAGTAAGTTCCGTAAATTAAGTGAAGACGTTTTGACAGGATATTTGTATGGCAGCTACACGAAGGACTAATAGGACTTTCTTCATAATCATACACTTAGCTCCAACTATTGGAAAAATAACATATACAAAATTTCAAAGACGTAGCTTAAAACCTTCTGAAGTTATCGGCCAATATTCTTAAAGACGTGTTTTAAGGACATTTTGTATGGCAGCTACCAGAAGGAGTAAAAGGATTTTGCTGACTAGTAAAGTCAAACTTTCTTTTCACTCAAAACTAGTTTGTACAAAATTTTGAATTCGTAGCTAAAAGATTACTTGAGTTATAGTGAGTTTCGTAAATTAAGTGAATACATTTTGACAGGATATTTGTATGGCAGCTACACGAAGGACTAACAGGATTTTCTTCATAATCATATATTGAGCTCCAACTATTGGAAAAATGACACATACAAAATTTCAATGACGTAGCTTAAACCCTTCCAAAGTTATCGGCTAATATTCTTGAACACGTGTTTTAAGGACATTTCGTATGGCAGCTACCCGAAGGAGTAGGACGATTTTGCCCGTTAACGAACTTAGCCTTACAAATTCAACTAAACATCCAGATTCAAAATTTCAAGATCCTAGGTGATGGCGTTCTTGAGTTATCGTGTTCACGGACAGACGGACGGACGGACGGACGGACGGACGGACGGACGGACGGACGGACGGACGGACGGACGGACGGACGAACGGACGTCAAGCGGATTTGAGGTTTTTGGCACAAATAAACAAAAAATAATATATAACTTTTTTTCGTCCGAGGCTTGGTTCTATGCGTTACAAACTTTTCGGCTGGATTAAACTTATAATACTCTATATGATTTCATCTAGAGTATAAAAATCTGCCAATAGTCTGGGCGAAACTTTATTATTTTTAGGGTCAAAGTTCGGGAGCGGTAAAAGTCGGAGTGTATCATGAGTTGCTTCGTGATTTTTAAATTTCTTATGGAAAATTAATTTTGTTCTTAAAATAAAAATATTTAAAATAGAGATTTTTAGCCGATCAAACATTGGAAAAGCCCGTGTAAGTTAGACTATTCAAATTTCGGTATATTATGTACACTAAAATCCCATAGAAGCAAAAACGAATTTGTTGCCTCATCAGAATTAAGAGATATGACGAATTGTTAAAACGTATACAAACCCCTTACTTGCACTTGGGGTTTAAATTTCGAAAAAATTGTGAAACAGGTTTTTAGACGATTTCATAAGAAGCAACCTGATATCTCATGAGACAAGACGGATTTTGAAAAATTTCTGAAAACGTAAGCAAACCCTTCACACCTCCTTGGTTATGGAAATTCGAAAAATCGTGAATTGGTTGGCCGTAATAATCAATTTTATATCTCATCAGAACTAAGGAATGGCAAAAATTGTGAAAACATATACAAACCCTTGGGGGTTGAATATCGAAAAATTGAGAAATGGGTTTGTAGGCGATTATATAAAAAGTCTGTGGAAATAAAAAGCGATCTAATATCTCATCGAACCTAAGAAATATGTCGAAACTTTGAAAAGCATACAACCTCCTTACACCTCTTAGGATTGAATATCTAAAATACTGAAATTGACTTTTTGGCTTTTTTATATAGGAAACCTTAGGAAGTAAAAATGAATTCGATATATCACCAGATATGCAACCTCCTTACACCCACTTGGGGGCTGAATGTCCAAAAATCCTGAAAGGAGTTAATAAATAAATATGAAGATAGCACTAGAAAGTAGGAACCAATTGAATTTCTTATCACTTCTAAAAGAAATGAAGGAACTGGGGAAACGTGTTCAACCCGTTTATACCCTCTAGGTGCTGAAAAAGGAAAAAACTTAAAAACAAGTTTTAGGCAATTATTACACAAGCCCATGAATATGAAAAGATATTCAATATCTGATAAGACGTGGGGATATAGTAGAATTCGTGAAAAAGTTTACAACCCCCTTTGCACCCCCTTAATTTAATAGGACAGACCTTTCGTTTTCAAGCCAGTCTTCTATAAGAAAGCCGCGCGCGCTGGTGTTTCTACAACCCCAGAGAGTACGGTGCGCATTGAAATCTCCGGCAATTATAGAATTTAGAGGGAGTTGGCGTCTTAGCTGATCAAGCTCATAAGGAGAAAGTTGTAGGTCGTATTCGATGTAGATATTAAGGAAGGAAAGAGGGGGGTTGGTATGGAGGGTGATTGCATTCGATAAAATGTTTGAATTAAGTGGTAACATGTTAAAAAACAGTGATTTATGCACCAGGATGCCAACGCCGCTGCGACGGTTGGGGTAATTTTTATTTGTCCAGTAGGTATTATATTGTTTATACGAAGGGGGACCTTGCCCGCTTGCAATCTTTGTTTCCTGTAGTAAAATTATGTGCGGGTGGTATTGATGGATTAGGAGTTCCAAGCTATCGATGCTGTTGTAAAAGCCACGGATGTTCCATTGAAGGATAGTTAGTGACCCTGAAGTACGGAGGGTGTTTGAAGTCATGATTAAATAAATGGGGGTGATTGAGTTTTTTAGATTGAGTCAGCGTCGGAGGAGTGATCGTCCGAGCCGAACTCCATTGTCTTTCCGTTCTTGCTTGTGGAGATATTAACGTCGTAGAGAGATGAGTTCGAGTCTGTGCTATCAATGGGGATAATGTTGGGGTTTGAAAATTGTATTGTGCCTTCCGTAGTTTTGTGTTTTGTGAGTTTTAGTTTAATGGGAGTGGGGGATCTGGGTTTTTCTTTTTCGCTGAAAGAAGGTACTGGGGTTGTGGGTACTGAAGTTGGAGTATTTGTGTTTGTAGTGGGAGATTTTAGAGTTTGTAGAGTACTTGGATTTCTGACTGCTAGTGAGTCACGAGTAGGTATGAAAAGAGAAGTGAATGAGGGTGACGCGTTGGATGTTGTTGAGGTACTGTGCTGTGGCTGGTTAGCCAGAGATTTTAAATTTGATGATTGAATGCTATTGAAAGAGGTTGAGGTTCTACCCCAATTGGTAGAACTGTTGGACGGTTCCGTTATTATTTGCGAGAAAGTGACTTCCTCTAAGCGTTTTCTATTTTTGAAGAATTCTTTCCTAGCCTCGAACATTGAGCATTTATGAATGGTTTTAATTTCCAAAATGCTTTTGTTCTCTAGGTATTTTGGGCAGAGACGATTAGAAGAAGAATGTTTTTCTGACTTGCAGTTCACGCAGTATAATTTAGAGCAGACGTGGGAGGTGTCGTTGTTTGGGATTTCATCTCCGCATTCCGCGCAAACTGGTCCAAGTTCAATGCTACGGGCGCAGTTATTAGCCGTGTGTCCGATGGTTTGACATTTCCTACACCGCATAGGGTTAGGTAAGTATTGCCTAACCGGAACTTTTTCAAAACCTACAAGAATGTTTTCGGGGATTTTGAATAAATTGAAAGATAAAATTACCAGTCCTATTGGGTGTTCCCCATTTGTGGTTTTGCGTTTCAGAACTGTAGCTCCAGTTACATGGTTGTCCTGCAGGCCTTCAATAATTACCTCTTCCGTTAGATTGCTGAGGGCACGATTGTAGACAATACCTTTGGTAGCATTTAACGATCTATGATAGGTGGCAGTTATTGGGATAAATCCTCCAAGAATTGATGTGTTTATGAATAAATTAGCCGTTTTTTCAGAATCACATAGGATAAGTAAATTGCCATCTCGTAGTAGAATTGCTTTGGAATATTTTGTCGATACTCCGTCGACTGCTTTTTTGAGTAGAAATGGGTTCACTTCGGATAACTTTTTACCGTCCTTATGGGATATGATAACATATGTAACGATATTTAAATCTTACCGCGCTCCGTGAATTAAAAATTAAACTTCCAGTTAAATAAAAATAACTAACATAGAATAGAATTGAGAAACTTGAATGTCGTTTCTGTGTTTTTACAGGTAATAACCTGTATAATAAATTATAACCTATAAATAAATAAATAAAACTGTGTTTTTACAGCAACACATCATTCTCGTTTTATACAACTTACAAAACGACATTCAAGTTTCTCAATTCTATTACAGAGGTACAGAGGTCACGATTTTACCACACGAATTAAAACCAGAAAAATCGGAGATAAACTGGATAAGAGATAAAAACACAGCTCTTGAGAATACAATAAAATCACACAACTACAACAAAACACAATTTGACAAAAACCGAAAACACTATGAATTTAAGGTAGGAGACATGGTGTACGTAGAAAACGGAAACAGGCTAAACAGAAAAAAATTAGATGAACTGAATATCGGACCATACAAAATTATAGAAAAAGTTTCGAAGTCAATTTACAGGATAAATACAGGCCACAAGAAAAAAGCAGAATCAAGCCTTTTCCACATCACAAAACTTATCCCAGTCCATGACGAAGACTCTTCCCAACTCGGGGGGGAGATGTAACGATATTTAAATCTTACCGCGCTCGGTGTTGTCGACATACGCCACCAGAGGTCGGGAAGGAAGCTACATGGAAAAATACACGAGTACAAGAAGTGAAGTGAACTGAAGAAACGAGGAGTTAAGGTAGATAACAAAATAAATTAGAAACTTAAAAAAGTGAAGTGAATTAAAAATTAAACTTCCAGTTAAATAAAAATAACTAACATAGAATAGAATTGAGAAACTTGAATGTCGTTTCTGTGTTTTTACAGGTAATAACCTGTATAATAAATTATAACCTATAAATAAATAAATAAAACTGTGTTTTTACAGCAACACATCATTCTCGTTTTATACAACTTACACATATTTCGGGTTATTGCCAGTATCCCGTATTGAACTGGGACCGAGTTTCACCGTAGGTTGAACAGTTTGTTTCACAAATTCTTTTTTTCTTGCCTTTTTACGGGGCAGGTTATCGCTGCTGGAGAGATTCATCTCCCCTAGCGTGCCATACCTGTTCACCTCTATTGGCCGTTCGGCCATAGAGAATTATAGAAAAAAACGACACCAGAAAAAAAAAGACCAAATCGCACGATTTAGAATATAATGAAAAAGCACTGCAGGTTTTGGTACACGCTAGCTAACGGTTGAGTGATAGCAGAAAGGCCAGTCACTTGGGGTAAGGTACGTGCGCTCGCGGCAAAGGTTAAACTGCGACTGATTTAAAAAAAAATGTCAATATATAATATTTTATTAATAAATAATTAAAATCAAGTTTGCTCTTAATACTTTTTTCGATTTTGCCCCTTTTATCCTCATTTTTTTAATATTTAAAAAATAACAGTATTTCTATCCGGAAACTTTATTTCGATCAAAAAAGGCATTATTTTGATTTCATAAGTCAACTGAGAAGAATTTTCCGCCTTCCACTAACATTTCCAATAGTTCAATCAAAAAACTTTCAGATTTTGAAATTGCAATTTTAAAATTGAAATTGAATTTCAGACTCTAAAAATAGCTAAATTTGGGAACTGTGACCGAAGGCAACGAAATCAAATGTCATTTATTTATTAGCTTTCGGTTTGCTAAAAGCCGCGTGCGCCGTATTACTTTATTATTTTAATAATAAAGTATTGTTATCGATTTTTTAAAAAAAAAAATTTGGTACCTTGAAAATTTTTTTTTCCACGTTTCATGACTAATAGACACCAAAAAAAGCAATAAAAATTTTCAGTCCGTCTGTGCGCCGTACGCCGTCCGCCGTACGCAAAACGTTTAAAAGCTTATAGCTCTCAAACTCTTTGAGCTATTAAGGTGAATTTTTTTTTGTTGGTAGACTAAGCAGGCCCCTTGAAGTGACCACTTTTTTGGTAGTGGGGGTGTGAAGGAGGAGGTGGGGGAAGCGTTTTAGACGAAAAATTTTGGTTTCTAGATCTCAGCAACCGCTTATGGTAGGAAGCTGAAACTTGAAATTTATATAGAGCTTCGATAGTGGGCCCATTTGCAAAAATATTGTTGATATGGGTGAAGGGGTGTGGGAGTGAGGGGAAAAATGATGCGTCCGAAACGTTCAAAATGTGAGAACGTGCCATTCTAAAATCCATATCTCCTAAACGAATAATGTCACAAAATTAAAACTTAATAATCATCTGTAGATATACTAGGAGAATAGATCCGAAATAAATTTATGAGAGGGGGCAGTGACGTACAGTGGTGGGGGTTGAAAAACTTTAGATTACGATATCTCACGAACCAATTGCACTAGACAAATAAAATTTGGTTTCTGCATAAAGGTTGACAAATAAAGTTTGCTGAAAGTAAAATTTTTTAAACGGGTGGTGGAGCATGGAAGTGGAGGAGGTAAGCATTTTTTTAAAAAATTCACGTCTCATATCTCAAGAACAGTGTAAGATAGATGCTTAAAATTTTTTTCAGTGATGAAAAGTAAAAAGTTCCGATTTTTATATCTTGAGAACCTATAATGATATAAAATTGAAACTTGGTATTTAGATAGAGCTATAGTATTAGCATGTTGGAAAAATATAATTTTTTATAGCGGTAGTATGGTACGGGGGTGGGGGGTGTTTTTTCTAACTATAGAACGGCTTATGCTAGAAAGTTGAAATTCAGTACGTATATGTAAATCAACTACAAAAGTAATTTTGATTAAAAAAAAATTCAAATATCCATTGGCGTTCGGAAGTGGGGCAAAAAAAATAATCAGTGAAAATGGAATGCATTTATTTTCACGATTTTCGTCATATCTATTAGTTCTTTCAAATTATTGAATTAATTTTTTTTCTACGGATTCTTCATATAAATACCTAGAAAGTGTTTTCAGGATTTTTTAAAATTCGACCCCGAAGGGGGTGTAAAGATGATGTATACATTTTCACGAATTCAGCAGTATCCCTCAGATCTAATTAGATATCGAATAACTTTTCACTTCCACGGGCTTATTTAATAAATACCTAAAACTCGTTTTCAAGTTTTTTCCGTTTTCAACCCCTAAGAGTGTAAAAACGGGTTGAACACGTTTTCACGAATTCCGTCATATCTCTTAGGAGTGATAAGACATCGGATTGGTTTTCACTTCCTCGGGCTTTCTTTATATATATCTAAAAACTTGTTTTAGGATTTTTGGATATTCAACCCCAAAGTGGGTGTAACGGGGTTGCATATGTTTTCACAAATTCTTACATATTTCTTAGTTCTTATGAGATATCGAATTCATTTTTACTTCCTAAGGCTTCCTACATAATCGTCAAAACGTTGATTTCAACATGTTTGTTATTCAACTCCAATAGGACGTAAGGCTTTCGACATATTTCTCAGGATTGATGAGATATTAGATTGGTTTGCACTTCCACAGACTTTTTATATTATCGCCTACAAACGCATTTCCGATTTCATGTAATGGCCCAAAACCAAATCACGAAAAACCTTCTAATGGCGTAACAACTGATATTATACTAGGACTAGATCTTGTCCCGGAGTATGACCCAATTATGTAATTCATATGTTATATGTGGCAGCGGCGTAAGTATTCTAGCGCGACCCCATTCTAACCGATTCCAGAACTTTTTTTTAGGTTTTCAGTCACGTAGTAACCTACACCGCATCTCAGAATTAAACTCGTTCCGAACTTCTACCGAAAAAATAATAAAGTTGCGCCCAGACTGTTGGCAGATTTTTTTTTATTAATGTTAATTTTGATGCAGCATTGGAGTTTATTTTTCATTGGAAAAAATATTCGATATATCGATATATCGATATTTTTCTCCGATATATCGTCAGCCGATATTGATATTTTTTTCAATATCGATATATCGATATTTTTTTCCGATATTAACATCCCTATATGGAGGATGGAGGATGGAGGATGGAGGATGGAGGATGGAGGATGGAGGATGGAGGATGGAGGATGGAGGATGGAGGATGGAGGATGGAGGATGGAGGATGGAGGATGGAGGATGGAGGATGGAGGATGGAGGATGGAGGATGGAGGATGGAGGATGGAGGATGGAGGATGGAGGATGGAGGATGGAGGATGGAGGATGGAGGATGGAGGATGGAGGATGGAGGATGGAGGATGGAGGATGGAGGATGGAGGATGGAGGATGGAGGATGGAGGATGGAGGATGGAGGATGGAGGATGGAGGATGGAGGATGGAGGATGGAGGATGGAGGATGGAGGATGGAGGATGGAGGATGGAGGATGGAGGATGGAGGATGGAGGATGGAGGATGGAGGATGGAGGATGGAGGATGGAGGATGGAGGATGGAGGATGGAGGATGGAGGATGGAGGATGGAGGATGGAGGATGGAGGATGGAGGATGGAGGATGGAGGATGGAGGATGGAGGATGGAGGATGGAGGATGGAGGATGGAGGATGGAGGATGGAGGATGGAGGATGGAGGATGGAGGATGGAGGATGGAGGATGGAGGATGGAGGATGGAGGATGGAGGATGGAGGATGGAGGATGGAGGATGGAGGATGGAGGATGGAGGATGGAGGATGGAGGATGGAGGATGGAGGATGGAGGATGGAGGATGGAGGATGGAGGATGGAGGATGGAGGATGGAGGATGGAGGATGGAGGATGGAGGATGGAGGATGGAGGATGGAGGATGGAGGATGGAGGATGGAGGATGGAGGATGGAGGATGGAGGATGGAGGATGGAGGATGGAGGATGGAGGATGGAGGATGGAGGATGGAGGATGGAGGATGGAGGATGGAGGATGGAGGATGGAGGATGGAGGATGGAGGATGGAGGATGGAGGATGGAGGATGGAGGATGGAGGATGGAGGATGGAGGATGGAGGATGGAGGATGGAGGATGGAGGATGGAGGATGGAGGATGGAGGATGGAGGATGGAGGATGGAGGATGGAGGATGGAGGATGGAGGATGGAGGATGGAGGATGGAGGATGGAGGATGGAGGATGGAGGATGGAGGATGGAGGATGGAGGATGGAGGATGGAGGATGGAGGATGGAGGATGGAGGATGGAGGATGGAGGATGGAGGATGGAGGATGGAGGATGGAGGATGGAGGATGGAGGATGGAGGATGGAGGATGGAGGATGGAGGATGGAGGATGGAGGATGGAGGATGGAGGATGGAGGATGGAGGATGGAGGATGGAGGATGGAGGATGGAGGATGGAGGATGGAGGATGGAGGATGGAGGATGGAGGATGGAGGATGGAGGATGGAGGATGGAGGATGGAGGATGGAGGATGGAGGATGGAGGATGGAGGATGGAGGATGGAGGATGGAGGATGGAGGATGGAGGATGGAGGATGGAGGATGGAGGATGGAGGATGGAGGATGGAGGATGGAGGATGGAGGATGGAGGATGGAGGATGGAGGATGGAGGATGGAGGATGGAGGATGGAGGATGGAGGATGGAGGATGGAGGATGGAGGATGGAGGATGGAGGATGGAGGATGGAGGATGGAGGATGGAGGATGGAGGATGGAGGATGGAGGATGGAGGATGGAGGATGGAGGATGGAGGATGGAGGATGGAGGATGGAGGATGGAGGATGGAGGATGGAGGATGGAGGATGGAGGATGGAGGATGGTGATTTGTTACGGGAGTAACAGGGGCGATAGAACAACGTGAGCGTAGCGAGCGTAGCCGCGGTACGCGGCTAGTGTAAAATACAGCGCACGCGGCTTTTAGCAAACCGAAAGGTAATAAATAAATGACATTTGATTTTGTGCCTTCGGTCACAGTTGCCAAATTTAGCTATTTTTAGAGTCTGAAATTCAATTTCAATTTTATCATTGCAATTTCAATATCTGAGAGTTTTTGGATTGAACTATTGGAAATGTTGGTGTAAAGTGGAAAATTCTTCTCTGTTGACTTATGAAATCAAAATAATGCCTTTTTTTTGATCGAAATAAAGATTCCGGATAGAAATACTGTTATTTTTTAAATATATTATTTTTAAAAAATTAGGATAAAATTGATTTTAATTATTTATTAATGAAATATTATATATTGACATATTTTTAAAATGTAAGCTTATGAGAACCAGTACTTTTCTGGGACAGAATACTCGCTCCTTAATATGCTCTCCAGTAAGCCGACGCAACTCTTTCGGATGACACCGATGAGGCAGGAAAAATCAGGTATTTACTGATATACGACAGAACTGGTGTGACATGACGGCTATCAAACCAAAATTTTATTGGATCCGAATCCGGTGTTCAAATCATGTTGGGTTTATCCAGGTACTGCTTCAACTTATTTGGGACGGACCCTTGACTTGGAACTGTCTGACTGGTAGAAGCTGCTTGCACTACGAGTTTTTCATGTCGAGACCAAAGAGATGTCGATGCAATTTGTTGTTTCAACAGAGGTAGACTATGTGTGATCGAAAAAAGGTCCTCTAATACAAACATACTTGAAAGAGCAAGATAAAAAACCAATAACAACAAGGTACGGAGCGGTTAGATACCTGCACACAAGATATTTGCCTGGTTGCCTCGTCGTACATAGGTTTGTGTCGGCGCCTGAAGTGAAGATTTCCGTGCATGCGCCCGCATATGTCACGTGCCTTGAACCTAGTTTCGACAGATATGGTTTCCGTGACCGAAATTTTTTTTCTACTTTCAACGTTTCTGGCATATCTCATAAATAAGTAGAAATGCAGATTAAATGCAAAAAACCCGTTCGATTTCTAAAATATGATATACTTAAAAAAAATATCGAGTCCGATAGTCGGATTTCATTATCGATATATCGATATATCGCTTTTTACAATATCGGCCGATATTATCGATATATCGTTCAAAAAATATAGCAATTTCGATATATCGAAATTTTTTTAACATCCCTAGTCCATGCTAACTGCCACCGAAAGTAGAAGCAGTTGAAAATGTGTACATGCTAACTGTCAACAATCACAAGTATTTCAGTCTCTTGTTTGAGCGGACGAAAATATTTTGTCTCCGTTGATTTTTCTGAGCTGTTAGTTTAAAATGATCGTATTTAATGATCATTTTAAACTAACAGCAATGGAAATAATTTTGACACCTTTAATATTGTCATTGCTGACAACATTCCCAATTCTTATGGAATTTACGTGGGCAGTACTGAAGCAGAAGCAGCATTTTAGAATTTAGAACGAAAAAGCAGCACTGTTTTCGTCTCTGCTTCTGCTGCTGCTTTCATTTAAACAGGCGCAATATGATCCCGTGCTATCTAACAAAATTCTGCTTCTGCCGCTGCTTTCTGCTTTTATTGTGTCACGACATTTAGGCCTAAAGTGGATCCACGGGCCTTAGACTAGTAGAACGTATGTTCTGTAGGAGTTTCGAAAACGCAATTGCTATGTGCTGTGACATCGAAGAGTAATTTGCCAGCTTTGTTGAACCTGCTGTAATTCCAGTGCTGCCATCAAGGCTGTTAAGGCGCACATTACTAAATCCAGGCTTGTGGGAGAGTGTAAAAGAATATTGCAGATGGTGGGTATGATTAATAACCTGAAAATTAGTTGGATTCCTGGTTACAGTGACTTCCCTGGAAATGAAAAGGCAGACGAGCTCACCACCGACGAATCGGTTCTATGTCCCATTGAATGTGTAAAGGGAATGATTGATATTAAAGCGCTTAGACAGATGGAGGGGCCTGGGTGAATCACTCGGGATGCCGGCAAGCAAGAATCTGCTGGCCGAAACTTGATAGGAGGAACTCTAGATTCATTTTGTCTCTGGGCAGGAACATTTGAAGACATAGGAGTCCTAACGGGACACTGTCCCTTTGGGAGGCATGGCGAAAGGCTGGGAATACCCACGGCTGATCTGTGACTCTGTGGTGATGAGAATGTTGAGTCAACACTTGGAGAATCTAGTGTGTGAATGTGAAAGCCAGGCACGTACCGGGTATCGGTACTTGGTGAAATTCTCCTTGACCGATCTATCAGAACTTGCGATGAATCCTTTATGGAGACCTACTCTCTTCATAAGGAAAAGCAATATTTGGAATCAGTTGCATAGAGCCCGGTTTTATACGAGGGGACCACAATCGATTCACAGTGATCTCTCGTGATGGACTGTGGCACATTGCTTCAGTCCATCCTTCTCAACCTAACCTAACCTATTTATATTTTAAATATTTTTGCGTCGAATGAGGTACGATTGAGCACAGCTACTCGAGTGATAAAATCACACCGAAAAAAAATCCGGACACGCACTTGTAGTCGAGCTCATACAACTCTGTATGTTCTTGAAATTTAATTCCGGATAGGTCGAAAAATTCCTGATCAACCGTCCGGAGAAACCTGTGCATTCTCAGGTTTTTTTCCGGAAGCGCGTTTTTCCGGAGTCATGTAGTCGACGAGCTAAAATCTCATACATTTCTATGGGACATGGTTTCCATTCTTTCCGGAAGGCGGAGCCTATTTTCTCCGGAGTCGAAAAAAAACGGACCATGACTCTACTTACCCTTAAGGAACAGGAATGACTTCGTCCTACGTAGATTTTTCTGCGATAAAAGCATCGGGAGGAAGCAGCAGCAAACAGAATGTCATAGACATCATTACGAGCAACATGGCAAGCAATAGGAGGTCTTTTACAACGAAAGAAATGGCAGACATGCACTTCGTGTATGGGTTGTGCGACGGGAATGCTAGGCGAGCCGAAAGACTTTACCGGGAACGGTATCCGGACTGATCTCGGTACCCCCATTATCGGATGTTCATCAGCATTCATCGGAACCTTCGTGAACGAGGTACACTGCAGCCGTGGCGGGAGACACAACATCCAGGACGGCGACACTCGGTACCTGTGGCCACGGAGGAGCGCATACTGCGCATCGCGGCTAGGGACCCCACGGTAAGCACCCGGAGCATCGGCCATCGATTAGGCATCAACCACATGCATTTATTTCGTCCTCACTATTATTAATCATACTCCTTCGGCGAATGACGGATGTCAAACCAGATTTACTTGAAGGGAACGTGCTTGATAACTGTTAGCCCCGCTCCTTTACAATTCAACCTATGAAGAAATTCTGTTATCAAACGTATAGTGAAATTTTATGGGCTTTCCGAAAATGTAATAAAATTTGGTGGTTAATTAGGTCCTTCTTGGAGAAAACAGGACTTTTTTGTATTTTTTTTTTAATTTTTTATTATTTTTGCGTCATTTAAATAAATTTTTCTCAAAAAGTATAACACTGATTGACACAGTTGATAGCAATTAGAAAGAAGAATTTGTGTCCTTTCCAACGAGCCCAGAATTATTACGTTACGCTAAGTACAGCAGAAGTTAGAGATCAAACAGTGATCACAGGTACGATGAAAATGCTTCGTCCTTAAAATCGCGCTATCTCCTTAACGGTGCAAAAACGGAAGTACGTGTAGAACGATTTTCTACTCAGGACAAGTTCCTCTATCTCCCATTTTTGTTCGAACCTCAGTACTAGTTACACCCTGTATATGATACACAATATAACTTTTTTGATACTACCTGCAGCATAAAGATTTTCTGACAGATCAACAATAGCATTAGGTAAAAAGTCAGATTTAAAAATTTAATAAAATATATTGAAATCATTTATGTAAGATGAATCTAATTTATTAATGTCTTTGAAATCCTCAAAGTATTTGCCTCCCTTCCTGAATTATGTATTTTTATAGATTATATATAACATATGTATATTTATATACAGGGTGTTTGGTACTCCGTGCACGACCTTGTAAGGGGTTATTCCTTGATATATTTGAAGAAAAAAATTGTTCCACAGGGTGGGTCAATTTTGAATAACAGTGGAGATACAGGGTGGTTAAGAAAAGTGTTTTTGACCGGTACCCTTACTTACTTAAAACGTTATATCTTGAAAACGAATAATCACAAGGCAAAGTGTTATAACTCGTTTTTTAGGCAATCGAATTATCTTTCATTTGATGTAACAGTCTAAATTGTAACTGCACCCAATCTTGAGATATTTACTCGAAAACACCAATTTTTGCTACGTGAACCCTTAAAATTCAGTGATCAATGTAGTTTTTCTCAGAAAACCCCATTATAAACATGTCATTTTAATTTTATTTTTTTATGAGCCGTATTATTACCTACAAAAGCTACATACATATGTATGAGTTACGATTAACATTTTGGAAGTAATAGGTAAAAATACATATCGCATAAAAATTAAATATTCCAAAAGTCAGTGCATGTGCATGTTGATCTACACTACTTGTTTGAACTAAAAGAATTTAATAATGGTTTTTATGTTTTATTTAAAAGAATTTTGTTATAATAAATGTTCAAAATGGCCACCTTCATTTTGAATGCACGCTAAAGCTCGTTTGGCGAGTGTTCTCTTGGTATTCATATTCCTCAACTGCTGCCTTACTTCTATTGCTGCCGCATCGATCCTGATATTTAGATCTTCCAATGTTTCTACTGGCGTTGCGTAGACTAGGTCCTTCATCCGTCCCCATACAAAGAAATCCATAATAGTAAGATCAGGAGATCTTGCAGGCCAGTGTATCGGTCCATTTCTACCGATCCAGCGATTGCTATAATTGGAATTTAACCAATCTGTGATCTGTCGGCCGTAATGAGCTGGAGCACCATCGTGTTGGTAAAACATGGAAGCCAATCGTACCAGTGGAATATCATCCAATAAGTCCTGTAGATCATTTGATAAAAACTGTAAGTAATTGGAGCTATTTAGAGTACGCGGAAGCCTAATAGGTCCAAGTAAATCGTCACCAATCACGCCTGCCCATAAATTGACGCTGAATCTGTGCTGAAATGATGCCTCTCTTCTTGTGTGTGGATTGCTCTCAGCCCACGTATGTAGGTTGTGGAAGTTTGTGATACCGTCTCTGGTAAATTGGGACTCATCCGTCCACAGAATATTGTTGAAAAAATTGTCGTCATCTATTTGTCGTTCAAGGAGCCAATTGCAAAACTCCATCCGTTTGCGGAAATCAATGGGTAGCAGCTCCTGTACTGGTGTGTGATGGTAGGCATGGAAGCGTTCTACTTTTAAAATACTCCAAACCTTCCAAGTAGATATGTTAAACTGCAATGCCAAGCGTCGGATACTGATCGATGGATCATTTTGCACTGCTTGCAGTATTCTTTCATCAATCTGAACAGCGATTATAGGCGCAGGATTTGCATTTACTCTCCTTGTTCTAACGCTGCCAGTTTCCCTAATTCTCCTGTAAACGTCCTGAAATACTCTCCTGTCAGGTGTCCGTCGATGGGGATGTCTCTGATGGTAAAGCCTTCGCGCGGCTTGTCCATTTTCGCGACACTCTCCATAAATTAACACAATGTCAGCATATTCTTCATTGGAGTACTCAGACATTTCGAAATTATTTTTTTTATTCTACTGACACCTTCTTCTTTTAGCAACGTAACTAAAACTGATAAAAATATGAAGGTAGTTTTGCTTTTATAGGCTTTTTATTTTGTAAGGCACCCTATTAAAAAATGCATAGTACCGCACCCAGTATTACCTACCACATCCAGGTAAAAGCATCAATTATGTTGAAACACAGTTACATTTCATTGTTTTCCTACATACTTTAAATAGTAATAAATGGGCAATAAAAATACTTCAGTACTACCGACAAATTAAACGAGATCCACTTTATGGCACTGACTTTTGAAATATTTAATTTTTATGCGATATGTATTTTTACCTATTACTTCCAAAATGTTAATCGTAACTCATACATATGTATGCAGCTTTTGTAGGTAATAATACGGCTCATAAAAAAATAAAATTAAAATGACATGTTTATAATGGGGTTTTCTGAGAAAAACTACATTGATCACTGAATTTTAAGGGTTCACGTAGCAAAAATTGGTGTTTTCGAGTAAATATCTCAAGATTGGGTGCAGTTACAATTTAGACTGTTACATCAAATGAAAGATAATTCGATTGCTTAAAAAACGAGTTATAACACTTTGCCTTGTGATTATTCGTTTTCAAGATATAACGTTTTAAGTGAGTAAGGGTACCGGTCAAAAACACTTTTCTTAACCACCCTGTATCTCCACTGTTATTGAAAATTGACCCACCCTGTGGAACAATTTTTTTCTCCAAATATATCAAGGAATAACCCCTTACAAGGTCGTGCACGGTGTACCAAACACCCTGTATATATGTATGTAAAATGAAGCAATATGGGGACCGAGTATACATAACGAATATTTTGATATACATAGCTTTACATAAGTATCCTGAACCTAAAAATCCTATTTTTATTCATATGTATATCAAACTGTAGATTTTAATTTTTCTTATATAAAGTTGTACATAAGGGGACCTTTTTTTGGTTCGTGTCTTGGATTATGGTCCTGAGTTTATTGATAGCGTTGTTATTAATTTTTCTAAGAAACGAAATAAACGGAAGAAGCCAGTACTTAATACATGCGGCCTGATACCAGAATGTGCAGTTTTTCACTTCTGGTTACTGTTACTTTCACTAAAATTATGTAACTTTAAACAGCTGCATTATCTTTTCCCTTTAGTTTATTCGTCGGAGTGAAGCACCCCCTAGACAAAGCCGGGTGCAGTTCAGTGGTATTGTGCTAGGTGTACTAGGAAAACCTTGCTACCGGGGTTCAATTCCCACTCAATACATAAGTTATTTATATGAATTTTTCAGTTGCTATTGGTTTCGGAATATTAATATAAATCGTGAATAGTGCGGAATGTTTAATAGGGTCACTTGTAAAGGATTTAAACCTGAGCAAATGAGTTCTGTTTACATTCTTATCAGATTCACAAATACCATCAGTAGTTGATTTGCTATAGGTAACTTTGTTGTTCTGGTAGATCGTATCACAGCCAATAGTACTGAAAAATTATTATCATTAACACCTGCCAGTACACTGCCATACCTGGCCCGATTTCTGATCTTCCTTCCCATTCATAAAACTGATTAAGTTCAGTATCCCCTTTCTTCTCCACAATTCCTTCCAACTCTTCTCTCCTTCGCACCAAGAAACACGGAAAAATATTTGATAGAACAATACCGCGGCCAATTGGGCTCAGTTTGTTCTTGCAAATTAGCCAAAAAAACAGCCTTCAGCCGTAGACGCCGTGCCATGGTGCAGTGGGATCACGACGGACCCATCTAGCGGTCTATGTGTTAGCTATCTCTGTCAATAGCTACGCACCTAACCTAACCTAACCCCCATAGACACGCGAGCATGTTGGCGCAAACATAGGTTTGCGCAAACAGCAAAAAAAGACAAAAATCCTTTTATGTCCCTCCTTTTAGGGTTTTTGTGCGCCTTCTTTTTATTACCCAAATCATTTTCATTATCCGTATTCAGTTATTACATAAATGCATTTTATTTTCATAATACGTTTTTCATATCCTATTAAGAGGAAACTAACCAATATGTAACAGAGATCTTCGCTAACTCAACAAATAAAAACTACAGTGAAATAAATCCTCTTTTATTTCAAAAAATAATTTAAAATAGGTATAAAATCTAACCCGATCTTGTATAAAGCTCTTTATCGGAAGGCTGTAGAAGAAACAAGGCACATGCAACGCCATACCAAGCATTACAAATTACAACCTTGGTAAAACTCTTCCGTGCGCAGATGAGTTGTTTCGGAAAAGCCCCGACAATTAAGTTATATGTTTTTTACATTATAAATTAGAAAATGGTAGGCATAAGAAGAAAAAACCAATAAATATTGATTGAATTGGATAATATTATATTATATCCTTAATTCATTAATAAAGCCTCGATTATGACTGTACTACTACCTTCAACGACTGCAATTCAACAACTGAACACTGAAGTTTGCGCAAACATCACCACACACGTGAGAACATATGGCCAACACCAGCACGTTGGCGCTGAAAAATCAAAATATTTTGATTTTTGGGCTAGCATGTTTGCGCTAACGGCCAACAATGCCATACACGAGCGAATTGGCTCGCGCAAACCTATGTTTGCGCCAACATGCTCGCGTGTCTATGGGGGGGCTTAGAACAAAAATACGCCAAATATTTTTTAGTTCCAAAGTCGAAGAGTTAAATTTATTGACAAATTTGGATAAAAAGTCCGTTCCGATTGAAGAAAAACACCCAATCTGGTAACCCTGCGTCATGAGATGCTACCCATTCTTATAAAAAATATCTGGCGATTTTCAAAAGAAAAAAAAACTGATGGGTTCCCATAAGACCCATACCAAAACACAGTTGCGGTACCGATATGTACCATTATGCGTAAATGTAAAAATTTAAACTATTGTTTTTTTATTCAGAAAGGTATATGTCGGGACCGTATTCAATTGTTTTTTTAGTATCGTTTTTTATACACTATGGAAGTATTGATAAAAATGATGCAACTCCACGACGAATTTTTTGTTGGTAGATACGTCAATGCCGCACGAACCAGAACAAACAGTTGCCAAATTTCATGCATTTTTTGAGAGAATTTATTGTAAAAATCGCGTTAACAATTCTAAATGCGATTTTAGGCATAATAATGACACCGAACTGTACGGCATATATATTATATACAAGAATCTAAATATATGAACCCAAAAAGCATAAGAAATGTGTATTTGCATTTAAATAACGTCAAACTGACGATTTAAGAAAAAAAAGCACAGTTAAAGTATAGCCAACAGTCTGGGCGCAACTTTATTATTTTATGGGTAGAATTTCGAAACGTGTTTAATGCTGAGATGCGGTGTAGGTTACTATGCGATTGACAATCCAAAAAATAGCGTTTCAAATAGCCTCCTTACTTAATATCACAGGGGGTTTGTGCGTACGGCCGACGGAGTCTACGGCAGACAGACGGACATTTTTTTTAATTTTTTGGCTTTTTTGGGGTTTACTAGTCCTAAAACGTGAAAATACAAAATTTCAGGGTAGCAAATTTTTTTAAAATTTCAGGCCGATAACAATACTTTATTCTTAAAAAATAATAAAGTAATATAGATATCGTCAACCATGGACTTACTTCATCAGCTAAGAGATACGTAAATCAGTTTCAATTGACAGTTTTTAACATATGTACTCGTACATACATATCAACAGAACATTTTCATACTCTAGTTTTTATCGAAGTTTCTAATTTTTTAATGTTGGTCATATATTTGAGGCGCTAGATCTCAAAAAATAATTACTCATTAAAATTTCTGCAGAATTAATTTTACTAGCTGCAAACTCAGCTCTACAAAATGTTTAATTTATTTTTGTTTATCTGAATTACATACATACATACATATCTTTATTAAACTGTTAGGTATTACATAGCTTAGTTGCTGTTTAGAATTTAAATCAAGTGATTAGACTAGAACTGTCTTTACAACTTCGATGTTGAGTAAAATTTGCTTAGTTTACAAGTACTTCACAAATGCCTTAAAACTAGTTAATTTATTTTTAGGGAAAAAACTCTCAAAAACCTAATGATTCAAACCTTAAACCTAACTTAAGATCTAAATTGAGTAACGTTAAAAGAGAAAAGAAAAGAAAAATAAAAAAGAAGTAAAGTAAATAAAATGATAAAAAGAAACAGGAAAGAATAAAGAGATAATAGAGACTAACATAGGAAACTCGTAACTAGAGGGTTGGTTGAGTTTCGACATTTTTCGTAAAATTTAGAATTGAAATTCTCTGCTTTTTCCACTATTAATGGGGTATTGGCTAGCTCGTGTATGATACGAGTGGAACAGAAGAAAGGTTTATTTAAAATAATCTTTAGACACTTATTTTGCAGTATCTGCAGTCTTTTCTTGTGAACGCCAGCACATTTGATCCAGATGGGCGCGCCATAGAGGATTATTGGTTGCATGACCATTTTGAAAATCAACAGCTTGTTTTCGACTGAGAGATTTGACTTTCTATTTATTAATGGATACAAGGTGTGAATAGTTTTGGAGATTTTTAGGCAGGTTTGTTCGGTATGCTCATGAAAAGTTAATTTTTTGTCTAATGTTAGGCCACGGTATTTTATTGTTTGCGACCAGTTAATGGGTTCACCAAGGATGTTAATAGAGGGGTTCGGAAGGTTGCGCCTTGCTCGTTTTTTAGTAAAATAGATAATTTGGGTTTTCGACGGATTAATTTTGATTTTCCATTTGTTGAAGAATGATTCCAGTAATTCAAGCTGAGATTGAAGATGCTGTACTATTGTACAGGGATCGGCCGAGCTTGTGAGAATTCCAGTATCATCGGCATACATAGCTAAATCGCAGCTGGGATGGTGGGGGATATCAGCTGTATATATATTAAACAGCGTAGGACTTAGACAGGAGCCTTGTGGTACGCCTGCTGGTATTATGTAACCGCTAGAGATGCTACCCTTGACCTTTACTCTGAACTTACGATTGTCAAGAAAAGAGAGTAGTAGCTTAATAATATAAGCTGGGAAGGAAAATTTCATTAATTTATATATTAAACCATGATGCCAAACGGAGTCAAATGCCTTCTCTATATCCAGGACGACCATGCCTGTGGAGCGTTTGTTTTCCAACGATTCTCTTATGGATTCAGTGACACGTAGCAGTTGATGATTTGTTTATCTGCATTAAATTTACAGTTAAAAAAAAATACAAAATAATCTTTTACACAATAAAATTTCTAATCGATGTTTCACCGAATGGAGTATTATCAATTTATAAGACTCAGTTAAAGTAATATTCGAGTATTTCGTCAATTTAAGACAACTTTCACGCTTTAAGAAGTATCTCTATAATCCTAATATTTGATTTTATATAAAACTTGATGCATGTCTACATTAACATATTCTTCACTGGGAAATTAATAAACATTTCAAATAGCGGCAGCACTGCAACAGCAATGATAACGCGAATTTGAATTTTTAATTTGCCAGTTTGTTGGGTTGATATTTTTTATAAAAAATTGGTAGCATCTCATGACGCAGGGCTACCAGATTGGATGTTTTTCTTCAATCAGGATCGGAGTTTTATCTAAATTTGTCAATAAATTTAACTCTTCGACTTCGGAACTAAAATATATTTGGCGTATATTTGTCTCACTCCGACGAATAAGTTAAAGGGAAAAGATAATGCAGCTATTGAAATTTACATAATCTTAGTGAGTGTAACAGTAACCAGAAGTAAAAAACTGCACATTCTGGTATTAAGCCGCATGTGTTTAGCAGGAAATTTGTATGGGTTAATGTTCTAAATTCTTTTTGGCATATAATTGAAATCATGACATTCGTGTTTTATTGAAACTATGGGGTCTTTCAGTAAGGACGTTCAATTTTTAAATGAAATAAAACATGTCCTCGTGAAACCGTTTAGCAACGAAGTCAAAATTTTGTAGAAAGATGTAAGGTACTCATATCTTATTGATTTCTATTTCTTGTACGTTTATGTATGAGTATTAATTTTTGTGTCTAAAATCGCTTAAAAAAGTTTTCATTTAGTCGATTTTTGCAAATAAATTCTCGCGGAAAGTGAGTAAAACGTGGCAATTGTTTGTCCGGCGTCTTACCATTAATAAAT
The DNA here is from genome assembly GCA_951812415.1 of Beris morrisii. Lineage (NCBI taxonomy): Eukaryota > Metazoa > Arthropoda > Insecta > Diptera > Stratiomyidae > Beris > Beris morrisii. The sequence goes on along the minus strand of OX638312.1, from coordinate 73,818,477 downwards.
TCGTGATGGTGTGGCACCACTTTTATCATTATTGTCGCAATACGAAAAAAACAAAACACGATACTGAAAAACAATGGAATGCGGTCCCAATATGTACCTTTCTGAAGAAAAAAAATGTTTTGAAAACGTACATTTACGGATAATGGTACATATCGGTACCGCGACTGTGTTTTGTTATGGGTCTTATGGGAACCCATCAGTTTTTTTTTCTTTTGAAAATCGCCAGATATTTTTTATAAAAATGGCAGGGTTACCAGATTGGGTGTTTTTCTTCAATCGGAACGAACTTTTTATCCAAATTTGTCAATAAATTTAACTCTTCGACTTTGGAACTAAAAAATATTTGGCGTATTTTTGTTCTAAGCCCCCCTATAGACAAGCAAGCATGTAGGCGCAAACATAGGTTTGCGCGAGCCATTTCGCTCGTGTATGGCTTTGTTGGCCGTTAGCGCAAATATGAACAAAAATACGCCAAATATTTTTTAGTTCCAAAGTCGAAGAGTTAAATTTATTGACAAATTTGGATAAAAAGTCCGTTCCGATTGAAGAAAAACACACAATCTGGTAACCCTGCCGCATGACATGCTAACCATTCTTATAAAAAATATCTGGCGATTTTCAAGAAAAAAAAACTGATGGGTTCCCATAAGACCCATAACAAAACACAGTCGCGGTACCGATATGTACCATTATGCGTAAATGTAAAAATTTAAACTATTGTTTTTTATTCAGAAAGGTACATGTCGGGACCGTATTCAATTGTTTTTTTAGTATCGTTTTTTATGGAAGTATTGAAAAAATTATGCAACTCCACGACGAATTTTTTGTTGGTAGATATGTCAATGCCGCACGAACCAGAACAAACGGTTGCCAAATTTCATGCATTTTTCGAGAGAATTTATTGTAAAAATCGCGTTAACAATTCTAAATGCCATTTTAGGCATAGTAATGACACCGCTGCAAACACAGCTCTACAAAATGTTTAATTTATTTTTGTTTATCTGCATTAAAGTGTTGTTGGAGGAGGATCTCGTTCGAATTTTTTTACTCTGAGGGTGAATTATTGGTTGCTTTAAATAGATATTTTTTGATAAAAAAATTAAGATTTCTTAAAATATCTCGGAGGTACAATCAATTGCAGTCCCTTTAAAATATTTTAGCGTCTTTGGATTTTCGAATTTTGAAAATCGGCCTATAGACGGATTTACAAAGAGTTGTCGGAGGATTTCGTTCGAATTTTTTTACTCTGAGGGTGAATTATTGGCTGATTCAGATTGTTATTTTTTGATGAAAAAATTAAGATTTCTTAAAATATCTTGGAGGTACAATCAATTGCAGTCCCTTTAGAATATTTTAGCGTCTTTGGTTTTTCGAATTTTGAAAATCCCGCTCACGGATTTACAAAGAGTTGTCGGAGGATTTCGTTCGAATTTTTTTACTCTGAGGGTGAATTATTGGCTGAATCAGATTGTTATTTTTTGATGAAAAAATTAAGATTTCTTAAAATATCTCGGACGTACAATCAATTGCAGTCCCTTTAGAATATTTTAGCGTCTTTGGTTTTTCGAACTTTGAAAATCCCGCTCACGGATTTACAAAGAGTTGTCGGAGGATTTCGTTCGAATTTTTTTACTCTGACGGTGAATTATTGGCTGAATCAGGTTGTTATTTTTTGATGAAAAAATTAAGATTTCTTAAAATATCTCGGACGTACAATCAATTGCAGTCCCTTTAGAATATTTTAGCGTCTTTGGTTTTTCGAATTTTGAAAATCCCGCTCACGGATTTACAAAGAGTTGTCGGAGGATTTCGTTCGAATTTTTTTACTCTGAGGGTGAATTATTGGCTGAATCAGATTGTTATTTTTTGATGAAAAAATTAAGATTTCTTAAAATATCTTGGAGGTACAATCAATTGCAGTCCCTTTAGAATATTTTAGCGTCTTTGGTTTTTCGAATTTTGAAAATCCCGCTCACGGATTTACAAAGAGTTGTCGGAGGATTTCGTTCGAATTTTTTTACTCTGAGGGTGAATTATTGGCTGAATCAGATTGTTATTTTTTGATGAAAAAATTAAGATTTCTTAAAATATCTCGGACGTACAATCAATTGCAGTCCCTTTAGAATATTTTAGCGTCTTTGGTTTTTCGAATTTTGAAAATCCCGCTCACGGATTTACAAAGAGTTGTCGGAGGATTTCGTTCGAATTTTTTTACTCTGAGGGTGAATTATTGGCTGAATCAGATTGTTATTTTTTGATGAAAAAATTAAGATTTCTTAAAATATCTCGGACGTACAATCAATTGCAGTCCCTTTAGAATATTTTAGCGTCTTTGGTTTTTCGAATTTTGAAAATCCCGCTCACGGATTTACAAAGAGTTGTCGGAGGATTTCGTTCGAATTTTTTTACTCTGAGGGTGAATTATTGGCTGAATCAGATTGTTATTTTTTGATGAAAAAATTAAGATATCTTAAAATATCTCGGACGTACAATCAATTGCAGTCCCTTTAGAAGATTTTAGCGTCTTTGGTTTTTCGAATTTTGAAAATCGGCCTATACCCCGCTCACGGATTTATAAAGAGTTGTCGGAGGATTTCGTTCGAATTTTTTTACTCTGAGGGTGAATTATTGGCTGAATCAGATTGTTATTTTTTGATGAAAAAATTAAGATTTCTTAAAATATCTCGGACGTACAATCAATTGCAGTCCCTTTAGAATATTTTAGCGTCTTTGGTTTTTCGAATTTTGAAAATCCCGCTCACGGATTTACAAAGAGTTGTCGGAGGATTTCGTTCGAATTTCTTTACTCTGAGGGTGAATTATTGGCTGAATCAGATTGTTACTTTTTGATGAAAAAATTAAGATTTCTTAAAATATCTTGGAGGTACAATCAATTGCAGTCCCTTTAGAATATTTTAGCGTCTTTCGTTTTTCGAATTTTGAAAATCCCGCTCACGGATTTACAAAGAGTTGTCGGAGGATTTCGTTCGAATTTTTTTACTCTGAGGGTGAATTATTGGCTGAATCAGATTGTTATTTTTTGATGAAAAAATTAAGATTTCTTAAAATATCTCGGACGTACAATCAATTGCAGTCCCTTTAGAAAATTTTAGCGTCTTTGGTTTTTCGAATTTTGAAAATCGGCCCATACCCCGCTTACGGATTTACAAAGAGTTGTCGGAGGATTTCGTTCGAATTTTTTTACTCTGAGGGTGAATTATTGGCTGAATCAGATTGTTATTTTTTTATGAAAAAATTAAGATTTCTTAAAATATCTCGGACGTACAATCAATTGCAGTCCCTTTAAAATATTTTAGCGTCTTTGGTTTTTCGAATTTTTAAAATCGGCCTATACCCCGCTCACGGATTTACAAAGTGTTGTCAGAGGATCTCGTTCGATTTTTTTACTCTGTGTATGAAGGAGTGGCTAATTTAGATTGCTAATATATGATGAAAATACAATCAAATGAAGTCAATTTACAATAGATTGACACATACTTTTTCTTAAATAATTTATTTTTTTATGGGATTAAAAAAAGATCATTTTCGGTACAATCATATACGGACGGAATACTATCTGAATAATATCATTTCAGTTAATTTGATGCAAGTCGGGTGCTAAGTTCACACGAACTAATTTTTCCTCCGTTTCCTTTGAGGTACAAACGAAATAATTTTCGGTACAATCAAGTACAAACAAAGTCCCATCCGAAAACCATTTTTTTTTCAATTTGGTAAAAGTGGGGGTCTAAGTTCACAGAGGTCCTCAAATCGCTCGTGCAGAATGTCCATCGTGACATGCTCTCAATTGACGAAAGTCACTATAACTCGAGAAATCGTTTAGCAACGAAGTCAAAATTTTGTAGAAAGTTGTTAGGTACTCATATCTTATTGATTTCTATTTCTTGTACATTTATGTATGAGTATTAATTTTTGTGTCTAAAATCGCTTAAAAAAGTTTTCATTTAGTCGATTGTTGCAAATAAATTCTTGCGAAAAGTTAGTAAAACGTGGCAATTATTTGTTCGGCGTTGACGTTTTTACCATTAATAAATTCGTGATGGTGTGGCACCACTTTTATCATTATTGTCGCAATATGAAAAAACAAAACACGATACTGAAAAACAATGGAATGTGGTCCCGATATGTACCTTTCTGAAGAAAAAAAAATGCTTTGATTATGTACATTTACGCATAATGGTTCATATCGGTACCGCGACTGTGTTTTGTTATGGGTCTATTCTCTTGAAAATCGCCAGATATTTTTTATAAAAATGGGTAGCATCTCATGACGCAGGGTTACCAGATTGGGTGTTTTTCTTCAATCACGATCGGAATTTCTATCCAAATTTGTCAATAATACCTTGGATACACAGCTCGTATACAAATCATAATATCGTCAATATCACCAGTGTATCACCCAATATTATGCATATAGTACGTCAACGAGCTGATATCTACATAATATCCAACCTGTTTCCTTGTATATAGCCTTCTTTTAACTGCCATCAGCGCCATCTGTTACTGAAATCAACTGAAATTCCAATGAATAACTCTTGAGGATTTTTATATTCTTCCATCAGTTAAAATTCTTTGAGCGTGTTTTTGTTTTTATGTGTGATATGATGGTCCGCTTTGTACATTTTTTTATTAGCAATGAAAGTGCTATTCGCCGGAACATCATACTGCAACGTTTGGCACGAAGAAATTTTGTCTTTGATAGCTAAATGTCAAAGTATAACATGTATGGGCTGTGTATCATGCTATCTTGTATCGCATATCATGATTTGAATAACGTAATTTGTATACAAGCAGTGTATCCATGGTATAAGTTTAACTCTTCGACTGTAGAACTAAAATATATTTGGCGTATTTTTGTCTCACTCCGACGAATAAGTTGATGGGACAAGATAGTGCAGCTGTTAAAAGTTACATAATTTTAATGAGTGTAACAGTAACCAGAAGTAAAAAACTGCACATGCTGGTATCAAGCCGCAAGTGTTAAGCAAGAAATTTGTGTGGGTTAATGTTCTAAAGTCTTTTTGGCATATAATAATTGAAATCATGAGATTCTTGTTTTATTGAAACTATGGGGTCTTTCAATAAGGACGTTCAATTTTTAAATGTAAATAAAACAAGTTGTGTGTGAGATATGCTCCCAATTCTTTTTTTTTAAAGAATATTTTATGACATTAAGTATGGAATATAACGTCGTTCAAATGTCCGCCCAGCTTTGCTTGGTGCCACGTATTTGAGAGGTTAAATTTTCGACGACGTTGTCGCATAAATCTGGCTGAATTTGCTGGATGGCGTTTGTTATGTTTACTTAAAGGTCATCAATTGTTTGCAGATTATACGCATCGTCCTGCGATTTAAGATAGCCCCAAAGAAATACTTAAGTCTAAAGGCGTTAAATCGCACGGTCACGGTGGCCAGTTCACGTCGCCGCCGTGCGAGATAACGGTGCCCTTAAATCGCTCGTGCAGAATGTCCATCGTGATATGCTCTCAATTGACGAAAATCACAACTCGAGAAATCGCTTAGCAACGAAATATAAATTTTGTAGAAAGTTGTTAGAGAAGATAAAGTTTCGGTTTATAATTCAGAGAGATTCCTTAAGTCCTTCGGGTAGCTCCCATACAAAAAGTTTTTTAAACACGTGTTCGAGAATATTGGCTCATAACTTCAGAACGGTTTAAGGTGCGACTTTGAAATTTTGTATGTAATGATTTTTCAATAGTTGAAGTTAAAGTTATGTTTATGAAGAAAATTCTATTAGTTCGTCATGTCTGCCATATCTTCATCCTCAACTTCAATGGCGCTATAGCCCAAATCGGGCCCTGGCCTCCTGATACAAATGTAAATATAAATATCTTGTCTTCACTCAATTTTTAAAACTATAACTCAAGAAATCGTTCAGCCACGAATTCGAAATATGTACTGTAAAAATTAGTCCTTAATACAGGAAAAACTACATGCGCACTCCCTTTCCCTCTTTATCCCGAACTGCAATGTAAATCGGAGTTTAGTATTTCATCTAAAGCATCATGCGATTGGCTTGAAGCAGTATGTTTATTAATAGTCTTTAAATATTTTAAAAATTAGTCAACATATGTATCGAAGAATAGTAATATTATGTAAATATTATTACAATACATATTATGTACCTACTTACTTCATAGTTTTTTGTATTTCCAAGATAATGATCAAAATCACATAAGGTTAGTTCGTGGGAGTTATACAATAATGCTAAGGTGCAATTAATATCTTTCCAGTCACCCGATCTCAAGGTAATCAAAATTTTATAGAATATAGCTAAGGCATCAACCTTTTCATTGGTCCTCGTAAGTATCTTTATTCCATGATCGAAAAAGTCCCCATAATGTCCATTTCACATACTAAACAAAATTGGGACCGGTGTCCTTATTGTATCACTTCACATACAAACATATGGGGACCGTCCCAGTATGTACCAAATGTCCCCATATGTACCTTTAGACCTCAGAAAAGGGCTGAAATGGTCCCCATATTGATTCATTTTACATACATATAAAAATATATACAAATATAACTTCTTGCCCCTCCTCCCCCCCCCCCCCCCCGGAAAAAACTGAAATGACGTCCCTGGGTAATGTACTCCATGCTGTTAAGCATTGGAGAAATTTATCTAAAAAATTTAAAAAGTTTTAGAAAAAGGATAGCATCGATCATCAATTTTATGTTCGCCCTTAAAAGGAGATTTAGTATTAACTATTAATTTAGTAATACAGTCGCGCAAGTGATTTAGCCAGTTTTCAAAACCTAACAGTCAAGTTCGCCGTTAAAGTAGCTAAAACAGTGTCTGAAACTACACCTTCGATAAAGAGGTGCCGGGAGTCTTCCCCGGTCGAGATGTTTATTAGGGATAGACTTAAGCTGCCCCGCAATGAAAAATCAACAGCACCAAATTACCACAATCGGTTTCGTTCCCTGGCTATCCCAGATCCGGAGCCGAACAACGAGATGCGCACCGACGAGGAACAACCAACTGTGTCAACTCCAACACCGCTGAAAAAGGTAAAACTTCCACCCATTATTTTCACGGAATTAAAACACGAATCCATCGATGCAATTATGAAGGAACTCACGATTACATACAATTTTAAGAACACGTCAATTGGTATTGGCGTTCTTCTGTATAAAATTGCAGAATACGAGAAGTTGAGCGATTATTTTATCGCTAAAAAGGTAAAATTTTTTACCCATCAGAGATCTGAGTTAAGGCCTACGAAAATAGTACTTTCCGGTCTACACGACGTGAAAACCAGAAAAATTAGTAACCTACCTAAACAGCACGCATAATTTGAAATGTGTCGATATCAAAAAATTCAACGTAAGCAACAACAACACTTTGCATAGCCGTTCAACAAACTATTTGCTGTACTTCGAACGAGGCACCAAATTGAGTGACCTCCGTGCACATAAAACAATTATGAACACTATCGTGACGTGGAACTTTTATTCGCGGAAGAAAATCGGTCCTACACAGTGTCGCAATTGCCAAATGTATGGGCATGGATCGTCTCATTGCCACTTGCCGGAGAAATGCATGATTTGCAGCGAGGCGCACAATCATGCGCTATGTCCTCTAAAAGAAGATCAAACTAGTTTGATTAAATGCGCTGGATGCGGCCTCTCCCATCTATCAAATGATCTGAGCTGCAGAAAGCGTTTAAATTACATTGCGATCAAAGCAAAACTTTCACCACAAAACAAAAAATCTGCCAACAGTCTGGGCGCAACTTTATTATTTAATGGGTAGAAGTCCGAAACGTGTGTGATGTGATGCGGTGTAGGTTACTATGCGACTGACAACCTAAAAAATAACGTTCCAAATAGCCTCCTGGTTCACGGACATTTTTTTTTACTCAACCTCTGAACGCCAATAAAAATCGAAACTTTTTTTTGCTTTAATTACTCTAATAGTACATCTACATATACGTACTAAGTTTCAACTGTCTAGCATAAGCCGTTTCTGAGATATAAAAAACTACCCTTCACCCCGTACCTTGCTACCTCCATCAAAAATTTTATTTTTCTAGGATGTCTTCATAGTGGCTCTATATAATCCTAAATTGTGAGCTTTCTATTCATTATGGTTTACGAGAAATAAAAATCAGAATGTTTTCCTTTCTACCCCCTTTCACCATCACCCCCTAGATCCTCGGCACCAAAATTTTTTCTCTACTAGAAGTTTACCAACCTGATACGGTTTCTGAGATATAAAAATTACATTTTTTGAAATATTGCTGTCCCTCCACTTTCGTGCTCCACCTCCCCCTAAAAAAATTTAGTTTCGGTAGACTCCTCTTGTGATCCCATATACAGAAACTAAATTTTATCTTCCTGGTGTAATTGGTTCGGAAGATATTGTAATCCAAAGTTTTTCACTCCCCACCCCCACACCCCACCACGCCTCTTAAAAATTTTAGCCCTTGTCTAATCTTGAAGTATCCCTAAGGACAACAACAAAGTTTCTATCTTCTGACATAAATTTTTCAGGAGATATCGATTTTAGAATGTTTCAATCCCGTCTTTCATGCGTTAAAGACTCATTGTTTCCCCCCCACTTCCAAACCCCTTAACCAATATCGAAAATTTTTTTGCAATTGAGTCCATTATCATAGTTCTACATAAGTTCCAAGTTTCAGCCTCCTAGCATAAGTGGTTCCTGAGATCTAGAAACCAAAATTTTTCGTCTAAAACGCTCCCCTCTCCTCTCCCCTTGTACCCCCCCTCGAAAATATACCAGTCGTAGGGGTTTACCCAATCTACTCACCATAAAAATTTCAATTTAATATCTCAACGGGTTTGGGAGCTACGCGTCTTCAAACGATTTTGCGTACGGCGTACGGCGTACGGCGTCTACGGCGGACAGACGGACATTTTTTTTTTCCTTTTTTGGGGTTTTCTAGTCCTAAAACGTGTAAATACAAAATTTCAGAGTAGCAAACTTTTTTGATTTTTCAGGTCGATCACAATACTTTATTATTAAAAAATAATAAAGTAAAAACTTGGTAAAGCTGCTGGCTTATCACTTGCCAATAACAACAAAAACTTTCCTGCTTTACCATCTCATTCGGCTGAAAATTTTTCGATTCAAAATCATCGCGTGCACCAACCACTTTCATTCCGAATGCTATTAACACCGCAACGCCTAGTCCAGACTCTCACCAGGACCTATTATCACCACAGGAGTTAATGCAAATATCTATAGAACTAATCAAAAATCTTGCAAAATGCAAAACGAAGCAAGATCAATATAACGTTTTAGTTAACCTAGCAATTAAATTCTTATATGGCTAGGTAGGTAGGTAGGTACGCGTGGCTGCCCGTGAGAACACGGACACACTTAGACCTAAAAGGTCCGTTGTGTTACCACAGGATCATCGAATCCGGTCCTACTCGTCGAGCCATTTAGAGCTTGCAATGAAGCGTTGGATTCTCGCGACCTCCATTGAGGCAAGGTCACCGAGACAGTTGAAGAAGTAAGCTCCAAGATGAGCTTTCCTTCTGGCTGATAGAGCTGGACAGGTACAGAGAAGGTGAAGGACTTTCTCCTCCTCCTCCTCATCCAGGCAGCTTCTACAGAAGTCGTTTGAGAAGAGACCGAGTCTTTTAGCATGTCGACCTATAAGACAGTGTCCGGTCAGGACACCGACTGTGGTGCTGATATTCGCCCTTTTGAGCAAAGTCAGCCTTTTAGAGCGTTTCAGATCCAGCTCCGGCCAGATCTGCCTCGCAGTGTGACATGTAACACCGTTTGCCCATCTTGAGTTGGTTTTCTCAATTGAGTCCAATCCCAGTAGCAGTTTACATGTAGAGAGAGGCACACCCAGATTCCGGTGTTCCGGCATAATCTGAAGGGTAGTACCGCGTCGAGCGAGTTCGTCAGCCATGCAGTTCCCTGGAATATCCCTGTGTCCTGGCACCCAGCACAGGAGAATATTGAACTGTTCAGCCATCTCCTTAAGAGATGATCGACATTCTACGGCGACCTTTGATGTTGTCGAGGCCGATTCTAAGGATTTTATTGCCGCTTGGCTGTCTGTGAAAATGCTAATATCCCTAGTAGATATTACATTACACCTCAGCCAGGACAAGGCCTCCTTGATCGCCATAAGCTCCGCCTGAAAGACACTACAGTGGTCCGGAAGGCGGAAGGAGCTGCTAATTTTTTTTTTTTTTTTATATAAAAATGCTTTATTTATTCAAATTCAAATATTCTTAGTCTACGTATGCACTACTCCCCCTTCTAAGGATATATCCTTGTGTTAGGGGTGAGGAGTCTCTACAATTTTAGCATTAAAAATTCATTTTAGTTCCAGTTGCAGGCAAGGTAATTGACATTACTGATAATTAATAAATAATTCCAATGTTATGTACAAACAGTAAAAAAATTAATATATAATAGAGTATTTCTACGTTATATAATGTTATGTACAAAAAATAAAAAAATTAAAAATAAAAAAATTAATATATCATATATTGAGATATTTCTACGTTTTATCACGCCACTTCCGATAAGACAGTCCATATTTTGTATTAATGATTTCCTTTTAAATTCATATTTCGCAATTTTATGTTTCTATTTATACTAATATGTTCCAATATAATACAATTTTTATACTCTAGATGAAATCATATAGAGTATTATAAGTTTAATCCAGCCCAAAAGTTTGTAACGCATAGAACCAAGCCTCGGACGAAAAAAAGTTATATATTATTTTTTGTTTATTTGTGGCCAAAAACCTCAAATCCGTCTGACGTCCGTCCGTCCGTCCGTCCGTCCGTCCGTCCGTCCGTCCGTCCGTCCGTCCGTCCGTCCGTCCGTCTGTCCGTTAGCACGATAACTCAAGAACGCCTTCACCTAGGATCTTGAAATTTTGAATTTGGATGTTTGGTTGAATTTGTAAGGCTAAGTTCGTTAACGGGCAAAATCGTCCTACTCCTTCGGGTAGCTGCCATACAAAATGTCCTTAAAACACGTGTTCAAGAATATTGGTGGATAACTTCAGAAGGGTTTAAGCTACGACTTTGAAATTTTGTATGTGTTATTTTTTCAATAGGTGGAGCTAAATGTATGGTTATGAAGAAAATCCTATTAGTCCTTCGTGTAGCTGCCATACAAAAATCCTGTCAAAATGTATTTACTTAATTTACGTAACTCACTATAACTCAAGTAATCTTTTAGGTACGAATTCGGAATTTTGTACAAATTAGTTTTTGGTGAAAAGAAAGTTTGAGTTTACTAGTCAACGAAATCCTTTTACTCCTTCTGGTAGCTCCCATACAAAATGTCCTTAAAACACGTGTCCAAGAATATTGGTCGATAACTTCAGAAGGGTTTAAGCTACGTATTTAAAATTTTGTATGTATTATTTTTTTAATAGTTAGAGCTAAATGTATGGTTATGAAGGAAATCCTATTAGTCCTTCGTGTAGCTGCCATACAAATATCCTGTCAAAACATCTTCACTTAATTTACGGAACTTACTATAACTCAAGTAATCGTTTAGCTATGAATTGGAAATTTTGTATAAATCAGTTTTGAATTAAAACAAAGTTTGAGTTTACTAATCAGCGAAATCCTTTTACTCCTTCTGGTAGCTGCCATACAAAATGTCCTTAAGACATGTGTTCAAGAATATTGGCCGATAACTTCAGAAGGGTTTAAGCTACGTCTTTGAAATTTTGTATGTGTTATCTTTTCAATAGGTGGAACTAAATGTATGGTTATGAAGAAAATCCTATTAGTCCTTCGTGTAGCTGCCATACAAATATCTTGTCAAAACATCTTCACTTAATTTACGGAATTTATTATAACTCAAGTAATCTTTTAGCTATGAATTGGAAATTTTGTACAAATTAGTTTTGAGTAAAAACAAAGTTCGGGTTTACTAATCAGTGAAATCCTTCTACTCCTTCTGGTAGCTGCCATGTAAAATGTCCTTAAGACACGTGCTCAACAATATTTTTCGATAACTTTTGAGCTCTTCAAGCTACGAATTTGAAATTTTGTACACATTCATTTTTAAATGGTTCCAAGAAAAAGGATAAATATGTAAGAAATCGAGTGAGTCCTTCCTGCACCTCCCATGTGAAAGTCCTTCAAGAAGGACATTTTTTTCGATGACTTACCCAGTTCAAGGTATGAAATTAAACACTGAATATTGTCTTTTAGGTTTGAGTAGCAATCTAATGGCAGTCCTTAATAAAGGACATACAACATCCACACACGTAATTCTACTTTATCCCCAACTACAATATAAATCGGAGTTCAATATTCATCTAGAGTATTATACGATTGGCTTGCAGCCGATCATGACTGCAGTATGTTTTTAAATTCGTTTTGAAGTTAATAAGACTAATGCTTTTTTTTATATAGCTTGGCAACTCATTGAAAAGTTGGCAGCCTTGGTAATAATATTGTCGTTGTCCTGTGCAAGTATTCAAGATGTCTATGAGAATCATTCCCTGGGTACCACCGCGTGTAGTATTAGTATTAAATTTGATTTCTCCAGCTTGGATCTCTTTGTATATTTGGATTGTGGATATAAGATTAAATATTTGTCGAATATTCAGAATGTCCAAAAGTGGGTAAAGGAGATTAGAGGGATATGTTCGTTCTTTCCTAAGTAATATTTTCACCAAAGTTTTTTGCATTATTTGAACGGGTTCTAAGACCGTGTTCGTAGCACTTCCCCATGAGATTATGCCATATTGTAGTATTGAATGAATCAATGCGAAATAAAATTGCCGTTTTGTGTTCTTATTCATAAAAGATCTCACCTCCATGCATATTGGGATCAGAGTCTTAAGTCTTTTAGTCATGTATTCGGTTTGTAAATCCCACTTCAATAGTTGGTCAAAAATTATACCTAAATATCGTGTGTTAGTAACTCTCTTTAACGGTTTGCAGCTACAATTGCTAGTGCATTGAGAGGAATGTATTTTAATATCAACATGTTCTGGTTGTCCGTTTTGGGTAAGCGAAAAAGCTATGTAGCACGTTTTTTGGGCGTTTAGCGTGAGAAAGTTGTAGTCCAGCCATTCCTTTAGTATACACAAACCATGATTAGCTTTGATCTCCGTTCCTGCCCATGAAGCATCCTCGAAGAATAAGACGGTGTCATCAGCATAAGATATCATATTTCCTTGTATTGGCTGTTTATATATATCGTTAATGTACAAAAGGAAGATAACTGGTCCTAAAACTGTACCTTGGGGTACACCGTATTGGAAAGTTTCTCTATTGCTGAAAGCATATCAGAGAAAACACCTCCACCTACCCCGCCTTCAGTTTTGGAGCCGTCCGTATATATGTGGGCGGACTCTTCCATCCGTACCGAATCCCTTTCCCATTCTAGACGGGTTGGGATGGCTGTTAGAAAATTTTTCTCAAAATCATAACTGGGAGGGGTGTAGTCGGTGTTTTCAGCAATGTTATTGAAGTGATTCAAGATTGATGAGTGACCTGCATATATGCCAGTCCACTGTGTAGAGGCCCTAAGTCGAATGGCTGCATTGGCTGCCATTTGCTTGCCAAAAATGTCTAGGGGTGGCAGACTGAATAGCATGTCTAGTGCTGCAGAGGGAGTTGCTCTCAGAGCTCCACTGATGCATATGCATACTGATCTCTGTACCTTCCCTAGGGTGGTACAGTTAACTGCTTTGTCTAAGGCCGTCCACCAGACAATAACACCATACATAAGTATCGGTCTGATGACGGACACGTAGAGCCAATGAACTATCCGGGGTTGCATACCCCATTTTTTGCCAATGGCCTTTTTGCACGAGTAAAGCGCAACTGTTGCTTTCTTTACCCGTTCCTGAATGTTAGGTTTCCAATGAAGTTTCCTGTCCAAAATAAGACCCAAATATGTTGCACTATCGGTGAAAACTAGACTAGTACCATTCAGAGAAGGAGGGTCTACGTGAGGAATTTTATATTTCCTGGTGAAAAGGACTAATTCTGTTTTGCGTGGGTTCACACCCAACCCGCATTCAGCTGCCCATTTGGAGAGGATAGAGAGAGCATTTTGCAATATCTCACTCAGCGTGTTGAGGTGCTTTCCCGAGACAGCAATTGCAACATCATCTGCATAGGCAATCACTCTGCAGCCCGCCCCTTCCAATCTCAATAGTAGTTTGTTGACCACTAAATTCCATAGAAGAGGGGAGAGCACACCACCTTGTGGTGTACCTCTGCTGACAAACCTTCGAGAGAAGGACTCGCCCAGCTTTGTGTTCACAATCCTGGATGCTAACATCAAATTGATCAGCGCGCCAAGCGAGGACTCCACCCTCAGGATAGAAATTGCGTCAGTGATTGCTTCTGGTCTGACGTTGTTGAAAGCTCCCTCGATATCGAGAAATGCAACCATGGTGTATTCTTTAATACTGAGAGATTTTTCAATGGTGCGCACGAGCGAATGTAAGGCCGTTTCGACCGACCTCCCCTTCCGGTACGCATGTTGGGATGTTGACAGCAGTCGCTTGTCAATATTGTAGCGGATGTACACATCCATTAGTCTTTCCAGTGTTTTCAGAAGAAAGGATGATAGACTGATAGGTCTGAGGTCCTTAGGGCAGACATGAGAGCTTTTTCCTGCTTTGGGTATGAATACCACTCTGACTTCCTTCCATGTTTCAGGAATGTAGGTTAGATCCAAGCAGCCTTTCAAGATAACCTTCAGCCAAGGAAGAATTATGTCCGAGGTCTGCTGGATTTCAGCAGGAATTATTCCATCCGGTCCCGCAGACTTAAATGGTTTAAAGCCTTCTATCGCCCAGAGGAGCTTGGTCTCTGTTATAAGAGCGTCAGAGTTGAACGGTGCATGGTTTCTTGTAATGTTTACCCGCTCCGACTCAACAGGCGAGCTACCAGGGAAGTGGGTGTCCAGGAGGAGATCAGTGGTTTCCCTACTTGAGGTAGTCCAAGATCCGTCCGGTCTCCTCAGGTAGCATGGTGTGGTTGAATTTTTAGCGAGAATTTTGCGGAGCCTGGATGCCTCGGATGAATCTTCTTTTTCACTACAGAAGAGTCCCCAGGATTTGCGCTGCGCCTTTCTCAGTTCATATTTGTATTTACGAAGTGATCCTTTATAGGAGTCCCAGTCGCAAACGTCTTTCGTGCTTTTGGCTTTGTTAAACAGTTGCCTACAGCATTTTCTAAGAGCCCCGAGTTCTGCGTTCCACCATGGCGGCTTATGTTTCCCTCTTGGCCTGCTCTCAGGACAGCAGTTCGACAATGCCTCGTTTAGGGCGCGCGTAAGGGTGGTGACCAGACCTTCGAGATCAGTTGAGCTACTCGGTTGGAGTGGCGGTATGGGAGGGAGTAAGCCGCTAAGAGTTTCCCTGTATTTGACCCAGTCGGTCCTCCGGTAGTTCCTAAAGGCCGGTGGGATAGTTTTGTAATCTTTCAGATTAAATTGGAGGTAGCGATGATCCGAGAAGGAGTTCTCTTCAGAAACCTTCCAGTTGCTGACCATGTGTGAGATGTTTTCGGAAACCAGGGTTATGTCTAAGACTTCTTGTCCAGACTGCATGATGCGCATTTGCATCACACCCCAGAATGACACCAGTGTTGAGCTTACTAGCTTCCGTGATTAGATCGCTTATAATACTCGGTGGCAGTGGACCTTGATGGTCATGGGCCAGATAGGCCGAGATCAGCCAGTGAATCTTATTATTCAGTTCAAGGCTGACTGTGACGATATCAGGATCACTGAAGCTGTGTAGCAGAAATATATTTAAACTGTTTTTTGCAAGAATGCATGCTCTTGGCTTGCCATTATTCCTTACATAGAACAGAGTATAGTTTGGAGTCTTGAGACCGTTTACCACGTCATGCACAATCCATGGTTCCTGGATCAAGACAAGGTCTTCTCCATCCCTGGCTAGACGGAGAAGTAATGAGGCTGATGCCGTTTTCGAGTGATGAAGATTAATCTGCAGTATTCGCAGCATTAGGCCTCGATCACGGTTATGTTCGCATCTTCCGGGTCAGATGCCAGCAGATCTTCCTCACTGCCATCGGGAGGACCAGTCGAGCCTTCATCCAGTCCAGCATCCGAGCCAAGATCATCTTCGTCCGTTAAGGAGCAGTGATCCTGGCAAACCAGTACTGAATCGGAATCGGGTTGCACCGGGTCCAGTTCCATCTCCAGTTCAGACTCAGCGAGGTTTGAGTCGTCATTATGGACGACGTGGGAGGCGGGATCCGTTTCCATTTTCGAGGCTTCGGTGTCTGACGCGCTCGGTAAGGGATTCTCAGCGTCCGCCTTGTAGACCCGAAGTGTGATTTGGCCAAGGCCAAAATTCACCACACCCTTCAGGTTAGCTAGGGGGGCCAGGGACTCCTTGGTAATCACGATTGTCGCGACTCTCTCGGCCCCTTTTGGCTCCTCCATCTTGGCGATCTTCCAATTATGCGTCGGAAGATCAGGGTTGCAGATCTTTAGGATCTCCAGGACAGCCGCCGCGTCAGAAGGCTTGCTTGGTATCCTGGCTCTTGTTCGAGGCCGACTTGGGATGTCCTCCCTTGCCACAACCTCCAACTTTGCTCCAGGCCAAACCTCGCCTAGACCAGCAATTGCCTCCTTGTAGAGATCCGCCGATCTCTGGTCGGAGCAGATCACCAGCTTGACATGGCCCTGATGCCACCCACCGTCGCGGCAGGAGGGGACAGGACCAGGATGCTCCCTCATAAGTTTGAGGAAACCATCCGCCAGCTCGCTCTGCACGTCTTTCCACTTGTCTAGAGTGATCCTTCCGTCATCGTCACTCCTGTCGATGACGGCTATCACGAGATGATCCTTCAGGACTTCGCTGAAGGGCCTTGAAGGTGCCGCGGTGCTTGAGTTGCCCGTCTTGGCCCTTTTTGCTGCCTCGGGAGACTCATCCAGCGATCTGAGTCTCTTGGACACTTGACCCTTGCCGGATGGTTCCCACCCCTCGGTGGTCAGCTTTAAAGCCCAGTCAATAGGGGCCCGTTGTTTGTCCGTCCGCTGTTCCTCTGGTATACTACCAAGGCGCTTCAGGATTCCCAGGGCCGTTTTCTTCTCTTTGTAGAGCTGTCTAGAGGGAGCGATATGGCCGGAACTTTTTGGGATATTTGCAGCTCCCTTTCCTCTGCCAGTACCCTCCTTTTTGAGTGAGCCAAGACCAGGTTTGGTGTCCGAAGTCTTGGCCATGGTAATTGGACCGGGTTTGGTGACCGAAGTCCTCATTTTAGAATGTCCACTTGGACCGGGTTTGGGAGCCGAAGTCCTCGTGGATGTTAATTCGCTTGGACCAGATTTGGTTGCCGGAGTCCTCGCGGGTGAGTTGCTAGGACCAGGTTCTGTGACCGCAGTCTTCGCAGGTAACCCCATTGGGGTGGAGGAGAGGGATGAGCTTTCGTCCATCTCTCCGTCCGGTTTTTTAAGAGATCCGGACTCTGTTTTTTGTTTGTATTTGTTTTTTGAATTCATTGTGTTCCCACGAGTAGCGGAGAACGGAAGGTCCATCTGCACAGAGATCCGCATTGTGCAGATAAGGCTATTTAATCCGGAGGTCGCCAGGTATCCGGATACTCCGTTCGCGGCTGGGCTATTTGTATAGGGCCCCCAGCCTGGTCGATCCTCGGCACGGGTCGTATGACACCTTGATCCAGCCCGGATAAGTGGAGTGAAGGAATGTTGGGAGATGGATGGAGAGGGGGGACGTTGACCATCTCTTGGTTTCGGGCAAGACCCTACTCAGCCCCAACACCACGGCAAGGTGGACAGTCGTCGTTTATGGCTAATTTTAAAATCAATTGCATTAATGCTGTACTTTGGAACTCGCAAAGTATACGAAACAAAATTACTGAATCATTTGACTTTGCGGTTTCCAAAAACATAGATTTATTTCTGTTAACTGAAACATGGCTTAACCAACGTGACAAATTATATCACCCGAATTATTTTATATGCAGAAATGATAGGAAAAAAGGGACTGGAGGAGGTGTAGCCATATGTATAAGCAAAGCTATTAAACATACTCTATTACCCGTATTTAAAACAAATGTTATAGAAACAATCGGACTTCACATTACTGGTATTAACACTTCAATACTGGTTGCATACTTTCCTGGCACCAAGCTATCTCCCCAAAAACTGCAGTTCTTTAAAAGCGATCTTGAACTGCTTACAGACATAAAACAGAAGTATATATTATGCGGAGATTTTAACGCTAGGCACAGGTTGTGGAACTGTGCAAAAGCGAATAAAGCAGGTAAAATTTTATTTGAAATGATGTATAAAACATATTGCAGTCACGATCGGCTGTAAGCCAATAATATATATAATACTCTAGATGAATACTGAACTCCGATTTATATTGTAGTTGGGGATAAAGTAGAATTACGTGTGTGCATGTTGTATGTCCTTTATTAAGGACTGCCATTAGATTGCTACTCAAAAATAAAAGACAATATTCAGTGTTTAATTTCTTATCTTAAACTGGTTAAGTCATCGAAAAAAAAAGTCATTTTTGAAGGACTGTCACATGGGAGCTGCAGGAAGGACTCACTCGATTTCTTACATGTTTATCCTTTTCCTTGGAACCATTTAAAAATGAACGTGTACAAAATTTCAAATTCGTAGCTTGAAGCGTTCAAAAGTTATCGAAAAATATTGTTGAACACGTGTCTTAAGGACATTTTGTATGGCAGCTACCAGAAGGAGTAAACGGATTTCGCTGATTAGTAAACTCAAACTTCGTTTTTACTCAAAACTAATTTGTACAAAATTTCCAATTCATAGCTAAAAGATTACTTGAGTTATAGTAAGTTCCGTAAATTAAGTGAAGACGTTTTGACAGGATATTTGTATGGCAGCTACACGAAGGACTAACAGGATTTTCTTCATAATCATACATTTAGCTCGAACTATTGGAAAAATAACACATACGAAATTTCAAAGACGTAGCTTAAACCCTTCTGAAGTTATCGGCCAATATCCTTAAACACGTGTTTTAAGGACATTTTGTATGGCAGCTACCAGAAGGAGTAAACGGATTTCGCTGATTAGTAAACTCGAACTTCGTTTTTACTCAAAACTAATTTGTACAAAATTTCCAATTCATAGCTAAAAGATTACTTGAGTTATAGTAGGTTCCGTAAATTAAGTGAAGACGTTTTAACAGGATATTTGTATGCCAGCTACACGAAGGACTAACAGGATTTTGTTCATAATCATACATTTAGCTGTAACTATTGGAAAAATAACACATACAAAATTTCAATGTCGTAGCTTAACCCCTTCTGAAGTTATCGACCAATATTCTTGAAGACGTGTTTTAAGGACATTTTGTATGGCAGCTACTCGAAGGAGTAACAGGATTTCGCTGACTAGTAAAGTCGAACTTTCTTTTCACTCAAAACTAATTTGTACAAAATTCGGAATTCGTAGCTAAAAGATTACTTGAGCTATAGTGATTTTCGTAAATAAGGTGAATACATTTTGACAGGATATTTGTATGGCAGCTACATGAAGGACTAACAGGATTTTCTTCATAATCATATATTTAGCTCCACCTATTGGAAAAAAAACACATACAAAATTTCAATGTCGTAGCTTAAACCCTTCTGAAGTTATGGACCAATATTCTGGAACAAGTGTTTTAAGGACATTTTGTATGGCAGCTACCCGAAGGAGTAGGACGATTATGCCCGTTAGCAAACTTAGCCTTACAAATTCAACCAAACATCCAGATTCAAAATTTCAAGATCCTAGGTGAAGGCGTTCTTGAGTTATCGTGTTCACGGACAGACGGACGGACGGACGGACGGACGGACGGACGGACGGACGGACGGACGGACGGACGGACGTCAGGCGGATTTGAGGTTTTTGGCCACAAATAAACAAAAAATAATATATAACTTTTTTTTGTCCGAGGCTTTGTTCTATGCGTTACAAACTTTTGGGCTGGATTAAACTTATAATACTCTATATGATTTCATCTAGAGTATAAACATACTGCAGTCACGATCGGCTGCAAGCCAATCGTATAATACTCTAGATGAATACTGAACTCCGATTTATATTGTAGTTGGGGATAAAGTAGAATTACGTCATACATTACGTCATACATTTAGCTCCAACTATTGAAAAAATAACACATACAAAATTACAATGTCGTAGCTTTAACCCTTCTGAAGTTATTGACCTATATTCTTGAACACGTGTTTTAAGGACATTTTGTATGGCAGCTACCCGAAGGAGTAGGACGATTTTGCCCGTTAACGAACTTACCCTTACAAATTCAACCAAACATCCATATTCAAAATTTCATGATCCTAGGTGAAGGCGTTCTTGAGTTATCGTGTTCACGGACAGACGGACGGACGGACGGACGGACGGACGTCAGGCGGATTTGAGGTTTTTGGGCACAAATAAACAAAAAATAATATATAACTTTTTTTCGTCCGAGGTTTGGTTCTATGCGTTACAAACTTTTGCGCTGGATTAAACTTATAATACTCTATATGATTTCATCTAGAGTATAAAAACAATTCTGTATTCATACCCCATCGGAACCCACGTACTACCCCCCAAAAGGCAGAGACTCTACATTGGATCTTGTCATTTCTAATGGGGCAGTGCATGTATCACAACCCATTACTACCCACGACATATCTTCTTCTCACCTCCCAGTGTCCTTTACAATTGACCACGATATCGAAATTACAGTACCGTGCAAGGAGTTTCTCTCATACAGTGAAACTAACTGGGTTATGTTTAGAAAATTTTTAAACAGATCTATGACCACTGATAACTTGAACCATACCAACATCACTAACATGTCACAAATAGACAGAATGCTACTTGACTTTAACGCCAATATATGGAACGCAGTAGAGCTCTACACTACCAAGAAGGTTAGTAATACCTCTCAGGTTCTTAAGATTGATAACGAGACCAAAGATATCATCCAACAAAGGAACTCTCTCAGGCGACAATGGCAGAGAACTAGAGATCCGGTCATAAAATCTCGTGTTAACTACCTAACCAATAAAATTCAGGACTGTATTAGGAAGCTTAAAAACTCCAACTGGAATTTGATGCTATCTTCATTGGAAAAGGGCTCCCAAAAGGTTTGGAAGCTAAACCGAATTTTCAAAAAACGACGTGAGAATTTAATACCCTCTCTCCTTGATAACAACAGCAAGTATATATACACGGACTCTGATAAATCTGAATTGATAGCAGATCACTTCCAAGCAGCTTACCATACTACTGTCGGATTGGAAACACAGTTGTTGATATGATCGTAAACAGTCGTACAAAACTTATTCCCCAGAATACGGACTTACGTGCTAATGATTTTTGTAAGCCTCGAGAAATTATAAGCATACTTAAAAGATTGAAGACCAAAAAATCACCAGGGATAGACAAACTGCCAAATATTCTTCTTAAGAACCTGATAAAGAGATCGGTCGTTTTATTAAACTTCATTTTCAATTCTTGCCTCAAGCTAGGTTATTTTCCCACCACATGGAAACATGCAATCGTCACTCCAATTCCAAAACCGGGCAAATATGCCAGTTACCCCAACAACTACAGGCCTATAAGCTTGCTCTCTACGCTAAGTAAAGTCTTAGAAAAGATCCTACTAAATCGTATTCAAAAATGTGCAGAAAATAACCGAATCATACCTGACTTCCAATTTGGCTTTAGACGAGGACACTCTACAAATCACCAATTACTCAGAGTAACCGGTTACATAAAAGATTCTCTACGTCCGAAAAAATCAGTAGAGCTGGTATCCCTCGACATCGAAAAGGCTTTCGACTCCGTATGGCACGAAGGACTGATATACAAGCTGCAAAATTTCGCGTTCCCAAACTATTTAGTAACAATAGTCAATTCTTTCCTGTTGGACCGAACCTTTTCAGTCAGAGTCAAGGCAACCACCTCAAGCACTCGAAACATCACTGCGGGTGTCCCTCAAGGCTCTTGTTTAAGCCCGACACTATAAAGTATTTTCACTGCAGACGTCCCTACCTACCCGAACTGTGAAATGGCAGTTTTTGCAGACGACATTTGTCTCTATACTCACGGAGATGACGCCGACGAAATCATTTTAGCTTTGGAAACATTCCTAGACCGTCTCTATCAATTCTACTATAGATGGAAAATAAAAGTCAACCGTACAAAAACCAAAGCTATATTTTTCAGCAGAAAAAGAAGGCGTTCTAATCTTCCGAATCGTGAAGTTAACTTCGCTGGACAAACTGTTCCTTGGTCCGACACTATAACCTACCTTGGTCTCACGCTAGACAGGAAAATGACATTTGCTAACCACATAGAAAATGCATGCTTCAAGATTTCCAAGTGTATTCATGCGCTCTATCCACTAATAAACAGGAAATCATCTCTATCACTAGCAAACAAAATACTGATTTTCAAGGTTATCATGCAGCCCACGTTGACGTACGGTGCTCCTGTCTGGGCTAAATGTGCTCTGTCCCACAAAAAGAAATTGCAAGTCTCGCAAAATAAGTCGCTAAAGATTATTTTAAATAAACCATTTTATTACTCAACGAAGGCATTACACCGCGACAGTGGAGTGCTCAATGTCCAGGAACTTGCTGCAACCAGGCTCACAAAACTTCTAACGATGTCCGAAATGATAGACAATCCTCTAGTCTCTTCCTTGGCTAGTTACTGCTACAACTAGCGTCATTATTTTAATCTATTTTGTTTTTTAGTTTTTGTTTAGGTTTAAGTAGTGTTTAAGTTAGTCATTAAGGTTTTCAAGCAAGGTTTTTTCTCTAATAAAATTTTTCCTTGAACATATTACTGTAACAGATTAACGTAAGTTTCTGCAATTTGAATGCAAATTTATCAATCACAGCTGTAAAGATTAAGATCTAATCACTGAACAAATTTTAACTTGTTATTACACAACTTAATGAATTTCAATAAATTTATCTATCTATCTATCTAATTTAGTAATAAAAATTCGCAAATAATGGAAATTTTTTTCTTTGTTTACAAAATATTTTAGCGCAAAAGATTCGTACTCGATTTTTCATTAAATATCAATGATTATCTACACTAAACTTCTAAAATTAATCATGAACAATTAGCAATAACCTTTCCATTTATTTTTAAAAAAACACAATTTTTAATAGTTTACGTACGTTTAAAATGTTCGTGGAACCATAACCGCCAAAGCACTTCACTTGTTGTACAGGCAACTGACGGCCCCCTACGCATACTTGCACACAACCTTGTGGCGGGCTTGTAGTTATCGATGGTTTTGTCCGTGGCCATACATTTGCCAGTTTCTACATTGGGTACGACCAGTGCGTTTACAGGATTAGTCCCTGCAAGAAAGCGCAGAAAATTCAAAACTGTGACAGCAAAATTTTTCTTGTGTTAGAAAGTTCTTCTAGTGGATGTAACTCGTCTTTATACAGGATGTTTGGTACTCCGTGTGCCACCTTGTAAGGGGTTATTCCTTGATATATTTGAAGAAAAAAATTGTTCTACAGGGTGGGTCAATTTTCAATATCAGATACAGGGTCGTTAAGAAAATTGTTTTTGACCGGTGCCCTCACTCACTTAAAACGTTATATCTTGAAAACGAATAATCACAAGGCTAAGTGTTATAACTCCTGATATTACTATTATGGATTTCTTTGTATGGGGACGGATGATGGACCTTGTCTACGCAACGGGAGTAGTAACATTAGAAGATCTAAATACTAGGATCGATGCGGCAGCAATAGAAGTAAGGTAGCAGTTGAGGAATATGAATACCAAAAGAACACTCGCCAAATGAGCTTTAGCGTGAATTCAAAATGAAGGTGGTCATTTTGAACATTTATTATAATAAAAAAAATTTGAAATAAAACATAAAAACCATTATTAAATTCTTTCAGTTCAAGTAAGGAGTGTAGATCAACATGTTGTTCTTTTTGTATAAAAATGGCACTGACTTTTTAAATATTTAATTTTTATGTGATATGTATTTTTACCTATTACTTCCAAAATGTTAATCGTAACTCATACATATGTATGCAGCTTTTGTAGGTAATAATACGGTTCATAAAAAAATTAAATTAAAATGACATGGTTTTCTGAGAAAAACTACATTGATCACTGAATTTTTAGGGTTGACGTAACAAAAATTGGTGTTTTCGAGTAAATATCTCAAGATTGGGTGCAGTTACAATTTAGACTGTTACATCAAATGAAAGGTAATTCGATTCACTAAAAAAATAGTTATAACACTTTGCCTCGTAATTATTCGTTTTCAAGATATAACGTTTTAAGTGAGTGAGGATACCCGTCAAAAACACTTTTCTTAACCACCCTGTATCTCCACTGATATTAAAAATTGACCCACTCTGTGGAACAATTTTTTTCTCCAAATATATCAAGAAACAGCAAGGTGGCACACGGAGTACCAAACACCCTGTATACTCGAAAAATTGTAATAACATGTTTGAAAAGACCAATGACTGCGACCTGCGACATTCATAACGGGTGTTTTTTCAGGTGCATGAGAACTATCAATATCGATAACTGTGGTTTGACAGCTGAGAATGTCAAACTGTGTTGACATTTCTGTTCAGTAAGGTTTGGTAAGTCATCATGAATCGTTTAACGCCAGAACAACGCTTCCAAATTGTGGAAATTTACTTTGAAAAAAATAAATCTGTTCGCGAAGTTCATAGAGCACTTCGTCCATTTTCGCACTAATTTTACTCTTCTCGATTCAAAACCATCAACGAGACAGAGAAATGTGCGGTTTACACGCTGGCGGCATCATCGGTCCTTATTTCTTTCGAAATGAGGAAGGAGCTGCCGTTACGGTGAATGGCCAGCGCTATCGAGCCATGCTGACTGAATTTTTGTTTCCAAAAATGAATCAGCTATACATCGCCGACATTTGGTTCCAACAAGACGGCGCAACTTGCCATACAGCGCGCTTAACAATCGATTTATTGCAAAATCAATTTGGTGACAACTTGATTTCGAGAAGTGGTTCTGTTAACTGTCCCCCTCGTTCGTGCGATTTAACGCCTCTGGATTACTTTTTATGGGGCTATATTAAGTCATGCGTTTATACCGACAAACCAGCAACTCTTGAAGCATTGGAAGCCAATATTTAAGCCACTATTGACGCCTTACGCCAGATTTATTGAAAAAAATAGTCAAAAATTGGACTAATCGAATGGACCATGTAGCTCGTAGCTCGTAGCCGCGGCGGACATATGACGGAAATCATATTTAAAAAATAAATGCCATGAAATTATCTACCAGAATATAATAAAAAAATTTCATTCCAACAATATTTCTGTCTTATATTATAATTTTAAGTTCTCATGTACCTAAAAAAACTTTCATTATATGAATCTTCAATCCTGGGATATGCTTCTTTATAATTTTTTTTTAAATTATGCGATTATCACATTAGGCGAACCTGAAACTCAGGTAGCGCTTTCTTGCAGGTGTTGGGTGCTGCAATATCACTAAGATATTACAGATGGTATTTGTTTTTAAAAAACCTGAAATTTGGTTTCGGCCTTCGTGAGAAGTCCACAGTTGGAACCGAAAAAGAAGGTAATCGCCACCAAAAGAGGAGGCAGATTTACCCAGAGTTTTGAAATAGCTGAAAAGTAATGTTGATTAGATTGGTAAATGTATTTTACTTAAAATAAAAAAAAGAACAACTAAAATTCTGCTGCTTGAAAATAAAACTTTTAATGGTGTGTTCTTGCTTGAACAGAGTTCCCTCATAGGACTGATAAAAATACTGGACTAAGAATAACATCGGTCAATAACTTAAATACTAAATTAATGCTAACTAATATAAAGGTAAACAGGCCAGTCGTTCAACCTATTGCGGAATTCGCTTATTAAAAAAAAGGCTGCCGATCAAGAGAGTCGGCAGTTTTGGTTGACCCACAAATGGGGCAAACTCGTAGGAGTGCATTAAGCCAGAGATACATGTGCATATTTCTGCATGCAGCGCGGCAAAACGGATTTAGAACGCTTGAGTTTAAATGCGACGAAACACACGCTCATTCTGCATGCAGCGGAGCGCTGCAACATGTCTCTACTTCTACTTTTGCTGCGCAGCGGCAGCATTGCCACAACTTGAGATTGAAATTTACCAACACAGAAAAAGAAAAAAGTGGTTTGACAGGTTATTTTTTAGTTGTAGTTGTGGAGTGGAGTAGCAATGGAGGAGCGTTTCATCGAACTTATAAAAAATAACCAATTTGTATTCGATAAAACCAGTCGAAATTACAAAAATATATTTTTGCGGAATCAAAACTAAGATCATTTTTTGTCTATTAAAATAAACTGAAACTGAAACTCAAACTGACTATCAGAAAATGCGGTGATTTATGACAAAAACAACTAAGAGATCAGTCAAAAACTCTGCACATCTGTTTCACATGCAGAGATGCATGCGTCGCTGTGTGCATATATTCTGCACATGTATTTCTGGCTTTAACCCATTTGCAGGTCGCGGCATTTTTAGCCCAATTGCAATTTGATCGCGCGTTAAAAAAAAAGATCAAACAAAGCAACAACTCGGACATTTCCCAGTACCTGTGGCGCGCGGTATGTTACGACACAGCACTAGAGGTGGATCCGATGAAATTCCCACGCTGTGACGTCACAACACCGTAGTACAGGCCGAGCACTGTAACTTGATCAGTTTATGACCGAGTTGTTGTGTTGTTGTTGTTGCATTTTAACTGGGAAAAGTTAAGTGAAGAAAGAATTACAGTAATGACCGTCGAGAGGAAATGCAAACGTTGGATGCTGCAGCTTTGCTGGGCACAACATCCTACGAGTTTGCATTTACTCCCGAGCGGTGTACATTACGCACTTAAACTAGACATTAACGAATGAAAAATATATAAAGATAGGGTTTTAAAGACTTAACTTACATTTAGATAGCATAATAAACAAATAAAAAAAAATATTTATAAAGGCAAAGTTTTAAGTACTTAACCTAACGAAAATGTATCGATTCTACATGTAATTGAAAATTCAAAAAAAATCAAAGCAAAAATACATAAGGACTAATTTGCAAATTTTTATGTTTTGGGGCCGTAGGCAAAAGTTAGGTTGCTGGTCTTTCGCTTCGAGGTTTGAGTTGGCGTTGCTCTGGTCATCGGTGTTTGGGGGTGGGGTACCTCGTACTTGGGCTGCTGCGTGTTGTCATTTTCTTCTTCAACTGTTTGTGGTTGGACTGGTCTGGGTGCGCTGGTGCGTGGTGGAGAGTCGAGTTCGATATGATCTCCTTTTCCGCTAGTGGTGGGTCGTGATGTGACCACGGGTCGCGAGATGATTAGTGGCTGCGTGGGAACTGCGGGCTTACTTAACTTCTTCCGCTTGATGCAAATCATTGAGGCGGCGCCTAGTAGCAGTGCAGCGAAAATGCATGCTCCGAGTGATGTCATGAACGATGGATCGAGATCTCCAGGTCCTTATCGGTTGTTTCTTGTGTAGAAATTGTCCGTTTGGTCATTCGTCGTTTGGACATCGCTGGTGTGATTTAAGTGTTATTGTATTATAGAATGAGGTCGGTACGTTTCCTGTGCTATTCAAATGATGTATGTACTTGAGTTGAATATTCGAAGTCGTTAGATCACCGAAAATTTGTACGATACGTTCTAGAAAAGGATGTTGCATTTGTGAATTATTCAAAATATCGTAGGGTAGTCCTAGAGTTGTTTTTGTGAGAATGCTGTATTGTCGTTTCGGTAGATGATTAACAACAACCGTCAGGGCATAATTTGCAGTTAGACTTTCGTGATCTGCAACAACCAGAAGATATTCTTCGCATCAGCGATTCGGTGAGTTTCTTTTGATGCGCTGCACAACTTCGTCGTGTTTTTCTTCGCGACATTTATCTCTGGATAGTGTGTCGTTACTGTAGATAAACGTTGTGGAATGCGGGTCCAATTAATTTTGACGGATTCCCCGAACAACAACATTCGAAATCATTTAATATTTCGACAATGCCTCGAATTAATCCAATTTTTCAGTCGACCTTGCTTCAGAATTGTTCGTTGGGCTTCACCTGAATGCTGACCTTGTGATTTACACTTCAATGTGTGACAAAACTTAAGGCGTCTCTCCCCTCATAAAAAAATCGACACCGTCTCGAATAAATATTTCCGTTGATTGTATTAGATGTGGAAAAGAGCATCGTCGTATTGTTTAATATAAAAAAAACATTTTAAAAATGTAAAAAGAAGGTGTCGGGTTCAACAAAAAGGGATGATATTCACAGAGTCGGTTTTCTTTTTATTAATATTTCCACTTACACTTGTATACAAATTTGTGATATTCATTTTTCCAAGAAACTCGACAATCGCTCGTCGTAGCATAAAGATGATGTGCAAAGTTTACTTTTTGGTTGCTTTGGGGGGGGGGGGGGGGATATTTTTCCGAGCGATTGTCGGGTTTCTTGGAAAAATGAATATCACAAATTTGTATACAAGTGTAAGTGGAAATATTAATAAAAAGAAAACCGACTCTGTGAATATCATCCCTTTTTGTTGAACCCGACACCTTCTTTTTACATTTTTAAAATGTTTTTTTTATATATATATCATTTCTTTTTGTTGCTATAGATTTAGGAAAAAGTATTATCTACACTAAAACTCCAAAATGAAAATTTACATTTTTCATTTGTGGTATTTCAACTTTTAAGCCAATATCAATTTGTTTCATTCCCCGTTCGATCTGAAATTAATAGATATCGTTATCTAAAAATTTGCAGGGTTAAAGAGATTAAAACTCGCTTTCGCGTTCATATTTGGCTGACGCGCGCTACGCTCCAACTAGCTTTTATGCAGTACTGCGGGGCTAATCTTTAATCTTTCATTTTTAATCTTTAATCTTTAATGTTTAATGTTTAATCCTTTATTCTTTATCCGTTATCCTTGATCCGTGATCCTTGATCCTTGAACCTTGATCCATGATCCTTGATCCGTGATACTTGATCCTTGATCCTTGATCCTTGATCCTTGATCCTTGATCCTTCATCCTTGATCCTTGATCCTTGATCCTTGATCCTTGATCCTTGATCCTTGATCCTTGGTCCTTGATCCTTGATCCTTGATCCTTCATCCTTCATTTTTCATCCTTCATCCTTCATCCTTCATCCTTCATCCTTCATCCTTGATCCTTGATCCTTGATCCGTGATCCCTGATCCTTGATCCTTGATCCTTGATCCTTGATCTTTGATCCTTGATCCTTGATCCTTGATCCTTTATCTTTTATGTCTTTAATCATCTCTAATCTTTAATCTTTAATCTTTAACCTTTAATCTAAATCCACCATTCTACACCCTCTATCTTATATCCTCTATTCTTCATCCTCCATCCTTTATCCTCCATACTTCGTTCTGCATCTTCCTTCCTTTATCCTCCATACTTCGTTCTTCATCCTCCATCTTCCATCCTCCATCCTCTATCCTCCATCATCCATCATCCATCATCCATCCTCCATCCTCCATCCTCCATCCTCCATCCTCCATCCTCCATCGTGAATCCTCTATACTAAATCCCCCATCCTCCATCTTCCATTTTTCATCTTCTATCCTCCATCCTCCACCATCCATTTTCCATCTTCTATCTACATCATCTCAAAAATTCGCAAACCTTTAAGATCCACGAGCCGTGATGATCCGCGAATCGCAAGATCTGCCGTGAAGATCTGCAAACCACAAAGATTTGTAAAGATCTGCTGAGCCGTCGAGATCCGCGAACCGCGAAGATCAGTAAAGATACATCGTTTTTTTCAATAGTGATCTGATCCAGTTGAAAATAACACACCTAATAAGAAATTAAATTCATTTGAGCTTTGCCAGTTTTCACGCAAACGCGCGTACTACCGTCTAGCGGTAGTAATTTGAAACCCAGATTTCAGTTCTCAAAGTGAGTCATCAGCGTCTGACTTGAAAATTTTATAAAAATTCATATGAGCTTTTGCTAGTTTTCACGCATACACATGCGTGAAATGTATGAGGAGCTTTTAGAAAACTCTCATGTACGCAGCATACAGATAGAGCAGCCGTGTCCATGTGAGTTGGCTGCAGTAAAGAACGTAGTCGGTGCTTGGGGTGAACCCGACAATCACATTCGACTGAACGTTCTGATGTTGCTGTTGCCACCCGCCCTTTTTTTTTTTTTAAGCAAGTTTACTAATAATTATGACATTTTTACGTTAATTTTATAATTTTTTCTGTGCTGTTGCCACCCGAAACTTTTTTTTTTTTTGAAAAAAAATTTTATTAATTACTATACATATATATTTTTTTTTTTTAAAATTTTCAATATCAATCTTTATTTATTTGATACTTTAACATTAATTTAATTTTAAATTTGTCTTATTATTAAATTTCTATATCTAATTAATTTCTTTCTTTCTTTATGTATTTCCGATTTTCTTTATATTATCAATTTTCATTGAAAGTTTTGGCAACTCGTTTTTATATTTTGTTATACTCGTATATAATTTTTTCTTTTTTAAAAAAAAAAATTGTTTTTTTTTTTTTTTATTCGAATCTCATTTGGCATTTTATTTGCCACAATTTTTAAAATTATTATGTTTTATACAGGGTGTTTGGTACTCCGTGCACGACCTTGTAAGGGGTTATTCCTTGATATATTTGGAGAAAAAAATTGTTCTACAGGGTGGGTCAATTTTCAATATTAGTGGAGATACAGGGTGGTTAAGAAAAGTGTTTTTGACCGGTACCCTTACTCACTTAAAACGTTATATCTTGAAAACGAATAATCACAAGGCAAAGTGTTATAACTCGTTTTTTAGGCAATCGAATTATCTTTCATTTGATGTAACAGTCTAAATTGTAACTGCACCCAATCTTGAGATATTTACTCGAAAACACCAATTTTTGCTACGTGAACCCTTAAAATTCAGTGATCAATGTAGTTTTTCTCAGAAAACCCCATTATAAACATGTCATTTTAATTTTATTTTTTTATGAGCCGTATTATTACCTACAAAAGCTGCATACATATGTATGAGTTACGATTAACATTTTGGAAGTAATAGGTAAAAATACATATCGCATAAAAATTAAATATTTCAAAAGTCAGTGCCATAAAGTGGATCTCGTTTAATTTGTCGGTAGTACTGAAGTATTTTTATTGCCCATTTATTACTATTTAAAGTATGTAGGAAAACAATGAAATGTAACTGAGTTTCAACATAATTGATGCTTTTACCTGGATGTGGTAGGTAATACTGGGTGCGGTACTATGCATTTTTTAATAGGGAGCCTTACAAAATAAAAAGCCTATAAAAGCAAAACTACCTTCATATTTTTATCAGTTTTAGTTACGTTGCTAAAAGAAGAAGGTGTCAGTAGAATAAAAAAAATAATTTCGAAATGTCTGAGTACTCCAATGAAGAATATGCTGACATTGTGTTAATTTATGGAGAGTGTCGCGAAAATGGACAAGCCGCGCGAAGGCTTTACCATCAGAGACATCCCCATCGACGGACACCTGACAGGAGAGTATTTCAGGACGTTTACAGGAGAATTAGGGAAACTGGCAGCGTTAGGACAAGGAGAGTAAATGCAAATCCTGCACCTATAATCGCTGTTCAGATTGATGAAAGAATACTGCAAGCAGTGCAAAATGATCCATCGATCAGTATCCGACGCTTGGCACTGCAGTTTAACATATCTACTTGGAAGGTTTGGAGTATTTTAAAAGTAGAACGCTTCCATGCCTACCATCACACACCAGTACAGGAGCTGCTACCCATTGATTTCCGCAAACGGATGGAGTTTTGCAATTGGCTCCTTGAACGACAAATAGATGACGACAATTTTTTCAACAATATTCTGTGGACGGATGAGTCCCAATTTACCAGAGACGGTATCACAAACTTCCACAACCTACATACGTGGGCTGAGAGCAATCCACACACAAGAAGAGCGGCATCATTTCAGCACAGATTCAGCGTCAATTTATGGGCAGGCGTGATTGGTGACGATTTACTTGGACCTATTAGGCTTCCGCGTACTCTAAATAGCTCCAATTACTTACAGTTTTTATCAAATGATCTACAGGACGTATTGGATGATATTCCACTGGTACGATTGGCCATGTTTTACCAACACGATGGTGCTCCAGCTTATTACGGCCGACAGATCACAGATTGGTTAAATTCCAATTATTGCAATCGCTGGATCGGTAGAAATGGACCGATACACTGGCCTGCAAGATCTCCTGATCTTACTATTATGGATTTCTTTGTATGGGGGCGGGTGAAGGACCTAGTCTACGCAACGCCAGTAGAAACATTGGAAGATCTAAATATCAGGATCGATGCGGCAGCAATAGAAGTAAGGCAGCAGTTGAGGAATATGAATACCAAGAGAACACTCGCCAAACGAGCTTTAGCGTGCATTCAAAATGAAGGTGGCCATTTTGAACATGTATTATAACAAAATTTTTGTAAATAAAACATAAAAACCATTATTAAATTCTTTTAGTTCAAGCAAGTAGTGTAGATCAACATGCACATGCACTGACTTTTGGAATATTTAATTTTTATGCGATATGTATTTTTACCTATTACTTCCAAAATGTTAATCGTAACTCATAAATATGTATGCAGCTTTTGTAGGTAATAATACGGCTCATAAAAAAATAAAATTA
This sequence comes from Beris morrisii, assembly GCA_951812415.1. NCBI lineage: Eukaryota > Metazoa > Arthropoda > Insecta > Diptera > Stratiomyidae > Beris > Beris morrisii. Next base: position 73,785,725 of record OX638312.1, on the reverse strand, counting down.
AAATGACATGTTTATAATGGGGTTTTCTGAGAAAAACTACATTGATCACTGAATTTTAAGGGTTCACGTAGCAAAAATTGGTGTTTTCGAGTAAATATCTCAAGATTGGGTGCAGTTACAATTTAGACTGTTACATCAAATGAAAGGTAATTTGATTCCCTAAAAAATGAGACTTTGACTTGTGATTATTTGTTTTCAAGATATAACGTTTTAAGTAAGTAAGGGTACCGGTCAAAAACACTTTTCTTAACCACCCTGTATCTCCACTGTTATTGAAAATTGACCCACCCTGTGGAACAATTTTTTTTCTTCAAATATATCAAGGAATAACCCCTTACAAGGTCGTGCACGGAGTACCAAACACCCTGTATATTCTTAACATCATCTATTTTTTTTTATATCATACTTTGTAGCTTTTTCGGAATTTCTATTTATCGTTACATTATCGTTATTTATACATATGTTTTTAAGCAAAAGTTTTCCGTTCGAGCTATTAAAAATTTGCGACTAATTTAGCTCTTATGAGTATATACAATTTTTTTTTGTTATGTTAATCAAATTTAACGGTTGTTTATTATTTAATAAACAGAAAATAATTTACTATATTTTTTTTTTTTTATGTGTGTATATGTCAGTGTTAATATGTTGGGGTTAGTGTGTGGGGTTAGTGTGGTTAGTACACGACGTCCTCATGCGTTCGTTAAATCTGCTAATGTTCCCTTCAGGCCTGTTTGAAAAAGTAGTTACCTAAATGAAAACAAATAAACAGAAATGTTGGTAAAACTACTGGGTCAACCATGAAAAATTTTATTACGGTTATTATGAGTCTTTCGTATCTTATTCCCCATTTTAATTGTCGTAGTGACGGGCCCGTCTACTGCTATTACTTCGTAGGGGCCCACTCAAATGGGTGAAAATTTATTTTTCCTCGTAGGGTTTTTGAGAAGAACCTTTTGACCTACTTGGACCTTTAACAGGTTGACGTTGCGATCGTAAACATGTTTAGACACGCTTTTGGCACAGTTCAAATTCTTTCTAGCTAGTTCATGCGCCCTCTGAATTTGTACTTTTAATTGATCCGGATAATCAATGCATTGAGTTCGAGGTTTGGGTTTTCTTTTTAGGTTTGTCGGCATATCGAAATGGAAACCGTATAGACAACTCATAGGGGACATTTTTGAGGCTACATGTGGTGTATTATTGTGAACATGCATAGCCGGTTTGAGCCACTGATCCCAATTTCGCTCATCGTCTCCCACGAAGCTTCTTAAGCATTCCGCCAACGGTCGATGGCTGCGTTCCAACGATCTGTTCGCCTGTGGATGATACGGTGTTATGTGTAACTTTCGTATTCCGAGCATCTTGCATGTCTCCGCAAATAATTTGGAGGTAAAATTTGTTCCGTTGTCCGTGACTAGTATTTTGGGAATGCGGAAACTGGTGATGATCTCGTCGTAAAAGGTTTTGGCGACGGTAACTGCCTCTGCGTCTGGCATTGGAGCACAGGTCATGTACTTGGTTAAGTCGTCCTGAAAAGTGAGTATATAACGGTTTCCTGTGTGTGTCAGGGGTAATGGTCCCACCATGTCCTTGTACACTTTGTCGAATGGGAACTCTGGTGTATCTGTTATAAACATAGGCATTCTAGTCAGCTTGGAACTTTTGTTGGCTTGACATTTGGGACAGGCTTTTATAAAATTCTCAATGTCCTTTCGCATGCCCTTCCAACGGAACTATCGTTTGATGCGTAGATGTGTCCTCTTTATTCCCTGACGGCCTCCCAACGCTGAGTTGTGAAAATCTTTCAACACTACTTGGATTTCCCTAGGGTCGGTAAGGGTTTCAAACTGCCTTGTCGTCTCTTTTGCTTGAATAGGTGAGGCCGAAGGCGTGATGATTGTGTCGGCATTTTGAGCGCGAGCTGTGCTTCTTGTTTGCACTACCGCAATAACCCCGCTGGACAACATGTTGTTGCTGTTGTCATCCATTTCTTCGAGTCCTTCATTATCAGTGGCTATTCTACTTAGGGCGTCCGCGTTTGCATTGTACTTGCCCGGTTTTTACTCTATTTTGTAGTCAAATTCGGACAATTTATGATGGAAACGCACCAAACGAGAGGTTGGGTCCTTTACACTAAATACGCCTTTTAATGGACGATGGTCGGAGTACACCGTAAATGGGCGACCTAGGAGGTACGAACGAAAGTTGTTCGCGGCCCAAACGATGGCTAGCAACTCCTTCTCTATCGTTGAGTAATTTTTTTCGGCCGCATTCAGTGTACGGCTCGCGAAGGCTATGGGTCTGTCCTCACCTATCTTACCCTGGGATAAAACGGCCCCTAACGCAACGTTACTCGCATCCGTGGTTAATACAAATGGTTCTGTGAAGTCGGGATATATAAGAATGGGCGGAGAAGTAACCACTTTTTTCAAAAATTCGAAAGCTTCTTGACAATCCTCCGTCCATGCATAAGGGGTATCCTTCTTTAGTAGTTTGATAATGGGGGACGCCTTGGCTGCCAGATTAGGAATGAATTTTCGGTAATAATTAACAAACCTTAAAAATGCTTGAACCTGTTTAACACTAGTCGGAATGGGGTAGTCGTCCACACAACTTGTCTTTACCGGGTCCGGTAATGCACCCTCTTCTGATCATTTGTGTCCCAAATAAATCACCTCATGACAAAGGAAATTGCATTTCTCTGTATTTAATTTTAAATTGTGCTCCCTTAACTGGGAGAAAACCCGTGACAATTTATCGTTGTGCTCCTGCAGATTTCGGGCATAGATTACGATGTCGTCGAGATAGACGAAACAGTCTAGCCCTTGCAATCCTGTCATGATGTGATTCATTATTCGTTGGAACGTGGCGGGTGCTCCTGTAAGTCCAAATGGCATCCGATTGAACTCGTAGTGGCCCAAACCCGTGCTGAACGCTGTTTTCGGCTTATCCTCCGGGTCTATTAAGACCTGGTGATAGCCGCTGGCCAAGTCGAGAGCGGAGAAGTAGCGACAATGCCCCAATTGGTCCAGAATATCTTCTATTCTAGGCAATGGGAACGCGTCTTTGATCGTTACTTCGTTCACTTTCCGGAAATCTATCACCACTCGCCATTTTTTCTTACCATCTGCCCCCGCCTTTTTGGGCACCACTAGCAGTGGGGAATTCCAAGGGGATTTGCTAAGAGAAACTATTTCGTCTCCGACCATCTTCGCCACCTGTGTGTTTATTTCATCCCTGTGAATTTGTGGCAACCTGTATTGTTTTTGATTAATGGCAGGTTGCTCCGCCTTCGTTGGGATTTTGTGGGTGAGCACGTTGGTGTGCGTAAGAGGGTCGCCTTCCAAATTGAAAATATCAGCGTACTGAACGCATATGTTCTGTTAACGCGAAGGCTCTTTCGCCTCAACGGATTTGGTAATTCAGGTACTGAACCTGAACTACTCCGCAACGATTCTTGAATCGTTACAGGTGGCGTTGCAGCGTCGTCTGTAAAAATATGCGATGGCTACCAAGTGATGGCTAAACCGATTCTGTATCGGTTCAGACAAGAACACAACTGGAAGGTTTGAATTAACCTCCGTAGATTCCTCTAAAAATGCGATGGCTAAACCGATTCTGTATCAGTTCAGAAGAAACAAAAACAACTGGAAGGTATGAGTTCATCTCAGTTAGACTTCTCTAGAATTGCGATGGCTAAAACTGATGGCTAAAACTGATGGCTAAACCGATTCTGTATCGGTTCAGACAAGAACACAACTGGAAGGTTGAAATAAGTAAACTCATTAAAAATCCACGAACGACTGAACTTTAATTTTTGTTGTACAGCTACTTATAATATTTTTACAATCACAAATAAAAAAAAACAAAACAAATGGTGCGCATGAAGTGCATCATAAATTGCACGAAAAGCAAAACATAAGGTAGACCAAACAAATGCATGAGGTGCATATGAGGTACAGATGAAATTGATCTATATAAACGAAAAACAATAAGTGCATGGAAATGCTAAGGTAAAAAGAAATGATGACGGGACACTTATAGTGTCATCAAGATGCATACGCGACAATTCGAAATTGGTGGCGTACTGGCTGGTAACTCGCCTGGTCGTAACATGAACCGGAAGGAATGTGCGGTGGTTGCACCTTGGTGTGAATCTTAACATCCTCCTCCGCATTGGACGCATCGTTCAACACTCGGGTTGGTGGGTTGGAATACTGTGAGTTCTTGGACGAGGTGTAGGTCGTTGTTCAATTATTCTCGTCCGACGTATTCGCCAGGAGATAATGATCACGGCTAGTACCACTGCTAGCACCAGGTAAATGATAGTATAATGATGGATATCATGAACGTTAATTTTATTCGGTAGCTCCAAATCCTGAGCATTAATTTCTTCCTTCAACTGATGGATGTCGTCTAGTGGCGGTCGATACGATGGCATGGCGAATTTGTTGAGCTCGATGGCAGGTAGAGTAGCGTCGATAGGGGTTCCTATTTTCGTGTAGGATGTTCCAATGGTGTTGGAGTATAACTGACGTCCATTAATTGTGATCAGCTCATTTTTTATGGAGCATTGAGGTTCCATTTTCAGAATTCCTGATCCTGTCATCATCATTGTTGACACGTGGTTGCCGCATACAATGTTGATGCTGATCTTGTGCTTCAAGGCAAAAATCCATTCATTGGAATGAGTGAGCTGGATCCAGACCGGGTTGTTTTTGGCTTCCTTCAGCTGGCATTGCGATGATAATGGCATGTCGTTGATAAAGGCAATTTCACATCCGCTGACAGTATTTCCCTTGTGATAAACAGGATGTGATTGGTCACATAGATAGTCATTAGAGTCGGTTACGATGCAAGTCGCCAGCTCCTGCTTTGACAATGGATAATATTCGTCTTGATGTCGACTTATGGCCAAAAATGACGCGGTTGACGCAACGATGAGGAAGGTATCATTGACTAGTGCCGGTATTGGTAGAATCTTGAATAAGTCGAAAACCTCTGGATTGACAAGAGGTAGTTTCAGTTCGAAAAGTATCTGGGTACCGACGATTTGGGTCTTCATAGACATCAATTTGAAGAGCTGTACTGTATTGTCAGAGTTCACTGGCAAGCGTACCGTTGGTGCTAAGTGATTCTTTACAGTTATTAACTCCTTCTGTAATTGTTGAGTTGAAAGCAACAATGGGTTTATGTTGCCATGGTGTGAATCAGTAATCACATCCAGTAATGAACCCTGAACTCTCTCCAAAATAGTTGTCGTCAGTGTCGTTAGTTGTCGTCAGTGATATCTGCATTGCTAGTGTTATGAAGAGATACATTAGCTTGTGCTGATACATCTCATCTGTAGTAAATGGAACCTTCTGGATGAGTTGGTTGAATTGGCTTTCTATAGCTCTAAACCTTTCTTGAACAGCGAGCTCATCTCGTTTAATGATGTTTAGCGTAGAATCGATGATTGATGTTTGGTTCTTTAGTAGCGAAATAAGATGATTTTCATTAGTTTTAACCTTGTCGATTGTTGTGGCCATGTCTCGGGCGTAGTCGTCATCGAGCACGCCAAATAGCGATTTAGCTATGCTTCCTACGATGTTTAAGGCACCTCTTTTCGACCTTGGTTGAAAGGAAACGGTTCGCAGTAGTTCGTTGTCTCTTGATAGTTTCTCTTGGGTCACTTGAAATTGACGAATAATATGGTTGCAACTGTTATTAAGGATGATATGATCACAGAGTGTTCGTAGCGCTTCCGTGCCATTCGTGAGTGATGAGAACTCTGACCAATACGATTTCAAATCGTAGTAGACAATAAGTTTCCATTCGCTGGTTGTTAAATGGGTCCTTCCCATGGCTTCGAAGTGGATGCCTGGCTGAGCAGCAAATTGTGTCACTTCTACTGGCTCCGAGGTGGCAATTGGAAAAACCAAACACACCAACAGAAGCGACAGCGTGGTAGAGCCATATGATCTTCGCACCTTTTTCTTCGGAATTTCATTGTCATCTTCTCTGGTCTGCTTGGATGGATCATCTGGCGAGTCCAGATTGTGTTCGGTGGCTTCTTCCGGGTATGGAGATTCTTGACCTACTACCTCATTGTCGACTGGAAGAGGAGCCAGCTTATGTATAGGTCGTCGCAAAATGCCAGATGCTGTTTTCACGTCCGCCACGCGTACAAGACCATCGTCTCCCTCGTGGGTTTTGACGATTCTACCTAGGGGCCATCTTTTAACTGGAGTTGTATCTTCCTTTATAACGACGATCGTACCCGGTTTTACGTTTACTCCACGCTGTTTCCACTTAAGACGATGCTGTAGTTCGTTGAGATATTCGTTGGACCATCTGCGCCAGAATTCGTGCTTGAGGTGATTAACTAGTTCCCAGCGCGTTAGTAGACCAGCCTTGTTGGGTTCAGCGTCTGTGTCGACGGCAGCTGTGAGTGGTTCACCAATAAGGAAGTGACCAGGTGTGAGAGCGGCGAGATCATTTGGATCTGCTGACATGGGCGTCAGTGGTCTTGAATTTAATATGGCTTCAATCTCCACCAACAGGGTTTGAAGTTCTTCATAGGTTAGAGTAGCTGATGAGACGCTTCGCTGGAGCAGGTGCTTGGCTGATTTAACTGCTGCTTCCCATAACCCTCCAAAATGAGGAGCGCGTGGCGGGATGAAGTGGAAGTCAATTTGCCGGGCTGTGCAAGCTGTTATGATTTCGTTCTGAGCCTTACTTGAATGGATATTCTCGGTCAATTCTTTTAGTTGGTTCCGTGCTCCCACGAAATTGGTTGCGTTGTCGCAGTAAAGATTCTTGCAGTGACCGCGCCTTCCTATAAAGCGTTTTAGTGCGCCAATAAATGAATTTGTGGATAGGCAACAGGCAAAGCAACAGAATACTGCTATGTAGCTCTTCTGTGGACGACTGCCTCTGCCTCTGTAGTGAATCAAGATAGGTCCAGCGAAATCTACTCCCGAATTTATGAATGGTCGGGATGGTTGCACTCTGGTGGAAGGCAAATTTCCCATTAATTGATCGAGCATCTTTGGTTTTGCCTTGGCGCACTGGATGCATCCTTGGACAACGGATCGGGCTAGAGTTTTTCCTTTGATGGGCCAAAAACGTTGTCTGGTAGTGGCTAGTAGAGTTTGTGGACCGACATGGAGATTGTCCTTGTGGATGTCAGTCATTAACATCTTGGTGAATGGACTGCGATATGGCAAAAGAATTTGGTGTTTCGCATCATATGTGAGTGGTGAAGCCTCCAACCTTCCTCCGACGCGTAAAACTTCCCGTTCGTCGAGGAATGGTGTCAAACTGCTCAAAGAACTGTCCCTTTTAACTTCCTTGCATTGTTGTAGGCACTTGATTTCTTCGCTGAATTCATCCTTCTGGATGCACCTCACAACAGTGAACAGTGCGTTGTCCATTTCCTTGCTTGAGAGTGTGTTGTTCTTCGATGTAGTGGGCTCCATATTTCTTACCCGGTTGATAAATCTTAGCACGTAAGTGGTGATACGCAACAACTTCTTGAATGAATGTCCATGAGGGATTCGCAAAAACATATGTACCGGCGGTTCATACGTAGTAGTTCCTACTAATGCTGCTCTCTTCCTTTCTAAATCAGCTGGACCCGATTTCAGGTAACTAGGAGGCCATATCGACTCTGCCTCATGTAAGAAGGGAGGACCGTAGAACCAAAGATTGCATGTTGCGAGAGTTTCCGGTGCAATGCCATGAGAAAGAATATCGGCTGGATTTTGTTTCGAGCTTACATGCCGCCATTGCTGTGGTATGGAGGATGTCTGGATTGATGATATTCTATTCGCAACAAAGGTGTGATATGATGCAGAAGTTGAGTTGATCCATGCGAGAACTATTTCTGAATCAGTCCAGTAATAAGTTACAATTTCACTCAGCTTCAGGTCCGCCTTCAGTCGTTGGGTAAGCTCACTGCCTAACTTGGCAGCACAGAGCTCCAAGCGTGGCAGCGTAATCTTCTTCAGCGGAGCTACTCTTGATTTTGCGCACAGCAATCGAACAATTGTTCTTTTGTCTGTCGTAATAGATCGGATGTAGACAGCTGCTCCATATGCCTTTTCTGAGGCATCTGTAAAGACGTGCAGCTGAAATTCTTTTGGTATTTCTTGCGCGAATACATGTCTAGGAAACTGAATATTATCGAGGCACTTCAAGCTTTCACGAAACTTAGTCCACTTGGTGTGCATACATTGTGGTAACGCTGCGTCCCAATCTAGTTTGAGTTGCCATAATTCCTGTAGGAATATTTTCGCTGTCACTATCACTGGTGTCATAATTCCAAGCGGGTCAAACATTCTAGCAATGTCAGAAGCCACTGTTCTTTTGGTAGTCTTATCGATCTCTGGATTCCACTTGGTTTGAATGCGAAAATCGTCCGATTTAGGTAGCCATATGAGGCCGAGTGTTTTGATGTAGTCTTCTGATTCGTTTTTGAAATCTAGCTGAACTTCCTTATCGTCTGGATGTATATCTTGGAGTAGTCGCGGATGGTTGGCACACCATTTCCTTAAATTGAAACCTCCTTCCTTCAGCAGCTTTGTTACTTCGTTTTGTGTTTGAATGAGTGTGGCCAGACTATTCGATCCGGTCATAACGTCATCGACGTAAAAATCGCGTTGAGGAACTCACTGCTTAGAGGATATCGACTGGATTCATCTTGAGCCAGCTTCTGAAGGCACTTTGTTGCTAAATATGGCGCTGATGTGGTTCCATACGTGACGGTTGTTAACTGATAGTAATGTATTAACTGGCTCGGATCATTTCTCCACAAAATTAGGTGATATTTTCGATCGTCTGGATGAAGTGCAGCTTACCGGTACATTTTCTCGATGTCGGCGGTGAAGACAAAACGTGGGAAACGAAAACGTAGTAAAATAGCAAAGAGATCATCTTGTATAGTTGGTCCTGAATGCATAATGTCATTCAACGATATATTGGACGACGATGCGATACGATTGCGATGGGTAGTCTGGCAAAAATGTGTTTCGCAGGTCTTTTCTGCATTGGTAACCTCAGTCTTAGCTCCATCGGCATCCTCAATCTTCCAAAACCTTTCAATGTTGTCATCAAGGCTAGGATTTTCTGTGAGTACTCCACAGATCGCGTTCCGACTCTTGTTATCATCAACCTTCCCTGCTACTATCCATCCAAGGGTGGTATTCTGTATTATGGGAAGGCCTTCACCTATTTTTATTTGTCCAACCATTAGGAGTTCGTAAAAGTGTTCGGCGCTTAAAAGAAGGTCGATGGGACCCGGACTGTTGAAGGTTGGATCTGCAAGTTTTATGTTCTGTGGTATAGACCATTTGGATGTATCTAGATGGTGAGCTGGCTGTGGAGAAATTATTTGTGGCAAAACGTATGCTTCCAGTCTTGCTGAGTATGCATTTATTCTGGAGTGCAGCTGAACGTTTACTCTGCGCTGCGCCTTCTGCGTGGAACACCCAACCTTTTCTATGCATGTTGAGTGGTAGGTGGCTGATAGTCCCAACTTCCTAACGATCTTTGCGGTTATGACGTTGATTTGGGAACCTGGATCCAAGACAGCTCTGCACTCAATCGTGGCTCCGTTGGTTTTACTAGCTTGACCTTGGCGGTGCTTAAGAGTACGTAATCCGTTTGTCTTTCATGATCCAAAGTTGTTAACGAGGTCGATTGTTCCCTTGGTTGGCTAGTTGATTGTGCTGTTTGTTCGGGCGACTGTGGTGTCGCGTCTTTTAATGGCTTCGACTTTGGCGTCGGTGTTGCCTTCTTTTCTAAGTGCACCAAGCTATTGTGTTTTTTGGAGCACTGTTTGCACGGCACACTAGTGCAATCCATGGCCTTATGTCCCTCTCGGAAGCAGTTGACACATAATTTGTTACCTTGCACTGTCTTGAGTCTATTTGAGGGGGTCATCTTCAAAAAGTCAGCACAATAGAACAGTGGATGACTTCCCTTGCACAGTCGACAAGCTGAAGTTGCCAATGTGGCGGTTGTGGACCTTGGTATGGTATGTTTTCTCTGCCCGTCTGGATGCTTCATTTTATTTCCTAGAGCCTCCAGTGATTGAAACCGAATCTCTAGAAAACTCAAGAAGCCTTGAAGAGTTTGTAACTCTCTCGGATTCGATAGTGACTGCTCGTATAATGTGTGAGTTGTTGTGTCTAATTTATTCAGGAGTATGTGCAGCAGCAATGGATCCCAATTGTCAATAGGAATCTTGAGATTCTTTAGACCCACTATGCACTCTTGCGTAGTGTCATGCAAGGCCTTTATTGATGTTGCAGCCGATTTGTCAGCTAAGTTCGACGGTTGGGCCATCAGCTTGTTGAGAAGGGAGGCAACGATTAATCTTCGATTTTCATATCTGTCGCATAGTGTATGCCAAGCTGAAATATAATCATCGTCAGATAATGTGAAGTTCCGTATGAGGTTTTCGGCTTCTCCAGATAAACTCGTCTTGAGGTACCACATTTTCTGACAATTGGACATGGCTTGATTGTGGACCATTTGATTGTACAAATCGTGGAATTGTCGCCATGTCAAGTAGTTCCCGTCGAATTTTGGCATGGTGACCCTTGGAAGATTAATTCCTGCGTTGGTAGATGCTGAAGTATTTGAGACATTTTGACTCTCCAAGTTGGTGCCTAAACGAATTAGACAGTCTTGGATGGTATCTTCTAACTCGTTGAACGCCGTCTGGTTGTAGCCTTCCTGGCTTGGTTCGTCGGTAAGCTCCCAAATACCTGCATTGTATTCTTTTAATTGGGTCCAATGTTGATGGATCAGCTTGATTTTTAACTCGTAGTATTGCTTTGATTGATCGCGGTAGTTTAAACGAGTTATAAGTCGGTTCAGAGAGTCAGTTAGAACCTTGTTTCGCCGAATTAACTTGGACACCTGATCGTTTGGAGGAAGACCAGCGGGATCCTTCAACGGGTAGGTGCTGGGCTTGTCGATAGTTTTGGTATCTGCTTTTGATGGCAAGTCGATGGTTTTGGCATCTGCGCCAACCACCTGAGGCTTGTCTGAGGCTCCTATGTTCGCTGATGCACGCTCAAAGAAGCTTATCTCGTCTAGAAAGTGCTTCTGGAAATTCACGAAATTCTGCTTGGTTGCTTCGTATAAACTGCTAGCAAAGTATAGATGCGAGATTGGAACATCTGTCAGTTCCCTGATCTTGGTGTCAGTCTCCTCGAAGTTGGCCCATGCAGCTTCCAGCCGCCTGAGTCGTTCAACGAAGTATTCCTTATTATTCTTCCTTTCGCGGGAATCCTTCTTGTAGTTTTTGATAATTGCGTCAATCTCCGCAGCCTGAACCTCCTGCTGTTCAGCAAAGCGATCCATTGTTTGTAGGTATTATAACGATAAGAGTATTGAAAGCTGTTGTCGTGACGAATCACGTCGGGGTCACCAAATGTTAACGCGAAGGCTCTTTTGCCTCAACGGATTTGGTAATTCAGGTACTGAACCTGAACTACTCCGCAACGATTCTTGAATCGTTACAGGTGGCGTTGCAGCGTCGTCTGTAAAAATATGCGATGGCTACCAAGTGATGGCTAAACCGATTCTGTATCGGTTCAGACAAGAACACAACTGGAAGGTTTGAATTAACCTCCGTAGATTCCTCTAAAAATGCGATGGCTAAACCGATTCTGTATCAGTTCAGAAGAAACAAAAACAACTGGAAGGTATGAGTTCACCTCAGTTAGACTTCTCTAGAATTGCGATGGCTAAAACTGATGGCTAAACCGATTCTGTATCGGTTCAGACAAGAACACAACTGGAAGGTTGAAATAAGTAAACTCATTAAAAATCCACGAACGACTGAACTTTAATTTTTGTTGTACAGCTACTTATAATATTTTTACAATCACAAATAAAAAAAAACAAAACAAATGGTGCGCATGAAGTGCATCATAAATTGCACGAAAAGCAAAATATAAGGTAGACCAAACAAATGCATGAGGTGCATATGAGGTACAGATGAAATTGATCTATATAAACGAAAAACAATAAGTGCATGGAAATGCTAAGGTAAAAAGAAATGATGACGGGACACTTATAGTGTCATCAAGATGCATACGCAACAATTCGAAATTGGTGGCGTACTGGCTGGCGACTCGCCTGGTCGTAATATGAACCGGAAGGAATGTGCGGTGGTTGCACCTTGGTGTGAATCTTAACATGTTCTCTAGCGCGTTCTTTTCCTCGCTGTTTAAGTTTCCTCCAGTTTTCAGTGATGTTAATAACTTGTCCAGCCTCTCGGATGGTGGCTCAGTGGTCATTAAGTTCACTCTTCCTAATGTTGGAGCTAAAACTTGGTATTGGTTCAACCTGGAATAGTTAGGCACGAAATCGCTTCCTAGCAAATAGTCCTGTGTGCTGGCGTTCAGAGTGGGTACGCTGACTTTGTGTTGGCTTACAGTAGCTAATTTATTGGCAATGTAGATGCCGGAGTCGATCTCCTGTGCTTCTACAAGAATTTCACCTTTCCGAATGGGAACCCATAGTTGTTGTAAGGTCCTCATTCGTGCCAGCAGTGTCGACAGTCCCTCGGGCTTAATCAACATGTCACAGCTTATCAAAGGGAAATTCTTGGATTTGCCATTACCGTCAGAAATGGTAAGCATTTTAGTCTCGGCGTTAATTATCGATCGATTCCACAGTATGTCTCGACCGATAATCCCATTCGCCGGAACTGCATGCCCCTCGTTGATTATTTTCCATTTCGTTTTGAATGGCAATTGTGGGTGTATCCTGAATTTCGCCGATCCTAATGTGGCGCTTACGCCCCCAAACACCCCACCTAAATTCCTAGCATCCTTCATGTCTATGGATAGGTGTTTTAAGCGTACCAATGATGTTCGTTTTATTATACTGGTGTCTGCCCCGTGTCTACTAGCACAGTGATCTTTCCCGTTTTCGCCAGGGAGCATGGAAATTCGATGAATACGTCGTCAGGATTTCTGGATCCCTGATCGACCGTACTACTTATTTTTTCGATGGGTAGGCTCAGCGAGGCCAATCCTCCATCTTTATTTTCACTTAATACTAATGCAGGTTGTGTACTGCTTAATGTGTTGATGGGATTACTCGGCTTTTCTCTGAGCGAGGCTATTTCCACATCTTTATTTTTACTAACTATTAATGCAGGTTGTGCACTGCTTAATGTGTTGATGGGATTACTCGACTTTTCTCTGAGCGAGGCTATTTCCACATCTTTATTTTTACTAACTACTAATGCAGGTTGTGCACTGCTTAATGTGTTGATGGGATTACTCGGCTTTTCTCTGAGCGAGGCTATTTCCACATCTTTATTTTTCCCCAATAACTTTGTGTTCCTCCCCTCGTAGGAGGAAGAATCAATTATTGGGCGTAATTTAATTATAGTTGATGATTTTAGTGGGGGCGCAGCTTGGTTGGAATTGCTGGCCCCTGGCCGTTTCCCTGTTTCTTTTCATGATACCGTTTTTTGCTGTAGCAAGTCTCCTCGACATGCCTCAAACGGGAGCACCAATCGCATTTGAGCTTTGGCCCTCTTGTAGACGTGTTGGTTAGAAAGACCTGGCCCCGAGGGCAGCTACTGATATTGTGTCCATAAACCTGACACGTATCGCAATAGGGCGTATTCTTTCGTTGCCTGCAGTCAGCATAAGTATGGTTAGCCTTTCCGCAGAAACCGCAGATTAATTTAATTGTACCTTGTTGCTTAGGCACCGGTGTGTGATTTGGAAAAGAGGAACTAACCTGTTGTTGTGCAGGTAGAGAGTAACCGTTATAGGCTTGTAAGGGGTAAAACTGTGCTGACTGGGCTGAGGGGGTCGTATTATAACCATTATAGGCTTGAGAAAGCGAAAACTGAGTAGGTTGGGCTGACTGTGGATATGTTTGAAAATAGTTGGCAGGACGAGGTACATCATTTGATATGAAAGGCATGTTTGATATATTACTATTTAGGAAAGGGTTAGTTGCGAAAATAGGATCATTTTGGTTTGTGGTGATTCCTAACATTAGCGAGGTTTTAAGTGCCATGTCCAAAAGCTTGTCCAAAGAGTCATCAACACTTGTGAGCATAAGTTGCCGAAGTACTGGATCAATGAAGCCCATCTTAAAGGAATTGACTACGGTTTTCTGCACCTCTGCTAATAGGGCTACGGAATCGGCTGTTTTGTATTGAGCTGCAATGATTTCTTGGGCGGTTGACATGAGCTGGTTCAGTTGTCTAAAAAATGTTTTGACGTCCTCTGATGGTGCTTGACGCTTAGACTTGATCTCAGCCATCACACTATCCAATGTCCTAGCCGCAAGGTATGTGGTTTTAATTAATGACTTGAACTCGTCCAGAGTTTTTATCTGTCTAATTCGTACGAGCTCAAATGCGTCTCCAGATAGTCTAGTGGATAACAAGGCCACGAAGATGTCTTCGTTGGCCTCGCCCAAATACTTAAAAGCAAACTCACAGGAGTTGATGAACTCGTGTACCCTGCCTGCGAGTTCTGGTGAACGAGTGCCGTTGAACATAGGGACTAGACGGGACACAGTTTTCCCTACAACTTCATACGACGGCATTTCTGCGTTGTTTGTTATATTTGGGTTAGGAATAACAAACTCTGGTTCGGTACTAGGGCGAAGAAACTCCTGTGCCAGACTTAGTTCTACTTGTGCAGGCGAACGGGTCCCTACCCTCACTAGTTCTTCTAATCATTGGCGGATTCCGGGGGGGGGGCGGAGGGGGCGGCCGCCCCCCCCCCCCCAAGAACAATTCCGAATTTTCTAAACATACATACCTACTTCAACCGTTCTCCGATTTTTTATACTCCACTGCAATGTGGACTGTAATTGGCATTTACTGTAGTTCTGCGGTGCAATGCAAAGCACAGAACAAAACCATGATGGTGGATTTACCATACACTCAACGTTTGAGGCGCGCCTCTATCACCACCATAAAATCAACCAATCAGATGGCTCGTGCAGTCGCAAGAGTCTAACATTCTTTCAACTTTTTCTCCGACTCACGCTTCCATATGTGTACACACATCCAATGAACTGTGGTAACATACAATTCGCAGCTCATCGTATTTCTGTCGTTTCGCACTTATAGGCAAGTTGCGCCGCAAAGGCATGTTGAGTGTAAATTGCTTTCAACACAGCAAAGAACACAGCCGACGAAAACCGGTTTCCAATGCCCTGATGGGAGTAGAGGCGAGCCTCAAGGGTGAGTGTAAAGGCACCATGATAAAAAGACTACAAAACAACATATTGCGTAGGGAATAGGGTCATTCCATCAAGAACCGCCAAGAATGACGAAATTTGCGACCTTACCATCTCCGATTCTTTTGAAAATTTTTGTACTTTAAGAATTAGTGAAAAAAATAATTGAAATTAAATTTTTAGTTTCTATCTCTTTTTTTTTGTTAGTTGTAGTATGTTAAAGTTTTCGCAAAAATGGTGTCCGAGTCCCCTTTGAAAATGAATATCTTTGGTAATTTTTATCCTGGAATGTCGCAATAAAAATTATCCTTGAAATTTTTTTCAAGGATTATGATTTTGTCCTTTATCCCTGAATATCTCAAAACGGTTTTTTTTTTATTTTTTTATATTTTTTAGGCTATACTGTTTTTCAAAACATACCAAAAAATTAACTCTGGATCTCAATGGGATTGGGGTCAAAAAAATCGAAGAACATTATAGTGGTTCTCAATTATTTTATAGAAAAAGGGTCATTTAATCAAGAATCGCCAAAAGTGTGACCTTAGCATCGCCGATTCTTTTGAAAATTTGAGTACTCGAAGAATTAGTGAAAAAAAAAATATGATTTCAAGTTTTTGTTTCTATCTTTTTTTTTTGTTAGTTATAGTATATTAAAGATTTTCCAAAAAAGATGTCCGAGTCCTCTTTGAAAATTCATATCTCTGGTAATTTTTATCCTTGAATAATAAAGTAGGGCTTATTTTAAAGATTGTTGTTGTTTTTATTAGTTAAAAAATGAGATAGAAACAAAAACTTGAATTTCAATTCATTTTTTCACTAGTTCTTCAAGTACAAACATTTTCAAAAGAATCGGAAATGGTAAGGTCACAACTTTGGCGATTCTTGATGGAATGACCCATAATAAGATGAAAACAATATGATCCCGTTTTTGCTAAGTGCAGTCTATGTAGCTAAATTCACACAGAACTTGATCAAACCAAATAGCCAAATCGAAAAAATTTCCGCCCCCCCCAACAGCAAAGTTTGGATCCACCACTGCTTCTAATCGCCTAATCTTTTCTTCCAAATCCCGTGTGGACGTTTCCCTATCACTGTTAAGCTTATCTATTTTGTTTTGCAGTGTTCGTACTGCTAATTTTTGCTCTAACAACTTACTTTCTAGTGTTTTTTCTTTTCCAACCGACTCTTGGAGCCTTGCGTAAGTTTCCTTAGCTTTAAGAGTATCTTCCTCTATTTCTTCGTTTAAAGTCTTCTGCTGGCGTTCGTAGTCTTTCAGACGTTTTTCCCTGTTCTTTATTTTTACTTTTAATTGCTCGTTAATTTCTAACAAGGTCGCATTCTTTTCCTGGACCGTTATCAACAACCTGTTCAAAATAAAGTCGGTGGTTTCCAACCGTGTAAGTTTTCCCCACTGAGAATAAACCTCATTGACCAGCAAATCGTGTACTTCTTTTGCTGTCAACTTTTTGTACTCGCCGAGCAATGTGTTGTTGAAGGTCTGAACCAGCTGTTCCTGTTCTTTTTTTCCTTCTTATTTTGTGCCAACTGTTCTCTCAGGAGCTCATATTCTTCCATCAGGTCCTCAGAACAGTTAGGTGAAAACTCCCGTTTTTACAAGGTAAACGACCAACAACAAACTCCTGCTAAAGGAGAAACCAAAAGTAACCGAGAAGAAAAGAAAGAGAGAATAATAAAAAAAAAATAAACTAGCACCAAGATCGGGAATTACGCAGAAAAAAAAAAGTTTTAAAACTTCCTTGACTTTAAACGTCTCGGCATCTATTACTGGAAAAGTAGTGCATTGAGTCTGATTATAGATCTTTATCTAAAAAGGAAATTAAAAATTGACTCGATGACCGATACGCTGACCCAGTAGTTTTAATCGTAAGAGAATTATTTTTGATATTGAGATCAAATTTACCAATATTAATTGCTTGTCTACTCAATCTTACCTGCAAATAAGTTTAGAAAAATCTTCTAAATCTTCTTGTGGAAAGGTATATCCATAGGTTCGACTATTAGCAATACTTGCTAATAGTTAAAACCTGGCTGAGCTTATTACGAGAAAGCAATTAAGTTGAAATTGTGCGCCTTCCAAATCTTCTTCAGCGTAATTTCAAACTCAAATGCTGACCCCGTAACTAAAAAATGGTAGATTCTACTTGTTAGTATAAATACTAACAAGTCACAATCCGGCTGCGCCAATGTTGGGTGCTGCAATATCACTAACATATTACTGCTGGTATTTGTTTTTAAAAAACCTGAAATTTGGTTTCGGCCTTCGTGAGAAGTCCACAGTTGAAACCGAAAAAGAAGGTAATCGCCACCAAAAGAGGAGGCAGATTTACCCAGAGTTTTGAAATAGCTGAAAAGTAATGTTGATTAGATTGGTAAATGTATTTTACCTAAAATAAAAAAAAGAACAACTAAAATTCTGCTGCTTGAAAATAAAACTTTTAATGGTGTGTTCTTGCTTGAACAGAGTTCACTCGTAGGACTGATAAAAATACATAACATCGATCAATAACTTAAATACTAAATTAATGCTAACTAATATAAAGGTAAACAGGCCAGTCGTTCAACCTATTGCGGAATTCGCTTATTAAAAAAAAAGCTGCCGATCAAGAGAGTCGGCAGTTTTGGTTGACCCACAAATGGGGCAAACTCGTAGGAGTGCATTACACCCATT
Organism: Beris morrisii; assembly: GCA_951812415.1. Classification (NCBI taxonomy): domain Eukaryota; kingdom Metazoa; phylum Arthropoda; class Insecta; order Diptera; family Stratiomyidae; genus Beris; species Beris morrisii. The sequence goes on along the minus strand of OX638312.1, from coordinate 73,767,811 downwards.
TGCAGGTCGCGGCATTTTTAGCCCAATTGCAATTTGATCGCGCGTTAAAAAAAAAGCTCAAACAAAGCAACAACTCGGACATTTCCCAGTACCTGTGGCGCGCGGTATGTTACGACACAGCACTAGAGGTGGATCCGATGGAATTCCCACGCTGTGACGTCACAACACCGTAGTACAGGCCGAGCACTGTAACTTGATCAGTTTATGACCGAGTTGTTGTGTTGTTGTTGTTGCATTTTAACTGGGAAAAGTTAAGTGAAGAACGACTGGTCTGAATTACAGTAATGACCGTATAGAGGAAATGCAAACGTTGGATGCTGCAGCTTTGCTGGGCACAACACAGGTATGGCGCGTGGTGCTAGTGTTTATTGCATATGTACACATGAACCGGTTATTTTGAAAGTGGAATAAGTCACTTTGTTTTTAAATCGAGATATTTAAGGGTTTTGCGCTTTAAAATCTTTAAATATGTTGATGCCAATTGTCGAGAAGATTTACTTGTATTTGTTAAAAGTGAGATGAAACAATTGCTTCAAGAGGTTTTCAGGAAGTTGTTTCGTGTTGTATAAAACATCTTCAGAATGTCACAACAATTTTTTTTTTAAAAAGTGGTTGGTTGGTTGATTGGTTTAAGTGGCAGCCCTGTCACCCAGACAGAGCTCAATTAGCTCAGAGGCCGTTCTGGAACCACAAAGTCGTGTTAAACTCGGATGTTAAGGGTTGTTGATACTGGGGAATACAGAAGATGAATGTGAGAAAAATTGATTGAATTGAATCGCTATAACCACCCTGTGTTGTTCAGGAAAAGTAATAACTCTCCAATTTTCTTCCCTGAAATCTCCATCAGGTCCCCGTTGAAGGGTTTGCCTAGCACTCGCTCTCGGACTCTAGCTAGAGCCGGACTCTCGCAAAGGAAATGAACGAGCGACTCTCGCTCATTAGTGTCCTGGCAGTGTACATTGAACGGAATGCCCAATTTGGCTGCATGATCCCCAATTGGCCAGTGACCTGTACTGATCGCCGTGATTCTGGAGACGTCTGCCCGGGTCTTGTATAGAAGTTCGTCTGACTTGGCTCGGTTGTAAGATGGTCACATCTTCCTAGATATGGCGCAGGTGGTTAGGCTTTTCCATCTGGAGTTAGCCGCTGTCTTGAAGTGTGAGAGTATGACTCTCTTTACGACTCCTAAAGGAACGTGGACTAGTTCCGCAAGAGAGCCGGGAAGAGCGGAGCCCTCCCTGGCCAGTTCATCAGCCCGCTCATTTCCAATTATGTCTCTATGCCCTGGTACCCAGAGCACAGTGACTTTGAGCCGTTCCGCCAAACCGGCTAGTTCGTTACGGCATTGCTGAACTAGTTTAGAGGAGGTGGTAGCCGAATCTAGTGCTTTGATTGCGGCTTGGCTGTTGGTGAAAATGGCGATGTTGTGTTTTGGCGATGAGTCGTGTTTTAGTGTACGACAAGCCTCCCGGATCCCCAGTATCTCTGCCTGGAAGAAGCTAGCGTGGTCCGGGAGGCGGTAGGACTTACCGATATTATGTGTATTTGAGAATATTCCTGCCCCGTCGGTAAATATTATCGTGTCGAAGCCTGCTTCCACCTATTGCCGCACTTCGTTGAACTCGACTGAGTTTAGTTATGTTATAGTCCTTACTCAGAGCGGGCCACCAGGCTAGTGACCTGTTGTTGAGAATTGGACGTATTACAGCAGTGTACAGCCACGAAACCATCCTTGGTTTGTGTCTCCACTTCTTGCCGAAGGTTCTTTTGCATGCGTAGAAGGCCAGATGGGCTTTCTCCACCCGGTTTTCTATGTTGAGTTTCCAGCTCAGCTTTGAATCAAGGATAACACCAAGATGCTTCGCGCTGGAGGAGAGCTGGAGCGGTTGGCCGCTCAGGCGGGGAAGGTTAAAGTCTGGTATCTGTCAGGTGCTTACCTTACCCAGAGCGCCGTCCATGATCTCACTGATTACGGAAGGAAATAATCATGAGACCAAAATCATCAGATCATCCGAGTACGCAATCACTTTGATTCCCTCCCTGTCTAGTCTTACTAGGATTTTATTCATGACCAATAGCCAGAGTAGAGGTGAGATAATACCGCCCTGTGGTGTTCCCCTACGCACATGCTTGGTCAAATTGCGCTTTCCTAGGTTTGAATGGATAATTCTGGTCCGTAGCATGTATATTATCCAATTGCTGAAGCTTTCGGTCACACTCAGTTTGGTGAGAGATTCCTGGATAGCTTCGGTGTGGACGTTGTTGAAAGCCCCTTCTATATCTAGAAAGGCTGGCGTGGAGAACCGTCTCCGTGGATCTCCCCCTGAGGTAAGCATGCTGAGATTTGGATAGCGGTGACCTTTCCAGGGTCTGCCTCACATGTACGAGCGCACGTTCTTTCGGCGGTTCCTCTCTTAGGCGTTTGTTGTGCTCCTCTACAATCGCCTGGTAGAAAGCTTTGTCCGCCGCATCGCGCTTCCGAATGACATGGCTGTCATTCTCCTTCTGATGTTGTAGACCGGATGTTGATGGTTGAGGTTGCACGGATGTACTCTGACTTGTACTCGCACGCGCTGCGTTGCCTGGTCTGATAGTTGTCTCCTGACTGGAGGCAAGAAGTTCGTCCTTGGACGAAGTACCGATGTCGAGCTGAGCATCAGTTATGGTTTCGGTTTTGTTTTTGTTTTTTTTGTTTAAGTTTAGGTTCATTTTTGGTCCCACGAGTATGCTCGGAAGGGGTTGGTCCATCTTAACAGAGCCGGCATGTCAAGATAAGGCAAGGGTACTGCGGGGTGGTGCCCAATTTTACCCCGCAGGCTACCGTTAGCGATTGGAAGAGATTTGCGGGCCCCAACCAACTAATCTCTGGGCACGGTATAGCGCTCACACCCCTGGATTTGACCCTGGACAGGACGCATAGGAGCGGGAGAGGTATTAGTAGGACTCAGGAGGATTCAGTTGGGTACCTCAATCTTAGTGACCACAGCGCACGATTGAATACATGCGTGTAAGTCTTAGCTGCTAAAGTCGGGAAGACCCAGGTTTTTGCGACTAAAAGCATTTCCAGCAGGAGCCCACGTGGAGGACCAAAGACGAGGACTTCTGACTGGCTTTAAAAAGTGACTTACTCTACTTTAAAAATCAACGGCTCACATATGCAATAAACATTAGCAGCACGCGCCATCACACTTCCCAAAACTTCTAGTTGTTTTTCTGCGTCGCAAGAATTTCGGTATCGGTTTCCGTCTTTTACCGGGTAACTACCGGTTATCGTTAACCGTTAGAAGACGACAATATTAAAAGAAAGAGGTAGAGAATCACACGCATGTACACCGATACGAAGTAGGGATGGGAATCGATTCATCAACAATTGATTGTTGCAAAGATCGATTACTTTTAAACATTCGATTAAGATCAATCGATTAATTTATGCCTTCTAATCAATTAATCGATTAATCGCGTAATTCGTAAGTGCCAGGGTGCCGTATACATATTGTAGACTTTATAGGTAGATTTGACTTGAAATATCTAGGTTCATTATATGTTTAACATTGTGATTGTCGTTCATATAGCGGTAAATGTACATAGAAAAATTATTAAATTGTGCATTTGAAGAATTTTTCTATCTTCTCCTCACTGTCTAACCTGTGGAGCTAAATGTCCGTTAAATTTAAAAATAAGTTCATGGCTTTGGTTATGTAATAACACGTTCTACATTTGTGAATGAATGTGAAAAGGTCAAGATAATTAATTAATTAACATAATGTTACAAAAGCCTTCTGATAACCTATCTGGGCACAGGAAAGATCTTGCCAAAACATTTCTATATCTTCTTCTACATTAGAATTATTGTTGCAAATAATTATTTAACAGTCTAAATTCATCATCGAGTTTTTGTAATTTATAGTCTTCAACAATAATGTCCTTTCTCACTAAAATACTTTTCTTGTTGATTTTGGTATCTGTACAGTGGATTCCGTTGATAATTGACACAATATAATAGGATAAGTGCATTAAATTTGACTGGAAAAGGGTTTTAGAATTTTGTTTATTTATTAGGTGCGTTTTAATGCTCTCTAGAGTAGGATAGGATAGCATAAAAAATTTATATACAAAATAACAACAACATTGCTGTTTTTACGATTCTTTATTACTTTTTTCCATAGAAAGTAGGCTAGAATATAGATTTTAACCGGAATAGTTCCTCCAGTGAGCTCACTGGGGGAACTATGCGCGATAAATTCTCTAATGTAGCCTACTATCTATGGAAAAAAGTTATAAAGAATCGTAAAAACAGCAATGTTTTTGTTATTTTGCATATAAATTTTTTATGCTATCCTATCCTACTCTGGAGAGCATTAAAACGCACCTATTATTTATTTATTTATTTTATTTGTAGCGCCTTATATAATAAGGAACCCAAAAGGTTTCGGCCAAGCCAACTGGGGCATATGGCACATAATTATACATTTTCTATAAACAATTAATTCAATGATTTTAATTAACCTAAATATTGTTGCGAGCTAGGGGTTCGCCGGGATTTCAAGTAAAACACAATTCGGTTAAAATAAAAATAAGTAATTATTTTTAATCGCACTTTAAATTCACAGAACTATATTCGCACAATAATTCGCACTGTATGGCAGTACCGCCCGCTTATACCATATATCGCTTGACTCGTTCACTTTCGTTCTCTCTCAACACGGTCGCGTATACTCGCTGGCTATCGCAGTCGCGTAATCAAAATTACTGTCCCTTTGCTGAATGCTTCACCTGCTTATATACTACCCGGTTGCAGTCTAGGATGTGCTTGAACGTTCGTTCAGTTCTGGAATCTTCTCGAAAGCTTCAGAGCCTTCGATTTCGATCATCGTTCAGTGGTGTGTGCAGAAGATTCAAGTGAGCTTGAGATCTTTCGACTTTGGTGGTTCATGTACAGGGTTCTAGTACATTGGAGAGCATTCGATAAAGAAGGGAGATAGAATCGTGTTGTCTCGCCTTATCTTCAGCTAGGTTTCTGATTGGGTTATTTTGCAACTAGGTATTCGGTTGTTGTTGTTTTCATTATGTGAAACGATCGAGTTGCACGGTTGCGGGGTTGCCAGGCTTACATGTAACAATATGCATAAGAGAAAACAAAATTTAAGGTAAGTACTAGATAAAAGATACGTTTTCTATACCATGTTAAGAAGAAATAAACAATTAATTCAACGATAAGAAATAAACAATTAATTCAATGATTTTGATTAACCTAAATATAAGAGAACAAAATTTAAGGTAAGTACTACATAAAAATTGTAATTCATACTAAAGAAGTTAAAAAGGAGTATTACGTAGAGTAGAATGGGAGGGGAGTTAGGGGGGGGGGGGAATTGACTAGAGGAGATGCATAAGGTTAAGGTGGTTGAGCAGTAGGAGGAGTGGTTCAGGGTTGGTGGTGGAGAGTAGGGAACTTAGATGGGGTAAGGAGTTGTTGAAGAAGGCCATCGTCTTGCTGCACTCTGCCAGGATGTGTTGCACTGTCATTGGTTTCTGGCATTCCAAACAGCCTGGTTGCGGCGTTTTGAATATATAGTGTTGGTGGGTGAGTCTCGTATGACCCAGTCTGACCCTGGTGAGAGCGACGGACTCTTTCCTCTTCAGTTGTGGGTTATATGTTGGTGGTTTAATGCAGTGCCAATGTTTGGCCAGGAAGGTCGTTTTAGCAACCCCTGTGGTAACCCGCTGCTAGGCGAGTGATAGTTTGGCGTAGCGCCGCGCAAAACTTATGCACGGAGGTACGATTTCTACTTCGTGGGGGGATGTAGTGGTGTTGGCTAGACGATCCGCCGATTCGTTCCCTGGAATGCCTACATGGCCAGGAACCCAATATAACTCAGTGCCGGCAGAGTTAGCTGCTATTGTTAGGCGAGTTAATTTGACTAGGGGCTCGCGGTCGCTCTGATGCTGTATAATGCTGATAGCAGAGTTGCAGTCGGAAAAAATGACTGCCGGCACTGAAGCCTCATAGGCTGCCTCTGCCGCCTTGAGGATTCCGTATAGCTCCGCTTCGTATACACTGGTGTTAGGGTGCATCTTGTACAAGCATTCTTTTACTTCGTCGGAGTTAGGTAGCGAGGCGATGAAAGCTGCTATTGTTTGTAGCTCCGTTTTGGAGGCATCTGTGTAATATCTGACGCGTCCCGGCAAGCTGTCTAGATGTTTTATGTGTAGCTTTCTGAAGACTGTGGCGGGGGTGTATTGTTTGTTGGGGTAGTTTGGAGTATAGGAGGAGGAGACTAAGGGTCTGGGGAGGGACTAGGCGGGAAGGAGCGGATGGGAGAGGGTAGGTTGGGACAGAGTTGTATTAAATTGGCACGAGCGATTTGGAGAGCCGATCTTTGGGCGATGTTGAAGAGCGGATCAGTAGACGTCAATTCCATGTTGGTGATGGTCTGGTGATGGATATGTTGGGTGTTGAGGCAGCTTCTTGCAGCCAGGTGGACCTGGGCTTTGGTTAGCATGGTCAGCACGCTATCGCAGCCTGTTTCAATGAGGAGCGATTCTATCGGCGTGGTGCGCCTAAGGCAGCTCTCAGGATTTTGTTGACCGCGATTTGCAACTTGCGTAGGTTGGTTTTTGTTGTGTTGCCGTATATGGTGAGAGCATATAGTAGATGGCCTCTTATTAGTGTATTTGCTATATGTAGGATCGCTGCGGTGTTTGCTATTAAGAACTTGCAGGCTAGGACTCGAATAAGGTTTAGTATTCTTGTCAGAGTGGTGGTGATGTGGTTCACCTGTTTATTCCAGCTTAATTTGGTGGTGAGGATGAGCACAAGGATTTTGATTGTATTTAGCGGGATCAGCTGCTGATCTTCCGGAAGGGTTGAGTTCGCGGGGGGTGCTCTTTTGCGCGAGAAGTTGATTAGTTCAGCTTTGTCGAAAGGCAGCTTAGCCCCCGTACTGTTACACCATGCGTCGATTTTTGTTTTTGTCCGTTTGTAGATGTCGTTGAACTGGGGGTGTGATGAGGAGATGAGGATGTTGTCCGCATAGATGTGGTGGAATGTGTTGGGGATGTCGGATAGGAGTTGAGAGAGGGAGTGTATATAGACGTTAAATAAGAAAGGTGACAGGGGAGATCCCTGGGGTAACGAATTATCAATGTTGTAATGCGTTGAAGTGAAACCGTTGGCTCGCACTATAATGGAGTGGGAAGATAGAAAGCTGTCAATCGTCTGGATGAAGCGGGCATCGATACCCCAGACAGATAGTTGTCTTGTTACTACGGTTTTGATCACCCGGTCAAAGGCCTTTTCGAGATCAAGAGATAGTAACCGGAATTCCTGTTTTTTGGAGAGTGCTAATTTGATTTGATGTTCGAGGTCGAGCAGGAGAGAGGTTGTACCTCTCCCCGGCCTAAAGCCGTGCTGCTCGTCCGTCAGCACATGCTCCAGTAGGAGTCCAAGCCTTCTACCCAAGATCTTTTCGAAGACCCTTGACAGGCAAGGTAGCAGCGATATTGGACGTAGATCCTTAGGAGTGATAGCCGAGGCTGAATGGGTGGACCTCTTGCGGATAGGCACTTGGATAGCCCTTTTCCACATATGTGGAAAGAAGCCCCGCGCCAGGATCAGATTGTAGAGTTCCACCAACCTGAGTTTCAGGCTGTCTGTGGACTCTCCGATCATCACACAAGTGGTCCTGTCGTGTCCAGGAGCTGACCCCTTGCAGGAACTAAGCACCGAACTTAGTTCCTCAAAGGAGATTGGGTGACCAAGTACTCTGTCTGGGTCAGGTGAGAGGACTGTGATGTAGCTGGGGGCTGACAATTTGTCAGCAGGTTGCTCGGGAGAAAAATTCGAATCCGAAGAATAGTTAGTCCAGAATAGAGCAAGGTTTTCGGCAATATGCAAGGAGCTAGTTAGGGTTCCTAGAGAGGTGGTTAAGTTGGGCAGTAAGCTACTGGGCCTGATAGATTTAACCGAAGATAGATTTACCCTTTTTCCAAGCATCGGCTAGATTTAAGCTGGGATCGATAGAACGAGCAAAAGAGTTCCCGCTTTCTCTTTTAGCAGCTTTAATCTTTTTCTTGGTAATAGCTGCCTCACGACGGTACATGACTAGGTTAGTATCCGTCGGATGCCTGTAGAAGTTTTTCCAAGCTTTATTCTTTTTCTTGATGCAATGCATAATGTCTCGATTCATCCATCGTGGTTGAGTTCTAGGGGTGGGATTTGATATGGGAATGGAAGTAGCTGCTGCAGAATGGAGAATTCTGACAAGGTGAGCAGCCTCTCGTTCCACGTTACCGGATACCGGATAACTCTCCGCCGTATCGGTCATGGTTGCTCTATATTTCTCCCAGTCGGCACGTGCGGCGACGTACCTGATGGTTGGTCTAAAGTTAGCCAAACCTTTAGTGGATCTGATGATTACTGGCAGGTGGTCATTGCCTTCTGGGTTAGAATGGAGTTCCCATGTTAGATAAGGAGCGAGCCTGGAGGGGGCCAGTGTCAAGTCGATGGCTGTCAGAGAGGATCTGGCCGAGATGAGCGTGGGCGAGCCATCATTGAGGAGGACTAGGGATGCGTCCTCAATCCAATCCGCCACCAGCCTCCCTCTGGAATCCCAACGCTCACCTCCCCATATGGGACTGTGAGCGTTGAAATCACCACCATAAATGGTGTTATTGGGAAGCTGATCTGACAGATTGGACAGGTCAGCATTGGTAATCCCCTGTCCCAGCTCAAGATATGCCGACACCACGGTCAGCGGAGGGTCAGATCTAATCGTGACGGCACATGCCAGAAAGTCGACACTTAGCTCTACCTATTCGTAGGCTATAGAGTTGTGCACCAGGATAGTGACGCCGCCATGTCTGGTCTCTCTAGGGGTGTTGTATCCAATATAGGAATAGGGTCCGAACCTGAGAGGTTCTTCGCCCGGGAGAATATTGGTTTCTTGTAGCAGTAGGATGTGGGGTTGGTAATGGGCGATCAGGATATCAAGGTGTGGACGATTGGAATAGAGTCCTCTTATGTTCCACTGAAGGATGCAGAGGTTGCGGGAGGGGTGGAAAGGAGATGGAGGCAACGGTAGCACATTCGGGAACATTAGAATGAGTCCTCAGCTGAGCTCACGGAGCCCAACAATGAGATTTTACCCGTTGTGAGCGCTACCTCAGGCTCTGAGGATTCATCAGAAAGTGATTGGATGTCCATTTTTATGATGGGTTGAGATGTAGTATATTGGGTTGTTGTAATGTTATTTGATTTGGCGATTTTCTGGAATACAGTTCGAGATAGGGGGGTTAGGCCTTGGCCGATTAAGTTTGTAGCGATTTGTTTCTCTGGGGTTATTAATTTCTTAAGAGCATTTATTGATGAAGATGTGGCGGTTTCTTGGTTATCGGATGATGGTTTAGAGTGAGTAGTGTGGGTTCCCATGGGGGGGGGGGGGTTGATAGCGGCTGGTTGTTTTGTTGGTATAGGGGAGGGGGTTGGTATAGTTTTGCTAGTTGAGGGGAGTTGTTTATTGGTAGCGGTGGTGTGGGGGGGGGGGCGGGAGGGGTAGGGTTGTTGGGGTGGGAGGGGGGGCTAGGTGCAAGGGTGTGGGGAATGGCGGGGGTTGGGTGGCTGATGGTGGGGGGGATAGGTAGAGAGGATGACACTTTGGTTATTTGTGCGTAGGAAGAAGCGGTGGATTGGGGTTTGTTTCTGTAATATTGCTTTTTAGCCTCGAAGTGGGTGCATTTCAGTTGTGTTCTGATTTTCAGAATTTCTTTCTGTTCGGTAAAAGTGGGGCAGGTTTTACTTGCGGGGCCGTGGCCGGCAGCTTGACAGTTGACGCAGTACGCGTTACATGTGGGTTCATGTGGCAGAGCATTGGAGCATGACGTGCACATGTCTTGCAGGGAGTTGCAATGATTTATTGTATGACCCAAACGTTGGCATTTTCTGCACCGGAGGGGATTGGGAAAATACTCCCTAACCTCTACCCTCTCGAAGCCTACGTTAATATGGCTTGGGAGGTTATAGAGGCTGAAAGTTAGGTTTAGTAGTCCTGATGGCTTTTTGGTAATGGGCTTCGTTAGTTGGACGACGTCCACGACATGCCGGTCTTTTAGACCTTCCTTTATATCCTCAGGGGATAGAAAGATCAGTGAGGAGGAATAGATCAAGCCTTTGACCGTATTAAGCTTAGCATGGAGCGCGCACCGGACTGGTATGTTGTTGATAGTCTTGGTATTCACGAATTTACTGCCAATAGTTTCATTGTTGCATAACATCAATAAACTTTCTTCACGCAGGAAGAAGGATTTAGTGTATAGGGTGGAGATTTGGTCAACACCCTTCTTGACTATGAAGACGTTATGTTGCTGCAGTGTTTTCGAATCGTCTGTAGCTTGTATTACTAAATATTTTGGTGAGGGGGTGGTGGGTTTGATGGGGGTTTGGAGGGTTTCCGGGTATACAACAGCATACTCGCCGGAGGTGGTTGTTGAGCTTTTTGCGTTTCTAGCTCTTTCCGATTTGGGGGATATTGTTGGGGAGGAGGGGTTGGTAGGGGCGTTTGCCAGAACGGCGTATTTGTTTATACTGGCCATGCCAATGGTTTGAGGGCAAGAGTTGGTGTGTTTATTTGTATCATCTGGTGTACGTAAGGGGGGTGATTACCTGATGCGATATTCGCGAGCTGCTTAGAAAGTTTGTGGGGAGCACTTGATATTGTTTTTTATGTTCGCGAGAGCACCACTAAGTAAGGTGGGCCGTCAGCCCTAACCTCAAAATGTTCACTGAGTTTTTATTGTTTTGTTATGCACTTAATGTCACAAGAGGCCCGTAAGGGGGAAAAAGTATCACCGAGGGGTGAACCACTCACTTAAGGGGTAGAAAACGCCTATCCGGAAAAGGTTACTAGTCCTTGGCGCGCGGCACAATTCGGGCACGTCAGGTGCGTCTGACGTTTAGAACGCAAATGGAATTTTGTTATTAAGTAAGTATACGGTGTTTTTTAGAGGTATAGTTTTTCAGTAGAGATAGCTGTCAAACTACTTGTCAAACTTGACTGGTTTCTTTTACATTTTTGTTCAGTACATTTTGGCAAATTATCATGGAAAGACTTACACCAGTATAGCGTTTACAAATTGTGGAAATTTATTTTCGAAATTTGCGTTCTATACGGCAAACTCACAGATCGCTTCGTCAATTATATGGTCAACATTACAGTCAATGGTGCTCGCTACAGGGAAATGATTCGCAATTTTTTGGTTCCATACATCAATGCCAACAATCTAAGGATGAAGTGGTTCCAACAAGACGGTGAAACATACTACACAGCGCGTGCAACCATGACTTTATTGCAAGAGACATTTGGTGAAAAAATCATCTCAAGAACTGGACCTGTCAATTGGCCGCCTAGATCGTGTGATTTGACACCATTGGATTACTTTTTGGGGAATACATCAAATCACTGGTCTATGCTGATAAGCCAGCAACGATTCAACATTTAGAAGCCAACATTCGACGGGTTATTGATGAGATAAGACCAGAAATGCTCGAAAAAGTGACCAAAAATTGTATTGATCATTAGACGTAGTCGCGGTGATCATATGCCCAAAATTTTTTTTAAAAATTAAATGCCATAAAATAATCTTTTTAATAAAAAAAATTTTGCCATTTGGTAAATTGCGTATGTCTTTTTTTTTAAAAAGAAATACTATACCTCTAAAAAAAACACCCTAGAGGTGTCCAGTAAGTAGGTAAGGAGATAAGCATAAAAGCAAGTAGATGTATTTACTTTTAGCTAGAGTTGCCGATTCAGTTTCAAATTTGAGACCGGCAGAAACAGCAGGAGTAAAATAATTCCTATAATTTGATATATCAAGCAATTTTCTCAACGAAGTTTTGCTTGCTGGGTTGTTATTACTAAACGTGTTTTGCTGGATCTCTTCATGAATACACAATTTTTTTCTGTTGCAGCTAATTTCGTAGTAAAATAATGCCAAATCTGTCGAACATCGAATCTATTTACTGTTGAAATTTGTTCGATTGATGAAATCGAACAACCCTAATACGAAGAATATAAGTTAATTTTTGTCCCGAGGCATATACGTTTTAACTGAAAGATTACCGGTTAATGCTACGGCGGAGCTCCGGTGGACTTAACCGGTAAGTTTCTTGCAGTGGTATTTCCAATGTACAATAGTGTGCATAACCGCCTTTATTTTCCGAAGATTTGCTATTTTTACCGTTCCTTGGTCAAAATATAGGATGTAGAAAGCTTGATCGGTGAAGCGTTTATTTTTGATGTGGAATTTTTTTACATCATTGCATTTAATATCGATTGTATGCAGGTGAGTTTCACTGACTCTGGATATCGTGTAGACCAGATAGAACTATTATTTATCGTTGTTTAAAAATGAGATGTGCCTTGGCTTTATCGTAATCTTCAATATTTTTGAAAAAGAATTTTTTTTTCGTTGGCCCTGTTTTTTGTGCTGAACTCAGTTATATTGAGCGCTTGCATGATGATGTGAATCGTTTCACGATCAAGCGTAGTTAAAATTAAAGGAGGTACATACCTTGATTTTGGTAGCAGGTTTTGTTGAACTTTCTTCGGCATCGTTGTCTTCAACAAAGGCTGCTAGCGGTAGGAATCGGTTGCGAGTCGCTGGCCTTGTATTTTCGTTGGCTGGTGAGACCTTTGACATCTTGACTTTAGTGTTTAGTGGAGTCTCGACAGGGTCATCACGACCCCTTTTTACACTAATTGATTTCACTTTAGTGTCTTTTTATTGTTTTTAATGGTTATATAAAACTTCACAATTTATGATAAATTGAACCATAAGAGAATATTTGGTAAATTTTAACTGTTTAACGGTTTGCACAGAATGCAAAATTTTCGCTCAGTGATAGATGTTTATACAGTTTTGAGTGATACACAAGACTGAGAAATATTTAATTCAAGCATAATTCAATTCAGTTCTTGGAAAAGGGAAATTTTTTACATTCGGTGATTTTTCATGTATGAAATTAAACACTTATTTTTTTATCAAAAAATTTTTTTTTCTCATCTTAAAGTTTGTAGTCTTAAGAACTTTGTGTGTAAATTTCATATTGAAATTCAAATAAATGTGAAAGTTATGGGCAATTAACCGGAATGGACCCTTCGTGAATTCTCTATACAGGGTGTAACTAGTACTGAGGTTCAAACGAAAATGGGAGATAGAGGAACTTGTCCTGAGTAGAAAATCGTTCTACACTTACTCCCCTTTTTGCACCGTTAAAGAGATAGCGCGATTTTAAGGACGAAGGATTTTCATCGTACCTGTGATCACTGTTCGATCTCTAACTTCTGCTGTACTTAGCGTAACGTAATAATTCTGGGCTCGTTGGAAAGGACACAAATTCTTCTTTCTAATTGCTATCAACTGTGTCAATCAGTCTTACACTTTTTGAGAAAAATTCATTTAAATGACACAAACATAATAAAAAATTAAAAAAAAATACAAAAAAGTTCTGTTTTCTCCAAGAAGGACCTGATTAACCACCAAATTTTATTACATTTTCGGAAAGCCCATAAAATTTCACTGTACGTTTGATAACAGAATTTCTTCATATTTGCAACAACAAGTGAGTTCCCTGCACATGTTGGAAATACTACTAAACATAGAATTTACCGCAAAACAGGTGCAGTAATGAGCAACCATGTTAACAACACACGTATTGCTCTTATGTGTGGAAATTATGTTACAGGTAAGTAAAAATATGACAACTAATTAGATAGCGTCCATTTAAGTAAATTAACTAACATCCATTTAAGTTAATTAAGTAATATCCATTTAAGTAGGGCGTGGAGTTTACTTGCTCCCTTAAGGAACAGGAATGACTTCGTCCTACGTAGATTTTTCTGCGATAAAAGCATCGGGAGAAAGCAGCAGCAAACAGAATGTCATAGACATCATTACGAGCAACATGGCAAGCAATAGAAGGTCTTTTACAACGGAAGAAATGGCAGACATGCACTTCGTGTATGGGTTGTGCGACGGGAATGCTAGGCGAGCCGAAAGAGTTTACCGGGAACGGTATCCGGACTGATCTCGGTACCCCCATTATCGGATGTTCATCAGCTTTCATCGGAACCTTCGTGAACGAGGTACACTGCAGCCGTGGCGGGAGACACAACATCCAGGACGGCGACACTCGGTACCTGTGGCCACGGAGGAGCACATACTGCGCATCGCGGCTAGGGACCCCACGGTAAGCACCCGGCGCATCGGCCATCGATTAGGCATCAACCATATGCAAGTGTTCCGAATTCTGCAAGGAGAAGGACTGTATCCCTATCACAATACAGATTTACTTGAAGGGAACGTGCTTGATAACTGTTAGCCCCGCTCCTTTACAATTCAACCTATGAAGAAATTCTGTTATCAAACGTATAGTGAAATTTTATGGGCTTTCCGAAAATGTAATAAAATTTGGTGGTTAATCAGGTCCTTCTTGGAGAAAACAGAACTTTTTTGTATTTTTTTTTAATTTTTTATTATGTTTGTGTCATTTAAATGAATTTTTCTCAAAAAGTGTAACACTGATTGACACAGTTGATAGCAATTAGAAAGAAGAATTTGTGTCCTTTCCAACGAGCCCAGAATTATTACGTTACGCTAAGTACAGCAGAAGTTAGAGATCGAACAGTGATCACAGGTACGATGAAAATCCTTCGTCCTTAAAATCGCGCTATCTCTTTAACGGTGCAAAACCATGAGTATGTGTAGAACGATTTTCTACTCAGGACAAGTTCCTCTATCTCCCATTTTCGTTTGAACCTCAGTACTAGTTACACCCTGTATAGAGCGTTATTCAAACGCGATTATCTCGAAACATACTTTTCAAAGACGGTCCCCAAAATCCTCGGAAAACGGCTTGACCGATTGCTTCCAAGATTTCACACAATATTTTTGGATAGGTTTTCTACTTCGCTACGTATGATTTTTTTTTTACTTATCTACTTTTTTATCAAGCCAGAAAGGTCGATAATTGAGGTTAAAAACTGAAAGTAAAGTTCAATCGGCCGCCATTTCGTGAAAAAAAATTTTTTTCAAAAAACCCTACGTAGCGAAGGGCATCATACTTTACATTTTTAGAATCTTTTTAAAATTTTTGTTTTGGACTAACCGGTTGCATGTAATCTTGGGAACCGCAGACCGTGCGAGCGACGGACATTCTTTACGCCAACCATGATAGCAGCGCCACCCGGTTGATATATATTTATAAAAAAAATTATTAGCGTATCTCAATATATATACTTTCGAATAAAACCAACCTGGATAAAATAGAGCAAAAAGTTTTTGAGATAATAATTTCTAAAATTCACCTATTTTTTCTGCTTTCTACTCGAATGTTCCCCCTTAAGGTATTGTCTTTTACTTTCGAGTACCACTCAAATGAGAGTTCTTAATAAAGGGCAAAGTAGATTATCACTCCTTATTCTACTTTTCCCAACTTCAACATACATCGGAGTTCAGTATTTTATCTAGAGTTTCATACGATTGGCTTACAGCTGACTTCAGTACATTTCACTTCAACGTTTGTTTAAAGAACCACTCATTAACGTTAAAAGTTGTACGTTATCTTACAAGAAGGTATTCTAGTGACAAAATTACCGTTCAAGAAAACCTGCATGTCTCTAAACAGCCGATATTATATTTCAACTTTGACCATGTATTGGACTACAACACAAAAACCTAATTCATGTGTAAAGTGTGGCAGTGGCATAATCAATTCTGTCGCACCCCTACTTAAACTGCTTCCCGTAAAATAATAAAGTTCCACCCAGACTGAAGACTTTTTATAAAATTTTTACTTCATGGCCAAACGTTTTCTTTTAAATTAAATTAAGTAATGCCATTTTTAAAGGATTCTGTATGGCAGCTGCACGAAGGGCTGACTAGTAGAGTCAACCTGTGGACAAAACAAAGAGGTAATAGTAGATGCTACTAAAATGAAAACTAATAAATTTAGTTACTGATACCTTTTTAATTTTTACTTTAGTAAATATAGAAAGATGAACACCAATATTGACACAAAAAATATATGTATTAAAAAGTACGTAATATATAAAAAGAGACATTTGAACGGATGTGTTCCTAATTTACGTAATACAATTAAAACACGAACGCTGAAAGGGCTTCCTAAATTTACAATTTTTGCATGTACATTAGGGAAAGTGTCCTCATTTTTACTGGTTCTCCGTTTACGGTAGGTGAAAGTGGAACAAGATGTTTGCGTGTCTCAGATATATTCGACTCAATTAAAGGACAATTTAAAGATTAGGTTTAATTGCAATTTTTTCGATTTCCATTCAATTTGATACAATTAGTGTCACGCAATTTCTTAAATATTCAGTGCACACACAATTTATGTTATATTACGAAAAATATAAATTTTTTTGCAATTTTTATTATTTTTCGTCCTATTGTACACGAAAGATAATAATGCCACTAATGTTCAGGGAGGGGTAGGCCATTTATTAACTTTTTAATTAATTGTGGGTGCGATCTAGATATTTCTCTAGCATGGCAAAACTAATAAATGCTCTTATCGGTAAGTAAACAAATTTTTGTATAAGACTCTTGTAGCTAACTATTTACAAATATGGGCATTCCTTTCGTTTCAGTGCGGATCAGGATAAGAGGTAATTTGAATCGATAATAAACAAAAGCGTGACAAGCTAACCGATATTAACTTGTACTTGTAGATTACTTAGAATCTATTTATTTTCAAGGTATGTAATTCTAACTTTACTGTTATTTATGCTAAGGCCACACCTGCGTCCAAGTCTAAACTGTGATAAGATACGGTAAAACACGTTCAATTGGCCCTGTAACTATTAGAGAAAGTTAAAGGAACGAGATTGAGCAGAGCATAATGCCTTTATTCTGTCAACTAGTTGGCGATTGCGATTGCTATTGCTATTTGACACTAGATCTGTCCAACATTTTTAATAAGCTGCTTCAATGGCTTGTTGTTGTTCATCAAGAAAGCAGCTATTGCAATATTTATGTGTATGTAGTTGTTACTTTAGTCAGAACGTCATTTTCAGTGTTTAATATGGAAAACGATGTTTTAATAATGGAAATTAGCGAAAAATTCATTTTCACTTTATATTTATTATCCTTTTTTGATCGCAAAACCCCAAATATATGTCATATCCCAGCAAGCATTATCTTCCGAACATTGTCCTAAAAGATTCCGACACTTCGAATGGTTTTGCCGAATTCGCAAGCAATAACGTTAAGAAATCATAACGAAAAATATATGCATTGGTTGACAAGACTTCGTAAAGAAAAATCATTTCGCACTCGAACCGAAATGACGGTAAAAATTCGGTAGGAGTTAAAAAGCTTTTTATACTCTAGATGAAATCATATAGAGTATTATAAGTTTAATCCAGCCCAAAAGTTTATAACGCATAGAACCAAGCCTCGGACGAAAAAAAGTTATATATTATTTTTTGTTTATTTGTGGCCAAACACCTCAAATCCGTTTAACGTCCGTCCGTCCGTCCGTCCGTCTGTCCGTGAACACGATAACTCAAGAACGCCTTCACCTAGGATCTTGAAATTTTGAATCTGGATGTTTGGTTGAATTTGTAAGGCTAAGTTCGTTAACGGGCAAAATCGTCCTACTCCTTCGGGTAGCTGCCATACAAAATGTCCTTAAAACACGTGTTCAAGAATATTGGTCAATAACTTCAGAAGAGTTTAAACTACGACTTTGAAATTTTGTATGTGTTATTTTTCCAATAGTTGGAGCTAAATATATGATTATGAAGAGAATCCTGTTAGTCCTTCGTGTAGCTGCCATACAAATATCCTGTCAAAATGTATTCACTTAATTTACGAAACTCACTATAACTCAAGTAAACTTTTAGCTATGAATTGGGAATTTTGTACAAATTAGTTTTGAGTAAAAACAAAGTTCGAGTTTACCAATCAGTGAAATCCTTTTACTCCTTCTGGTAGCTGCCATACAAAATGACCTTAAGATACGTGTTCAAGAATATTGGCCGATAACTTCAGAAGGGTTTAAGCTACGTCTTTGAAATTTTGTATGTCTTATTTTTCCAATAGTTGGAGCTAAATATATGATCATGAAGAAAATCCTGTTAGTCCTTCGTGTAGCTGCCATACAAATATCCTGTCAAAACGTCTTCACTTAATTTACGGAACTCACTATAACTGTCAAAATGTATTCACTTAATTTACGAAACTCACTATAACTCAAGTAATCTTTTAGCTATGACCTCGGAATTTTGTACAAATTAGTTTTGAGTGAAAACGAAGTTCGAGTGTACTAGTCAGCAAAATCCTTTTACTCCTTCTGGTAGCTGCCATACAAAATATCCTTAAGACACCTGTTCAGCAATATTTTCCGATTACTCTTGAACGCTTCAAGCTACGAATTTGAAATTTTGTACACATTAATTTTTGAATGGTTCCAAGGAAAAGGATAAATATGTAAGAAATCGAGTGAGTCCTTCCTGCACCTCCCATGTGAAAGTCCTTCAAAAAGGACATTTTTTTTCAATGACTTACCCAGTTCAAGATATCAAATTAAGCGCTGAATATTGTCTTTTAGTTTTGAGTAGCAATCTAATGGTAGTCCTTAATAAAGGACATACAACATGCACACACGTAATTCTACTTTTTCCCGAACTACTCTTGACTGCAGTATGTTTTTAAACAATATTTAAGAAATATGTACAAACACAGTTTTAATTTTATAATAATAATGAAATAATAATGTGTTACTTACCAAATATTAAGGATCTTAAAATTACTTAATACTTGATAAAATTCAACTCGCGCACCAGTTCAGAAGTGCAGAACTGCGTATAAAGTGGAAAAGATATTGATTCAACACGCGGCGTTATATGAAATCATATTTTCGATTACGACGACTCTTTAGGATTTCGTTATAAACTCGGTGAACATAACTGTAACATGTCATAAGGAATATACTATTACTATTTCGTTACGATTTGGTTACGACTAGTCGAAACGACTCATTTCAGAGCATTCGGTAAGTTACCGAGCTCACGTTTACTGGAAATATTACTTAATGTATCCGAAGACTCTTAACAAATTCGTTAAGAACTCGACATATATTTCTCCATCGTTTCGTAGAGAACGAAGATTTCCTATTTTCTTACTGATCACTTAAGACTAGTCGGAATGCTTATTTTTTGTACATCCTTTTTTTCCGACATTTTTCAGACCAGTCGTAAGTCCCAAAGCTCGTGTTTGCTGGGTCGTGCTTGGGGTTTTGAACCCGACAAGCACATTCGACCGAACGTCCTGATTTGGCAAGTGAAAATTTTCAGATACCAGCCTCGGAAAATCCCAAACCAAATAGATAACAAGCCAATCGTATGATACTCTAGATGAAATACTGAACTCCGATTTATATTTTAGTTGAGATTATATCAAAAGAATGAGGAGTGCACATACAATTATTGCATGACCTTTTATTTATAGGTAGAAACTATTGTATAGTGGCTACTCGATGGATGGTTAAACGATTTCTTGAGTTATAGTGAGTTCCATAAATTAAGTTGGGACATTTTTACAGAATTTTTGTATGGCAACTACATGAAGGACTTACGGGATATTTTTCATATTAATACTTTCAGCTGCGACTATTATAAAATCAACGTATACAAAATTTCAAAGTCGTAACTTAAAGCGTTCTAAAGTTATCGTTCAATATTGGTGGACACGTGTTTTAAGAACTTTTGTATGACAGCTACCCGAAGGAGTTGATGGATTGCGCTAATTAATGAACTCGGTCTTGCTTTTGATATAAAACTAATTCCTGTAAAATTTTGAATCCCTGTTTTAACTCGTACTAGAGTTATAGTGGATTCTGTAACTTGTATAAATTTTTGAAGGACTTTTGTAGGCTGCTACACGAAGGACTCTTTGGATTTGCATCATATTCAGAACTTTCGTTTCTAACATGGTAAAATTTAAGTATTCAAAATTTCAAGCTCCTAACTTGAAGCATTGGAGCAATAATTGTGAATACGTGTTTTAAGGACTCTTGTATGGGAGGTACCCGAAGGAGTGGAAGGATATCGCCCATTAACGAACTTAGCCTTACTTTTTCCATTTTACAGGTGGTGACCAAATTTAAACTTCGTAGGCCAACGCGTTCTTGAGTTATCGTGCAAACGGACGGACGGACGGACGGATGGACAGCAAACGGATTTGGAGTTTTTGGCCACAACTAAACACAAAATAATATATAACTTTTTTTCGTCCGAGGCTCGGTTCTATGCGTTACAAACTTTTCGGGCTGGATTAAACTTATAATACTCTATATGATTTTATCTAGAGTATAAAAATATTGTATATCCTAAATACCAAACAAAACTTTCAACACCTAAAAAAATTTAATTTAGAGACGTAGAAGAAATGATACACTCAGCAGTAACTTATAAAGCATTTCCTGAGTTAAATTTCGACGAAAAACCTATACAATTCGTCGAGATGAATTTTCACGATTATTTCGACGGATTGGTTGGTAATAATATATTAAAACCTATTAAACCAATAATCAATTATGAAAAAATATTATGACTATTAAAAATAAAAACATTCAATTACACTGGTACCTCAACCCAGAGAAAACCATAAACAGTGAACCACATTCTCATTTAAATTCAAATGTAGATGAATTAGAAGCGTATGAAACAATAAATTATAACGATAATTTATATTCAGAACCCTACCCTAATATCGAAAACGATATTAGAATAAGCCATATGAATAACGAAGAAGCAACTAAACTTATAAAAATTATCAAAATATATTTTACAGAAAAAATGCAGATTTATCCTTTAAACATATTATAAAACATAAGATTGATACAGTAGACGATAAGCCAGTGTTTACCAAAACATATAATTAACCTCACGTTCATAATGAAGAAGTAAAGAAACAAATAGACGAAATGCTGTCACAAAATATTATTCAACCATCAAAATCCCCTTACAGCTCACCTATATGGGTTGTTTAAAAAAAAAAGACGTCACCGGAGAGAAAAAATGGCGGATTGATTACCGAAAATTGAACGAAAAAACGACGAGCTAAAAATTTCCAATACCCCGCATTGACGATATCCTCTATAAACTGGGCAGATCCATGTCAGTGGCGTGGCATGATAATTCAACAAGGGCAAGCAATTGGTTAATATCCAAAATTTATTATTATTATTCTACCTACAAATTTACTGCGTATTAATTGAACCTGCTCCATTAGCTACTTTTAACATTACTAATATAAAAGCACCTAGCAATCACGAACGGGAACCAGGAGGTTATTTGGAACGTTATTTTTTAGGTTGTCAGTCGCAGTCACCTACATCGCATCTCATCATTAAACGCGTTCCGTACTTCTATCAAAAAAAATTATAAAGTTTCACGTATTTTTTTGAATAGAAGAGTCAATAGAAGTAAAACCGAATTCGATCTCATTAACCCTAAAAGTTTTTCAGAATCCGTGAAAAACCCCAGTGGTTTAATATCGAAAAATGCTCAATAGATTTTTCTTCGATTAAATTTGAAGCCTTTAGAAATAAAAGTGAATTGAATATCTCACTTGACCTAATATATGGAAATTCGTGAAAATGTACACAACCACTTTACACCCCCTAAGGGGTTGGATATGGAAAAATTGGAAAAAAAAACATTTCTAGGCGCTTACATAAAGAACTCGCAGAAGTAAAATTTATTTCGGCATGTCCAATATATATAACGAAATCGTGAAAATGTGGAAAAATCCTCTTTCACGGACATTTGTTTTACTCAACCTCTATGCCAATAAAAATCTGAATTTTTTTTCGTTTAATTACTTGTGTAGCATACGTACATATACGTATTAAGTTCCAACTTTCTTCTTCATAAGCCGTTTCTGATATATAAAAAACCATCACCCACCCCTTGCCTTGCTACCCATATTAAAAAAAAATTCTAGGATACCTCTTTATTGGCTCCATATAGTAAATTTTTAGCTTTATATGGTTTGTGGTTTTTGAAAAATAAAAATCGATGTTATTTTCGTTCCATCCACTCCCACCCTCAGCCTCTTCACCAGTACCTTCAACATTTTTTCCCTGTTAGAAGTCTACTGAACCTAACTCCTGTAAAATTTCTAAGATCATTTATATGGTACGGTTCTTGGGGTATACAAATGCAATTTTGTTAAAAAAAATGGCTATATTTTAGCTTTTGATTAATCTCCTATTATCCCTTAAGACAACTACAAAGTTTCAATCTTCTGACATCAACCGTTCAGAAGATACGTATTTTAGAATGTTTCAACTCCAGCTTTCAAGCACCTCGAACACATTGCTTTCCCCTCCACTCGCATACCCTCAACCCTTATCACCAATTTTTTTGCAAATAGGTCCACTATCATAGTTCTACTATCAGCCTCCTAGCCAGGGCCTAACCACAGGGCTAAATGAGCTATTGCCCTGGGGCGCAAGCCTTTTGGGGGCGGCGATTTTTATTGATGTTATATTACTTTATTATTTTAATAATAAAGTATTTTTTTAGTTATTATTAGTTATTTAGTTATTAGTTATTTTTATTCAAGACAGAATTAACCAATTAACCTGTTCTAAATTAAATAGGCGCTACGAAACAACCTACAACACGGTCCATGGAAAAAATACTGTAGAACGCACAAGCGAAAACTTTGATATGTTTAAGTATGTGGTCAACCAAAATTTTTGACATTCAAGACGTAAAACTATAAAAAAAACCGATTTCAAATTTTTGATTTTATTCATCCAGTACAATTCGAGCCGCCCTTATGTAATGCTCATCAAATGGGCGCTATGCTCCAACTACGTTTTGCGCGGCCCTGCGGGGCTAAAGGAATTTAAACTCCCTTTTTGCGTTCATGTTTGGCTGACGCACGCTACGCTCCAACTACTTTTTCGGCAGCCCTGCGGGGCTAAAAGGATTTTAAAACCCCTTTCGCGTTCATGTGGAAAATATCAAACGGAACCGTCATGGCGATTCGAATTGTACTGGGTAAGTAAAATCAAAAATTTTAAATAGTTTTTTTTTAATAATTTTATGTCTCGAATGTCAAAAATTTTTGTTGACCACATACTTAAACATATATCAAAGTTTAGTTTATAAAGTAATTTAAAAATAGGGAAAATTTCTTACATTACTTTTTCGCTTGTGCGTTATAAAGCATTTTTACCCGGTCCCTTAATATTTATAACCATAATTTAATTTCATTTTGTTTTCATTAAAATAATACACCCTGTAATCATTAAACTGATAACCAGAACGTTATTTACACTTTTATATTTTGTATTTGCCGCCTCCAGTACTCCAGTAGCCATCAAAATTGTATTTTCTTATGACGAGAGGCGTATTATTTTTAGTAGTCCACGGGTGCTGAATATCTTAGGACGGCCGTGCTCCTAGCGTAAGTGGTTCCTGAGATCTAAGAACCAAATTAAATATAATTCAACTATTTACCACAATTCAATTTCAAACTTCGATCAGAATTCAATTTCTATCCTACTCTGGTAGCACTTATTTCTTATCAGATCTCTTGCTTCCACCGTGCAGTGTACAACATTTTTTTCCATGACGTCACAGTGGGCTTACTACGGAATGAAATGAACGCTTATAGATGCAACTTTCAAATTGCTTCCATGTGTCTTCTTCTTGGTTTCTTTTCGCTTGTGTTGAGACTGAAATATCCGCTGGATATTACAGTCAGAAAGATGATGCGTTGAAGGTACGGAAAAATTCGTATGGTTTTAAACTGAAAAGTTGTTCCGGCGTTCGTTAGAATGCCGCAGTAAAGAACAGAAGGTAAGGTATAAGCGTCTCTAGCAGAGACGCAACTTACCCTTTTAAAGTTTTTAGCTGAAAAAAGAAGGTTAATATTGAGTTTTTGCTTAAATAGGTTTTACCTATGGAAATAAACGAATTTACTGCTGCTTTTAAATATACTGTTTAATTAAAACGGAGTTCGAACAGAGTTTCGAGTTAAGTTTCAAAAATTACTGAGGGCGAGTAATTACAGTTAATACCTTAAATACTAAATTAATGCTAACTATAATAAACGTAAACAGGCCAGTCGTTCAACCCATTACAAAATACGTGAGTAGTGGGGATATGAGAGTTCTGGCTATGGGGAGGAGGGAGGAGGAGCTTTTATATGGATGACGTCATAGATTTGTGTGGAATTCACTCCGTCGGAGGAGCTTTTGCCTGGTGACGTCATAGACTTGTATGAAGCTGATAAGGAATTCACTCCGCCAAAACAAGGGAGCAGATGGAGGAGCTTTTACGGAGGAGGTTTTGTATGCTTACGTCATAGACTTGTATGAAGCTGATAAGGAATTCACTCCGCCAAGCTTTTTGCATAAATTTAGGTGTTTTTTGAGAAGATTTTTTCCCCATTGCATAAAGTTGGGTGTAGCTTTTTTCGTAAAGTTTGGCGTTTTTTCACGAGCTTTTTGAAATGGGGCACGAGCTTTTTAACATTTGTATGAAGAATTCACTCCGAGCTTTTTGATAGTGCGAGTCCAGGCTTAGGCTAGTGGGAACTTAGGAGATCTGAGGCTTAGGTTATCCAAAACTGGGGCTTAGGCTGGGGCACGAGCTTTTTAACATTTGTATGAAGAATTCACTCCGAGCTTTTTGATAGTGCGAGTCCAGGCTTAGGCTAGTGGGAACTTAGGTGATCTGGGGCTTAGGCTTAGGCTAGTGGGGGTCTGAGGCTTAGGTGATCTGGGGCTTAGGCTTAGGCTAGTGGGGATCTGAGGCTTAGGCTATCCGGGGCTTAGGCTAGGGGCTTAGGCTAGGGGCTTAGGCTAGGGGCTTAGGCAAGCGGGGGGGGCTTAGGCCTGCGGAGGAGGTTTTGCATGGTGACGTCATAGACTTGTATGAAATTCACTCCGCCAATGGTTTTTTCATAGTTTTCTTTTTGACAGTGACGTCAGGCTATCCGGGGGCTTAGGCTAGCGGGGGTTTAGGCAAACTAAGGCTTAGGCTAGTGGGGGTTTTTTTTGTAGTTGTATGAGCTTTTTGGCAGTTCCAAGCTGGCAGTTCCTACTCTATATTAGATAAAGTTGTGAAGAGGAAATATTGTAGGGGGCTGATATAATAATAAAGGGTGACTTAAACAGGCTTAGCTAATTGCCTTTATCAGAGTAATATAGGTTATAGTAATAACAAAGGCTGACTTAAGCAGGCTCACCTATAGACTCAGATTCTTAATAAATGTAACTAATAAAGGCTGACTTAAACAGGCTCACCTATAGACTCAGATTCTTAATAAATGTAAAATAAAGGCTAACTTAATCAGATTCATTTAATTCAGATTCTTAATAAATGTATGGTGTGATAATAACAAGGCTGAGCTCAGCTAATTGTCTTTATCAGAGTAATATAGGTTATAATAATAATAATGGCTAACTTTCAGGTTCATTTGACTCAAATTCTTAATAAATGTACGGGGTGATAATAACAAGGCTGACTTAGACAAGCTCAGCTAATTGTCTTTAACAGAGTAATATATGTTATAATAATAATAAAGGCTGACTTAAACAGACTCAGCTAGATATAACTCAGATTCTTAATAAATGTAAGCTATAATACTAATAAAGGCTAACTTAAGCAGGCTCAATAATACTAATAAAGGTTGACTTAAGCAGGCTAAACTAGATATGGTTGACTCTGATTCTTAATAAATGTAAGCTATAATACTAATAAAGGCTAACTTAAGCAGGCTCAATAATTCTAAGAAAGGCTGACTTAAACAGGCTCAGCTAGATATCATTGACTTTACTAGTCAGATTCTTAATAAATCTAAGGTATAATAATAAAGGCTGATTTAAGCAGGCTCAGCTAGATATGGTTGACTCAGATTTTTAATAAATGTAAGGTATAATACAAATAAAGGTTAACTTAATCAAGTTCACTACTAATACTAATAAAGGCTGACTTAAAGAGGCTTCGCTAATTATCTTCACCAGAGTAATATAGGTTAAAATACTAATAAAGGTTGACTTAAGCAGGCTAAACTAGATATGGTTGACTCAGATTCTTAATAAATGTAAGCTATAATACTAATAAAGGCTAAATTAATAAGGTTCAGCTAAATATGTTTGTCTCTACCAGTCATGTTATAATAATAAAGTAAAAGGCTGACTTAAACAGGCTCACAAATAAAGGCTAACTTAATCAGGTTTACTACTAATACTAATAAAGGCTGACTTAAAGAGGCTCAGCTAATTGCCTTTATCAGATTAATTCATATTAAATATAGGTTATAATAATAATAAAGGTTGACTTAAACAGGCTCACCTATAGACTCAGATTCTTAATAAATGTAAAATAAAGGTTAACTTAATCAGGTTCATTTGACTCAAATTCTTAATAAATGTACGGGGTGATAATAACAAGGCTGAGCTCAGCTAATTGTCTTTAACAGAGTAATATAGGTTATAATAATAATAAAGGCTGACTTAAACAGACTCAGCTAGATATAACTCAGATTCTTAATAAATGTAAGCTATAAAACTAATAAAGGCTAACTTAAGCAGGCTCAATAATACTAATAAAGGTTGATTTAAGCAGGCTAAACTAGATATGGTTGACTCAGGTTCTTAATAAAGGTAAGCTATAATACTAATAAAGGCTAACTTAAGCAGGCTCAATAATTCTAATAAAGGCTGACTTAAACAGGCTCAGCTAGATATCATTGACTTTACTAGTCAGATTCTTAATAAATCTAAGGTATAATAATAAAGGCTGATTTAAGCAGGCTCAGCTAGATATGGTTGACTCAGATTTTTAATAAATGTAAGGTATAATACAAATAAAGGCTAACTTAATCAGGTTCACTACTAATACTAATAAAGGCTGACTTAAAGAGGCTTCGCTAATTATCTTCACCAGAGTAATATAGGTTAAAATACTAATAAAGGTTGACTTAAACAGGCTCAGCTAGATATCGTTGACTTTACTAGTCAGATTCTTAATAAATCTAAGGTATAATACTAATGAACTCTGACTTAAGAAGGCTCAGCTAGAAATGGTTGACTCAGATTCCAAGGTATAATACTAATAAAGGCTAACGTAATTAGGTTTAGCTATAATTGTCTTTATCAGATTAATATAGGTTATAATAATAATAAAGGCTGACTTAAGCAGGCTCAATAATTCTAATAAAGGCTGACTTAAACAGGCTCAGCTAGATATGGTTGACTTTACTAGTCAGATTCTTAATAAATGTTAGGTATAATACTAATATAGGTTGACTTAAACAGGCTGAGCTAGATATGGTTGACTCACATTCTTAATAAATGTAAGGTATAATACTAATAAAGGCTAACGTAATTAGGTTTAGATATAATTGCCTTTATCAGATTAATATAGGTTATAATAATAATAAAAGCGGGCTCCGTTAGATATCGTTGACTCCGATTCTTAATAAATCTAAGGTGTAATACTAATAAAGGCTAACTTCAATCAGGTTCAGCTATATGTGTTTGACTCAGGTTCCTAATAAATGTACGGTGTAATAACAAGGTTGACTTAGACAGATTCAGCTAATTACCTTTATCAGAGTAATATAGGTTAAAATACTAATAAAGGTTGACTTAAACAGGTTCAGCTGTATATATATTTGTCTCAGATTCTTAATAAATGTACGGGGTGATAATAAAGGCTGACTTACACATTCTCAGCTAGATATGGTTGACTCAGACTCTTAATAAATGTAACTAATAAAGGTTGACTTAATCAGGTTCAGCTATATAAATAATAATATAAATATATGTACTGGTTGACTATACTAGACAAATTCTTAATAAATGTTTGGTATAATACTAATAAAGTCTAACTCAAACAGACTCAGCTAAAAATGGTTGAGTATATTAGACAGTTTCTTAATAAATCTAAGGTATAAAACGCTGACTTAAGAAGGCTCAGCTAGATATGGTTGACTCAGATTCTTAATGAATGTAAGGTAAGGCTGATTTAATAAGGTTCAGCTAAATATGTTTGACTCTGCCAGTCAGGTTATAATAATAATAAAGCTGACTTAAATAGGCTCAGATTCTTAATAAATGTAAGTAATAATACTAATAAAGGCTGGTATAATAAGGTTCAGCTAAATATGTTTGACTCTACCAGTCAGGTTATATTAATAATAAGGCTGACTTAATCGGGTTCAGCTAATTGCCTTTATCAGAGTTATAATAATAATAAAGGTTGACTTAAAAAGGCTCAGCTAGATATGGTTGACTCAGATTCTTAATAAATGTAACTAATAAAGGTTAACTTAATCAGGTTCTTTTGACTCATGTCCCTAATAAATGTACGGGATGATAATAACAAAGACGACTTAGACAGACTCAGCTAATTGCCTTTATCATAGTAATATAGGTTGTAATAATAATAAAGGCTAACTTAAACATACTGAGGTATATATGGTTGACTCAGATAAATGTAAGGTATAATACTATAAAGGTACAGCAGGTGGAGTGCGATATAATCGATGAAATAAAAGATATACTGAGTATAATATTTGAATTTTATTTGATAGAGATGTTGTCGCGTCGATGTTCAAAAATAGAAGAGAAGAGAATGTTAAAATGCTTACAATATTCCTAGTGGTCCATTTACGGTAAAAACAAGTTTTTAATGTTCAATATTTAGAGTTCAGATGTGTACTTAGGTTTATACGAATATTTAGTTAAATAAGAAATGAATTTGAATATTGATTATGATGTGTTGGTAATTATGTTATCCACATTACTCTCCTTCCAGCGACAGCGATGTTAATTCAGGTACATTGGAATCGTATAGGTCGTCTAATTCTTCTACCGGATCTAGTAGTCGGTGGTGGCGGTGAAGCATTGGGTGTTGGGTTTTCGTTATCTTCCAGTTCACCGTCTGGGGTAGGATCTCGTGAGGGCTGTTCCAAAAACATTGGCTTAAGTCTGTCGATTGAGATGTTTTTAGAATTATTTTTTATTTGTAGCGTAAACTATTTTGTTGTTCTTGAGAGTATTTTGTAGGGTCCATCATATGGGGGTTGAAGTGGTTTCCGGACGCTGTCGTTCCGCACGAATACATGTGTACAATCTTCTAATGCGGGGTGGACAAATGTGTTTCGAGAAGTGTGATGTTTTATGGGTACTGGTTTCAAATTCTCGAAAATGTTCTTCAGGTGGTGCATAAATGTTGTTGGTTCATAATCGCGGTTACTGGTTTCAAAAAAAATCGCTTGGTAGCTTGATCGATGTTCCGTACACGTATTCCGCAGGACTTCCGCTCCCATCGCTTACTGTTATTGATCGAAGGCCCATTAAAACTGTTGGCAGCACTTCAGTCCAGTGGTTGTTGTTGTGGCATTTTATTGCATTTTTTAAAGTTCTGTGGAATCTTTCAATTTTTCCGTTTCCTTGTGGATGATACGGAGTAGTTCTGATATGTTTAATACCGAGGAACTTTGTTAGGTTTCGGAATAGCTCGCATTCAAATTGTCGACCTTGGTCCGTCGTGATTTTTTGAGGGACTCCAAATCGAGCAATCCAATTTGTATAAAGTGTTCGAGCCACGGTTTCTGCCTTAATATCCGATATCGGTAACGCTTCTGGCCAATTCGTAAATCTATCGATAATAGTCAAGCAATATTGAAATCCATCCGATAGAGGTAGAGGTCCTATTAAATCAATGTTGATATGTTCGAAGCGATGTGATACTTCTGGGTAGTTCATGAATTTAGATTTGGTATGACGCCATACTTTGCATTTTTGGCATGGTATACAGGCTTCTGTCCAGCTCCTGCAGTCTTTTATGAGTGTAGGCCAGATGTATTTCTTTTTGATTCCTGGGTGTGCAACGTCGTGGATCAAGTGGAAAATCTGCTTCCGCATTGAATTCGGTATATAAACTCTGGCATTTGAAGTTGATGTGTCGAAGTATAATGCAATTTCGCCTTGACTGCTGGGTATCGGTACTAATGTTAACTGCAACGAGTGAGTGTGCTTGTTCGTTAGTAGATTCTTAAGTTCTTCGTCTTCCAATTGTTCCTTGCAAATTTGTTTGGAATCTATTGCTGAAGGTATCGAAATGGTATCCAAGCGCGATAGGAAATCAGCAACGATATTATCTTTTCCAGCTACGTGCTGGATATCTGTTGAAAATTGGGATATAAACTGTAAATGCCTTTGCTGTCTTGGTGATGCTTTTTCGGGTTTTTGTTTAAACGCAAAAACTAAAGGTTTGTGATCTGTTAAGATTGAAAATATCCGGCCTTCCAACATATATTGGAAATGTTTAATGGCTTTGAAAATTGCGAGCAGCTCTCGATCATATGTTGAGTAATTCTTTTCACTGTTGGAAAGTTTATACGAATAGAATCCGAGTGGTTGCAAATTACCATTTTTTACTTGATTTAATGACGCTCCGATCGCTACGTCTGAAGCGTCGGTCATCAATATGAGCGGTGATGATGAGTCTGGATGTGACAGCATTGATGCATTCGCAATACTTTGTTTACATTCTTTGAATGCTTGTTCGGTTTCTGCAGTCCATTTAATGGTCTCATTTTTTGTATGTGTTCCCTTGGTTAAATCGTGTAGGGGTGCTTGTATACGAGCAGCTGTCGGGAGGAATCGTCTGTAGAAATTTAGCATTCCCAAAAATCGACGTAACTCCTTCATTGTGTGTGGCTGTTTCATATCCGAAATTGCGCTAACCTTTTCTGGTGATGGTGTGATCCCGGATGAGGAAACTTGATAACCCAAAAATGATAGTTCGTTTACTCCAAGAGTGCATTTGGAAGCATTTAGGGAGATGTGGTGTTCACTTAAACGTTGGAAGATCTTCTCTAAGTGTTGAAGGTGATCTTCTTCACTTGTAGATGCTACTAGGATATCGTCCAGGTAAATGAAGCAGAATGTTAAGTCTTTCATGATTGTGTGGATGAACCTTTGAAAGGTTTGGGCTGCGTTACATAATCCGAACGGCATTGCCAGGAATTCGAAAAGTCCGAACGGAGTAATTACAGCTGTTTTTTCGATGTCTTCTGGCTCGACGGGTATATGGTAATATGCACGATTTAAATCCAATTTTGAGAATATGGTTTTGTTTTCCAAAAGGTAGGTGAAGTCTTGAAGGTGTGGGATTGGATACCTGTCTGGTATTGTGATTGCATTGAGTCTACGATAGTCGCCACAGGGTCGCCAATCCCCACTTTTCTTGGGTTGTAGATGTAAAGGGTTTGCCCATTTGCTTTTGGATGGTTGGCAAATTCCTTGACTGAGTATGATTTGAAAATATTCTTTCGCTATCTTTAGTCTCTCAGGGTTAAGACGTCTAGCTCTGGAAAAGACTGGTGGTCCAGTTGTTTTTATTGTGTGCGTTATGCCGATATTCCTGCTAGCTGTAAAGTCTATTTGGTTTGCTGGTTTAATTATGCTTTCGTATTTCGACAAAATATTTGTGTATTTATTATTGTTTATTATAGCCTTTATTGTATTATTACTTTTTATTTCTAAAATATCTGCCGTCGACTTGGATCCTGTGATGCTATCTATTAGGCACTTGTTTTGTAAATCGACTAATAGTTTGTGATGTTTGAGGAAGTCAGCTCCGATTATGGGCTTGGTTACGTCGGCAATGATAAATGGCCAGTTGAATTTTCGTCGTAGTCCTAATGTTAGGCTCAACATTTTTTCTCCATATGTATTTATGGGCGTACCGTTCGCGGCGTATAATTTTAACGTTGTATGTTTGCGTTTTTCTAAGTTATTGGGTGGGCAGATAGACAGATCAGCTCCGGTGTCTACCAAGAAACTATACCCGGTTTTCCTGTCATTAATAAAGAGGCGACAATTTTGACGGCTTTTGATGCTTGTCGCCTGTGAAGCACCTAAGCCACTTAGTTTTCCGCACGTTTGTATTTGCACGGAGGTGTACATTTCGTTGCAGATTCGCCGAATTTAAAATGGTACCAACGAAATGGTCCACTTTTGTCAAATTGGCGAGATTTTGAACGTGAACGTGAAGCTGTATGTCTACTACGGGAGATAGAACGCGATCGGAATTTTTTCTGTTTATTGTTCGTTTTGAGTTCACTAACTTCCGCGGTTAATATTTCAATTTGTTTTTTAAGGTCTTCGTATGGATTAGCACTTGGGGTATTAGCAATGGACATGGCATAAGGTCCATCGGAAGCTTCCTTCACCTTATCGGCCATGTTTGCTAGTACTAATAGACAAAATTGCCTGCACGTTGGGTGGTAAACCACCTAACCACAGAGATTTTAAGAGTTCGTCCGGTAGTTTATTATGGGCTAGATTGCGCATTTCGCGTAAAACGTCTGATGGTTTTTTGCCATCGAGATTTATCCCGGTTAATAGTTTTTTAATTTTTTGATTTTCACTGTCCGCAAATTGAGATATGAGTCTCGCTTTTAAAGTAGCACATTTATTGTCTACCGGAGGGTTTTTAATTATATCACTCACCGTATACAATATTTCGGTTTCCACGGCGGATATCACATGATAATATTTAGTTGAGTCCGATTTCACGGAAAGGGTTATGAACTGTGCCTCAATTTAGTTGAACCATATTTCCGGATCGGTCTTCCAAAAGGGCGGAAATTTTACGTTTACCCGGGCGATTTCGGGCTCTGATTCTATTTGTTTTTCACGTGTATATGAACCGGCGGAATTTTCCTGTTCGAGTTTATCGCACTTATTTTCACCTTTATCGTTCATTTTTCACAAAAAAAAATAATCTTAATATAAAATATTCAGTACCTTGTTTTAATTTTACTTCCATAAACCAAATTTTTGGATCCCACGTTGGCTGATAAGCGGTTTTCCCACGATGAGTTGATCGGAAAAAATATATCCCACGTTGGTTACCAAGCGATTGGGTGATTTTTTATTCTCACTATTGACTGCGGCGATCGGCGAATTATCGAAAATTGTGATGAATTAAGAATTTTCGCGATGTCTCAAAACAATCGTATGCGTGCTTCGGCTGGGTCACCAAATTATAAAGGTACAGCAGGTGGAGTGCGATATAATCGATGAAATAAAAGATATACTGAGTATAATATTTGAATTTTATTTGATAGAGATGTTGTCGCGTCGATGTTCAAAAATAGAAGAGAAGAGAATGTTAAAATGCTTACATTATTCCTAGTGGTCCATTTACGGTAAAAACAAGTTTTTAATGTTCAATATTTAGAGTACAGATGTGTACTTAGGTTTATACGAATATTTAGTTAAATAAGAAATGAATTTGAATATTGATTATGATGTGTTGGTAATTATGTTATCCACAATACTAATAAAGGCTGACTTAAACAGACTCAGCTAGTTGTCTTTATCAGAGTAATTCATGTTAAATATAGGTTATAATAATAATAAAAGCTGATTTAAACAGGCACAGCTAGATATCGTTAACTCAAATAAATGTAAGGTATAATACTAATAAAGGCTGATAGCTAGATATGGTGTACTATACTAATAAATATTTATTATAATACTAATAAAGGCTAACTCAAACAGGCTCAGCTAGAAATGGTTGAGTATATTGGACAGATTCTTAATAAATCTAAGGTTAAAATTCTAATAAAGGTTGACTTAAACAGGCTCAGCTAGATATGATTGACTATACTAGTCAGATTCATAATAAATGCAAGGAAAGGCTGATTTAATAAGGTTCAGCTAAATATGTTTGACTCTACCAGTCAGGTTATAATAATAATAAGACTGTCTTAAACAGGCTCAGCTAGATATGGTTGACTATACTAGACAGATTCTTAATAAATATAAGGTATAATACTAATAAACTCTGACTTAAGAAGGCTCAGCTAGATATGGTTAACTAAGATTCTTAATAAATCTAAGGTATAATACTAATAAACGTTGACTTAAGAAGGCTCAGCTAGATATGGTTGACTATACTAGTCAGATTCTTAATCAATGTAAGGTAAGGCTGATTTAATAAGGTATACCTAAATATGTTTGACTCTACCAGTCAGGTTATAATAATAATAAGGCTGACTTAAACAGGCTCAGCTAATTGCCTTTATCAGAGAAATATAGGCTAAAATAATAATAATGGCTGAATTAAGCAGACTCAGCTAGATATGGTTAACTTTACTAGTCAAATCCTTAGTAAATGTAAGGTATAATAATAATAAGGCTAACTTAATCAGGCTCAGCTAATTGCCTTTATCAGAGTGATAATAATAATAAATTCTGATTTAAACAGGCTCAGCTAGATATCGTTGACTAAGATGTAATACTAATAAACGCTAACTTAAGAAGGCTCAGCTAGATATGATAGATTCAGATTCTTAATAAATGTAAGGTAAGGCTGATTTAATAAGGTTCGACTAAATATGTTTGACTCTACCAGTGAGGTTATAATAATAATAAGGCTGACTAAAACAGGCTCAACTAATTGCCTTTATCAGAGTAATATAGGTTATATTAGTAATAAAGACTGACTTAAACAGGCTTAGCTAGATATCGTTGACTTTACTAGTTAGATTCTTAATAAATCTAAGGTATAATACTAATAAACTCTAACTTAAGAAGGCTCAGCTAGATATGGTTAAATCAGATTCTTAATAAATGTAAGGTATAATACTCTTAAAGACTGACTTAGACAGGCTCAGCTAATTACCTTCATCAAAGTAATATAGGTTAAAATACTAATAAAGGCTAACTTCAATCAGGTTCAGTTATATATGTTTGATTCAGGTTCCTAATAAATATATGGTGTGATAATAACAAGGCTCAGTCTCAGCTAATTGCCTTTATCAGAGTAATATAGGTTATATTCAGGTTCCTAATAAATGTATGGTGTAATATTAACAAGGTTGACTTAGACAGGTTCCGCTAATTGCCTTTATTAGAGTAATATAGGTTATAATAATAATAAAGGTTAACTTAAACAGACTCAGCTAGATATGGTTGACTGAAATTCTTAATAAATCTAAGGTATAATAAGAAGGCTCAGCTAGATATGGTTGACTCAGATTCTTAATAAATGTAACTAATAAAGGTTAACTTAATCAGGTTCAGCTACATAGGTTTGACTCAGGTTCCTAAAAAATGTACGGTGTGATAATAACCAGGTTGACTTAGACAGGCTCAGCTAATTACTTTTATCAGAGTAATATAGGTTATAATACTAATAAAGGCAGACTCAGCTAGATATAGTTGACTAAGATTCTTAATAAATGTAACTAATAAAGGTTGAATTAAACAGGCTCAGCTAGATATGGTTGACTCAGATTCTTAATAAATGTACGGTGTAATAATAACAAGGTTGACTTAGACAGGTTCAGCTAATTATCTTTATCAGAGTAATATAGGTTAAAATACTAATAAAGGTTGACTTAAACAGGCTCAGCTAGATACGGTTGACTTAGATTCTTAAGGTAAGACTGATTTAATAAGGTACAGCTAAATATGTTTCAGGTTATAATAGTAACAAGGCTGACTGAAAACGGCACAGCTAGTTGTCCTTATAAAGGCTGACTTAAACAGGCTCAGCGTAAGTGGGGAGGGGAAGGCGACTGTCAGGCTAGCGGGGGGAGGAAGGCTACAGAAATATTGGTAAGCTATGATATTATTGCATAAAGTTGTGAAATTATTATTTAAAGTTATAAAATTGTAGATTAGGAACAGGTCAGATCAGAAAAAGAACAGGTCAGATCAAAAAGCAGAACAGGTCCAGTTAAAAAAATAATTGGTCAGATTAAAAAAAAAACAGGTTAGATCAAAAAAAGAACAGGTTAGTTCTAAAAAAGAACAAGTCAGGTTAAAAAAGATGTTAATATAAGAACAGGTCAGGTCTAAAAAAGAACAGACAGATCAAAAAAAGAACAGGTCAGATCTAAAAAAGAACAAGTCAGGTCAAAAAAGATGTTAATATAAGAACAGGTCAGGCGCTAATATCAAAAAAATTTGTTAAATTCAAGTTTGTGTGTGTATAAGGAAATATTACTAATGATATTCTTATTGTATAAAGTTGTGAAATTCTAGTTTGTCCAGTTGAAGTGTGTGTTAGTTAATTAGTGGATTGCAAGGATAAACCAAACCAAACATAATAATTCCGATCAGGCATTTTGCTATCTAAATTTCATAGGAACAGGTCAGATCAAAAAAAGAACAGGTCAGATCAAAAAGTTGTTAATAACAGAACAGGTCAGGTCTAAAAAAGAACAGGTCAGATCAAAAAAAGAACAGGTCAGATCAAAAAGCTGTTAATAACAGAACAGGTCAGGTTTAAAAAAGAACAGGTCAGAACAAAAAAAGAACAGGTCAGATCAAAAAGCAGAACAGGTCAGGTCTAAAAAATAACAGGTCAGATTAAAAAAAGAATAGGTCAGATCAAAAAGCAGAACAGGTCAGGTCTAAAAAATAACAGGTCAAGTCAAAAAAAGAATAGGTCAGGGGCTAAAAAGAACAGGCAGATCAAAAAGGTGTTAATAACAGTACAGGTTAGGTCTAAAAAAGAACAAGTCAGGTCAAAAAAGGACAGGTCAGACGCTAATATCAAAAAAAAAATTTGTTAAATTCAAGTTTGTGTGTTTATAAGGAAATATTACTAATGATATTCTTATTGTATAAAGTTGTAAAATTCTTGTTTGTCCAGCTGAAGTGTGTGTTAGTTATTTAGTGGAATAAACTAAACCAAACATAATAATTCCGATCAGGCATTAAATTTCATATTGGTTTTTAATAAGAAAAATTATTCAGTTTTTAAAATATGTTTTATTAATTTAGTAATTGTTTTTCTTAATCTAATAACATATTACTATTTTCTATTTTATAATGATCTCAATCATATGTTTGAGACGACAGAGTTTCTCATGATAGTTTCAGTTTTTTTGTTTAACATTTATTAATAATAATAATAATTTCTAATTTATACGCATCACTTTTCTTCGACCGTACCATTATTGTTGTAGTCGGTTGCGTAACTGATGTGGATGGTACACTACACTTTTTATGATGTTCTTTTCGCGGATATATTCTCGCACAAAATTCACATTTAGAACAATCCTTTGGATGCATACTTCTTATATGTCTATATAAACTATCGTTGCGTGAATAGCTTAGACCACAATATTCACAAATAATTGATTTCATCTTTGACACACAAAACTTTTAAACAAACTGATAGTGGGATAAAAAACTTTCTGTCTTATATAGTAATATTTCTCCTCCCCACTCCCTTTTACCACACTTTCATTAATTAATATTTCTCCTCCCGACTCCTTTTCAGATCATGATAGTTGTTGTTGTCTAATTTACAATTGATGCTCGTTGTACTAGAATATTATTGATATACATATTTTTCTACAAAATTCAAATTTAACACTATCCTTTTTTAGATACACACTTTTATAAGCGCATGTCCACATAATTCACAACACTTTTGAACGAAATGATCAATTTTTACTGGAGGCGAATACACCAGAACAAACTAAATCAACTCTAACAAACTAAAATCAAGCCATATATTCCCAGTGTTTAATCTACAATTTTATAACTTTAAATAATAATTTCACAACTTTATGCAATAATATCATAACTTACCAATATTTCTGTAGCCCCCTCCCCCCGCTAGCCCGACGGTCGCCTTCCCCTCCCCACTTACGCTGAGCCTGTTTAAGTCAGCCTTTATAAGGGCAACTAGCTGTGCCGTTTTCAGTCAGCCTTGTTACTATTATAACCTGAAACATATTTAGCTGTACCTTATTAAATCAGTCTTACCTTAAGAATCTAAGTCAACCGTATCTAGCTGAGCCTGTTTAAGTCAACCTTTATTAGTATTTTAACCTATACTACTCTGATAAAGATAATTAGCTGAACCTGTCTAAGTCAACCTTGTTATTATTACACCGTACATTTATTAAGAATCTGAGTCAACCATATCTAGCTGAGCCTGTTTAATTCAACCTTTATTAGTTACATTTATTAAGAATCTTAGTCAACTATATCTAGCTGAGTCTGCCTTTATTAGTATTATAACCTATATTACTCTGATAAAAGTAATTAGCTGAGCCTGTCTAAGTCAACCTGGTTATTATCACACCGTACATTTTTTAGGAACCTGAGTCAAACCTATGTAGCTGAACCTGATTAAGTTAACCTTTATTAGTTACATTTATTAAGAATCTGAGTCAACCATATCTAGCTGAGCCTTCTTATTATACCTTAGATTTATTAAGAATTTCAGTCAACCATATCTAGCTGAGTCTGTTTAAGTTAACCTTTATTATTATTATAACCTATATTACTCTAATAAAGGCAATTAGCGGAACCTGTCTAAGTCAACCTTGTTAATATTACACCATACATTTATTAGGAACCTGAATATAACCTATATTACTCTGATAAAGGCAATTAGCTGAGACTGAGCCTTGTTATTATCACACCATATATTTATTAGGAACCTGAATCAAACATATATAACTGAACCTGATTGAAGTTAGCCTTTATTAGTATTTTAACCTATATTACTTTGATGAAGGTAATTAGCTGAGCCTGTCTAAGTCAGTCTTTAAGAGTATTATACCTTACATTTATTAAGAATCTGATTTAACCATATCTAGCTGAGCCTTCTTAAGTTAGAGTTTATTAGTATTATACCTTAGATTTATTAAGAATCTAACTAGTAAAGTCAACGATATCTAGCTAAGCCTGTTTAAGTCAGTCTTTATTACTAATATAACCTATATTACTCTGATAAAGGCAATTAGTTGAGCCTGTTTTAGTCAGCCTTATTATTATTATAACCTCACTGGTAGAGTCAAACATATTTAGTCGAACCTTATTAAATCAGCCTTACCTTACATTTATTAAGAATCTGAATCTATCATATCTAGCTGAGCCTTCTTAAGTTAGCGTTTATTAGTATTACATCTTAGTCAACGATATCTAGCTGAGCCTGTTTAAATCAGAATTTATTATTATTATCACTCTGATAAAGGCAATTAGCTGAGCCTGATTAAGTTAGCCTTATTATTATTATACCTTACATTTACTAAGGATTTGACTAGTAAAGTTAACCATATCTAGCTGAGTCTGCTTAATTCAGCCATTATTATTATTTTAGCCTATATTTCTCTGATAAAGGCAATTAGCTGAGCCTGTTTAAGTCAGCCTTATTATTATTATAACCTGACTGGTAGAGTCAAACATATTTAGGTATACCTTATTAAATCAGCCTTACCTTACATTGATTAAGAATCTGACTAGTATAGTCAACCATATCTAGCTGAACCTTCTTAAGTCAACGTTTATTAGTATCATACCTTAGATTTATTAAGAATCTTAGTTAACCATATCTAGCTGAGCCTTCTTAAGTCAGAGTTTATTAGTATTATACCTTATATTTATTAAGAATCTGTCTAGTATAGTCAACCATATCTAGCTGAGCCTGTTTAAGACAGTCTTATTATTATTATAACCTGACTGGTAGAGTCAAACATATTTAGCTGAACCTTATTAAATCAGCCTTTCCTTGCATTTATTATGAATCTGACTAGTATAGTCAATCATATCTAGCTGAGCCTGTTTAAGTCAACCTTTATTAGAATTTTAACCTTAGATTTATTAAGAATCTGTCTAATATACTCAACCATTTCTAGCTGAGCCTGTTTGAGTTAGCTTTTATTAGTATTATAATAAACATTTATTAAGAACCTGTCTAGTATAGTACACCATATCTAGCTATCAGCCTTTATTAGTATTATACCTTACATTTATTTGAGTTAACGATATCTAGCTGTGCCTGTTTAAATCAGCTTTTATTATTATTATAACCTATATTTAACATGAATTACTCTGATAAAGACAACTAGCTGAGCCTGTTTAAGTCAGCCTTTATTAGTATTATACCTTACATTTATCTGAGTCAACCATATATACCTCAGTATGTTTAAGTTCGCCTTTATTATTATTACAACCTATATTACTATGATAAAGGCAATTAGCTGAGTCTGTCTAAGTCGTCTTTGTTATTATCATCCCGTACATTTATTAGGGACATGAGTCAAATGAACCTGATTAAGTTAACCTTTATTAGTTACATTTATTAAGAATCTGAGTCAACCATATCTAGCTGAGCCTGTTTAAGTCAACCTTTATTATTATTATAACTCTGATAAAGGCAATTAGCTGAACCTGATTAAGTCAGCCTTATTATTAATATAACCTGACTGGTAGAGTCAAACATATTTAGCTGAACCTTATTATACCAGCCTTTATTAGTATTATTACTTACATTTATTAAGAATCTGAGCCTATTTAAGTCAGCTTTATTATTATTATAACCTGACTGGTAGAGTCAAACATATTTAGCTGAACCTTATTAAATCAGCCTTACCTTACATTCATTAAGAATCTGAGTCAACCATATCTAGCTGAGCCTTCTTAAGTCAGCGTTTTATACCTTAGATTTATTAAGAAACTGTCTAATATACTCAACCATTTTTAGCTGAGTCTGTTTGAGTTAGACTTTATTAGTATTATACCAAACATTTATTAAGAATTTGTCTAGTATAGTCAACCAGTACATATATTTATATTATTATTTATATAGCTGAACCTGATTAAGTCAACCTTTATTAGTTACATTTATTAAGAATCTGAGTCAACCATATCTAGCTGAGAATGTGTAAGTCAGCCTTTATGATCACCCCGTACATTTATTAAGAATCTGAGACAAATATATATACAGCTGAACCTGTTTAAGTCAACCTTTATTAGTATTTTAACCTATATTACTCTGATAAAGGTAATTAGCTGAATCTGTCTAAGTCAACCTTGTTATTACACCGTACATTTATTAGGAACCTGAGTCAAACACATATAGCTGAACCTGATTGAAGTTAGCCTTTATTAGTATTACACCTTAGATTTATTAAGAATCGGAGTCAACGATATCTAACGGAGCCCGCTTAAGTCAGCTTTTATTATTATTATAACCTATATTAATCTGATAAAGGCAATTATATCTAAACCTAATTACGTTAGCCTTTATTAGTATTATACCTTACATTTATTAAGAATGTGAGTCAACCATATCTAGCTCAGCCTGTTTAAGTCAACCTATATTAGTATTATACCTAACATTTATTAAGAATCTGACTAGTAAAGTCAACCATATCTAGCTGAGCCTGTTTAAGTCAGCCTTTATTAGAATTATTGAGCCTGCTTAAGTCAGCCTTTATTATTATTATAACCTATATTAATCTGATAAAGACAATTATAGCTAAACCTAATTACGTTAGCCTTTATTAGTATTATACCTTGGAATCTGAGTCAACCATTAGCTGAGCCTTCTTAAGTCAGAGTTCATTAGTATTATACCTTAGATTTATTAAGAATCTGACTAGTAAAGTCAACGATATCTAGCTGAGCCTGTTTAAGTCAACCTTTATTAGTATTTTAACCTATATTACTCTGGTGAAGATAATTAGCGAAGCCTCTTTAAGTCAGCCTTTATTAGTATTAGTAGTGAACCTGATTAAGTTAGCCTTTATTTGTATTATACCTTACATTTATTAAAAATCTGAGTCAACCATATCTAGCTGAGCCTGCTTAAATCAGCCTTTATTATTATACCTTAGATTTATTAAGAATCTGACTAGTAAAGTCAATGATATCTAGCTGAGCCTGTTTAAGTCAGCATTTCTTAGAATTATTGAGCCTGCTTAAGTTAGCCTTTATTAGTATTATAGCTTACATTTATTAAGAATCTGAGTTATATCTAGCTGAGTCTGTTTAAGTCAGCCTTTATTATTATTATAACCTATATTACTCTGTTAAAGACAATTAGCTGAGCTCAGCCTTGTTATTATCACCCCGTACATTTATTAAGAATTTGAGTCAAATGAACCTGATTAAGTTAACCTTTATTTTACATTTATTAAGAATCTGAGTCTATAGGTGAGCCTGTTTAAGTCAACCTTTATTATTATTATAACCTATATTTAATATGAATTAATCTGATAAAGGCAATTAGCTGAGCCTCTTTAAGTCAGCCTTTATTAGTATTAGTAGTAAACCTGATTAAGTTAGCCTTTATTTGTGAGCCTGTTTAAGTCAGCCTTTTACTTTATTATTATAACATGACTGGTAGAGCCAAACATATTTAGCTGAACCTTATTAATTTAGCCTTTATTAGTATTATAGCTTACATTTATTAAGAATCTGAGTCAACCATATCTAGTTTAGCCTGCTTAAGTCAACCTTTATTAGTATTTTAACCTATATTACTCTGGTGAAGATAATTAGCGAAGCCTCTTTAAGTCAGCCTTTATTAGTATTAGTAGTGAACTTGATTAAGTTAACCTTTATTTGTATTATACCTTACATTTATTAAAAATCTGAGTCAACCATATCTAGCTGAGCCTGCTTAAATCAGCCTTTATTACTATACCTTAGATTTATTAAGAATCTGACTAGTAAAGTCAATGATATCTAGCTGAGCCTGTTTAAGTCAGCCTTTCTTAGAATTATTGAGCCTGCTTAAGTTAGCCTTTATTAGTATTATAGCTTACATTTATTAAGAATCTGAGACAACCATATCTAGTTTAGCCTGCGTAAGTCAACCTTTATTAGTATTATTGAGCCTGCTTAAGTTAGCCTTTATTAGTATTATAGCTTACATTTATTAAGA
Organism: Beris morrisii; assembly: GCA_951812415.1. Lineage (NCBI taxonomy): Eukaryota > Metazoa > Arthropoda > Insecta > Diptera > Stratiomyidae > Beris > Beris morrisii. Next base: position 73,725,035 of record OX638312.1, on the reverse strand, counting down.
ATCTGAGACAACCATATCTAGTTTAGCCTGCTTAAGTCAACCTTTATTAGTATTATTGAGCCTGCTTAAATTAGCCTTTATTAGTATTATAGCTTACATTTATTAAGAATCTGAGTTATATCTAGCTGAGTCTGTTTAAGTCAGCCTTTATTATTATTATAACATATATTACTCTGTTAAAGACAATTAGCTGAGCTTGTCTAAGTCAGCCTTGTTATTATCACCCCGTACATTTATTAAGAATTTGAGTCAAATGAACCTGAAAGTTAGCCATTATTATTATTATAACCTATATTACTCTGATAAAGACAATTAGCTGAGCTCAGCCTTGTTATTATCACACCATACATTTATTAAGAATCTGAGTTAAATGAATCTGATTAAGTTAGCCTTTATTTTACATTTATTAAGAATCTGAGTCTATAGGTGAGCCTGTTTAAGTCAGCCTTTATTAGTTACATCTATTAAGAATCTGAGTCTATAGGTGAGCCTGCTTAAGTCAGCCTTTGTTATTACTATAACCTATATTACTCTGATAAAGGCAATTAGCTAAGCCTGTTTAAGTCACCCTTTATTATTATATCAGCCCCCTACAATATTTCCTCTTCACAACTTTATGTAATATAGAGTAGGAACTGCCAGCTTGGAACTGCCAAAAAGCTCATACAACTACAAAAAAAGCCCCCACTAGCCTAAGCCTTAGTTTGCCTAAACCCCCGCTAGCCTAAGCCCCCGGATAGCCTGACGTCACTGTCAAAAAGAAAACTATGAAAAAACCATTGGCGGAGTGAATTTCATACAAGTCTATGACGTCACCATGCAAAACCTCCTCCGCAGGCCTAAGCCCCCCCCGCTAGCCTAAGCCCCTAGCCAAAGCCCCTAGCCTAAGCCCCGGATAGCCTAAGCCTCAGATCCCCACTAGCCTAAGCCTAAGCCCCAGATCACCTAAGCCTCAGACCCCCACTAGCCTAAGCCTAAGCCCCAGATCACCTAAGTTCCCACTAGCCTAAGCTTGGACTCGCACTATCAAAAAGCTCGGAGTGAATTCTTCATACAAATGTTAAAGAGCTCGTGCCCCAGCCTAAGCCCCAGTTTTGGATAACCTAAGCCTCAGATCACCTAAGTTCCCACTAGCCTAAGCCTGGACTCGCACTATCAAAAAGCTCGGAGTGAATTCTTCATACAAATGTTAAAAAGCTCGTGCCCCATTTCAAAAAGCTCGTGAAAAAACGCCAAACTTTACGAAAAAATCTTCTCAAAAAACACCTAAATTTATGCAAAAAGCTTGGCGGAGTGAATTCCTTATCAGCTTCATACAAGTCTATGACGTAAGCATACAAAACCTCCTCCGTAAAAGCTCCTCCATCTGCTCCCTTGTTTTGGCGGAGTGAATTCCTTATCAGCTTCATACAAGTCTATGACGTCACCAGGCAAAAGCTCCTCCGACGGAGTGAATTCCACACAAATCTATGACGTCATCCATATAAAACCTCCTACTCCCTCCTCCCCATAGCCAGAACTCTCATATCCCCACTACTTACGTGTAGTGGAAAGTTGCCGATCAAGAGGATCGCCAGTTTTTGGTGACCCACAAATGCTGCAACCCCGTACGAGTGCAATACGCCCATTTGTGGGTCGCGACAATTACTTTATTATTTTAATAATAAAGTATTGTTATAGATTTAAAAAAAAAAAAATTTGCTACCCTGAACATTTTTTTTCCACGTTTCATGACTAATAGACACCAAAAAAGCAAAAAAACTGTTCAGTCCGTCTGTGCGCCGTACACCGTCCGCCGTCCGCCGTCCGCCGTCCGCCTTACGCAAAACGTTTGAAAGCTTATAGCTCTCAAACTCTTTGAGCTATTAAGTAACATTTTTTTTCGTTGGTAGACTGCGTGGCCACCTTTTGAGAGGTGGGGGTGTGAGGGGGGAGGTGGGGGAAGCGTTTTAGACGAAAAATTTTGGTTTCTAGATCTCAGTAACCGCATAGGCTAGGAGGCTGAAACTTGGAATTTATATAGAGCATCGATAGTGGACCCATTTGCAAAAAAAATGATAATATGGGTAAAAGAGTGTGGGAGTGGCGGAAATTATAATGCGTTCGAAACGCTCGAAAGCCGAGATCGAGACATTCTAAAATCCATATCTCCTAATCGGTTAATGTCACGAAATTAAAACTTAATGAACATCTGTGGGTATGCTAGGAGAATAGATCCGAAATAAATTTTTGAGAAGGGGCAGTGGCGTACGGGGTTGGGGGTTAAAAAACTTTAGATTACGATATCTCACGAACCAATTGCACTAGACAAATAAAATTTGGTTTCTGTATAAATGTTGACAAATAAAGTTTGCTGAAAGTACAATTTTTTAAAGAGCGGTGGAGCATGGAAGTGGGGGGGTAAGCATTTTTTAAAAAATCACGTCTCATATCTCAAGAACAGTGAATGATAGATACTTTTTACCAGAAGTAGGCCCAATAGACCTCTAGCAGAAAACATAATTTGGTGGGTGTGGGTGTAGAGGGTGAGGGTGGGGAAGGGTGAAAAAGAAAAAGTTCCGATTTTTATATCTCGAGAACCTATAACAATATAAAGCTGAAACTTGGTACTTACATAGAACTGTAGTAGTAGCATGTTGGAAAAATATAATTTTTTATAGGGTTGGTATAGTGCGAGGGTGGGGGGTGTTTTTCCTAACTATAGAACGGCTTATGGTAGAAAGTTGAAATTCGGTACGTATATGTAAATCAACTAGAAAAGTAATTTTGATTAAAAAAAATTCAAATATCCATTGGCGTTCGGAAGTGGGGCAAAAAAAATATATTTTCACGATTTTCGTCATATCTATTAGGTCTTTCCAAATATTGAATTAATTTTTTTTCTACGGGTTCTTCACATAAATAATTAGAAAGCGTTTTCAGGATTTTTTAAAATTGGACCCCCAAGGTGGTGTAAAGAGGATGTATACATTTTCACGAATTCAGCCGTATCCCTCAGGTCTGATTAGATATCGAATAACTTTTCACTTCCACGGGCTTATTTAATAATCACCTAAAACCTGCTTTCAAGTTTTTCCCTTTTTCAACCCCTAAGAGTTCTTTATATACAGGGTGTTTGGTACTCCGTGCACGACCTTTTAAGGGGTTATTCCTTGATATATTTGGAGAAAAAAATTGTTCCACAGGGTGGGTCAATTTTCAATAACGGTGGAGATACAGGGTGGTTAAGAAAAGTGTTTTTGACCGGTACCCTTACTCACTTAAAACGTTATATCTTGAAAACGAATAATCACAAGGCAAAGTGTTATAACTCGTTTTTTAGGCAATCGAATTATCTTTCATTTGATGTAACAGTCTAAATTGTAACTGCACCCAATCTTGAGATATTTACTCGAAAACACCAATTTTTGCAACGTGAACCCTTAAAATTCAGTGATCAATGTAGTTTTTCTCAGAAAACCCCATTATAAACATGTCATTTTAATTTTATTTTTTTATGAGCCATGTTATTACCTACAAAAGCTGCATACATATGTATGAGTTACGATTAACATTTTGGAAGTAATAGGTAAAAATACATATCGCATAAAAATTAAATATTTCAAAAGTCAGTGTCATAAAGTGGACCTCGTTTAATTTGTCGGTAGTACTGAAGTATTTTTATTGCCCAGTTATTACTATTTAAAGTATGTAGGAAAACAATGAAATGTAACTGAGTTTCAACAAAATTGATGCTTTTACCTGGATGTGGTAGGTAATACTGGGTGCGGTACTATGCCTTTTTTAATAGGGTGCCTTACAAAATAAAAAGCCTATAAAAGCAAAACTACCTTCATATTTTTATCAGTTTTAGTTACGTTGCTAAAAGAGGAAGGTGTCAGTAGAATAAAAAAAATAATTTCGAAATGTCTGAGTACTTTAATGAAGAATATGCTGACATTGTGTTAATTTATGGAGAGTGTCGCGAAAATGGACAAGCCGCGCGAAGGCTTTACCATCAGAGACATCCCCATCGACGGACACCTGACAGGAGAGTATTTCAGGACGTTTACAGGAGAATTAGGGAAACTGGCAGCGTTAGAACAAGGAGAGTAAATGCAAATCCTGCGTCTATAATCGCTGTTCAGATTGATGAAAGAATACTGCAAGCAGTGCAAAATGATTCATCGATCAGTATCCGACGCTTGGCATTGCAGTTTAACATATCTACTTGGAAGGTTTGGAGTATTTTAAAAGTAGAACGCTTCCATGCCTACTATCACACACCAGTACAGGAGCTGCTACCCATTGATTTCCGCAAACGGATGGAGTTTTGCAATTGGCTCTTTGAACGACAAATAGATGACGACAATTTTTTCAACAATATTCTGTGGACGGATGAGTCCCAATTTACCAGAGACGGTATCACAAACTTCCACAACCTACATACGTGGGCTGAGAGCAATCCACACACAAGAAGAGCGGCATTATTTCAGCACAGATTCAGCGTCAATTTATGGGCAGGTGTGATTGGTGACGATTTACTTGGACCTTTACTTCCGCGTACTCTAAATAGCTCCAATTACTTACAGTTTTTATCAAATGATCTACAGGACTTATTGGATGATATTCCACTGGTACGATTGGCTTCCATGTTTTACCAACACGATGGTGCTCCAGCTCATTACGGCCGACAGATCACAGATTGGTTAAATTCCAATTATAGCAATCGCTGGATCGGTAGAAATGGACCGATACACTGGCCTGCAAGATCTCCTGATCTTACTATTATGGATTTCTTTGTATGGGGACGGATGAAGGACTTTGTCTACGCAACACCAGTAGAAACATTGGAAGATCTAAATATCAGGATCGATGCGGGAGCAATAGAAGTAAGGCAGCAGTTGAGGAATATGAATACCAAGAGAACACTCGCCGAACGAGCTTTAGCGTGCATTCAAAATGAAAGTGGCCATTTTGAACATTTATTATAACAAAATTTTTTTAAATAAAACATAAAAACCATTATTAAATTCTTTTAGTTCAAACAAGTAGTGTAGATCAACATGCACATGCACTGACTTTTGGAATATTTAATTTTTATGCGATATGTATTTTTACCTATTACTTCCAAAATGTTAATCGTAACTCATACATATGTATGCAGCTTTTGTAGGTAATAATACGGCACATAAAAAAATAAAATTAAAATGACATGTTTATAATGGGGTTTTCTGAGAAAAACTACATTGATCACTGAATTTTAAGGGTTCACGTTGCAAAAATTGGTGTTTTCGAGTAAATATCTCAAGATTGGGTGCAGTTACAATTTAGACTGTTACATCAAATGAAAGATAATTCGATTGCCTAAAAAACGAGTTATAACACGTTGCCTTGTGATTATTTGTTTTTAAGATATAACGTTTTAAGTGAGTAAGGGTACCGGTCAAAAACACTTTTCTTAACCACCCTGTATCTCCACTGTTATTGAAAATTGACCCACCCTGTGGAACAATTTTTTTCTCCAAATATATCAAGGAATAACCCCTTACAAGGTCGTGCACGGAGTACCAAACACCCTGTATATCTAAAAACCAATTTCAGGATTTTTGGATATTCAACTCCAAAGTGGGTGCAAGGGGGTTGCATATGTTTTCACAAATTCTTACATATTTCTAGTTCTAATGAGATATCGAATTCATTTTTACTTCCGAAGGCTTCTTACATAATCGTCAAAAAGTTGATTTTAGGATGTTTGTTATTCAACTCCAATAGGACGTAAGGCTTTCGACATATTTCTCAGGATTGATGAGATATTAGATTGGTTTGCACTTCCACAGACTTTTTGTATGATCGTCTTCAAACGCATTTCCGATTTCATGTAATGGCCCGAAACCAAATCACGAAAAACCTTCTAATGGCGTAACAACTGATATTATACTAGGACTAGATCTCGTCCCGGTGTATGACCCAATTATGTAATTCATATGTTATATGAGGCAGCGGCGTAAGTATTCTAGCGCGACCCCATTTTAACCACTTCCCGAACTTTTTTTTGGGTTTTCAGTCACATAGTAACCTACACCGCATCTCAGAATTAAACTCGTTCCGAACTTCTACCGAAAAAATAATAAAGTTGCGCCCAGACTGTTGGCAGATTTTTGATATAGTTGCAATTTAATCGCGAGGTAAAAAAAAACACGAACAAAGCAACAACTCAACCATTCCCAGTACCTGTGGCGCGCGGCATGGTAGGACACAGCACTAGAGGCGAATCCGATGGAATCCCCTTGCTGTGACGTCACAATACCGTAGTTCAGGCCGAGCATTGTAACTCGATCTGTTTATGATTGAGTTGCTAAATTGTTGTTATTGCATTGATTAATTTGAACGTGTGAAGTGACGAAGCCTTTTGCGAGTTAAACCCTCACATTCACAGAGGATATGCTCTGGTGTTTCGTGTTCGTCATTGCATATTCTGCAAATTTTAGTCTCAGAGAGACCAATCCTATTGAGATGCTTCCTCATGTGACAATGTCCAGTCAGAGCACCCACTAGGGTTCGCGGGGGTGATATCTGCTTAATTTTAGATAATCAGATGTTCTTTTTTCCGAGTGTTTTGGCATAAAAAGCTTTGAGTGCCTGTTGCCCGGTGCCAAGTCCCAGTGAATGGCACTTTGTGACTTTTGCCACATTCGGATGTTCATTCTGGCTGTGCTTAAGGGTATCCCACAGAATGGATATGGTTCCATGAAGTCAGCTTCTGAACCTTTCCTAGCCATTAAGTCAGCCATTTCATTACCTTAATAGCCGCTGTGTCCCGGAATCCAAATGAGACTAACTCTGTTCTTATTTCCGAGTTCAATCAGGCATTGGAGGCAATTCCAAACGAGTTTGGAGTAGATTTGAACGGACTGAAGTGCCATTATTGCTGCCTTGCTGTCCGAGAGAATATATATTTGTTGGTTTTTGTAGCCCCGTCTGATATTTTTTCTAATGCATAGTTCAATAGCATGAGTCTCCGCCTGAAAAACAGTGGATGTTATGTGCATGCTACAGTAGAATTTCACATTTGGGCGCTGACTGGTCTTGGGGTCTGACTTAAAGTAGTAGTTGTCGATAGGAAATGCAAACGTCGGCTGCTGCCATTTGGCTGGGCACAACATCCCTCCCCATCCTACGTGTTTGCATTTACTCCCAAGCGGTGTACAATACGGACTTAAACTAGACTTAAACAAATGAAAATATATTAAGATAAAGTTTTTAGGACTTAACTGAATGAAAATGTATGGAAATAAATTTAACATGTAAATGAAAACCCGAAAATTAAGAAAATCAACAAAAATACATAATAAAAAATTTTAAAATTTTTGGCCGTGATCACACGTAGGCAAAGGTTAAGTTGCTGTTCTTTCACTTCGTGGTTTGAGTTGGCGTTGCTCTGGTCATCGGTGTCTGGGGGTGGGGGACCTCGTATTTGGGCTGCGGAATGGGATCGTCTACTTCCTTGACTGTTGACCTGGTTTGGGTGCGCTGATGCGTGGTAGAGAGTCGAGTTCAAGATGAGCCATTTTACTGCTAACTGTGGGTCGTGATGTGACCACGGGTCGCGAGATGATTACAGGCTGCGAGAGGATTGCAGGCTTACTTAACTTCCTCCGCTTGATGCAAATCATTGAGACGGCGCCTACTTGCAGTACAGCGATAATGCATGCCCCGAGTGATGCCATGGAATAACGATGGATGGAGATCCTGGTCCTTATCGGTTCTTTCTTGTGCAGAAATAGTCCGTTTGGTCATTCGTCATTTATTGTTGTTACGGATCCATCCGTAACTATATGTCGACCTGCAAAGAAATAAAGCAAATTATTATTGTTGAATTCAGAATTATATTGGAGTTTACTTACCTCCGAATTGCTTGTTTTTTTAGATGTCTTCCACTTTTCCTGAGGCGATTAACGCTCCTAGCACCAATTAAGAAATATTAGTGTATTTTTACACGGAGAAGAGGCGGAAAAATGAAGGAATTAGGATTATTAGAGTAATATTAGGGTAAATTAGATTTATTTTTAGTGTTAGTAGTCAAGGAACTAATCGTATTAAAAATAAGGAATACTTACGAGAGACGTGACTTCGTCGACGCAACCAACATAAATATTTTTAATCCTACGGAACCGTATCCGTAACGGAACCCGAAGCACACAACACCAAAAACAAGTATGTAGCATAATTGTAATACTTACATTCACCGATGGTTACTCCGTCCTGCGTAGCCGCTGATTCCGTCAACCCTAAAACGAGGAAGGAAGGAATCACTTCAGTTATGGATAACAAACCGGTGTTAACAAAATAAATTAACACCGAGGAGCACGGTAACAACAAACAATTAACACGAACGACACCCAGAAGACATTTAACAAGAACACAACACAGAAAACAATTAACAAATACGACACAGGAAATACAGCACAACACCGCACAAATGTAAACACAACAACGAGAAACGTCATCCGACGACGCACACCGACAATATGGACGAGCACTGCACGAACCGCGAGAAAGTGGAGTCGATAGAGCAGATCAGCAGGTTTGAGCCCGTGCTAAAAAGTCGTATGCGTAATTTAAAGTGGACAGGAGAAAATAAATCGGCACCTGAGAGAAATGGAAAGTTATGAGAAAACGATCGTTGACCTTTTTTGGAAAAGAACGGAAAATAAACGAAGTGTGGAAACGGTTGAAAAAACTCGGCGAGATTTCGCGGAAGGTGAAGGACAGAAAAGCGACCTCTTTTGATTTTGGAAGTAAGACCGAGCAGAGTAAAAGTGCGGAATTCAAGTAGAACGGTGGAAAAAGAAATAAAGAGTTGGAGGAGAATTTTCGATACTGGAGGAAGGTCGTACGGAGATTTCGATTTTCGGCGGAGGAGACTCGATTACGACGAGGGATTGAATTCAAGCAGTGCTACGGTTGAAAACAAGAGCAGACATCGCGGGACAACGCACCAGCGGTGCCCTAGATATGGTAGAGTCTGTTACGGGTAGTTATTACTGTCCTGCAAGAAAAGAAGAGAATTGTTAGTTTTCAATATCGCGTTTTTTTTTAAATTTACCAACTTACCAAGGACTTTTTTGTTGAGCTCCCTGCGAAATCACCACTCAAACCATCCACATCCGAGCCAACCAAAAATATCGAATTAGAGTCAAGTAACGAGAATACATGGAAGAAGAGCTGGATGCGAAGTTTGAATTTGTAGGACTAGGAGGTTAAATGTACTTAGGATGAGGACCAGCAATTTTAGTAATAGGTTTAGGACTACGAGTTGATAGAGGTAGTTAGGTACGTCGTACGTCGTCAAGCATCAACGCGAGGCTCCACCCCCAACACCGAATCTCGGCTTCGCCCTGTCGGCGCACACACACATCCATTTACCAAGCTGACCAATAGTAATTATCGCTGAATACTGAGCGGAGCGAAATCAGCCGCTAGAAGGCGCAATCGGGTCAACAATGTTGGGTTCGAATCCTGGATGAACCGACCAATAAATAAATAAATGTAAGTTTGGAAGTCGGGATTAACGACCGAGCGCGAGCGATCGTTGAACCGAAACGGTCTTTTAAGCCCAAGTAACCGTCCCGAAAGCTGACCGAAGTTTTCGCGGTAAGTGACTGACCCAAAAAACAGCCTCTTATCACGAGTGTCACGAGTGCGAACTCCGGTTGGGTATTTGCTTGAATTTAAAACGAACTTTGAAAACGAATATTGGGAAGAACGTGCAGCGAGCGTCACGAGTTGGTGACGGCACGAGTGATAGAATTCGAGTTCGGGGAGTGCTTACAAAGAAGATCGGAAGAAGAAGGCCTACGGACATACGAAAACCATCAGCGAAGGAGACCTACGGAGATTACGAAAAGGAGGCGAACGCGATAACGAACACCGAGGGACTACGCACTAGAGGCGCCCTAGTTGGTATAAGTTAGCCAGGCTAAACCTAATTTTTGTATTAGTTAGAATTTGCAAACCAGGTATTTATCTCTCTTTTGAGACGACTACGTCGTCAGTTATACCTATTAAAGTAGAATTGTTTTCTTAAATTATTGCATTTCTCTTACTTAATGTATTATTTGTGTGACGTGTTACAGCTCGCCTTCCGTCGGTTTATTTCTTTTGATTTTACGCGTATTTAAATCTTACCCCGAATTAGTGATTCGATCGGGGAACGATTAAGAACGGGGCCCTTAAAGAAAGAATCACTGGCGCCCACGACCCTTCTCTGGGTTGGCCGGACAAGGCCCGTTCGCCCCCTTTGTCTAGGGGTTTATACGGTTTTTCAACCGGGAAAAACGGTAATAATTGGCGCCCAACGTTTTAGTGGCAAATTTTTTTTTCCTTTGTTCGGAATTTTTATATTTTTCTAAGTTTGGTGACAAATTAGTGGAAGTGAGTAGTGGTTTCGCAAGGAAAGTGATAAATTCCGATATTTGGAAATATTTGGCGTTGTGTTGTTCCTTGGTAAGAAGTTGAATTTTTAATTTTTAATTTTTTTTTTTGGCATAATTTCAGTAGAATACTTTTTTTTTTTCAAGTTCGATAGTGGCAAATTGGCCTGCAGTGAATTTCTCTTCTTTTCGGCAGGAGCAATAGATTTGAAAATTAAAACAAGTGGTGTATGACTTTTCTTGTGTATTATTAGAATAAATAAAAATTAGTTTTTTTTATATATTAGTAGGGGTTGTAGTTAAATTGAATCAAATAAATAGTTCAATAACATAACTAACTCATAGAATTTATTTGGTGAAATACGAGTTACTTAAACAAAATGGGGAAAATTTACGTTGATCGTTTGAGCCAGGACGAGTTAGTATATGAGCTGGCAATTAGAAACCTTCAAGCTGACAAGGTCGATGCGATGCGCAAAGCTTTGCGAACGGCTTTACGGGCTGAGCGATTAGGTAACACGTCGATAGTAGCGAAAGAATATCCATTTACCTTTGAGGAGGATCTGGAAGCGGTGTACTTACAACTGTGGAGTCGGTAGGTGAGTTAATAACACTTGGTCAAACGCTCGAAACAACGAGATTATCGGTGGAAGCGTTTGTACCACCACCGCCGAGAAAATCTTGTTTGCTGGAGCCAGATTTAGTTTACGCGGACGCTAACGATTCTCAAAAGAGTTGGCAGCAACAAGCCGAATCCGGTACTAAGTCCGCTTCAATTGTAGGAAAACGGGTCACGTAGCAAGTACGTGTAAGGAAGGGAAACGCTGTTTCGGTTGTGGGAGGATTGGGGTTTTCCGATCGAACTGTCCGGAATGCAGTCCAGGGCGGAGAAGTCAGCCTGAGGAGGACAAGAGTAGGCCGAGCACTAGTTCGGGAAACGAAGATCGTGCTCACTAATTAGCGGAGAAGTGAGCACGAGTAAGGAAACCGCACCTATCGTAGCAGTGCATTTTGCACTAACTCCTGTAGAGGGAGATGTCCGACCACATTTATTAGTGTCTATTTTTGACGAGGAGTTTATAGGTCTGTTAGACTCCGGGGCGTCGAGGACAATTATCGGGAAATCTGGTTGGGATATACTGCAGAAGTTGGGGGCCCATCTGGCAAATTCAAAGGCAACTGAAGTTAAGCTTGCGAATGACGAGAGGTGTACGATCGATGGGACCGTATGGATCCCAATAAAATGAAGGGATCGTTTGCGATGGATGGAATGCCTGGTAGTGTCCAAGCTTCCACAAACACTTATTTTGGGGGCAGACTTTTGGGTGGAGTTTGGACTAATCGTGAATTTGAGCCAAGATAACTGCGATTTAGCCGGCGAAATACAAATCGCGGCAATAGAATCTCTTCAGCCGCGGTCGAAATTAGATTCAGAGCAAACTAGGGAATTGGAGGCCATGATTGAGTTGGAATTCGAGACGATGGGAGAGGGATTGGGTTGCACTTCTGAGGTGAAACATAAAATCGTGATAAATTCACCTCCGATAAAACAAAGGTACTACCCGGTGAATCCTATAGTACAAAAGCATATTGATCGGGAGTTAAATGAAATGCTCGATGCGAGGATAGTGCTCCCTTTACGCAGTCCTTGGGCATCTCCAATCCTCTTGGTGAAAAAGAAAGATGGCACTTACAGGTTCTGTGTTGGCTTTCGGAAAGTCAACAGTGTATCGGAACGAGATGCCTATCCAATTCCCTACGTCACCGTGACATTGGACAAATTAAGGGACGCGAAATATCTCTCGTCGTTGGACATTAAGTCTGCTTACTGGCAGGTTCCAATGGAGGAATCGTCCCGCCAGTATACGGCTTTTACCGTACCGAGTCGGGGTTTATTTGAGTTTGCCAGAATGCCTTTTGGGCTACAAAATGCACCGGCGAAGTGGCAGAGGCTGATTGACAGGGTGCTCGGAGCAGACTTGGAGCCTTACGTTTTCGTTTACCTCGATGACATAATTGTGGTAACGCAAACCTTTGAGAAACACCAAGAAGTACTGCGGGAAGTATTTCAGAGGTTGACGAAGGCAGGACTCAGAGTTTCGAGAGGGAAATGCGAGTTTTGTCGCTCGGAATTGCGGTACCTAGGTTATGTGGTCGACGAAAACGGGTTGCATGTTGATCCAGAAAAGGTAGACGGGCTAACTAAATTTTCCGCACCGAAGAACGTAAAGGAGGTTCGGCAATTTTTGGGGATGGTGGTATCGGAGGTTTATTCCGGATTTTGCGACTTTAGTCTCCCCGTTAACTGGACTTCTGAAAAAGAACCAAAAGTTCATATGGAGTGATGAATGTGAGAAGGCGTTCGCTCAGGCAAAAATTAAATTATCTACGGCACCAATCCTGACATTTCCGGATTACGATTTTCCGTTCGTCATTCAGACGGATGCTTCGAATTTTGGGTTGGGGGGAGTGTTGACCCAGATGCAACCTGACGGGGAGAAAGTGATTTGCTACCTAAGCCGCTCTCTAACGATCTCCGAGGGTAAGTTCTCAACTACTGAGAAGGAATGTTTGGCACTTCTTTGGGCCATCGAAAAGTTAAGGCCTTTTGTCGAGGGGACTCGGTTTAGTGTGGTGACTGATCACTATTCTCTCCTCTGGTTGCACAATTTGAAGGATCCAAGTGGGCGGTTGGCTAGATGGGCCGTACGTCTCCAACAATACGACTACGAAGTAGTTCATCGAAAAGGGAAGGATCATTTGGTCCCTGATACTCTATCCCGGTCAGTACCTCAGGTGGGGACTATACAATCCACGGCGAAAACTGACCTGTGGTATAAGAAGATGTTGGAGATGGTGCAGAATCATCCAAGAGAGTATTCTGCCTGGCGGATTGCAGGGAATAGGTTGTGGAAACATGTACCAGCACCCTTTCCGGAACTGACGTCGGAAAATTCATGGAAAAAGGTAGTGCCGAGAGATGAGTGGGCTAACGTATTGTCAGAATGCCATGATGATCCAAAGTCGGGTCATACAGGGGTAGACAAGACGTTTGAGCGAGTAGCGCTCAAGTATTACTGGCCGAAAATGCGAAAAGATGTGAAGAATTACGTTCAGACGTGCAAAGTGTGCCAAACCATTAAACCGGACCGTCGGTTGCCGGCAGGACTTATGGCTTCTCGGAGTGGAGAAGCTAAACTACCTTGGGAAATGGTATGCGTTGATTTAGTGGGACCACTTCCTCGATCATCACATGGTCATAATTATATTTTGACGGTAGTGGACTTCTTCTCAAAATTTCCACTTTTGTTTCCTTTAAGGTCTGCAACAAGCGCGGCAGTTACGAGGATTTTGGAAGAGAATGTCTTCCTGCTGTTTGGGGTTCCGAAATGGTTGGTCTGCGACAATGGGGTTCAGTTTAAAGCAAAGGATTTGCAGAAGATGGTGGAATCGTACGGAACAACGATTAAATACACCGCATTCTACCATCCACAAGTTAACCCGGCGGAGCGGATCAACCAATCGATTAAGACTATGCTGAGGGCATATGTCTCAGACAACCACAGAAAATGGGATGAGAATTTATCCAAGATCGCTTGTGCCCTTCGTACCTCGTCGCACGAAGTAATGAAATGTACCCCTTACTTCGTTAATTTTGGCAGGGAAATGTCGATCTCTGGGTTGGGGAGCGATGGACCGAATGACACTGGGTCCGAGTCATCGAGAATTATAGATCCGTTGGTAAGAGCAGTGGCGTTGGAAAAATTTCGCGAAGAAGTTAGGACGCGTTTTAAAACAGCCACCGACAAGAGTAAGAGTCGCTACGATCTACGACGACGGGATGTGAGTTTTTTCCCTAAAGATCTCGTGTTGAGGAAAAACTATGTACAATCGGATGCGGCTAAATATTTCTCTGCTAACTTAGCTCCGAAATTTATTGGGCCTTTTACGGTGGCCAAAAGGGTATCCCCATGGACGTATGAATTGGATGATGAGAATGGGAAACGTGGCGGAATTTGGCACGTAAAGGACCTAAAAGCATTTGCACCAGCCCGAGACTGAGATACACGTTTTTTTTTAGGAATTTAAGATGTATTTTTTTTTGTAGGATAGGAATTTGAATTATAGTAGTTAGGAAATGAAGGAATTAAATTATTTAAGTAAGAAAAATTATACCTAGTGGCCGATCCTAGAGAATTTAGGAAATTCTCTTTAAGTAAGGGGGGAATGTTACGGGTAGTTATTACTGTCCTGCAAGAAAAGAAGAGAATTGTTAGTTTTCAATATCGCGTTTTTTTTTAAATTTACCAACTTACCAAGGACTTATTTGTTGAGCTCCCTGCGAAATCACCACTCAAACCATCCACATCCGAGCCAACCAAAAATATCGAATTAGAGTCAAGTAACGAGAATACATGGAAGAAGAGCTGGATGCGAAGTTTGAATTTGTAGGACTAGGAGGTTAAATGTACTTAGGATGAGGACCAGCAATTTTAGTAATAGGTTTAGGACTACGAGTTGATAGAGGTAGTTAGGTACGTCGTACGTCGTCAAGCATCAACGCGAGGCTCCACCCCCAACACCGAATCTCGGCTTCGCCCTGTCGGCGCACACACACATCCATTTACCAAGCTGACCAATAGTAATTATCGCTGAATACTGAGCGGAGCGAAATCAGCCGCTAGAAGGCGCAATCGGGTGAACAATGTTGGGTTCGAATCCTGGATGGACCGATCAATAAATAAATAAATGTAAGTTTGGAAGTCGGGATTAACGACCGAGCGCGAGCGATCGTTGAACCGAAACGGTTTTAAGCCCAAGTAACCGTCCCGAAAGCTGACCGAAGTTTTCGCGGTAAGTGACTGACCCAAAAAACGGCCTCTTATCACGACTGTCACGAGTGCGAACGCCGGTTGGGTATTTGCTTGAATTTAAAACGAACTTTGAAAACGAATATTGGGAAGAACGTGCAGCGAGCGTCACGAGTTGGTGACGGCACGAGTGATAGAATTCGAGTTCGGGGAGTGCTTATAAAGAAGATCGGAAGAAGAAGGCCTACGGACATACGAAAACCATCAGCGAAGGAGACCTGCGGAGATTACGAAAAGGAGGCGAACGCGACAACGAACACCGAGGGACTACGCACCAGAGGCGCCCTAGTTGGTATAAGTTAGCCAGGCTAAACCTAATTTTTGTATTAGTTAGAATTTGCAAACCAGGTATTTATCTCTCTTTTGAGACGACTACGTCGTCAGTTATACCTATTAAAGTAGAATTGTTTTCTTAAATTATTGCATTTCTCTTACTTAATGTATTATTTGTGTGACGTGTTACAGCTCGCCTTCCGTCGGTTTATTTCTTTTGATTTTACGCGTATTTAAATCTTACCCCGAATTAGTGATTCGATCGGGGAAAGATTAAGAACGGCGCCCTTAAAGAAAGAATCACTGGCGCCCACGACCCTTCTCTGGGTTGGCCGGACAAGGCCCGTTCGCCCCCTTTGTCTAGGGGTTTATACGGTTTTTCCACCGGGAAAAACGGTAATAAGTCGTGTAGGAATTCGAGAAATCAGTTAGGCGGAACGAGTAAATTAGAATTTTATTAGAGTAGCTTTATATGCTATTTTCTAGATTTACTACATTATAGACGTTATATTAGTCTATTTTTTTATTTGAATTACAATACATTCTTTTTGGAATACGTATCTTTTGTAACTGTTTGTGACGTGTTTCAGCCTTTTCTCAGTGTGTTTAGCTGGTTAAAGTAAGAAATTGTTAAGTCCTCGTACTAGTGGTTCGGTCGAGGGGGACTTTAAGAACGGGTGGCCTAAATTAAGGAGCCACTGGCGCCCACGACCCATCTCTGGGTTGGCCGGAAAGGGACCCGTTTGCCCCTTCGGGGCAAGGGGTTTTAATTGCGGTTTTTCATCGGAAAAACGCGCTAACGGCGGTAGAAAGAATGGACTTAAGTCGAATATTCGAAGTCGTTAGATCACCGAAAAGTTGTGCAATACGTTCTAGAAATCCACGTTATTTATTCTATAATGTATGGCGAAACTAAAGGCGTCTCTCCCCTCGTAAGATAATCTTCACCATCTCGAAGAAATAAATACTGTTTGTATTGTATCAGATGTGGAAAAAGCATCGTCGCATTGGTTATGTTGCTGTTGCCACAGTTTTTTTGTGTTATACAAGTTGTTCATTATTTACTAATGCTTATTCATTCATATTGGCAATTTTACATAAGTTTCATTATTTATCTGTTTTCTGATAGAGAAATGTATCTCAATGTTTTTCGGAAATAGTTATATATGTAGGTATATATATTTTGAAAAAACTGCTTTGTAAAGACTTGAAAAAATTTTTTTTTTAATTCGTATCTCATTCGGAATTTTATTTTCACAATTTTTATATTTATTTTTATACTCTAGATGAAATCATATAGAGTATTATAAGTTTAATCCAGCCGAAAAGTTTGTAACGCATAGAACCAAGCCTCGGACGAAAAAAAGTTATATATTATTTTTTGTTTATTTGTGGCCAAACACCTCAAATCCGCTTGACGTCCGTCCGTCCGTCCGTCCGTCCGTCCGTCCGACACGATAACTCAAGACGCCTTCACCTAGGATCGTGAAATTTTGAATCTGGATGTTTGGTTGAATTTGTAAGGCTAAGTTCGTTAACGGGCAAAATCGTCCTACTTCTTTGGGTAGCTGCCATACAAAATGTCCTTAAAACACGTGTTCAAGAATATTGGTCGATAGCTTCAGAAGGGTTTAAGATACGACATTGAAATTTTGTTTGTGTTATTTTTCCAATAGTTTGAGCTAAATATATTATTATGAAGAAAATCCTGTTAGTCCTTCGTGTAGCTGCCATACAAATATCCTGTCAAAATGTATTCACTTAATTTACGAAACTCACTATAACTCAAGTAATCTTTTAGCTACGAATTCGGAATTTTTTACAAATTAGTTTTGAGTGAAAACAAAGTTCGAGTTTACTAGTCAGCGAAATCCTTTTACTCCTTCTGGTAGCTGCGATACAAAATATCCTTAAAACAGGTGTTCAAGAATATTGGCCGATAACTTCAGAAGGGTTTAAGCTACGCCATTAACATTTTGTATATATTATTTTTCCAATAGTTGCAGCTAAATATATGATTATGAAGAAAATCCTATTTGTCCTTCGTGTAGCTGCCATACAAATATCCTGTCAAAATGTATTCACTTAATTTACGAAACTCACTATAACTCAAGTAATCTTTTAGCTACGAATTTGGAATTTTTTACAAATTAGTTTTGAGTAAAAACAAAGCTTGGGTTTACTTGTCAGCGAAATCCTTTTACTCCTTCTGGTAGCTACCATACAAAATGTCCTTAAAATACGTGTTCAAGAATATTGGCCGATAACTTCAGAAGGGTTTAAGCTACGACTTTGAAATTTTGTACGTACTATTTTTCCAATAGTTGAAGCTAAATGTATGATTATGAAGAAAATCCTATTAGTCCTTCGTGTAGCTGCCATACAAATATCCTGTCAAAACGTCTTCTTTTAATTTACGGAACTTACTATAACTCAAGTAATCTTTTAGCTATAAATTGGAAATTTTGTACGAATTAGTTTTGAGTAAAAACGAAGTTCGAGTTTACTAATCAGCGAAATCCTTTTACTCCTTCTGGTAGCTGCCATACAAAATGTCCTTAAGACACGTGTTCAACAATATTTTTCGATAGCTTTTGAACGCTACGAATTTCAAATTTTGTACAAGTTCATTTTAAAATGGTTCCAAGGAAAAGGATAAATATGTAAGAAATCAAGTGAGTCCTTCCTGCACCTCCCATGTGAAAGTCCTTCAAAAAGGACATTTTTTTCGATGACTTACCCAGTTCAAGATATGAAATTAAACACTGAAAATTATCTTTTAGTTTTGAGTAGCAATCTAATGGCAGTCCTTAATAAAGGACATACAACATGCACACACGTAATTCTACTTTATCCCCAACTACAATATAAATCGGAGTTCAGTATTCATCTAGAGTATTATACGATTGGCTTGCAGCCGATCGTGACTGCAGTATGTTTATACTCTAGATGAAATCATATAGAGTATTATAAGTTTAATCCAGCCCAAAAGTTTGTAACGCATAGAACCAAGCCTCGGACGAAAAAAAGTTATATATTATTTTTTGTTTATTTGTGGCCAAAAACCTTAAATCCGCTTGACGTCCGTCCGTCCGTCCGTCCGTCCGTCCGTCCGTCCGTCCGTCCGTCCGTCCGTCTGTCCGTGAACACGATAACTCAAAAACGCCTTCACCTAGGATCTTGAAATTTTGAATCTGGATGTTTGGTTGAATTTGTAAGGCTAAGTTCGTTAACGGGCAAAATCGTCCTACTCCTTCGGGTAGCTTTTATACGAAATGTCCTTAAAACACGTGTTCAAGAATATTAGCCGATAACTTTGGAAGGGTTTAAGCTACATCATTGAAATTTTGTATGTGTCATTTTTCCAATAGTTGGAGCTAAATATATGATTATGAAGAAAATCCTGTTAGTCCTTCGTGTAGCTGCCATACAAATATCCTGTCAAAATGTATTCACTTAATTTACGAAACTCACTATAACACAAGTAATCTTTTAGCTACGAATTCAAAATTTTGTACAAACTAGTTTTGAGTGAAAAGAAAGTTTGACTTTACTAGTCAGCGAAATCCTTTTACTCCTTCTGGTAGCTGCCATACAAAATGTCCTTAAAACACGTCTTTAAGAATATTGGCCGATAACTTCAGAAGGTTTTAAGCTACGTCTTTGAAATTTTGTATATGTTATTTTTCCAATAGTTGGAGCTAAGTGTATGATTATGAAGAAAGTCCTATTAGTCCTTCGTGTAGCTGCCATACAAATATCCTGTCAAAACGTCTTCACTTAATTTACGGAACTTACTATAACTCAAGTAATCTCTTAGCTATGAATTGGAAATTTTGTACAAATTACTTTTGAGTAAAAACAAAGTTCGAGTTTACTAACCAGCGAAATCCTTTTACTCCTTCTGGTAGCTGCCATACAAAATATCCTTAAAACACGTGTTCAACAATATTTTCCGTT
This sequence comes from Beris morrisii, assembly GCA_951812415.1. Taxonomy (NCBI): domain Eukaryota; kingdom Metazoa; phylum Arthropoda; class Insecta; order Diptera; family Stratiomyidae; genus Beris; species Beris morrisii. The sequence continues at coordinate 73,705,516 of OX638312.1, read as the reverse complement.
AACTTTTGAACGCTTCAAGCTACGAATTTGAAATTTTGTACACATTAATTTTTGAATGGTTCCATGGAAAAGGATAAATATGTAAAAAATCGAGTGAGTCCTTCCTGCACCTCCCATGTGAAAGTCCTTCGAAGAGGACATTTTTTTCGATAACTTACCCAGTTCAAGATATGAAATTAAACTTTGAATATTGTCTTTAAGTTTTGAGTAGCAATCTAATGGCAGTCCTTAATAAAGGACATACAACATGAACATGCGTAACTCTACTTTATCCCCAACTGCAATATAAATCGGAGTTCAGTATTCATCTAGAGTATTATACGATTGGCTTGCAGCCGATCGTGACTGCAGTATGTTTATACTCTAGATGAAATCATATAGAGTATTATAAGTTTAATCCAGCCGAAAAGTTTGTAACGCATGGAACCAAGCCTCGGACGAAAAAAAGTTATATATTATTTTTTGTTTATTTGTGCCCAAAAACCTCAAATCCGCCTGACGTCCGTCCGTCCGTCCGTCCGTCCGTCCGTCCGTCCGTCTGTCCGTTAGCACGATAACTCAAGAACGCCTTCACCTAGGATCTTGAAATTTTGAATCTGGATGTTTGGTTGAATTTGTAAGGCTAAGTTCGTTAACGGGCAAAATCGTCCTGTTCCTTCGGGTAGCTGCCATACAAAATGTTCTTAAAACACGTCTTCAAGAATATTGGTCGATAACTTCAGAAGGGTTTAAGCTACGGCATTGAAATTTTGTTTGTGTTATTTTTCCAATAGTTCGAGCTAAATGTATGATTATGAAGGAAATCCTGTTAGTCCTTCGTGTAGCTGCCATACAAATTTCCTGTCAAAATGTATTCACTTAATTTACGAAACTCACTATAACTCAAGTAATCTTTTAGCTATGAATTCGGAACTTTTTACAAATTAGTTTTGAGTAAAAACGAAGCTTGAGTTTACTTGTCAGCGAAATCCTTTTACTCCTTCTGGTAGCTGCCATACAAAATGTCCTTAAAATACGTGTTTAAGAATATTGGCCGATAACTTCAGAAGGGTTTAAGCTACGTCTATGAAATTTTGTACGTAGTATTTTTCCAATAGTTGAAGCTTAATGTATGATTATGAAGAAAATCCTATTAGTCCTTCGTGTAGCTACCATACAAATATCCTGTCAAAACGTCTTCACTTAATTTACGGAACTTACTATAGCTCAAGTAATCTTTTAGCTATGAATTGGAAATTTTGTACAAATTAGTTTTGAGTAAACACGAAGTTCGAGTTTACTAATCAGCGAAATCCTTTTACTCCTTCTGGTAGCTGCCATACAAAATGTCCTTAAGACACGTGTTCAACAATATTTTTCGATAACTTTTGAACGCTTCAAGCTACGAATTTGAAATTTTGTACACGTTCATTTTTAAATGGTCCCAAGGAAAAGGATAAATATGTAAGAAATCAAGTGAGTCCTTCCTGCACCTCCCATGTAAAAGTCCTTCAAAAAGGATTTTTTTTTTCGATGACTTACCCAGTTCATGGTATGAAATTAAACACTGAATATTGTCTTTTAGTATTGAGTAGCAATCTAATGGCAGTCCTTAATAAAGGACATACAGCATGCACACACGTAATTCTACTTTATCCCCAACTACAATATAAATCGGAGTTCAGTATTCATCTAGTTTTCGATAACTTTTGAACGCTTCAAGCTACGAATTTGAAATTTTGTACGCGTTCATTTTTAAATGGTTCCAAGGAAAAGGATAAATATGTAAGATATCGAGTGAGTCCTTCCTGCACCTCCCATGTGAAAGTCCTTCAAAAAGGACATTTTTGTTCGATGACTTACCCAGTTCAAGATATGAAATTAAACACAGAATTATTTCTTTTAGTTTTGGGTAGCAATCTAATGGCAGTCCTTAATAAAGGACATACAACATGCATACACGTAATTCTACTTTATTCCCAACTACAATATAAATCGGAGTTCAGTATTCATCTAGAGTATTATACGATTGGCTTGCAGCCGATCGTGACTGCAGTATGTTTTTTATATTATATTCTTAACATCTATTTTTCTAGTTTTTGTAGCTTTTTCGAAATTTTTATTTATCTTTACATTATCGTTATTTAAATGTTCTTGAGCAAAAATTTTCAGTTCGAGTTATTCAAAATAGTAATAGCCGCGTTATTAACAATTTCCGATAAATTTAGCTTTTATATAACATTTTTTTTCATTATGAGTTGAATTAACTAAACGAATATTTATTATTTGATAAATGGAAGTTAATTGATTATGAAAATTTTTTTTTGTGTGAATGTGTGCGTAAGTCTTAAATTGATGTGGTGTGTGTATAGTTTTCTTATGAATGTATTGTTTTAAAAAAAATAATAATGAATCGAGTGATATTCGATTAAACATCGGAAAAACGAAACCAGTGCTGAATTCAGTTTTAAAGCTTATCTACCGGATCTATGAGACCGTGGTGATAGCCGCTGGCTTGGTTGTGAATAGGAAAATTGCGACAATGACCTAAACGCTCCGAAATATCTATAATTCCGGGCAGAGGAAACGCGCACTTAATGGTGCCTTCATTTAAGTTACGTGAGCTAACCATTTCCTTTTCCATCGGAATCCGCTTTCCTGGGCACGGCCAAGAGTGGAGAATTCCAGGGTGACATACCTTTTGTTGAATACCGTCCGACAGGGTATTGGCATGTTTATTTAATTCGGCTTTGGGCTTTAGATACGTTTTGTTACGTATGTTGCCCGCCGAGGACTTAGCTTTTGTGCGCTTAAAATTATTGAAGACCGGAACACGGTCAGTGTAGGGTAATCGTCGGGAGTGTTTACAGTAGGTATCCATAGTTTATTTGGTTTCACTTTTGCCAAAGTGTTTCCGTTGTGAATACCCGAACTGATTTCCTGAGATTGCTCTAATAAATTTCCTTTTGGGACTGGTTCTCGCGGCTGCGTAACTTTCTGAGTACGAGCTTGAATGCACAGGACTCTGCCTTGCTTATTCAATTGCGTCAATCTCTTAAGTGGAAATTTCACTGCTATCTCGCGTTCGTCATTGAGGAGTATTAGGGTTTTGGTAGCTGTATATATTACGGATCGGTTCCATAAAAAATTCCGACCTAAAATTCCATCGGCTGGGATTCCATTCACATCGTCTACCAAATGCCATTTTTTCCTGAAACGTAGTTTAGGGTGAAGTCCTATTAGAACGGTGCCTAAGGTTCTACTTAAGCCACCGAATACTCCACCTAACTGTCTTCTTTCGCATTTGTCCATCTTCCGAAGGCTTGTCAACGCCGATTGTCGTAAAAGACTTGTATCGTCCCTGTGTCCACTTGCACTACAATCTTACCAGATTTTGCTAAGGGAACAGGGGAACTCGATGAATACATCGTGGATGTCCTTCGGTAACGTGTTTAGGGTGGATTTTTTAGTGCAATCCATAACCTTCCGTTTTTTGTGCGCACGTTTTAATCTTCTCCGCGCTGGACAAACTCTTGGTTTTACCTCACATCCGAGTATATTCGTTCGGATAAATACGTAGGTGAGGTGCAAGAGCTGAAGGAAACTGGTACCCAGGCTTGAGTTCGTGCTCTCCCGGGGATTGTTTGGCTGCCTTTTGCTAGCCCTTTTTATTTTTGAGTTCCTACGATGTTTTGTTTTTTTATTAACCGTATTTATCGTATTGACGCTTATATGTGTATTGTTAGTATCGTTACTAACGTTTTTGGGGTTTAAACTATAAATATTGCTTATATAAAAATTAAGTGGTATAAATATTGCGTTGTTTGTCGAGCTGGCCCTCTAATTGTTTTCAGTAATTTTCCAAAAAGTGTCTCTTGTGGAAACAAGTATCCTCTCTATGACTTAGCATGGAACACCATTTATATTTTAATTTGGTAATGTGATTTGGATTGGTGGCTTGGTCTGAATGTTTCTGAGAAAATTCTTTTTTATTGTGGTAGATTTCTTTTTGGTCTGTGGTTCCGAATTGACCGTTATCTTGGTATGTTAACGATGTATGATACCCATCTTGTATGTAGCTAGGCGAGTTACCCATGAAGTGTAGGTGGGCCTGTGAATTTTCGCCTGAATGCAGTAAACAACTGGGATGAGTGTAACCCATTTGAGACAATGCTCCTGGACATTTAAAAATCATATGGGGATTGCAAGTTATCCTCAGCGAAATACTAACGGCCTTCTCTACTAGTTTGTCGAATGTTTTTTCAGTGCTAGTGAGCATGGATTGCCAGACTACTGGATTGAGAAGACCCATTTTGAAAGTCCTTATAACCGACTCGTTCATTTCGGATAGTAAGGTCACTGAGTCTGCGGTAGTATATTGGTAATCAATAATTTTGTGAGCTGTCGTCCAGACGCCTTGAAAAACCTATAATATTATTGCGAGCTAGGGGTTCGTCGGGATTTCAAGTAAAACACAATTCGGTTAAAATAAAAATAAGTGATTATTTATTCTTCGCACTTTAATTCTATTAGCACAATTATTCGCACTGTATGGCAATACCGCCCTTTTTTACATAGCACTTGTCTCGATCGCACTCTATCAATCGCTTTCCACCAATACGGTCGCGTACTAGGTGTCTGTCACAGTCGACGTGATAAAAATTACTATATCCCTCGCTGAAAGCTTTATCTACTTTTATACCAGTTGTCTGCAGTCGAGACTGTTCTTGAATCTTCGTTCGGTGGTGTGCGTAGAGGGTTCTAGTGAGCTTGAGATCTTTCCATTTGCTCCTCTACGCTGTTCTAGTACATTCGAGCACATTCGAGCACATTCGATAAGAAGGGGGGTATAATCGTGTTGCTCCGCTCTCCTTATATACTTCAACTAGGTTTCTGATTGGGTTACTTTGTAGCTAGGTATTCGGTTGTTGATGCGAAACGATCGAGTTGCGCGGTTGCCAGGTTTACATGTAACAATATCTTCTGTTGCTGTCTGGTGCGTCATCCTGATTTCCCACAATACCCTATCGAGCCTTTCAGCCGTACTCGAATAGAAATATTCGTGTGTTTGATTCGGAGTTTGGTAAATGGGAAACATTGGAGACACTGACTCACTAGTTACTTCATAAGATGACATTTAAAAAGTTGGTTATTGTCCCTGGTGTCAGTATTTCGTAACTGGCTAGAAAACGGCTTAGTCTTTAAAAGTAAAAGGAAATAGTTTGAAATGTATTAATTTTTGGGAGTGTGATGACTTTGGTGGTTTGGCAAATAAAAACGATTGAAAAAGGGAAAAGAAAAGAGACTATATACAAAGACCAAATATGTGATGGAATACAAATTAAGGGAAATCAAATCTTCATTGCGTATCTTCTGTATCTTCTTTGCAAATGAAAAGTGTAATTCAATATTCTTATTAAAGAAAATTTGAAATTTTTAGAAAAATTTCATGTGGGTGACCAATACGTAAAGTGTAAAAATTTTTTTTCTTTACCGATTTTTTTTTTTTTATTTATTTGTATCCGTGAGCGTAGCTCGTATGGATTGTACATTTAAAATACATTTAGTGATTGATGGCAGATAATAAATAAAGAGAAAAAGCAAAATTAGCAAGAAATAGCAAGAATAATAAAAATACGATGTAATAAAAATAATATGTAAAATGTAAAATGTAAAAGCAAGTGTTAAAAACAAAGAAAGAAGTTAATGTAATTTTAAATTAAGAAAGTTCAAAGTTTAAGTTTAATACATGTTCTTTCAATTTAGTTTTGAATTTGACTGGGTCCATCTTGATCGTTTGTGGAAGTTCGTTGTAACTTTTTATCGCTCTAGTCATTATTCCATTTGTACCATATCGTGTAGTGCGCGCAGATTCAAGGTGGATATCATCTGCATGTTGAGTATTGTAGCCGTGGCTGTTGCTATGATATTCCAGAATTACGTTCGTATTTGTGAGATGATTTTTTATCAGATTTATCTGATTCACTGTATTCTATATTCTATAGTAAGAAGATGATGAGACTGATGGAGGGTTTTTGTTCGTTCTCTTTTGTCAATGTTCTATAAGTTTTTAATTGCTTTGTTTTGTAATCGTTGGATTGGGATAAGCTTAGATTTGAATGCTGAACCCCAAATAGCTATCCCATATTGAATATGACTCAAAAATAGTGAATGCAATATAGCGCACTTATGTATGTCTGGAACTGGATATTGAATATGACTCAGAAATAGTGAATGCAATATAGCGCACTTATGTATGTCTGGAACGTTCGTACTTATCCGTCTGAAGATACCAGCTATCGGAGCAAGTTTTTTCCTGATGGATTGGATTTGCGGGTCCCAGGTGAGTTTCGAGTCTAAGCAGATTCTGAGGTATTTAAATTCGTCGGCTTTTGTCTTCCTGACATTAACGACAAGCTTGTGTTCACTCGTCCATCGATTGATTTGCTCGAGGTCCATGTTGATTTCTTGTTTTAAGGCTACTAGACTAGTTGCTGCATATGTTAGTACCATGTCATCTGCATAGAGAGATATTTTTCCTTTTAACTCAAGTGTGGTGATGGAGTTTGCATACAGGTTGTAAAGGATTGGTACTAAGACACTTCCTTGCGGGACGCCTGTGACTACTGAACGTTTCGAGCTTTTAAAATTGTCGAGTTCGACATATTGCGACCTTCCAGTAAGATAATTTTTAAACCATGAACCGTGATACCTCTTATTCCTACAGCGAATAGTTTTTTTTAGCAAGATGTTATGATCTACCATGTCAAAGGCCTTCGATAAATCGATGAAAACAGCGGCTGTTTTGTGTTGGTTATCGATCGCAGATTGAATTGTGGAAATGATATCAAAAAGGGCTGCTTCGGTGTCAGATTGAGGTTTAAATCCGTATTGGTTCTTAGATATTAGTTTTTTACTTTGAATGTATTCCTGAAGCCGGTTCTTAACAACTATTTCGAGTATTTTTTCCATTGAGGGTAGTATGCTTATAGGCCTGAAATTACCTAGGTCATGTATGTCGCCCGATTTGTGGATTGGAACTACTTTACTAATTTTCCATAAATCGGGGACGGCACCTTCGGCTAGCGATGCGTTGATGATTGCTGATATTGGACCAGAGAGATGTTCCTTACATTCCTTTAAGGTTTTAGTTGATATGTCGTCATAACCTGTGGAAGCGGTGTTTTTAAGTTGGCTAATGATTTTCAGTACTTCAATGTGGTTTGTTTCCTCAAAGTAAAATGGACTCGTCAAAGCGTATTTTTCGTGAAACACGGTGTTGTTAGAGTTAGATAGTAACAACTGGACTACATTTGTAAAATATTCATTAACATTGTTCGCCATTACAGTTTTTGATTTATCGCCGTCAAGATTTTGAAGAAGCGGAGATGGTTTTTTGGCAATGTTTTTATCGTAAATACATTGATAGTAATGTGATAGTGATAGTGTTCCATGTACCTTGGATATTGTGAATATTATTGCTAAATTTTGTCCTGTAGTTGTGTTGTGTTGTTTCTCCAATATAAGTACTCATGTTTTAGTCTTTCGTTATTTTTGTCATTATTCGATTTGTTAAACTAGAAGTGTCTTGCCTTAATTGATTTTAATAGATTTTCATTCATCCATGGTTTTGTATATTTTGTTGTTGCCGGTAGTTCAGTTTTTGTAGACGTACTACTATTAATGCGACCTTGCAATTCATTGATCAATGATGATAACATTGTAGAGGTAGATTTCGTAGTGTCTATTATAATTGGACTACTGTCAAGAATTTGCCTTAGTTTGTTGTGATCTACCTTTTTGGGATATCGGTTTGTGCTATGATCGTTCTTCGTGCTGTGTTGGTAGATATTATTCTCAAGTTCTATGAAAATAATTTTGTGGTCAAGTAGTTCGTGCGGGACCAGTTGTAAATTCAATTGTTGTGTAAGGTCATTAGTTAGCACATGATCGAGGTTAGTATTGCTAGGAATTCTGGTTGCAGTGTTGTAATTACAAAAGTAGTAGTTGTTACTATTGACTTGGTCCATATTGTTTTTTATATTCGGTGTCAGATTTAATAGATCGAAGTTCATGTCGCCAACAATGAGTATGGGTGTATTAGTTGACATTAGGATTTCCTCGAATCTGTTTAGGAAATGGTTTATTTCAGTAGTGGTCGTAATTGGTTCTCGATAAATTCCTATCACAGTCAGTGTTTTTGTTTTGGAGAGTAATTGTACTCCGATGAAGCTGTCGGTGTCATTGCTGTTATCAAGAATTAGGCTATGGTGCAGAGAGTTGTGAACAAAAATAGCTGCGCCGCCTCCTCCTCTGTTGGGTCTGCAGGCAAAATAGCTGTTGTAGTGGTTTATGGAGCAGTACTTTGCAATGTCTGAATTCAGCCAGGTTTCAACTACGACTATGATATTGTTACATGTAAACCTGGCAACCGTGCAACTCGATCGTTTCACATAATGAAAACAACAACAACCGAATACCTAGTTGCAAAATAACCCAATCAGAAACCTAGCTGAAGTAAATAAAGCGAAACAACACGATTGTATCTCCCTTCTTATCGAATGCTCTCCAATATACTAGAACCCTTTACATACACCACCGAACGAAGATCGAAATCGAAAGCTCTAAAGCTTTCGAGAAGATTCCACAAACATCACTGAACGAACGTTCAAGTACATCCTAAACTGAAACCGGATTGTATAAAAGCAGGTGAAGCTTTCAGCGAGGGAGATAGTAATTTTTATTACGTCGACTGTGACAGCCAGCATGTATACGCGACCGTGTTGGTAGAGAGCGAAAGTGATCGAGTCAAGCGATATAAATAAGTGGGCAGTGCTGCCATACAGTGCGAATTATTGTGCGAATATAATTCTGTGAATTAAAGTGCGGATTAATAAATTATCACTTATTTTTATTTTAACCGAATTGTGTTTTACTTGAAATCCCGGCGAACCCCTAGCTCGCAACAATATGAATTCGATTTGGTGTGGTATTTATTATGTGTTCTATATCCGAAATTTTGTTTCTTAAACTTCGTGAATTTAAGTAGACAATTTTAAGAGTATCGGGATCGGTAAAGTGCAGTGTCGTAAGTGTTCTTTCATTTATGTTGTACGTGTTTGGATAAAATGGCAGGGTGTAGTTATTCAAAAGCATCTAGTTGTGAGTGGTGTTTCAAGTGAATAGTTTTAGAATTTTGATCCTTTCTTATAAGAACTCTGCCATGTTTTACCCAAACAAATTGAATTGTGTTGTTTCGTTTTAAATCTCTTGCTTTCTTGTGGAGAAAATTATTACGTGGTGTTAGTGATGGATTTATATTGTTGCGAGCTAGGGGTTCGCCGGGATTTCAAGTAAAACACAATTTGGTTAAAAAAAAAATAAGTGATTATTTATTAATCGCACTTTAAATTCACAGAACTATATTCGCACAATAATTCGCACTGTATGGCAATACCGCCCGCTTATACCATATATCGCTTGACTCGTTCACTTTCGTTCTCTCTCAACACGGTCGCGTGTACCCGCTGGCTGTCACAGTTGACGTAATCAAAATTACTGTGTCTCCGCTGAACGCTTCACCTGCTTATATACTAGCCGCTTGCAGTCTAGGTTGTACTTGAATGATCGTTCAGTTGTGGAATCTTCTCGAAAGCTTTAGAGCTTTCGATTTCGATCTTTGTTCAGTGGTGTGTGCAGAGGATTCTAGTATATTGGAGAGCATTCGATAAGAAGAGAGATACAACCGTGCTGTTTCGCCTTATTTCTAATTGGGTTATTTTGCAACTAGGTATTCGGTTGTTGTTGTTTTCATTATGTGTAACGATCGAGTTGTACGGTTGCGCGGTTGCCAGGCTTACACGTAGCAATATATATTGGACGCTTGTCCTCGGTGACGGCAAGTTGGTTCGCTGTCAGTTTTATAGTTCAGCTTTTTGCTAGAATTTCATCGTGAAGTGACTTTGTATTAGTTTTAATGACTAAAACTGGCGGGAAACCAGACTTCGGGCTTCCTCAGGTCAAACGTCGCGACTCGATAGCGAAATTAGCCGAATCAGCTGATTTAATGTCGAGTTTTGTGAGGAGATTCTGAAAAATGGTTGAACAATTTTCATTTTCAGCCACTGGAACTCCCGCGATCTCAAATGTTGACGACAATTTGTCCTGTTTCTGCGCATCGATACTATATTCCAGGTTATTAAACGCTGCTTCAAGCTGGACATTTTTATTTCGTATAGAGATATTTTCTTGTTGCAGGTCTTCCATCAATAACTTGTAATCCTCAAGTACCAACCCATGAATTTTAAAACAAGTGAGAAAATTCTTCAATTGCTTCTCTTCTAAATCTTTTTTGCAATTAAGATGAAAAAAAAAATTACTTGTAGGTGAAGGGTGTACGTTCTACTTGTTAATATAAACATTATCGGCACAGTTATTAAGGATAGTTTTTCAAAAATAAAATGGTAAAAATCAAGATAAGGAAAGAAGAAATGAGAGAAACAAATCGTAAACAAAAAACATACTGCAGTCACGATCGGCTGCAAGCCAATCGTATAATACTCTAGATGAATACTGAACTCCGATTTATATTGTAGTTGGGGATAAAGTAGAATTACGTGTGTGCATGTTGTATGTCCTTTATTAAGGACTCCCATTTGATTGCTCCCCAAAACTAAAAGACAATATTCTGTGTTTAATTTCATATCTTGAACTGGGTAAGTCATCGAAAAAAAATGTCTTTTCACATGGGAGGTGCAGGAAGGACTCACTCGATTTTTTACATATTTATCCTTTTACTTGGAACCATTTAAAAATGAACGTGTACAAAATTTCAAATTCGTAGCTTGAAGCGTTCAAAAGTTATCGAAAAATATTGTTGAACACGTGTCTTAAGAACATTTTGTATGGCACCTACCAGAAGGAGTAAAAGGATTTCGCTGATTAGTAAACTCAAACTTTGTTCTTACTCAAAACTAATTTGTACAAAATTTCCAATTCATAGCTAAAAGATTACTTGAGTTATAGTAAGTTCCGTAAATTAAGTGAAGATGTTTTGACAGGATATTTGTATGGCAGCTACACGAAGGACTAATAGAATTTTCTTCATAATTGTGGCGTAGTTACACAACACACTTCATTTCAACACTACATTTTACTTTACATAAAAACACCTTGCACTTATACATAAACAAAGTACAAACAAATGTAAATTAAAAAAATTTTAAATTAAAAAAAGTCAGTTGTATACTTTTTAAAAAAGGAATGAGTTGTAGAATTTTAAAAAGGAATCAAGTTATATCACATAAATGTTTCCATATTTTTAATATTAGTAAATTAAAAAATAAATTTAATCCAATATATTAAATGCTAATATGTTTTAATAAAATATAATTTAATAAATAATTAAATAAATTGTAAAATTTCTTTAATAAAATTTTAAAAGGAATTAGTGAAGCTAAAAAAAGTTGCAAATAGCTTGACATAATCATACGTTTATCTCCAACTATTGGAAAAATTACACATACAAAATTTCAATGTCGTAGCTTAAACCCTTCTAAAGTTATCGACCAATATTCTTGAACACGTGTTTTAAGGACATTTTGTATGGCAGCTACCCGAAGGAGTAAGACGATTTTGCCCGTTAACGAACTTAGCCTTACAAATTCAACCAAACATCCAGATTCAAAATTTCAAGATCCTAGGTGAAGGCGTTCTTGAGTTATCGTGCTAACAGACAGACGGACGGACGGACGGACGGACGTCAAACGGATTTGAGGTTTTTGGATACAAATAAACAAAAAATAATATATAACTTTTTTTCGTCCGAGGCTTGGTTCTATGCGTTACAAACTTTTGGGCTGGATTAAACTTATAATATTCATTCAATATTCATCTAGAGCAGGGGTCTCCAAACCGGGAGCCACAGAGCCACATGTGGCTCTTTGAACGATTTCGAGTGGCTCTTTGAACGATTCACTTTTCATTTTTTTTTCTTTCGAATTTTACTCTTCAGCAAATAAAATATGAATAGATAAATGCGAAATATTTGAACTTCATTTCTAGTTTTAAATGATGTTGTGCCAAAATATGTATGCATGTTTAGTTCTACGTATGTTTGGGAATGTACATTTTCGAGTCTTGTGCGCCGTAAGTCAAAATATCGTACAATGTTATCTCAGGAGAGCTTGGAATCGGAAATTCGTTGTGAATTGTGCGAAAATCAACCAGATTTTTCAAAAATGGTTAAAACCAAAGAATGTCATCCATCTCATTCAAAACATTAATGAAAATAAAATAAAATAAAGAAGAAACAAGATAAACGTAATTTATTACTGTAAAATTATGATTTTTTGCTCAAAAACAAGAAGCGGCTCCTTGGAAGATTTCGGAGCCACAAATTTGGCTCTTTCGAAAAATAGTTTGGAGACCCATGATCTAGAGTATAATTACTAGCAGTTAACGCTAGGCCCAGCAATTTTACCAGAAAACCAACAACAACAACGAAGTGAGAGTGTTCTACACACTTGATACTTGAGAACAGGATACTGAAGAAAAAGTTTGAAAAACTTTATATATTAAATTGTCTTCAGAAGAAGATTCGCAAAATTAAAAAAAAATTATTGTTGATCAAGTTGTAGACCTATAAATTTAAAATGAGACGAAACCCCAAAAAAAAATTTCTTTTTAAAATGAATTCTGATCAACGACATATAGAGAAAAAAAAACCTGAAAACTGAATCACTGAATCATGGTATGAACGTTTAAATTCGACTGCCAGCACTTATTGCTAGTAGTAAAACGAAACTGCTGAGCGTATTACGAGAAAAACAATTAGGTTGAAATTGCGCATCTTCCAAATCTTCCTCTGCGCAATTACAAACAAAAATATTGAACCCGTAATTATAAATAGTAGATTCTACTTGTTAGTATAAATACTAACAAGTCACAATCCGGCTGCGCCAATGTTGAGACTGCAGTATCCCACTACAGTCGAATTATTGAGAAGAAACGAAGATTTGTTTAGGCTGAAATATGGTTCGAGCATTTGTAAGAATGCCGCAGTTGGAACCAAAAAGAAAGGCATAAGCATCCCCAATAGAGACGCAAATTACCTTGAGAGTTTTTAGCTGAAAAGAAAAAGCGAATATTATTATATCCACTGCGGTATATTTACCTAATTTAGTAATTACAGTTAATACCTTAAATATTAAATTAATGCTAACTATAATAAACGTAAACAGGCCAGTCGTTGAACCCATTACAAAATACGCGTTGTTTCGGCAATAGGGTAAAATCAAACCCAGCCACACCAGGGACGTGTTCGGAAATTAACTCGAGTAAGAGTAGAGTAAAAAAAATCGTTCGGAAATGTAGAGTAGAGTTGATTTTACTCTAATGACGTATTAGAGTTGCGTTCGAAAATGACAGAGTAGAGTAAAAAGGGGTAACTCTACTAACTCTAGTCAAGAGCTGGATTACAAGGAGTTAGAAACGTCATATGTCACCCGAAGCATCAAGGGGTTAGTATTTTTGAATACATTGCGTGTCAGTGTAAACTTTTGACGAAAATCTTTAGTTGCAGCTATAAAACTTTGGAATACCTATTAATTTTTCTCCATTTTAATAAAAATCACACATCAAATGAAATTATAAAACTTCAATATCATGTCAACTCTGAATATGACTCTCGGGTAACTCTATCCGTTCCTAAATATCAGAGTAGAGTTTAATCTCATTTGAATGTGTTAGTTAACTCTGAAGGTAACTCTAACTCTACCCGAGTTAATTTCCGAACGCATCCCTGCTGTGTCGATTTTGGGTTTCAGCCGATCAATAGCTCCAGTCGGGAACTGAGTGGAGCGGTTTAAGTTTTTGAACGATCTATATTGACCGGCCACACCAGCCGATGATACAGATTTTACTAAAGGACTCTATAATGACCGGCCATACCAGCCGATGATATAGTGGAAAGGAGGAAAAGGCTTGAGGAGACTTGGGAGTGCAAAAAGAAATACGTTCAGTTTGCCGTATAAATGAAGTGAGAGTTTATTAAATTTCCTTACGTACTATTTATAACAAACTAGCCGCGTACCGCGGCTACGCTTGCTTCGCTCACGTTGTTCCATCGCTCCTGTTACTCCCGTTGATCCCGTTGCTCCCGTTGCTCCCTTTGATCCATTGGTCCTGTTTCTCCCGATACTCCTGTTACTATCGTTGCTCCTGTTACTCCGGTTGCTCCCATTTCTCACGTTGCTCCCGTTACTCCATCCACCATCCTCCATCCACCATCCTCCATCCACCATCCCCTATCCACTATCCCCCATCCACCATCCCCCATTTCTCCTGCCGTTGCTGCCGTTACTCCATCCTCTATCCACCATGCTCCATTCGACATCCACCATCCTCCATCCTCTACCCACCATCCTCCATCCTCCATCCACAATCCTCCATCCTCTATATACCATCCTCTATCCACTGTCCTCCATCCACCATCCTCCATCTTCCATCCGCTATCCACCATCCCTCATCCTCCATCCTCGCGTTACTCCATCCTCTATCCACCATACTCCATCCCACATCCACCATCCTCCATCCCCCATCCACCATTCTCCATCCTCTACTCACCATCCACCATCCTCCATCTTCCATCCTCCATCCTATATCCACCATCCTTCATCCATAATCCCCAATCCCCCATCCTCCATCCTCTATCCACCATCCTCTATCCACCGTCCTCCATCCACCATCCTCCATGTTCCATTCGCTATCCACCATCCCCCCTCCACCATCCTCCGTCCTCTATCCACCATCCTCCATCCACCATCCACCATCCTCCATCTTCCATCCTCTATCCACCATCCTCCACTATCCCCTATTTAACATCCATCGTCCAACTTTACCATTTAGTAATAGGAACGCATAGCTAATACACTGAAATCGAACGAACTGCCGCTAAACTATATGAAAAACACTCAAATGTTGAAATAACTCGCGAACCACCAACTGTTAAACAATTTTGTTAACGCAGAAACCATCGAGGGCGTACCCTCATCAAATCACCAAAGTTTCATCGCAATTGAATGAGTGGTTTAGGAGTCTATACAGGACAAACAGACAAACAGACAGACAAACATTCATTTTTATATATAGAGATAAATGCTTACAATCTATAATGACAAAAATAAGAGTTCATATGTATGTAATGAAATAGAAACAAAGTCCATATATTGACCCATGCAAAATTCACTTAACTAGAATCTGTGCAATGTATGATAGCAATGATAGCATATCAAAGTTATTTACATTTGATAAATACGTACGTGCGATCATTCAACTTATTTCGTACGGAAAAAATGCAAAACTGCATGGTTTGTTGTTTGTGCGGTATAATGCCATCAAAACAATGTAATTATGTCGGTCAACAAGTGCACCGACCATACCGCGCAACTGGCATTGCTTTGATCGCGCTATATTCTATGTTCAGCTTGTGAACTCGCGTAGTGGAAAGTTGCCGATCAAGAGGATCGCCAGTTTTTGGTGACCCACAAATGGTGCAACGCCGTACGATTGCAATACTCCCATTTGTGGGTCGCGACAATTTGATATAGTTGCAATTTAATCGCGAGGTGAAAAAAAACACGAACAAAGCAACAACTCGACCATTCCCAGTACCTGTGGCGCGAGTTATATAATATAATAACATATTATACATTGCACATTCCTAAACATATTCCCAAAATACTCCAATTACCTGAAACATACATTTTTTCCCACATCAACACTTTCCCAGCAATACATGTCAACCACCTTCCCAGAAATAGTTAACGTTGCACTTAGATTTTTCCCATGATCACCTTTGCACACCTAAAACCCAGACACCACCTCAGCACAATCTGTAACAAATAATATTTTTCATGTTCAACTAAAAATGTAAGTTTGAATTATTTGATTAGTCTAAATTGAGAATCAGGCGAATAAAGAACATTATCATAAATTAAAATTGTTTTTTTTGATAGAAGTCCGGTCCGTACACGTATTTGGCGCAGTCGGTAGGATCCACAAGGATCCCTGGTTCCGAATAAATTTTTTTTTGTTTTTTTTCTCATCTTCGTGTAAAATTAATCGAAGGATTATCGTTAATTATACTTACCGACGGTAAATCGGTAGAAGTGAAAATAAAAATCCAAAAAACATTCGGTTCCATTAGTGTCGTGCTAAAATATTCGAAAGAAAATCGAATATTTTGCTTGTTGAGTGAATATCGACAATTAGTGACAAACAAAAAATTCTAAATTCCTTAGCACAAGTGAACATTGTTGCGTTTTAACGCTTAAGCTAGTGGAGTGAACCAACGCACGGATCGGAACATATCATGAAGAAAGGACTAATTATAATCTCCACGTAAGTCGAAAGCTTTGAACGATTCCATTCTTACCATTTCCTAACATTTATCAATTGACTAACATTTCCCAAAAATTAATAATTGATTGATTAAAATTAAAACAAATAAAGTTATTCGCGAATTAATTATATGCATATTATTTCTATAAGTGATTGAGTAGATAGATGAAAGAATTTTTTTTTTGTGTTAACGTGATTACAAAAGTGAAGGCTATCGGTATTTAAATAAAGTGCATAAACGTATATAAAGTTTTAGTTATATAATCAATAACAAATCCTTCGAACTCGTGTTTTATTTGAAAACCAAAAATCTAAAATATTGGAAAATAATCTCGAAAACGCGAACGCGAATATGAACCCAATTGCGAATGCAAATGTGGCCGCAAATATCGTTAACATCGATGTTTTTAAATCCTTGCGTATTCCGGACGCAGTTAAGGACCTTCCTCGATTCGATGGGAATCCAAGACTTCTGAACGAATTTCTTAGTAATGTGGAAGAAATTCTTTCTATAATGGCCAATATAGACGGCACAAGTTACGCTACAATTTTGCTCCGAGCAATTCGGAATAAAATTGAAGGACCCGCCAACGAAGTTCTGAATATGTACGGAACTGAATTAAATAGGGGTGACATAAAACGTAACTTAATTTTACATTATTCCGATAAACGTAACGAAACTTCTTTCATTAGAGACTTACATAATATAAGACAAAATAATAATAGTATAGAAAAGTTCCACAGTGAAGTAATTGAAATTTTATCTACAATGTTAAACAATGTAAAAATTAATGAAACTGACGCTAATGTGATCAAAGCAAGGTTTAGGTTTAGGTAAGGTGGGTGGTCGCTTCGCGACCAAACACATAGACCGCCAATGGGTCCGTTGTGATCCCACATGCACGGGAAAAAGGTACCCGTGTGCCCAAGACAACATTTTAAGTAAACCAACCCGCCAGCCTGACAAACTGCAGCAGCTTGTTCAGCTTGATGCTTGCGAATTCGCCCAAGTCTATGGCGAAGCGCGTACCTAAAGTACGCTCGCGCCTCCAGGCCAGACCCGGGCATTCGCAAAGCAAGTGGAAAATACTTTCCTCAGCGTCAGGTTCACCACAGCTGCGGCACAGATCTGTAACGTCCGCAACACCTAGTCTTCTGGCGTGCCGGCCGATCAGGCAATGGCCCGTCAGTACACCAATTAGGATACGAAGAGTATTCCTATCTCCAAGTAGGATAAACTTTGTCCTGCTCGCATTTAGGGTCGGCCAAAGCTGCCTGGCCACGAGACACGATGTGAGGCCTGACCATCTTGTGTTAGCCTCTGATATGGCCGTCACGTGGGTTTTATGGTCGGAAATACGAACAACGTACCCCCCCACAGCCGCAGCTAGCCCGGAAGCCAGCAAGCACGTCGCTCCAGTTCGTATTTCAGCCACCAATTCGGACGTAGGTGGAATTGGACCCCTGTTTCCCGATCCCAACCTTCCCTTCGGTTATTTTGACTTTTTTAAGTCGAAATAACCACTCCAAGGCCTCCGTTCACAACAAAATCTGCGGGAGTTTCTTTTTTCCGGTAAGTATAATAGAATAAGGTAAAGTAATCCTGGCAAATGCAATGAGTGTTTCATTCAGAAAAGGTGAAAAATTACCGAAATTCGAAATAAAACCCAAAGTGCCAAACATCCGCCATTATTACTTGTGCTTTGCCAAAGGCGTAGTTAATTTCAGAGATCGTGGGTTCACAATATTTTTCTTTCAGTTTTCCTAGTAGTGAACGCTTAAGATTGAAATAGTGTAAAGCTATTGGTTTTAATGCGAGTCATCCAGGGCCCGGCTGCTTCGAAAGAGTGTGTTCTTTTCATTTTAATGATAAAGACATAATTATTCGGGGTGAACGTAAGTACCTTCTCGGCAATGCAGTTCCGAAGACGGACAACGAGAAATCATGTGACGAAATTGCATCCGGAAGTGTGGTAAGTTTGAAATTTTTAAATATCTTAATACGATTTTACTTTATTTTATTATGAGGAGCCTTTACCTCCTCATTGAGTCGATCTACAATTTCAAAGGATTAATAGAACCTAAGTATATAAAAATTAAAATTTTGCTCGTTTGCAAACTTATTTTATATGAATGTAATTATAAATTTTAGAGCGAATATGTGCCAAACGTGGAAAAGACGAACACTGCTTTGGAATCATATGTGCCTTTGTCTATGGAAGGTGCGTCCAATGTTGTACTTAAGGTAAATTCACATGAAATATCCGAGTACATATACAGTATTTACTAAGTACAAACCATTTCTTAACAGACTCCTGAGCGCAAAATTTTGTTATCGACTGATGTGCAAATGTCGTCGCCACAAAGTTCCATGTCAGTAATCATACCATCCCAGGAGCCGAATGAAGACAATTTAATAAAATGGACAAATCCGAATTCCTATGCAAGGAAATCTCATTTTTAGGTCACCTTATTACAAACCAAGGCGTAAAACCCAACCCTGATAAATTAAAGGCAATCCAAAACTTTCCCATCCCTAGAAACCAAAAAGAAATTAAATCATTTTTGGGTCTTCTCGGATATTACAGAAAATTCATCAAAGATTTTTCAAAATTAAGTAAACCTTTAACTCATTGCTTAAAGAAGGGTAAATCCGTTGATTTAAATAACAGTAGCTACATAAGAGCATTCAAAACTTGCAAAGACATTTTGATGAACGACCCTACTTTACAACATCCCGAATTTTCTAAGCCTTTTGTCCTAACTACTGACGCAAGTAACTTCGCGATTGGCGCTGTTTTGTCACAGGGACCAATAGGAAGCGACAAACCAGTGTGCTACGCTAGCAGAACGTTAACAGATACAGAAACAAATTATTCAACAATAGAAAAGGAACATTTGGCGATAGTATGGGCCACCAAATATTTTCGCCCTTACCTTTTCGGGCTCAAATTCAAAATAGTTACGGACCACAAGCCACTACTTTGGTTAATGAATCTTAAGGACCCAAATTTAAAACTAGTACGTTGGCGTTTAAAATTAGAAGAGTACGATTACGAAGTAGTCTTTAAGAAAGGAACTCAAAACTCCAATGCAGACGCACTCAGTCGACTTCCTGAACAACCAAATAATGAAATAGAAATAAATATAAATGACGTAGTAACAGATCAGGCGGAGCAGGGAACTAGTTATTCAACCATACACTCTGCATCAGAAAACTTAAACACAGGTATCCCTATCTCTGAGCGTCCGTTGAACGAATTCAATCTTCAAATTATCTTGGAAAGAAGTAATAAAACTCCAAAAATTTCTCGAAGTACTATATTTAGAAATAAGAAACGCACCAGCTTTCGATCAATAAATTTTACAGAAGACGATATTATCAAAATCCTGAAAGAATACATAGCTCCGAAAAAACTAACAGCAATTTTTACTGACAACGACACCTTTAGAACAATCCAAACTGTATACTCTAACCATTTTTCTGGAAATAAAAATTTTAAATTACTTAGATGTACTGAAATTTTAACAGACGTTATAGACAACGACGAACAGGACCAATTAATTCAGGACTACCACATAAAAACCAATCATAGAGGTATAAATGAAACTTTACAACATTTAAAACGACAATATTTTTTCCCTTATATGTCAAGTAAAATTTCAGCGTCTATTAACAATTGCGAGACTTGTCAAACATTAAAGTACGATCGCAAACCCCAAAAACTCGCATATGAAAAACCCGAAACACCTCTAAAACCCCTGGATATCCTTCACCTGGATATATACACTATAAATAGTAAACAAATTCTAACTATTATAGATAAATGTTCAAAATTTGCTTCCGCGTATACCTTAACTGCAAGAAACAGTTGAAACATAATTAGATCTCTCAAACACTACATAAGTCTGCACGGTATACCCCAAAAATTAATTACAGATCAAGGAACAGAATTTACCGCAAATATTTTTAAAGATTTCTGTAAACAATATGACATAAAGGTTCATACCACCTCTTTCCAGCAGACTAGCAATAATTCCCCTGTAGAAAGACTTCACTCGACGCTAACAGAAATATACAGAATTATTTTTCAAAATCAAAAGGACAAGAACATTGACACTGACCACGACGACATCCTAAACGAATCAATAATAACATACAATAATGCCATTCATTCAACCACTAAATTGACTCCATACGAACTCTTTTACGGTAAAACTTATAAATTCAATGAAAACATAAAATTTAATAACACCCATGAATACCTTAAAAAACTTAACCAATTTCAAGAAGAACTATACCCTGCAATTAAAATCCAAGTAGAGGAAGTAGTAAATAAATATATTAACAAGCGAAATGAAGAAAGGGAAGAACCAGTGGAATATAAAGAAAACGAAATAATGTTAAGAAAAGAATGTCGAAGAAATAAACTGACCCCAAGATTTACTAAACATAGAGTAGGTATTAACAAAAAAATAACCATCCTTACTAAAGATAAAAGAAAAATACATAAAAATAGACTCAAGAGAAAACGCAAATTTCAGGCTAATGCTGACGTACGGACAGAAATTGGAAGTACAGGACCTTCAGGGAAGCCAAGGTGTACTACCATTGCGGCTGGCAACAGCAAGGACGATACAGACTCATAACAACCTACTACATATTATCAGACTTAACAACTACGAAACCAACATAAACAAAATAGACTACGCACTTCGAAATTCGACAACATAGACGGACTTAACGACAATTTAGAGATAACCAAACTTAAAATTCACGAACTTAAACTCAAACTCACAACCTTAACACCTAAATATAGACAAAAACGTGGACTTATCGATGGATTAGGAAGCGTCATAAAAGGAATAACCGGAAACATGGATGCTAACGATGCAATTCATTTAAACAAAGAAATCGAAACAATTGTCCTTAATCAATCCAACATAAAGGATCGAGTAAATAAACAAACTCGAATAAACAACGAGATGAAAGAACGTTTTGATAATGTAACTAATCATATTAATAAACAACAGGATGCAATAGTAACTTACCTAAAACATACCCAGGAACTGGCAGCAAATTCAATCCGATCAGAATATAGCCTCTTAAAACATATGCAGTTTATAAACCAAATGAACTATAACATCGATTTACTTAGCGATCACTTAACTAATATTGCCGAAGCTGTCATGTTAGCAAAAATTAATATAATATCCAAACAAATACTAAGTCCCGTTGAGCTTAACGAAATTTATTTTAATCTAAAGAATCAATCAATTAATATAAAATCTGACGAACATATTTATGAAATGCTCGGACTCCAAGCATATTATAATCAATCAAATATAATTTTCAATATTCGCATACCGATCCTCACTAACGAAACCTATAACATGTTCCATGTAATACCCTTAGCCATCCAAAATACCAAAAAGATCCTTTAAAACCCTTTGTTATCCTTAACCATGAAAACGTTCAATTCTTTGACAAAAAATGCCCGAAGATCGAGCAAGAATTCTACTGTGAGGAATCATTCATCCGTGAAGAAGTTAACAATTCAAATTGCATCGCCAAGATCATCGCTGGACAACCTGCGTACTGCAAACTCACCGACGAGTTAACAACCTGCGGAGTTAACAACCAAACGATAAACGGCACAGCTCTCATCCACTACGAAAACTGCAACGTAGAAATAAACAACATCATCTACGAGGACTCAAGAAACATCTATTGGGACGAGATCCATATTTTTCCGTCAATTTTTAATAACATCATTAATTTTTCACTAATACCAGAAAATTTCAACCTAGAAAAATGCAATGCCTACCATTTCGAGAAGGAAGAAAAAGTCAAACTGCTTGAGGTCGAAATAAAGAAAAAAATACTAAACTACAGCTTCGTGAGCATCATCAGCATCCTTACCTGCACCGTCGTCTTCATCCTTGCGCTGAAAAGAGGTATACTCACCAAAAAACAACATCGTAGTAATTTATCACCAGGAGATACAAGCTATGTCGTGACTCCTGCCAACGAAGAGCAGTTCCTTTGGCCGTCACTCCACTCCAAGGGGGGAGGACTTATATAATATAATAACATATTATACATTGCATATTCCTAAACATATTCCCAAAATACTCCAATTACCTGAAACATACATTTTTTCCCACATCAACACTTTCCCAGCAATACATGTCAACCACCTTCCCAGAAATAGTTAACGTTGCACTTAGATTTTTTCCCATGATCACCTTTGCACACCTGAAACCCAGATACCACCTCAGCACAATTTGTAACAAATAATATTTTTCATGTTCAACTAAAAATGTAAGTTTGAATTATTTGATTAGTCTAAATTGAGAATCAGGCGAATAAAGAACATTATCATAAATTAAAATTGTTTTTTTTGATAGAAGTCCGGTCCGTACACGTATTTCGCGCGGCATGGTATGACACAGCACTAGAGGCGAATCCGATGGAATCCCCTTGCTGTGACGTCACAATACCGTAGTTCAGGCCGAGCATTGTAACTCGATCTGTTTATGATTGAGTTGCTAAATTGTTGTTATTGCATTGATTAATTTGAACGCGTTGGACGAAGAACGACTGGTCTGACTTAAAGTAGTGGTTGTCGTGAGGAAATGCAAACGTAGGATGCTGCCATTTGGCTGGGCACAACACTTGCCTTTATCGTGGTGCTGCCAAATCGGCTGTGTGCGAAATTCGCTTGTAGTTTCTTGCGAACTTTTTTTATACTGTGTCAAAGAAAATGTTTCAAACATGAATTTTTTTCGCGATTTTTCTGCGCGATTTAGAAAACACATTTTAGATATAATATTTTTCAGCAAAATGTAAGGGAAGCAATGCTTCCCTTGCTTCCATGGACGCCACGCCACTGATTTACATACCAACAAAATCTAATCGAAGGCAGTCACACCAGACTTGATGTCGTCTGTGACTCAAATGGTATAGTCAGGGACCTGACAATATAAACGGACTACTCGTATCTCATATTCCCATGCAATATCCGAGACAACGATGGGCCAAAAAATATATAAATAACGGTGGTCGGCAATATCGAAAGGTACGGCAGGTTGTTCCATCCGAAGCCTGGATTAATACACATTTCTGTAGAAATGCCCGATTACTCTGTCCAAAGGTGGCCTCCAATAAGTTTTAGGAATAACTTATATAGAAAGTAATAGTCGAAAGTTCTAATATGGAACTCAAAAATCCAATAGTTTCCAGCATTTATTCAGAAGTGAAAAATCAGAATACGTCGTAAATTATAGCTTGCTTAACTCATGTAACTTCCCAAGAGTCATCACTGGATTGAGGAAAGGGAAACAAACTTGTGCGTGGAATAATACAAAGGAAAAGCCTCTCTTAAAAAAATATTTTACTATTATTTTTAAAAAATTCATTAATATATAACAAAAGTACTGCTTTTAATTTAAATAACCATATATTGAATGAAATGATCAGAAAATAAAACAAGAAAAATAATGTTAAGCATTAAAAATGCCATATATAATTCAATAGTAACCGATAGTTTTAGTTTTAGTTTTAAGAAGGGGCGAAGCGCTGAGCCACCGCGCACACTAGGCACCAAAAGGGCCCATAGCGATCCCTTCAGAACCTCGTAGGTCACTAAACATCCCCTAAACAACCCAGATCCCTAACAAACTTGACTAGCTTATCATGCCCTATTAACCTCATGTCCTCCAAATTGTCAAAGAAAAGACTTCCCAACCACCTCAGTCGCCTTCTTGCAACCGCCTGACACTCGCACAAAATGTGGGTGATGTCCTCCTCAGCACATATGTCCAGGCAATACCTGCACACGTCAGAGTCAGCGATCCCCATACGCATAGCGTGCTTCCCTAGCAAGCAGTGCCCTGTCAGTATTCCGACAAGTAGCCGCAGACTTCCCCTACTCCATGTTAATATCTCCCTAGTCTTTCGTCTGTCCAACCTTGGCCAGAGTGCCCTAGAGGTCCTACAGCTCGTTAGCGCCTCCCATCTAGAGTTCGCTGCGTCCACTGCACAATCCCGGATACGTGCTTTAATTCCGTTTAAAGGTGGATTAACCACCTCCTCTACCATCCCGTCCGACGCCGATCCTAGTCTCGCCAGCTCATCGGCCTGTTCGTTGCCTGGTACGTCACTATGCCCTGGTACCCAGCATAGTCGTACTCTATTCTGACTACAAAGTACCTTGAGCACTTCTCGACAGCGCTTTACTAGCTGTGATTTAATAGTCCCTGATTCCAATGCATTCAAAGCCGCCTGGCTGTCAATGTAGAGTGAGATATCCCGACCGAATAACCCCTCCATCAACATGATGTTACCTGCCTGGAGCACTGCCAGAATTTCCGCTTGGAATACACTACAGGCATCCGGCAGCTTAAAGGACTCCCTTTATAGTAACCGATAAAGAAGGAAAAAAAACAAAATAAATAAATAAATATATATAAATATATTGTAATTAATGAAAAGCATTGTAAATAATAAAATAAATATAAAAAATTAATATTTAACTAAATTAACATAAATATATCACATAATTCATTTGATTAATAATCTATCGACATTTTTTATTTAAAATTTAAAATTTTTCGTGTTGCGGAATGAGTCGTAATATTATTGTTAACTGACTTTGTATAATTATTTAAAAGAATATTAGCAAGTGGCTTACAGATTTCCATGTAAAGACAAATACTTTTAACTCCACAAATGCAAATGGAATTCAAATATATTATAAATAAAACCGAAGATAAGCTCATAGTGAGATTGCAAAGAACATAGTGCTGATTGGGATTTCGAAAAAACAAATCTTTAAGATCGCTTGTGCGTAATATTTCTTGGAATGTTGCAGACATATGAAAAAAATTATTTTAACATTATTAGTAGGGACTGACAATCCTCCTCTTTGCATATAATCGAAATATTCGTCATTTGTTTCCGATGAACTATCGAGTTTAACAAGTGATCTACAAAAGGAACACTTAATTTTTCTTGAAACAATCAATTTCAGTCAAAATTTTGGATTAAAAATTTTTTAAGTCAGCGAGTTCTTGATAGTGGTGTTTGAAAATATTATGAATTTTTTTTTGCACATTCCAATAATTGAGAAAAAGATATGCGGTAACTGCATCCCGCCATGGACCGGTATAGTCTGAATCTATGCTCCAAGTTGTCAGTTTGAAGCTTCCCAGTGAGAACATAATTTACTTTTAGGACTGAAAGAGATATTCAATGAATTGGATCAATGCGGATGTACTGAAATATATGGCATTATAAGTATCTGTTGTTAATTTTCCATTATTATTAGGTGATGTATTCCATATTTTCAACCACTTATTACGATTCTTCCCCGTGGAAAACCGCTAGACCGACCCCTGAAACAAAGGGGCGAACGGGCCTTGTCCGGCTCAACCCAGAGACGGGTCGTGGGCGCCAGTGGTCCGATTTAAGGCTACCGTTCTTCTTTCCTAGACCGAATCACGAGTCTAGAAAAGTTACCGACACGACTCGAACTACTCCTAAGTGGGAAGAATTCCTGAAAGACGTCACAAAATTGTTACACATAGAGTAAAGCAAAAGCTGGCGTTTAAAAAGAAAGAATAACAAATATTTATTGACTCACTTGGATATTTAATAATGAGATAAACCCTGTCTACGTTCTGGTCTACTTATCTAGGACGTCTCTGATGGTCGCCGATCTCCTGCCGCAGACATAACACCAATTATCCGCCGCCGTAGTCGCTCCGCTTCTCTGCTCCAATAGTCAACCGAATAAATAACTTCTCGCGTTCACCAATGTAACGTAGTTCAAAACTTTTTCTCGTAAGTCTTCACCAGCTCGTAATTTTCGGCTGATCCTCACTTGCACCACTTTTTAAATTCTTTTGTTAAAACTCTTTCGGTTCGATTGTACACTATGTCGTCGTTCCGGTTCACGTCCGATCTCTACTCCACTCTCGATCAAAAAGCCTCGATCACACCGTATCTTCTGTCCGCGAAAACTTCTAACCGCTAATCCCGCGGGATTATTCCGATCGAGTCAATGTCCGATCCGCACAGTATTTCGCGCACCATAACGTTATCTCGTGAGTTGCATTTACCCGATTCACGAACCGCCGGTTATTTCCAATCATATGATCGCGCCACTGCACTCTATTGGCAAATCGCGAACATCCCAATCGTAGTAAATGTCAATTTAGTTATTGTTGACATATCGTTTTTGTTTACATGTCACTCGCGTTTGTTTATATCGTTTTTGTTTACATGTCACTCGCGTTTGTTTATATCGTTTTTGTTTACCTGTCACTCGCGTTTGTTTTGAGTTTGGTGTTTATCGGTCACTCGCGATTGTTCGGATTTTTAGTGTTTAACCTATCCTAACTACTTCCTACCTGATTAACCTATTCACCTTTTAATCCACTAATTCCTAAACCTATTCTAATTCATACACAGTCCTATCTTTACCCGTCAACCAGTCTTTCCTCCACCACAGAGTCGAAGTTCGTTTATTAATCTCGAATGTATGTTTTTCTTATTTTTTAGTCATGTGCCACAAGTTGGGAGAGGCCCAGAGGAAAATGCATCCGCAAGGAGTTCCTCGATGACCAATTCGGTGAGTTAACTCGATACTATACTTAGACTACCGGAAACTAACATTCCTCTTCTCTTCTTTGCAGGATACGCGTATGGCGGACCATAACATCCTCCAGGAATTTATTTAAAAAAGTGAGACGCTGATCAGATATATCAGAAAATGGAGTGCAATCAACATCACGCTTATTAAAGCCTTTTAAAGAGAGTTTTAACATTTGTAATCTTCCTCCACTTGCGAATAATTTTGAGAAATTCTGCAGTCTGGACAGTGTTGGGAGATTCTCTTATAGCTGCTATTGTTGATTCATGAAAGACATTATCGGCAAGTAAAACATTTTGCCGTTCTAAATTGTACGGGTTAACAGTCTTAAAATTCAACTTATTTGCCTTTTTGACTAATAAATGGAATTCACATTGATATTGAGCTGTTATATGATTAAAAGAAGCTTGCTTTATCTCTCCACTTTCGAAATCGGGATAAACAAAAGTACGATGTAAGTTTTGAAAACACAGCCAACTGTTTCGAATACATTTAAAGATATGGAAAAAATTTAACAGGGGGAAAATTTTTTGATCGGGCTATGAAGGATTCGAAAAAAGACTTCTTTGGATGGCGAAAGCATTTTGAACATACTTCGGTTCACGCGATTATTGTCTGTAATAATCGCTATAACGAGAAACCCAAGATTTTGCACAATACTGAGAACTTCTTTATTTAAAGAATGAAGATTTTTTCCTGTAGACCGAAGAACAGGAGCTAGTCGGACGATTTCTTTAAATGAACCGAAACTAGATTTAATCATAAAGCACTGAACTGTTCTTGCTGCTTCGGTTGTATTGGTTCCTGCAAAACCAACAATATTCTTCAATTTATACTCCAAACTTTTATTAATATGTATATAGCTATGAATTTGTCTCTTTGTGAAAGAGATTTTGAAATATGAGCCAAATAATGTTCATCATTAACACTGTTTGACCAAGTGGTCAAATTGCAGTAATAAGCAATGCGAAATAGCGAATTTGACCGAGCGGATATTACGAGAATAATTAGAATTCGCTATTTCGCATTGCTTATTACTGCAATTTGACCACATGGTCAAACAGTGTAATACTAGCTTAAGTAAGAAATAATATTTGGAAATAGGAAAATAGTGTCTTAGAAGAGTTTCCTATCTCCACCAGTGTGACCACAAGTGCTACGAAGGTAGCAAAATGCTACTATTGACAATTTTTTGCTACTATGTTACTACATGACTAAATTTGCTACCCTGGTAAAATTAGCTGTTATAAAACTTGTGTACGCCAAAAATATGATATTTTGACAAGCCATATCAAATGTAAAATTCATGCACGCCTCTTGGTATTGCATTCGAAATCGCGTACCATTAATAGCTGTCTAATATTATTCTACTGAGAAATATAGTATACTGCTAGCGGTGCTAGCGCATACATAATCGCAATCGAATTACGCATCTTTTTCAAAACTATCACTCGTTCGAGATAAGGGCAAAATGTTCATTTTGTGATTTTCGTAAATAAATATTCACACTAATTTTTTGGTGAATGTTTTCACAGTACATTTTTGAAATGAAAAACAAGTTTTCCGGGTTCAGTACTGTTAAATAGATTATTTTCACAGTTTTCACAGTACATTTTTGAAAAGAAAATACAACTTTTCCGGAAAGCTTATATTTTCATTTCAAAAATGTACTGTGGAAATATTCACCAAAAAATTAAAGAGCTCTACGGGAAGCATTATCTCAAGGAAGCGAGGAAGTTAGAACAAAATTATATTTAACGTAGGTACTGAACCCGGAAAACTTGTATTTTCATATAAATATTTACACTTTAAAATATTATTTTTTCTTTAAATATTTTAAATTTGTAGTGGATATACAGTATTATGAGAAACAGATAAGCATGTAATGACGTAACTAGTTCCATTTAATTAAAAGAAGTATTAGAAAATATTTTTGCTACCCAAGCTAACAATTGCTACCCAAATTTGCTACCCTGAGAAATATCAAAACGGTCACACTGATCTCCACCCTAGAACAAAAAAGAATTCAGTTTGTGATTTTGACACAAATAACTCTTTTTTTTTAGAGTTTAGCAACAACCCGCGCATTTGTGACAATCAAAATTTTAAGAAATTCGGTTGGCTAGACAAATAATGTTGTTGTCGGAAAATATATTCGATACCAATAAACGAAAATTCGGTTCGGCCAACCCAGAAAATCGGTTCCAACAATGGGATAGGAACTTTTCCTGCAACAGTTGTAATTCGTTTGGCATATATTTATATTGCTGTTGGGACCGCTAAACTGGTGACCCTAGACGCATAAAAGCACACTATAATACTATTTCTCCCAAGTTAAATTTAAAACACAATTTAAGACACAATTTAAAACCTGCAACAAACATAGTGATATTCACGAAATTTTAACGACGGGGAAACATCTTAATAAAATTGATAGCAAAATTATCAATATTTCGGACAGTGGCTACTTCACCTACAAGTTACATTTGCTCGATTTCTTCATAAAACGCCTGTCATATAAGGCTTCGAAATTAATCGCCGCCAAATTCATCACCATTACTCCTACATTGGATTGAACAAGTAATCGTCAACTCATCGAATGAATCAATCAACAGCGAATCACATCACCAATCAAAAGAAGTTACACAGCATCAAACACACCAAGGACCATCAAGTATAAAAAAAAATTTTTTTCTTTTAATTATATACATGCATACTTCCTAAAACCTTACATACATTTTTTTTAATACAAAATTTTTTTACGTCAACTAAACATTCATAAATAATAATCACAATATTTTATATAAAACTAGCCGCGTACCGCGGCTACGCTCGCTTCGCTTACGTTGTTCCATCGCTCCTGTTACTCCCGTTGCTCCCGTTTCTCCCGTTGATCCATTGCTCCTGTTTCTCCCGTTGATCCATTGCTCCTATTTCTCCGTTGCTCCCATTTCTCCCGTTGATCCGTTGCTCCTGTTTCTCACGATGCTCTTGTTACTCCCGTTGCTACCATTTCTCCCGTTACTCCCATTTCTTGCTCCCGTTACTCCATCCTCCATCCCCCATCTCCAATCCACCATCCTCTATCCTACATCCTCTATCCACCATCCACAATTTTCCATCCACCATCCACCATCTACCATCCCCATCCACCATCCTCCATCCACCGTCCTCCATCTTTCATCCGCCATCCTCCATCTTCCATCATCCATCCTCTATCCACCATCCACCATCCTCCATCCTCTATCCACCATCCTCTATCCACCATCCACCATCCTCCATCTATCATCCCCCATTCTCTATCCTCCTTCCTCTATCCACCATTCTCCGCCCACCATCCACCATCCACCATCTTCTAACCTCCATCCTCTATCCACCATCCTTCACCCACCATCTCCCATCCTCCATCCACCATCCTCTATCCACCATCCTCCATCTACCATCCCCCAAACTCCATCATCCATCCTCCATTCTCTATCCACCATCCTCCATCTTCCATCCTCCATATTCCATCTTCCATCCACTATCCTCTTATACCATTTAGTAATAGGAATAGGCATAACTAATACACCGAAAACGAACTGCCGCTAAATCATATGAAAAACACTCAAATGTTGAAATAACTCCATCATCCATCATCCATCCTCCATCCTCTATCCACCATCCTCCATATTCCATCTTCCATCCACTATCCTCTTATACCATTTTGTAATAGGAATAGGCATAACTAATACGCTAAAAACGAACTGCCGCTAAATCATATGAAAAACGCTCAAATGTTGAAATAACTCGCGAACCACCAACTGTTAAATAATTTTGTTAACGCAGAAACCATCGAGGGCGTACCCTCAACAAATCACCAAAGTTTCATCGCAATTGGATGAGTGGTTTAGGAGCCTATACAAGACAAACCGACAAACAGACAGACAAACATTCATTTTTATATATAGAGATTTCCAATAAATAAAATTCATAATGATAAAATAAACGTCACCGCTAAACGGAATCTTAAACTGTTATCCGCAAAAACGGAAATACCGCATGTAAAAGTGAAGGTGGAATTCAACGCGAACAAGTTACATTCACACAAATAAAAGTTATTCAACTAAAATACTGCGAAACTGTTGAAACAATCACAGGATTCTTACATATTTCTCTTTAAATATTGCAATAATATTTTTTTTTCCTGATTGAAATTTCGTGAATTTTTTTTTAAAGGCAGATTTTTTTTTTGCTCAGCATAGGTTTCTATTATACGAGTAGTTTCAAATTGTGAAATAAATAGGGACAACTTCAAACCTTACTCACCTGAATTGTTGATACGATATTTCGTTACAACGTCTTATTAATAAAATTTTAACTTACTAGTCAATAACCATAAACATTTTAAAATAAATTTTATACGATCGTTGGTTTCAGTCTATACGTCAGACATACCATCCCAAATGCAAATTTAAATCATTTAAAAAAAAATTTTTTTTTAATGCCGTTCGCTATGGATGACGAAAAAATTAAGAATACAACCACCACAAACGCCCAACAAACGGAACCACCCACCAATAACAACCCAACAAACACAGTAAACTCTTTTTTTTTAATGCCTCAGAGCTTTCTGTAAAACTACCACTCTTCTGGTCAAAATCTCCAGCAGTGTGGTTCATACAAGTGGAAGCGCAATTTTCGATAGGAAAAATAAAAAAAGACGTAAACAAATACAATCACGTTATTGCAACTCTTCCACAGGAAGTGATCGAAAGCGTAATCGACATTCTCCAAAACCCCCCCGAATCAGATCTGTACTCTCATCTCAAAACAACCTTAATTAGCAGACACTCTCTAAGTGAAGAAAAACAGTTCGAAAAAATTCTGAGCAACGAAGAATTAGGCGACCGCCAACCATCCGAGTTCTATAGATACCTATTACAGCTAGCAGAAGTAAAATTGCTTTGATAGCTCGACATGTCTAAAAGTTTTAACGAAATTTGTGAAAATGTGGATTCACGGACATTTTTTTTACTCAACCTCTGAACGCCAATAAAAATCTGAACTTTTTTTTTGCTTTAATTACTCTAATAGTACATCTACATATACACACTAAGTTTCAACTTTCTAGCATAAGCCGTTTCTGAGATATAAAGAACCACCCCTCTCCCCCGTACCTTGATACCCCTATCAACAATTTTATTTTTCTAGGATGTCTCCATAGTGTTTCTATATAATCCTAAATTTTTAGCTTTCTATTCATTACGGTTTTCGAGAAATAAAAATCAGAATGTTTTCCTTTGTTTCCCTACTAGAAGTTTACCGACCCCAACTC
Source organism: Beris morrisii (assembly GCA_951812415.1). Taxonomy (NCBI): domain Eukaryota; kingdom Metazoa; phylum Arthropoda; class Insecta; order Diptera; family Stratiomyidae; genus Beris; species Beris morrisii. Next base: position 73,673,161 of record OX638312.1, on the reverse strand, counting down.
CTGTAAAATTTTCGAGATCATATCTAATACGGTTTCTGAGATATAAAAATGACATTTTTTGAGAAATTGCTATCCCCCACTTTCGTGCTCCACCTCCCCCCTCAAAATATTTAGTTTCGGTAGACTCCTCTTGTGTGATCCCATATACAGAAACTAAATTTTATCTTCCTGGTGTAATTGGTTCGAAACCCCCCCACACCGCACCTCCCCTCTTAAAAATGTTAGCCCTTGTCTAATCTTGAAGTATCCCTAAAAACAACAACAAAGTTTCAATCTTCTGACATCAGGAGATATCGATTTTAGAATGTTTCAATCCCGTCTTTCATGCGTTAAAGACTCATTGTTTCCCCCCCCACTTCAACACCCCTTAACCAATATCGACAATATTTTTGCAATTGAGTCCATTATCATAGTACTACATAAGTTCCAAGTTTCAGCCTCCTAGCATAAGTGGTTCCTGAGATCTAGAAACCAAAATTTTTCGTCTAAAACGCTCCCCTCTCCTCTCCCCTTGTACCCCCACCCCTCAAAAATATACCAGTCGTAGGGGTTCATCCAATCTACCCACCGTAAAAATTTTAATTGAATATCTCAACGGGTTTGGGAGCTACGCGCTTTCAAACGATTTTGCGTACGGCGTACAGCGGACGGCGGACGGCGTACGGCGGACAGACGGACATTTTTTTTTTTTTTGCTTTTTTGGGGTTTACTAGTCCTAAAACGTGTAAATACAAAATTTCAGGGTAGCAAACTTTTTTGAAATTTCAGGTCGATCACAATACGTTATTATTAAAAAATAATAAAGTAAAATTGTGGATGCGGCAACTGCCTCATTCAATCGCCATCGCTCTAATTCCCCAGAGCGATAAAAACATAAGCGAATTAATAGCACTAGCGGACAGGATCTGGCCTTGCCGAACTCACACCTTGTTTCCGCAGTCAAATTAGCATCAGACGCTGCCGAAACCACACAAAGTTTACACTCTGAGATTAGAGAACTTAGAGCTAGAGATGGGTAACTCAGATCTGAGCCGGCTCAATGAACCGGCTCAAGCAGAAGATCCAACTGAGCCGGTTCAACGAATCTGAGCCGGTTCAACGGATCTTTACGGTTCAACGGTTCAACAGATCTCGACGGTTCAACAGATCTGCACGGCTCAGCAGATCTTTACGGATCTTTGCGGTTCGCGGATCTCGACGGCTCAACAGATCTTTACGGATCTTTGCGGTTCGCGGATCTCGACGGCTCAACAGATCTTTACGGATCTTTGCGGTTCGCGGATCTCGACGGCTCAACAGATCTTGACGGATCTTTGCGGTTCGCGGATCATCACGGCTCCTGTATCTTTAAGGTTCGCGGATGATGGAGGATGGAGGATGGAGGATGGAGGATGGAGGATGGAGGATGGAGGATGGAGGATGGAGGATGGAGGATGGAGGATGGAGGATGGAGGATGGAGGATGGAGGATGGAGGATGGAGGATGGAGGATGGAGGATGGAGGATGGAGGATGGAGGATGGAGGATGGAGGATGGAGGATGGAGGATGGAGGATGGAGGATGGAGGATGGAGGATGGAGGATGGAGGATGGAGGATGGAGGATGGAGGATGGAGGATGGAGGATGGAGGATGGAGGATGGAGGATGGAGGATGGAGGATGGAGGATGGAGGATGGAGGATGGAGGATGGAGGATGGAGGATGGAGGATGGAGGATGGAGGATGGAGGATGGAGGATGGAGGATGGAGGATGGAGGATGGAGGATGGAGGATGGAGGATGGAGGATGGAGGATGGAGGATGGAGGATGGAGGATTGAGGATGGAGAATGGAGGATGGAGGATGGAGGATGGAGAATGGAGGATGGAGGATGGAGGATGGAGGATGGAGGATGGAGGATGGAGGATGGAGGATGGAGGATGGAGGATGGAGGATGGAGGATGGAGGATGGAGGATGGAGGATGGAGGATGGAGGATGGAGGATGGAGGATGGAGGATGGAGGATGGAGGATGGAGGATGGAGGATGGAGGATGGAGGATGGAGGATGGCTGATGGAGGACGAATGATGGTGGATGGAGGGTGGAGGATGGAGGATGGAGGATGGAGGATGGAGGATGGAGGATGGAGGATGGAGGATGGAGGATGGAGGATGGAGGATGGAGGATGGAGGATGGAGGATGGAGGATGGAGGATGGAGGATGGAGGATGGAGGATGGAGGATGGAGGATGGAGGATGGAGGATGGAGGATGGAGGATGGAGGATGGAGGATGGAGGATGGAGGATGGAGGATGGCTGATGGAGGACGAATGATGGTGGATGGAGGATGGAGGATGGAGGATGGAGGATGGAGGATGGAGGATGGAGGATGGAGGATGGAGGATGGAGGATGGAGGATGGAGGATGGAGGATGGAGTATGGAGTATGGAGGATGGAGGATGGAGGATGGAGGATGAATAATGGTGGATGGAGGATGGAAGACGGAGGATGGAGGATTGAGGATGCAGGATGGAGGATAGAGGATGGCGGATGGAGGATTGAGGATTGAGGATTGAGGATGGATGATGGAGGATGGAGGATTGATGATTGATGATTGATGATTGATGATTGATGATTGATGATTGATGATTGATGATTGATGATTGATGATTGATGATTGATGATTGATGATTGATGATTGATGATTGATGATTGATGATTGATGATTGATGATTGATGATTGATGATTGATGATTGATGATTGATGATTGATGATTGATGATTGATGATTGATGATTGATGATTGATGATTGATGATTGATGATTGATGATTGATGATTGATGATTGATGATTGATGATTGATGATTGATGATTGATGATTGATGATTGATGATTGATGATTGATGATTGATGATTGATGATTGATGATTGATGATTGATGATTGATGATTGATGATTGATGATTGATGATTGATGATTGATGATTGATGATTGATGATTGATGATTGATGATTGATGATTGATGATTGACGATTGATGATTGATGATTGATGATTGATGATTGATGATTGATGATTGATGATTGATGATTGATAATTGATGATTGATGATTGATGATTGATGATTGATGATTGATGATTGATGATTGATGATTGATGATTGATGATTGATGATTGATGATTGATGATTGATGATTGATGATTGATGATTGATGATTGATGATTGATGATTGATGATTGATGATTGATGATTGATGATTGATGATTGATGATTGATGATTGATGATTGATGATTGATGATTGATGATTGATGATTGATGATTGATGATTGATGATTGATGATTGATGATTGATGATTGATGATTGATGATTGATGATTGATGATTGATGATTGATGATTGATGATTGATGATTGATGATTGATGATTGATGATTGATGATTGATGATTGATGATTGATGATTGATGATTGATGATTGATGATTGATGATTGATGATTGATGATTGATGATTGATGATTGATGATTGATGATTGATGATTGATGATTGATGATTGATGATTGATGATTGATGATTGATGATTGATGATTGATGATTGATGATTGATGATTGATGATTGATGATTGATGATTGATGATTGATGATTGATGATTGATGATTGATGATTGATGATTGATGATTGATGATTGATGATTGATGATTGATGATTGATGATTGATGATTGATGATTGATGATTGATGATTGATGATTGATGATTGATGATTGATGATTGATGATTGATGATTGATGATTGATGATTGATGATTGATGATTGATGATTGATGATTGATGATTGATGATTGATGATTGATGATTGATGATTGATGATTGATGATTGATGATTGATGATTGATGATTGATGATTGATGATTGATGATTGATGATTGATGATTGATGATTGATGATTGATGATTGATGATTGATGATTGATGATTGATGATTGATGATTGATGATTGATGATTGATGATTGATGATTGATGATTGATGATTGATGATTGATGATTGATGATTGATGATTGATGATTGATGATTGATGATTGATGATTGATGATTGATGATTGATGATTGATGATTGATGATTGATGATTGATGATTGATGATTGATGATTGATGATTGATGATTGATGATTGATGATTGATGATTGATGATTGATGATTGATGATTGATGATTGATGATTGATGATTGATGATTGATGATTGATGATTGATGATTGATGATTGATGATTGATGATTGATGATTGAAGTTTGATGATTGAAGTTTGATGATTGAAGTTTGATGATTGAAGTTTGAAGATTGAAGATTGTAGATTGAAGATTGAAAATTGAAGATTGAAGTTTGATGCTTAAAAATTGCAGATTGAAGATTGAAGATTGAATATTGAAAATTGAATATTGAAAATTGAAGATTGAAGATTGAAAATTGAAGATTGAAGATGGAATATTAAAGATTAAAGATTATAAATTGAAAAGAGGAGATGGAAGATATATTTAGGAAAAAGTATTACTGGACACCAAAACTCCAAAATGAAAATTTACATTTTTCATTAATGGTATTTTCACTTTAAGTCAATTTCAATTTGTTTTACTCCCCGCTCGATTCGAAATTAAAAGATATCGCTATCTCAAAATTTGCAGGGCTAAAGGGATTAAAACTCACTTTTCGCGTTCATGTTAGGCTGACGTGCGCTTCGCTCTTGCCATAGAAATATTTTCACTTTAGTTTAATATTCTATGTCTTTTAAAGAAACTCATTTATTTCTACTTTGGAACCTTTTCAATTATTTTTCCAACGATATTCTCGTATATTGAGGAAATAAGTCAATAATTGTAACTTATTTACTAAATTTTAGGGAATACACTCTTCGAAAGGTTAAAAATAATTAAGTATGTAAGAGGCTTTGAGATAAAATCTTTTAATATTTTTAGACATTCAATTGTTATGCCGTCAAATCCAGGACTAGAGCCAACATTTTTTAAAACTAGTTTCCTATTATTTCCCGCAATACCCAGCACTGCCTTAAAATAATCAACTTTGAGTATTTTCATTAAAGCTCATAATTTATTCACAATTTTTTTTTTTTAAATTAGTTTTCGGTTTTTCAATATTCATATGCAGTCCCCTTGTACGGCAGTGCAAAAGATCCACCTGGATCTTTTGAACCGGCTCAAAGAACCGGTTCAATGAAAAGAACGAGATCCGGTGAACCGGCTCATTGAAAAGATCCGAATTTCCCATCTCTACTTAGAGCAACAATCGACGCACAAAAATTGATCATTTCCCAACGTTATAGTAGGTCAAGGGATCGATCCAATTCTAAAAAATAAATTCCGATCGACAAGTAGGGATGAAATTTCCTGGTACCACACAAAATTTGAATCCGACTCAAAAAAGTGTCAATCCCCTTGCTCCTTTAACAAAAGTACTCCCACCAAAGACATTAAGAATAGTAAAAAAAAACTAAGTCCGCCAACTGTTGTAACGGCAGACAGTAGCAGGCAAAACATAATACCTCGCCGTCTTTTCGTAAGAGATAGTAACAACAATATTAGTTTTCTAGTCGATACCGGGGCAGAAGTATCAATCATACCACACAGTAAATATCATCAAACTAATCAAAATATAAACCTTGTGCTAACCGCCGCTAATGGTACCCCAATTAAAACATTTGGTACTAAACTACCTATACTAAAACTAAATATCGGCTTATGGCGAGATTTCGTGCACCCCTTCATTGTACGTCCGCCCAGCTGGCCCCCCCACTTCATCGAAACTTAATGAAAAATTTACAGAATTATGCGCTATTTATGCGCTCTCCAAAACACCAAGAAAAAATTTTTGCGCTACTTTCGTTTAGTAAGGATAAATCATTTAAAGGTGGGGGGGCTGAGTAGACGGCAAGCTAGCCCCCCCACCCCTAAAATATGAAATATTTGAAAAAATAAATAGACAGAAATTATGCGCTATTTATGCGCTCTCAGAATTCATTACAACTGATTTTTGCGCTATGTCCTTTCAAGGACCTCCCATACAACTCGCAGGTCGAGATTCTCCAAAAGCAAAAATTTCACCAAATAACTATACCGGCTGAACCTATGATTTATGCGCTCTCAAAATCCGCTATTCGCGATTTTCGCACTGCGTCCTGTCAAGGACCTCCCATACAAAGTGGCAATTCCGAAACAGTAAAACAGAAATGCCTACTCGACCAATGGGAAATCGCACACTTCATCCAAACTTAATGAAAAAATTACAGAATAATGCGCGATTTATGCGCTCTCCAAAACACCAAGAAAAAATGTTTGCGCTCCTTTCGTTTAGTAAGGATAAATCATTTAAAGGTGGGGGGGCTGAGTAGACGGCAAGCCCCCCACCCCTAAAATATGAAATAATTGAAAAAATAAATACACAAGAATTATGCGCTATTTATGCGCTCTCAGAATTCATTACAACTGATTTTTGCGCTATGTCCTTTGAAGGACCTCCCATACAACTCGCAGGTCGAGATTCGCCAAAACCAAAAAATTTCATCAAATAGCTATACCAGCTGAATCTATGATTTATGCGCTCTCAAAATCCGCTATTCGCGATTTTCGCACTGCGTCCTGTCAAGGACCTCCCATACAAATTGGCAATTCCGAAACAGTAAAACAGAAATGCCTACTCGACCAATGGGAAATCGCACACTTCATCCAAACTTAATGAAAAAATTACAGAATCATGCGCTATTTATGCGCTCTCCAAAACACCAAGAAAAAATGTTTGCGCTCCTTTCGTTTAGTAAGGATAAATCATTTAAAGGTGGGGGGGCTGAGTAGACGGCAAGCCCTCCACCCCTAAAATATGAAATAATTGAAAAAATAAATACACAAGAATTATGCGCTATTTATGCGCTCTCAGAATTCATTACAACTGATTTTTGCGCTATGTCCTTTCAAGGACCTCCCATACAACTCGCAGGTCGAGATTCTCCAAAAGCAAAAATTTCACCAAATAACTATACCAGCTGAATCTATGATTTATGCGCTCTCAAAATCCGCTATTCGCGATTTTCGCACTGCGTCCTGTCAAGGACCTCCCATACAAATTGGCAATTCCGAAACAGTGAAACAGAAATGCCTACTCGACCAATGGGAAATCGCACACTTCATCCAAACTTAATGAAAAAATTACAGAATCATGCGCTATTTATGCGCTCTCCAAAACACCAAGAAAAAATTTTTGCGCTCCTTTCGTTTAGTAAGGATAAATCATTTAAAGGTGGGGGGGCTGAGTAGACGGCAAGCCCCCCACCCCTAAAATATGAAATAATTGAAAAAATAAATACACAGGAGTTATGCGCTATTTATGCGCTCTCAGAATTCATTACAACTGATTTTTGCGCTATGTCCTTTCAAGGACCTCCCATACAACTCGCAGGTCGAGATTCTCCAAAAGCAATAATTTCACCAAATAACTATACCAGCTGAATCTATGATTTATGCGCTCTCAAAATCCGCTATTCGCGATTTTCGCACTGCGTCCTGTCAAGGACCTCCCATACAAATCGTCAATTCCGAAACAGTAAAACAGAAATGCCTACTCGACCAATGGGAAATCGCACACTTCATCCAAACTTAATGAAAAAATTACAGAATCATGCGCTATTTATGCGCTCACCAAAACACCAAGAAAAAATTTTTGCGCTCCTTTCGTTTAGTAAGGATAAATCATTTAAAGGTGGGGGGGCTGAGTAGACGGCAAGCCCCCCACCCCTAAAATATGAAATAATTGAAAAAATAAATACACAGGAATTATGCGCTATTTATGCGCTCTCAGAATTCATTACAACTGATTTTTGCGCTATGTCCTTTCAAGGACCTCCCATACAACTCGCAGGTCGAGATTCTCCAAAAGCAAAAATTTCACCAAATAACTATACCAGCTGAATCTATGATTTATGCGCTCTCAAAATCCGCTATTCGCGATTTTCGCACTGCGTCCTGTCAAGGACCTCCCATACAAATTGGCAATTCCGAAACAGTGAAACAGAAATGCCTACTCGACCAATGGGAAATCGCACACTTCATCCAAACTTAATGAAAAAATTACAGAATCATGCGCTATTTATGCGCTCTCCAAAACACCAAGAAAAAATTTTTGCGCTCCTTTCGTTTAGTAAGGATAAATCATTTAAAGGTGGGGGGGCTGAGTAGACGGCAAGCCCCCCACCCCTAAAATATGAAATAATTGAAAAAATAAATACACAGGAATTATGCGCTATTTATGCGCTCTCAGAATTCATTACAACTGATTTTTGCGCTATGTCCTTTCAAGGACCTCCCATACAACTCGCAGGTCGAGATTCTCCAAAAGCAATAATTTCACCAAATAACTATACCAGCTGAATCTATGATTTATGCGCTCTCAAAATCCGCTATTCGCGATTTTCGCACTGCGTCCTGTCAAGGACCTCCCATACAAATCGTCAATTCCGAAACAGTAAAACAGAAATGCCTACTCGACCAATGCAAAATCGCACCAAATAATCACGCACGAAAATAATCATTTTGATATTTGAATAACGCAATAGTAATAATGCCATATTCGATATCTAAATTGATCCAAGAATCATAAAGTTGCGCCCGATTTGTTGGGAGATATGTGTTTTCAATTTAAACCCTCGTTAATAGTAAAATCCTACTCTTCTGAAAATTTGTCAACCATGGCAAAAATCTCGCGGACGCCCATGTAAAGCGGACTATCCATGCATTCGTTCTTCGTGTTTGAAAGCAACGTGTTGTTGTTCGTGTAGTCATTTTCGTATGTAGAGTAGTGCGTGGCTCGATGGGACATCATCGGGTCGATCGATTGTATAGGGTATCGATGAAACGAAACTGAATATGATGGTAATATTTATTTGATCTTATCTGTATCAATTTTTCATTGACGCCATTTTAAAATACAATGAAGAACATCGAATAAATAATGTATTTGTCCACTGTTTGACGAGCTCAACGTTTGAAAATTAGATTGGCGATTTTAGAACGTTTTGTTATAGGTTCTTAGTTGTTGAGTAATATGTATGTATATATGAAATACGTTTTTTGAAGTGCTCGATACATTTGAGACTTGTACTCCTTACATTATATTATTTTATTACCTTATAAATTATTATTTAAAAATTTTTTTTTATCGATGTCATGTTTCTATTTTGATAGTTTTTTTTCTGATATTGGTGTATGGTAAATGAATTACAAATACAATGGTAGTTTTTTGGTTCTGATGTCAATGTTTAGGTTGCAAGGAAATTATTTTACTTCCCCGCGTTTAGAAGTCGGCTAGATAAAAATCTATCCTGTCTCTAGGGATGGTGTCTCGATGCAATATCGATCCACCAATGGGAAAAAGGAATAACCAAAAAAACAACTGTAACGCACAATTCAACGCACACCACAAAAATATCAATTTCTACGTTTTTCGTACTTAACACAAGAAAACAACTGATCTTAACGTTTTGATGATTTAATTATGACTGACTAATTATCTTAAAACTAAAATTAACAATGCTATGGTTTTGTGTTTTGTGGTGTCAGCATTATCTCACGGCAACAGACACATGCCGTGAGAAATGCTGACACCTGGTCTATGCACAAACATTCCTCTTGCGAACAATTTTCTCTGTCTTTGGAAACCGGACACATTTGGGGTACTCGTATGTCCGCAAGAAGAACATTTGTGCCGACATAGACGTGCTATAATTTCATATGATAAATAACCTCATGCGATACGAATTCAACGTATCACATGAAATTATTTATCACATGACTTTTTTATTGATTTACCTATTGATGACGTTAGACAGTCAATATATATGAATTATTTATTTATTTATTTAAGGACTCAATGAACAGAAAGTTTAAAAAAATTCCAATTATACATGTAGCCAAGTGATAAAAAAATAAAATAAAAACAAAATAATTTTTTTATAATAATAGTTCTTTATTTGTGGTCAAGTACAATTGAGATTCATATTAAAATAGAAAAATATAAATGAAGAAAAATGAAAATTAAATAGAATTAAATATAGTTATTTAATAGACAACGTGAATCTTAAATACAACTTGAATGAAGTCGTGAAAACTAAGGCAAGATTGATTGAATATGCGAGGCAGCCTAAGTAAAGGAGAGTGGAAATATACGTTTAGCCGCGCATATGGTAGAATGAATAGAATTTGTGATCTGGTATTACATACATTAGTACGCAATTGAAGTTCACTTTGAAGATTAGTGTTAAATACAAAATTTACTTTAAATAAAAATACCATGTCCAAATATAGTCTTCTGTCCTTTAAACGTGATAGGCCAAGTAACTCTAATCGACTTTCATAGCAAATGTCAGATAAATTGAGCCTTCGGAAAACAGATTTTGTAAAACGTCGTTGTACTGATTCCAATGCAGTCACAAGAAATTGGTAGTTAGGCTTCCACACAACAGAACAATACTCCAGACGAGATCGAACCAGACTATTAAACAAATACGTGTAAACATGTATATTATGGAATGGATGAGCAGTTCTCAATATAAAACCACATAATCTAAATGCATGTTTGCAGACTTTGACTATGTGCTGATCAAACTTTAATCTGTTGTCAAACATTACCCCTACATCCTTTCTGCAAGAGACTTCAACGAGGAGAGCATTATCAACGTGGTAATCAAAGATAAGGCAACAATCCTTATTTGTGTATATCATTTTAAAACATTTCTGAGTGTTCAAACGGAGGTTATTCTGCATGCACCAATAATTTAATTTATTAATGTCATCTTGTAGAATTTTACAGTCAGAAATAGATTTCACGACTCTGAATAATTTGAGATCATCGGCATACATTAAATGATCAGACTGAAAACCCGTAAGAAGATCATTCACAAACAAAACGAAAAGTAGGGGACCAAGGTAGAGCCTTGGGGAACACCGGACGATGCAAAGTATGGATTGGATTGAGCTCCATTAAATATGACGTATTGTTTACGACCACTTAAGTACGAAGAGAACCATTGCAACAAAGCAGCATCTATTTCAAACGATTGCAGTTTATTAAGCAGTATAGAGTGGTCAACACTGTCAAAGGCTTTAGAAAAGTCAGTATAAATCGTGTGGACAGAAAAACGATTTTCGAGCGCACATGAGACTGTGTTTGAGAAGGAAACAAGATTCGTCTCCTGATATAAGAGAGCTGACTCGTGGAAAAATGAATTCATGTAGTAACTTTTCAAATATTTTTGAGAAGCAAGAAGGTAGACAGATTGGACGGTAATTTTCAACCTTTTGCTTTTCACCCTTCTTAAAGATAGGAATAACGTAAGAGTCCTTCCATTGAGTGGGGAAAATTCCTTCTGTGAGGGACATAGTGAAAAGTTTCGCCAAAGATTCAGCTAGGAAAATGTTTGGAATTTAGGTTGTCCACATATGAACGAAAACCTTTCTTTATTTCCCTCTTTAGCTGCTTTCTAATATCAGCAAAACGGGATGCGTTTACAGGATTACGGTTCTTAAGAAAAGTTCTCCGTGCCTTGTTTTTTTTTGTATACTAACTTAATAATGACATTATTGAATAATTGAGGAAAGGAACTGCGTTTCGTGGAGTAGAACGGAACACGCTCAGAAATGATTGAGTTTAAAGAACTGTAAAAGCAGTCAACAGAAGAAACAACGGATAGTTAAACGATTTCTTTAGTTATAGTGAGTTCCATAAATTAAGTTGGGACATTTTTACAGAATTTTTGTATGGCAACTACATGAAGGACTTACGGGATATTTTTCGCGACTATTATAAAATCAACGTATACAAAATTTCAAAGTCGTAACTTAAAGCGTTCTAAAGTTATCGTTCAATATTGGTGAACACGTGTTTTAAGAACTTTTGTATGACAGCTACCCGAAGGGATTGCGCTAATTCATGAAATCAGTCTTGCTTTTGATATAAAACTAATTCCTGTAAAATTTTGAATCCCAGCTTTAACTCGTACTAGAGTTATAGTGGATTCTGTAACTTGTATACATTTTTGAAGGACTTTTGTAGGCTGCTACACGAAGGACTCATTCGATTTGCATCATAACGAACTTTAGTTTCAAACATTGTAAACTTTAAGTATTCAAAATTTCAAGCTCCTAACTTGAAGCATTCGAGCAATAATTGTGAATACGTGTTTTAAGGACTCTTGTATGGGAGGTACCCGAAGGAGTGGAAGGATATCGCCCATTAACGAACTTAGCCTTACTTTAACACAAGAATATAAAAACAATGCTGTTGGACACTTTACTGCAGCAAGCCGCCATAAAAACAACTGGGTGGAGTATGATGACTGCAAGACGAAAGCAACTTCCTACCAATTATAAGGCCAATATCCAAATTGCACTCTAAAGTTTATAGTTAATTTACGATTATCTTATGTTTGTTTGTTTTATGTTGAGTACAAATTGAATTTTTATGTCTAGTTAAAATATATTAATTTATCAGTTAAATGAATGAATCTCAATTTAATTTTTTTATGAGAATGTAAATAAAAATACTAAATTCATTAATTTTGTTTATGACAGTTAATATAAGTGTGTTTTATTAGATTTTCAAAACTAAAGGTAATAAGTAAAATACATTCCTATATCATAAAAATCCATGGCACTTAAAATCATCAGTCTTATTTTCAAACGTTGAGCTCATCAAACAGTGAACAAATACATTATTTATTCGATGTTCTTCATTGTATTTTAAAATGGCGTCAATGAAAAATTGATACAGATAAGATCAAATAAATATTACCATCATATTCAGTTTCATCTCATCGATACCCTATACAATCGATCGACCCGATGATGTCCCATCAGTGTGACCGTTTTGATATTTCTCAGAGTAGCAAATTTGGGTAGCAATTCTTAGCTTGGGTAGCAAAAATATTTTCTTATACTTCTTTTAATTAAATGGAACTAGTTACGTCATTACATGCTTATCTGTTAATCATAACACTGTATATCTATTACAAATTTAAAATGTTTAAAGAAAAAATAATATTTTAAAGTGTGAACATTTATTTAGGAAAATCAAAATTCACACAAAATGCACATTGTGCCCTTCGGTCGAACGAGTAATAGATTCGAAAAAGATGCTTAATTCAATTACGATTATGTATGCGGTATGCGCTACCACTATACTATATTTCTCAGTACAATAATATTAGACAGCTATCGATAGTACGCGATTTCGAATGCAAGACCAGAGGCGTGCATGAATTTTACATTTGAGTCGTCCGGTTGCAAAACCAGCCATTCGACTATTTTTTTGATTTTAAGGTTTCGGTATCCCTGGATTCGTCTCGTCTCAGGCTACAATTTTAAAACTGAGCATAAAAACCAGTCCTAAACCTTTAAAAATTAGGTTGGAAAAACCCAGTTAGGTGCAAAATCAGCCAGATTTCTTTGATTTTGGTTTCAAAAGCTGACCTATTTTATCAGTTGCGAAACCAGCCTTATTTTTACTTAACACAATGATGACTAGTTTGGGTGCAAAACCAGACATATATTTTCTTATTTTTCTTGATACAACACTGTTTTAGACTATTATAAACTATTTTAAAAGACTTTTTTGTTATAGTTTGGTAATGGTAGTTGATATAACCTTGCATAATCATTGATTTGAGTTTTTTCCGTGTTTCGTTTGTGTTTTAAGGTTGTGAAAATGGAGGAAAATATTGAATTTATTATTTTAGAGACAGATTTACAGTTTTTAGTGATAATCAGGTCAAGGAACAACAAGAAATAGAACATCAGCTCGAGAAACAACAAGGAATAGATAATCAGGTGGAGAAACAACAAGGAATTCAATAAACTACAAAGTCCAGGAAATGAAAACGTCAACCGAAAGAATGGAAGAGAAACATTGCAAAGCAACACCGTTGCAAAACCAGTCATATTTGCATTTCTGGTGCAGAACCAGCCATATCTAGATTCAAAACTATAATATCTTATTCATTTAATAAGCATAATATCAAAGCTTTGGCAGGCCAACAAAGAATATTTTTGTGATTTTTTTTAAAAAAAAAGTATAAGGATATCTTGCCTAGAAGCTGCATAATCGGTTTTTGCCATTTTGCCACAAGTTTGTTGAAACAAATATGGCTGGTTTTGCAACTGGACGACTCATTAGATAGTCAAATCATATTTTTGGCGTACACAAGTTTTATAACGGCTAATTTTACCAGGGTAGCAAATTTAGACATGTAGTAACATAGTAGCAAAAAATTGTCAATAGTAGCATTTTGCTACCTTCGTAGCACTTGTGGTCACACTGTGTCCCATCGAGCCACGCACTACTCTACATACGAAAATGACTACACGAACAACAATCTTACTATTGCGTTATTCAAATATCAAAATGATTATTTTCGTGCGTGATTATTTGGTGCGATTTTGCATTGGTCGAGTAGGCATTTCTGTTTTACTGTTTCGGAATTGACGATTTGTATGGGAGGTCCTTGACAGGACGCAGTGCGAAAATCGCGAATAGCGGATTTTGAGAGCGCATAAATCATAGATTCAGCTGGTATAGCTATTTGATGAAATTTTTTGGTTTTGGAGAATCTCGACCTGCGAGTTGTATGGGAGGTCCTTGAAAGGACATAGCGCAAAAATCAGTTGTAATGAATTCTGAGAGCGCATAAATAGCGCATAATTCTTGTGTATTTATTTTTTCAATTATTTCATATTTTAGGGGTGGGGGACTTGCCGTCTACTCAGCCCCCCCACCTTTAAATGATTTATCCTTACTAAACGAAAGGAGCGCAAACATTTTTTCTTGGTGTTTTGGAGAGCGCATTAATAGCGCATGATTCTGTAATTTTTTCATTAAGTTTGGATGAAGTGTGCGATTTCCCATTGGTCGAGTAGGCATTTCTGTTTTACTGTTTCGGAATTGCCAATTTGTATGGAAGGTCCTTGACAGGACGCAGTGCGAAAATCGCGAATATCGGATTTTGAGAGCGCATAAATCATAGATTCAGCTGGTATAGCTATTTGGTGAAATTTTTGCTTTTGGAGAATCTCGACCTGCGAGTTGTATGGGAGGTCCTTGAAAGGACATAGCGCAAAAATCAGTTGTAATGAATTCTGAGAGCGCATAAATAGCGCATAATTCCTGTGTATTTATTTTTGCAATTATTTCATATTTTAGGGGTGGGGGGCTTGCCGTCTACTCAGCCCCCCCACCTTTAAATGATTTATCCTTACTAAACGAAAGGAGCGCAAACATTTTTTCTTGGTGTTTTGGAGAGCGCATAAATAGCGCATGATTCTGTAATTTTTTCATTAAGTTTGGATGAAGTGTGCGATTTCCCATTGGTCGAGTAGGCATTTCTGTTTTACTGTTTCGGAATTGCCAATTTGTATGGGAGGTCCTTGACAGGACGCAGTGCGAAAATCGCGAATATCGGATTTTGAGAGCGCATAAATCATAGATTCAGCTGGTATAGCTATTTGATGAAATTTTTTGGTTTTGGAGAATCTCGACCTGCGAGTTGTATGGGAGGTCCTTGAAAGGACATAGCGCAAAAATCAGTTGTAATGAATTCTGAGAGCGCATAAATAGCGCATAATTCCTGTGTATTTATTTTTTCAATTATTTCATATTTTAGGGGTGGGGGGCTTGCCGTCTACTCAGCAACCCCACCTTTAAATGATTTATCCTTACTAAACGAAAGAAGCGCAAACATTTTTTCTTGGTGTTTTGGAGAGCGCATAAATAGCGCATGATTCTGTAATTTTTTCATTAAGTTTGGATGAAGTGTGCGATTTCCCATTGGTCGAGTAGGCATTTCTGTTTTACTGTTTCGGAATTGCCAATTTGTGTGGGAGGTCCTTGACAGGACGCAGTGCGAAAATCGCGAATAGCGGATTTTGAGAGCGCATAAATCATAGATTCAGCTGGTATAGCTATTTGATGAAATTTTTTGGTTTTGGAGAATCTCGACCTGCGAGTTGTATGGGAGGTCCTTCAAAGGACATAGCGCAAAAATCAGTTGTAATGAATTCTGAGAGCGCATAAATAGCGCATAATTCCTGTGTATTTATTTTTTCAATTATTTCATATTTTAGGGGTGGGGGGCTTGCCGTCTACTCAGCCCCCCCACCTTTAAATGATTTATCCTTACTAAACGAAAGGAGCGCAAAAATTTTTTCTTGGTGTTTTGGAGAGCGCATAAATAGCGCATGATTCTGTAATTTTTTCATTAAGTTTGGATGAAGTGTGCGATTTCCCATTGGTCGAGTAGGCATTTCTGTTTTACTGTTTCGGAATTGACGATTTGTATGGGAGGTCCTTGACAGGACGCAGTACGAAAATCGCGAATAGCGGATTTTGAGAGCGCATAAATCATAGATTCAGCTGGTATAGTTATTTGGTGAAATTTTTGCTTTTGGAGAATCTCGACCTGCGAGTTGTATGGGAGGTCCTTGAAAGAACATAGCGCAAAAATCAGTTGTAATGAAATCTGAGAGCGCATAAATAGCGCATAATTCCTGTGTATTTATTTTTTCAATTATTTCATATTTTAGGGGTGGGGGGCTTGCCGTCTACTCAGCCCCCCCACCTTTAAATGATTTATCCTTACTAAACGAAAGGAGCGCAAACATTTTTTCTTGGTGTTTTGGAGAGCGCATAAATCGCGCATTATTCTGTAATTTTTTCATTAAGTTTGGATGAAGTGTGCGATTTCCCATTGGTCGAGTAGGCATTTCTGTTTTACTGTTTCGGAATTGCCACTTTGTATGGGAGGTCCTTGACAGGACGCAGTGCGAAAATCGCGAATAGCGGATTTTGAGAGCGCATAAATCATAGATTCAGCTGGTATAGCTATTTGATGAAATTTTTTGGTTTTGGAGAATCTCGACCTGCGAGTTGTATGGGAGGTCCTTGAAAGGACATAGCGCAAAAATCAGTTGTAATGAATTCTGAGAGCGCATAAATAGCGCATAATTCCTGTCTATTTATTTTTTCAAATATTTCATATTTTAGGGGTGGGGGGGCTAGCTTGCCGTCTACTCAGCCCCCCCACCTTTAAATGATTTATCCTTACTAAACGAAAGTAGCGCAAAAATGTTTTCTTGGTGTTTTGGAGAGCGCATAAATAGCGCATAATTCTGTAAATTTTTCATTAAGTTTCGATGAAGTGGGGGGGCCAGCTGGGCGGACGTCTTCATTGTAGCTTCCGTAAACAAAGCTATACTAGGTGCAGACTTCCTAACCAAACACAACATAGTCGTTGACTTACATAATAAAATCCTCATCGACGGTCATACCAAACTATCTGCCAAATTAACCTCTCTGAAGTTAGCACCCCACTTTCACCAAATTAAATAAAAAGTTGGTTTTCGGGTGGGGATTTGTTTGTACTTGATTGTACCGAAAATTATTTCGTTTGTACCTCAAAGGGAACGGAGAAAAAATTGCTTCGTGTGAACTAAGCACCCGACATTCACCAAATTTCTTGAAATAATGTTTTTCACATAGTACGCCATCTGTAGAGGATTGTACCGAAAATAATTTTTTTTAAATCACAATAAAAAAAAAATAATTAAAAAAAAATTTCAAAAAAATATGCCAAACTATTATAAATTGACTCTATTTGATCGTACCTGCAATCATTTTTCATATACTTTAAAATTTCCATCAAATATTAGCAATCTAAATCAGCCAATAGTTCACACACATTCGAACGACGATCCTCCGACAGCACTTTGTAAATCCGTGAGCGGAGTATAGGCCGACTTTCAAAAATCGAAAAACCAAAGACGCTAAAATATTCTTAAGGGACAGAAATTGATTGTACCTCCAAGAAATTTTAAGAAATCTTAATTTTTTCATCAGAAAATTACAATCTAATTCAGCCAATAATTCACCATCAAAGTAAAAAAATTCGAATGAGATCCTCTGACAGCACTTTGTAAATCCGTGAGCGGAGTATAGGCCGACTTTCAAAAATCGAAAAACCAAAGACGCTAAAATATTCTAAAGGGACTGAAATTGATTGTACCTCCAAGAAATTTTAAAAAATCTTAATTTTTTCATCAAAACATACTGCAGTCACGATCGGCTGCAAGCCAATCGTATAATACTCTAGATGAATACTGAACTCCGATTTATATTGTAGTTGGGGATAAAGTAGAATAACGTGTGTGCATGTTGTATGTCCTTTATTAAGGACTCCCATTAGATTGCTACTCAAACCTAAAAGACAATATTCAGTGTTTAATTTCATATCTTGAACAGGGTAAGTCATTGAAAAAAAAATCCTTTTTGAAGGACTTTTACGTAGGAGGTGCAGGAAGGACTCACTCGATTTCGTACATATTTATCCTTTTCCTTGGAACCATTCAAAAATTAATGTGTACAAAATTTCAAATTCGTAGCTTGAAGCGTTCAAAAGTTATCGAAAAATATTGTTGAACACATGTTTTAAGGACATTTTGTATGGCAGCTACCAGAAGGAGTGAAAGGATTTTGGTGATTAGTAAACTCAAACTTCGTTTTTACTCAAAACTAATTTGTACAAAATTTCCAATTCATAGCTAAAAGATTACTTGAGTTATAGTAAGTTCCGTAAATTAAGTGAAGACGTTTTGACAGGATATTTGTATGGCAGCTACACGAAGGACTAATAGAATTTTCTTCATATTCATATATTTAGCTCCAATTATTGGAAAAATAACACATACAAAATTTCAAGTACGTAGCTTAAACCACTCTGAAGTTATCGGCCAATATTCTTAAAGACGTGTTTTAAGGACATTTTGTATGGCAGCTACCAGAAGGAGTAAAAGGATTTCGCTGAATAGTAAAGCCAAACTTTCTTTTCACTCAAAACTAATTTGTACAAAATTCCGAATTCGTAGCTAAAAGATTACATGAGTTATAGTGAGTTTCGTAAATTAAGTGAAGACATTTTGACAGGATATTTGTATGGCAGCTACTCGAAGGACTAACAGGATTTTCTTCATAATCATACATTTAGCTCCAACTATTGGAAAAATAACACATACAAAATTTCAAAGACGTAGCTTAAACCCTTCTGAAGTTATCGACCAATATTCTTGAACACGTGTTTTAAGGACATTTTGTATGGCAGCTACCCGAAGGAGTAGGACGACTTTGCCCGTTAACGAACTTAGCCTTACAAATTCAACCAAACATTCAGATTCAAAATTTCAAGATCCTAGGTGAAGGCGTCCTTGAGTTATCGTGTTCACGGACAGACGGACGGAAGGACGGACGGACAGACGGACGGACGGACGGACGGACGGACGGACGGACGGACGGACGGACGGACGGACGGACGGATGGACGAACGTCAGGCGGATTTGAGGTTTTTGGCCACATGGCTTGGTTCTATGCGTTACAAACTTTTGGGCTGGATTAAACTTATAATACTCTATATGATTTCATCTAGAGTATAAAAATTATAATATGCAATTTCACTTCAGTCTTATTTCACTCGACTCATTTCATTTCAAAATATACTCTGCACAATAAACCAATAAAAGCAAGTGTAGAAGAAAGGGATGAATTATCAAAAATGTATCCCACACAGGTACCCTCTAAAATAGGTTGCTCTAAATTCACAGGAAAGAGCATAAGTCCAAATAAGATTCTATTCTAAGACCCGCCATTTACCTAACATCTTAGCGAGTGCAGAAATATGGAACCAACCAAATTTTTTGGAAAGACTCTCATATTTAAGAAATGAACACTACCCTGTTTAAAAAAGGGACTAATTAAAATAAAAAGATTCGGGCAGTAGGTACATATTTTCATTCATGAAACTCAGAAATGACTGCTTGAGGAAGTTGAATATAATATTCATTCATAGGTTTAAAAAGTCTGGGCGCAACTTTATTATTTTTTCGGTAGAAGTTCGGAGCGAGTTTAATTCTGAGATGCGGTGCAGGTTACTATGTGACTGAAAACCTAAAAAAAAGTTCGGAAAGCGGTTAGAATGGGGTCGCGCTAGAATACTTACGCCGCTGCCACATATAACATATGAATTACATAATTGGGTCATACTCCGGGACAAGATCTAGTCCTAGTATAATATCAGTTGTTACGCCATTAGAAGGTTTTTCGTGATTTGGTTTTGGGCCATTACATGAAATCGGAAATGCGTTTGTAGGCGATAATATAAAAAGTCTGTGGAAGTGCAAACCAATCTAATGTGTCATCAATCCTGAGAAATATGTCGAAAGCCTTACGTCCTATTGGAGTTGAATTACAAACATCCTGAAATCAACGTTTTGACGATTATGTAAGAACCCTTAGGAAGTAAAAATTAATTCGATATCTCATTAGAACTAGAAATATGTAAGAATTTGTGAAAACATATGCAACCCCCTGACATCCACTTTGGGGTTGAATATCCAAAAATCCTGAAAAGAGTTTTTAGATATATATAAAGAAAATCAGAGGAAGTAAAAACCAATCCGATGTCTTATCACTCCTAAGAGATATGGCGGAATTCGTGAAAACGTGTTCAACCCGTTTTTACACTCTTAGGGGTTGAAAACGGAAAAAACTTGAAAACGGGTTTTAGGTATTTATTAAATAAGCCCGTGGAAGTGAAAAGTTATTCGATATCTAATTAGATCTGAGGGATACTGCTGAATTCGTGAAAATGTATATATCCCCTTTACACCCCCTTCGGGGTCGAATTTTAAAAAATCCTGAAAACACTTTCTAGGTATTTATATGAAGAATCTGTAGAAAAAAAATTAATTCAATAATTTGAAAGAACTAATAGATATGACGAAAATCGTAAAAATAAATGCATTCCATTTACACTGATTATTTTTTTTGCCCCACTTCCGAACGCCAATGGATATTTGAATTTTTTTTTAATCAAAATTACTTTTGTAGTTGATTTACATATACGTACTGAATTTCAACTTTCTAGCATAAGCCGTTCTATAGTTAGAAAAAACACCCCCCACTCCCGTACCATACTACCGCTATAAAAAATTATATTTTTCCAACATGCTACTACTATAGCTCTTTCTAAATACCAAGTTTCAGCTTTATATCATTATAGGTTCTCGAGATATCAAAATCGGAACTTTTTACTTTTCACCCTCCCCCACCCTCACCCTCTACACCCTTATCCCTGAAAATTTTTTTTCTGCTGGAGGTCTATTAGGCCTACTTCTGGTAAAAATTTTAAGCATCTATCTTACACCGTTCTTAACATATAAGACGTGATTTTTTAAAAAAATTCTTACTCATCCTCTTCCATGCTCCACCACCACCTAAAAAAATTTTACTTTCAGTAAACGTTATTTGTCAACCTTTACACACAGACCAAATTTCATTTCTCTAGTGCAATTTGTTCGTGAGATATCCTAATCTAAAGGTTTTCAACCCCCACCTCCGTACGCCACTGCTCTTTCTCAAAAATTTGTTTACGATCTATTCTCCTAGTATACCTACAGATGATTATTAAGTTTTAATTTCGTAACATTAACCGTTTAGGAGATATGGATTTTAGAAGGTCTCTATCTCGCCTTTTTTGCGTTTTGGACGCATTATTTTTCCCCCCACTCCCACACCCCGTCACCCATATCAATAATATTTTTGCAAATGGTTCCACTATTAAAGCTCTATATAAATTCCAACTTTCAGCTCCCTAAGCGGTTGCTGAGATCTAGAAACCAAAATTTTTTGTCTAAAACGCTTCCTTCACCTCCCCCCACATTCTCACACCCCCCAAAAAATGGTCACTTGAAGGGGCGTACCCAGTCTATAAAGGAAAAAAATTCAATTCAATAGCTTATAGGGTTTAGGAGTTATAAGCCCTCAAACGTTTTGCGTACGGCGGACGGCGGACGGCGGACGGCGGACGGCGGACGGCGTACGGCGGACGGCGGACGGCGCACAGACGGACTGAAAATTTTTTTTGCTTTTTTGGTGCTTATTAGTCATGAAACGTATAAAAAAAATTTTTCAGGGTATCAAATTTTTTTTTTTTAAAAATCGATAACAATACTTTATTATTAAAATAATAAAGTAAAAAGGGAAAAACCAAAAATTTATGTTCCAGTTTCGGACACTTTAAAAGAGTCAGCAATTATAAATAGGATGCATATACATATATGAGTACGGTATCAGTTGAGAAATTGACTCCGACGTGAATTTTCATAATTTTTTCAAATCGCACATACCGAAGAAGCAGATTTTCAATCGTGAAATACAAGAAAATAAAGGTAAGTTATTATTTTGATAGTAAATGTATAATAACATAATTTAATGAATCTTACATACATACTTAATGTATGCAACTTCGCTATTTAATTGTAATTGGCAGCAAAAAAATAAAGTCGGTAATGTTTGAATTTGATTATACTCTAGATGAAATCATATAGAGTATTATAAGCTTAATCCAGCCCAAAAGTTTGTAACGCATAGAACCAAGCCTCGGACGAAAAAAAGTTATATATTATTTTTTGTTTATTTGTGGCCAAAAACCTCAAATCCGCTTGACGTCCGTCTGTCCGTGAACACGATAACTCAAGAACGCCTTCACGTAGGATCTTGAAATTTTGAATCTGGATGTTTGGTTGAATTTGTAAGGCTAAGTTTGTTAACGGGCAGAATCGTCCTACTCCTTCGGGTAGCTGCCATACAAAATGTCCTTAAAACACGTGTTCAAGAATATTGGTCGATAACTTCAGAAAGATAACTTCAGAAAGATAACTTCAGAAAGAAAATCCTATTAGTCCTTCGTGTAGCTGCCATACAAATATCCTGTCAAAATGTATTCACTTAATTTACGAAACTCACTATAACTCAAGTAATCTTTTAGCTACGAGTTCGAAATTTTGTACAAATTAGTTTTGAGTAAAAAGAAAGTTTGAGTTTACTAGTCAGCGAAATCCTCTTACTCCTTCTGGTAGCTCCCATACAAAATGTCCTTAAAACACGTGTTCAAGAATATTGGTCGATAACTTCAGATGGGTTTAAGCTACGTCTTTGAAATTTTGTATGTGTTATTTTTGCAATAGTTAGAGCTAAATGTTTGATTATGAAGAAAATCCTAATAGTCCTTCGTGTAGCTGCCATACAAATATCCTGTCAAAATGTATTCACTTAATTTACGGAACTCAATATAACTCAAGGAATTCTTTAGCTATGAATTTGGAATTTTGTACAAATTAGTTTTGAGTGAAAACGAAGTTCGAGTTTACTAGTCAGCGAAATCCTTTTACTCCTTCTGTTAGCTGCCATACAAAATGTCCTTAAGACACGTGTTGAACAACATTTTTCGATAACTTGATTGAAATTTTGTACACGTTCATTTTTAAATGGTTCCAAGGAAAAGGACAAATATGTAAGAAATCGAGTGACTTCTTCCTGCACCTCCCATGTGAAAGTCCTTCAAAAAGGACATTTTTTTCGATGACTTACCCAGTTGAAGATATGAGATTAAACACTGAATATTGTCTTTTAGGTTTGAGTAGCAATCTAATAGCAGTCCTTGATAAAGGACATACAACATGCACACACGTAATTCTACTTTATCCCCAACTACAATATAAATCGGAGTTCAGTATTCATCTAGAGTATTACACGATTGGCTTGCAGCCGATCGTGACTGCAGTATGTTTTTCCGACTGCATTTTCGCAGTTTCTTTCAGATATCATTGGATGCATTTCACAGTAGTTTCCGAAATACTGCCTAAGCAAAATTTTTATTCTTTTACATTTGCACTAGTGTCTACTACGAAGTTATTTTTTAATAATATTACCTACAATAATTTTATTGAAGCAATATGCCAGCAAAGCCATGACGTAGTCCTAACGACGTGTACAATGCGCTTAAAGATTTTGTTTTTATACTTAAGGCGGCTCCTCTCATAATTGTTAAAAAAGCTGAAAAAAGCCGATTTTCAAACACTCATAGAACTGACGCTATATTTCAGAATACTTTGGTTTTGAGTAAATTAGAAAGAATGATGCTTTTCGGACCAATCCTTGAAAGCGCTTTTTCGATTTTTTGAAATTTGGAAAAGTTGTCAGTATTTAAAGGGAAGATGTTTTAAAATTTTGATAAATTTGTTCACTTTTCAAACATTCATACAACGTTTCTATTGGATAAAAGTGAACTGAAAAGTACGTTTATGCGAAGAGAAGAATATTCTTGACAAGTCCTCGGCAGTGGATTTCTAATATTTTGCTTTTTTAATTAAAAAAATTAAACACTTCTTTTCAATGTCTTTTTTTTTCTACTTCGCCCTTATTTTTACAAGTATTCTTTCAGAATATAACTTTGATAAGACTCTTCTCTAACATATAACTGAAAAAAATAACATCCCCCCAAACAAATAAATTAAATGGGGGTTAATTTTAAGAAACAGTTTTCTGCATACAAAAGGTTAAAATAGTTTGACTATTCGTCGATAGGTAGCGCACAAACTGAGCTTGAAAGTTTTGTGGAAACGCTGTGAAAGTATAAATATTTTCAAGGAAGCTTTTTATTTTGTCCTTTTTATGTTTTGAATATATATTACATTCATATAGGCCCCGATTCAAATTACGCTTTCTGCATTTTTAGCGCGCTCACAACCGGCCCGAATCGCGTTCACACGCCTACAATTTGCATGAGCACAATGACGTTATGAAAATTACATTTTCTGGCGCTTAGACTGCTCAGAGTTTAGAGCATATGCACTGTAAGCACGACTGTCAAATTGGACGGTAATTTTGATTTCAATTTTAATGCAAAATTTGACGAATCAGATGTGAAATAATCGTGCCCCAATTCTGACCGGCCGTATGGACTCTTAGAGGTAGGCGCATACTGGACTGGGCTGAACAGTTGGGCACCGTTTTAATCGCATCCAGCACACTCTTATCTGCCCCACAGTTACAGTGGATTGGAACTACAAGTATAATAGTTTTATGCCGTCGTTGTGAATTTACGTGTGTGTTGAAACGAGACACACCATAAACACATCAAATTTTGAATATAAACCATTTTATTATATGAAGATGGTAATATAAAATTAGAGAATATATTTACTATTTCTTAAATCGATCAAAAGTAAAGAAGATAAGGAAAAATGAACCAAAAACTTAAGACGCGCAGGTAAATTCTTTAATGCTAGGACCTCATCTGCGTAGCGCGCTAATATGTGCCGATGAAAATTCCGCGCTAAAGAAGGTACAGTCAAGTAGGCACATTAGCGATTTATCGGCTATAGCCTAAGTTTAGCGCGATAATGTCATTTCTAATTCCGCGCCATTCTTCTGCAACTGTAGAAGCGATAACTTACTATACTAATAAATTCAGTTACGAGCAGTAGTACTGATGTACCTTGGAACGAAAATCGCTTTTCATTTTTTTATGCAAAATGTACTACATGTAACGCGATGAAAATTTGAGGGGATAACATTGACCCACTTACTTATAATACATTTTTTTTTCAGCGAACAATATCATTCCAAATTTGAAAAAAAAAAATTGAAATTTCAGAAAAATTTGTTCAGCACTAGTTGTACCTTGAAACGCTTGCAAATTAGGTAAAAATAAAGAAAATAATAACTTGGAAAATGCTAAAAGAGATATTTATTAAACATAATTAAAAAAATTCATCATAAAATAGTAAAATGATATAAAATATGTTAAAATGGATAACTATGTAGCACATAAGTAATTTATTTAACATTGAATTTATGGAATGGAAAATTTAAACATATTTTTAGCATCGAAGGGAACCTTTCGAATCCCATTCGTACTGCGAGGCATTTTCTGCAAAAAAAAACACTGTTGTCAGTCAAAACACGTAAGTTTTGTATCAGGATTGCTATTTTATGCCATTCCAAGGTACAACACGAGTAACGTTCCAAGGTACAACATGGTCCATTAATTGAATAAAAGCTATTTTTTTAAACCTCCTAATTATCTTACAATCAGATGTTATAGAAAAGAGATAATACATACCTTATTGATAATAATCCTGCATAAAACGATTGTATACCACTACAACACAATAGTTTAATTATTAAACAAACTTAGTTAAAAACATACTGCAGTCACGATAGGCTGCCAGCCAATCGTATAATACTATAAATACTATAAAATGTCCCTTTTGAAGGACTTTCACATGGGAGGTGCAGGAAGGACTCACTCGATTTCTTACATATTTATCCTTTTCCTTGGAACTATTTAAAAATAAACGTGTACAAAATTTCAAATTCGTAGCTTGAAGCGTTCAAAAGTTATCGAAAAATATTGTTGAACACGTGTGTTAAGGACATTTTGTATGGCAGCTACCAGAAGGAGTAAAAGGATTTCGCTGATTAGTGAACCCGAACTTTGTTTTTACTCAAAACTAATTTGTACAAAATTTTCAATTCATAGCTAAAAGATTACTTGAGTTATAGTAAGTTCCGTAAATTAAGTGAAGACGTTTTAACAGCATATTTGTATGGCAGCTACACGAAGGACTAATAGGATTTTCTTCATAATCATATATTTGGCTCCAACTATTGGAAAAATAACACATACAAAATTTCAATGTCGTAGCTTAAACCCGTCTTAAGTTATCGACCAATATACTAGAACGCGTGTTTTAAGGACATTTTGTATGGCAGCTACCCGAAGGAGTAGGACGATTCTGCCTGTTAACAAACTTAGCCTTACAAATTCAACCAAACATCCAGATTCAAAATTTCAAGATCCTACGTGAAGGCGTTCTTGAGTTATCGTGTTCACGGACAGACGGACGGACGGACGTCAAGCGGATTTGAGGTTTTTGGCCACAAATAAACAAAAAATAATATATAACTTTTTTTCGTCCGAGGCTTGGTTCTATGCGTTACAAACTTTTGGGCTGGATTAAACTTATAATACTCTATATGATTTCATCTAGAGTATAAAAATTACTCACACTAACCTCAAAACACAAATATCTGCAAAAACGCAAAATAACCGACAAAGTAAAGTGATAACAAGACAGGTTGTCTAGATATCAGCTGTTGTAAGTGTAGTTCTTGACTCACACACCAGAATGCTCTTTTTAAACACAAAATTAACAACGTTGCAAGGTACAACCATTCCAAGGTACAGCACCCTCCCCTACATATTGATGGAAATCATGCTACCATAAAAAAATATCTCAGACAAAACTGTGAATGAAGGGATATATTCATTGAAGAATGGAAAGATTTCGGAAAATCCCAAAATATTCAAACTAATTGATCTTTTAAAAACTGGCCTTGTTATGTGCTATTTTGTGTCCTAACAGGAGATGCTATAGATCCGTTTCCTTTTCCAGGTTCAAGTCATGAGGCAGAAGGAGGGCATCAAGAGCCGAGGAGGCGATGTCTACGGAGCAGCCAAAATGGCACACGACGCAAACGGGACGGTTCCATCATATATATTCCTTAAGACCCTAAAGAAAAGGAAAATGTATTTTTAATATTTTTAAATCATGTATAATTCATGTAATACCTGACGCCGAAGGGTCTCAGTTTCGATGGTCATGGGAAGGAGACCCTCTACCTCCACGAGCCTACTAGGGCTCTCGTTGGGCTGAGCCTGGGGGGAGGAGGAAATCTGTTGAGGCTATAGGTGACGCGTTCGTTCGGGCGATGTGGTGCCCCATCTCTCCAACTCCGCTGTCTATCCCTAACGGCCAAAGGACGTGTAGCAGACAACAGCATCCCCGCAGAAGAAGCATCCGGTCGTCCTTACCGATCAGGCTCCGTAGGTGAATTCCGGAGCCTGGGGTTGGACAAGAAGCGTGTCCGAACGGGGAGGATCGGTTCGAACAACTACAAAAGCATCGGAAGGCTAATCCTCGCGCGCTTAAGTAAATTACACAGCGCACTGAATAAGACGTACGGGGAAAACCGTGTGAAAACTCGCGGGGCAGACTCGAACAACCTACAACTCCAGCATTTGTGAACTGTCATCGTCCGAGGTCTGACAGTTCAGTTTTCCATGCTGGAAAGAGGAATTAATGGCAACGGAACACGAAGTCTGCCGAACCTGTACTGGCTGGGGTATATAAGGGCCGAACGCCATCTCGGCGGGGTTTCTTTTTTTGGTTTTGTCGACGGTTGAAGAGTGACGTCGGTTTGAAAACGGTTCGTCATCAGAGAGTGGAAAAGTGAGCTAAGTTGACGACGAGGAACAAAAAGGAACTCCGCTGCCAGAGGAAGGAGCGTCTGAAGTCTACGACCGGGCCCTGCATAAGTGGAGAATACGGCGGAGTTGAGCGCGCGACTATAAAGAAAGAAGCTAAGTATCCTTGTCGGTTCCTCCTCTCTTTTAGGTGGCCCCTTATTTGAGTAATTACATCGTTATAGGGTGTCTCGCGGTGGCGCCCCTTCGGCTTAAGGTCATTTTTATTACTCGTTTTCTCCTTTAAGTTTGTTCTATAAGTAATTAATCAAACCGAGTTAATCCTGGTGCGTTTTTTTAAATATACATTTAATTTATAATGAACATTGTGGTTGTTTTTTTCTGCGTGTGAGGTTTCTCAATTGTCCTCGTATCAAACGATTGAGTGGCGCCCTAAAGGAGAATTGTGTTGAGAAGTTGTCCCCGTTACCCGCCCGTCCTCGATTGAGCTAAGCCTGGGCGAACGGCCCCATTTTGGTGGGGTATTAGCCTCTCCTCAAAACATAGTGTCTGTCTACCATGTGGCCAGCTATAGTGTTAATT
The DNA here is from genome assembly GCA_951812415.1 of Beris morrisii. Lineage (NCBI taxonomy): Eukaryota > Metazoa > Arthropoda > Insecta > Diptera > Stratiomyidae > Beris > Beris morrisii. The sequence goes on along the minus strand of OX638312.1, from coordinate 73,644,402 downwards.
TGGGAAAGGTAACACGTCTATTAAATTCGTACGCCTTTTTTTAAATAGGCCAGGATATGTCACCAAAGGTTTGGAATCTAAACAGGGAAACCCCAAATATTTTTTACTCGGATCAGAAATAAGAAGTCGGTTTTATGTGATTTTTTATGCGGGTGTGTGCTCATTCCCATAAGCTGCTGTGCATATAGCGGTCTAGCCAACAGTTTAGTCAGGTTCTGATCGAAAGGGAATCGTCTTTCATATTGAACAAAAATACTGTTTGTTTTATATTCATGTGATATTTCTGCCTCGACTGAGCCCTCCTAATTTATACTAAATTTACATAAACAACTTTAATTTATTGCGATGTGATTCTTGTACATTACTTTATATTTAAAGGATGTCCCATTTTACGTTATTATTTCAATAATACAGTATTGTGATCGATTTATAAAAAAAAAATTTGCTACCCTGAAAATTGTTTTTTCACGTTTCATGACTAGTAGACACGAAAAAAGCAAAAAAAATTTTCATTCTGTCTGTCCGCCGTACGCCGTACGTCTATCGGTGTACGCGAAATTGATTGAAGGCTCATAGCACCCAATCCCTTAGAGCTATTTAGTTGAATTTTTTTTCGTGGGTAGAGTGGATGGTGAGGGTGTGAGGGGGAGGTGGGGAAGCGTTTTAGACGGAAAATTTTGGTTTCTAGATCTCAGCAACTGCGTATGCTACGAAGCTGAAACTTGGAATTTATATAGAGCTTCAATAGTGGACCCATTTGCAAAAATATTTCCGATATGGGTGAAAGGATGAAGGAGTGGGGGGAATAATAATGAGTCCGAAACGCTCGAAAGCCGAAATCGAGACATTCTAAAATCCATATATCCGAAACGGTTAATGTTACGAAATTAAAACTTAATGAACATCTCCTAGGTATACTAGGAGAATAGATCGGAAACAAATTTTTGAGTGGGGGATTCTTTCTTCAAAAAATTATTTTAATTATAAAAAAATAAGTAAAGTAGATACTATTGAGCGCACTTCGGTTCCAGAAACTCTCTTTTTTTTACGGTAAATTTCTAGTAGTGTTCTTTTTATTCTTTTGACAAAATTCTAGCCCGATTGCCTTGTTTGAAATACAGGCTCTATGCTTTTAAAAATTATAAATAAGTTATAATACTATGGTCCTGAATCTGGGACTGTTTTCTTCTAATTTTCTTGTAATAAGAGGTAATTTAATGTTTGGTCTGCAATTTCTTTCAAGTTTTATGGTTGAAAGGAAACTTGTATTATATTTATATTCGAAAGAAATCAGAAATATTGAATATAATTGATCTAGAACTTTTGTTCCGCTAAATATAAGATCGCTTGGAAATCTTATGGGTTTATTTATTCTTGACTTGAGTATCAATTTCTGAATAATGTAAAGCGGCAATGTATGATCGAAATATTCCCCCCAAATGAGTATACCGAAATTTAGTAATATCTATATTATTGCAAAATATATTGGCATTATAGCAGCGACAGGTAAAAAGGATTTTTCTCTAAAAATTGCTTTGTCGGTCTTCTTTTGCATAAATGAAAAATTGTGAATTTTTAACCACCGTTTTCTGAATTCAAATGGTGAAAATAGTCAATAAACGAAAAAATATACCGTTACTCTTCGTAGACAGCGAATCAAATCGCCGATTTTCATAACATATTATGAATTATTTTTATTTCATAGGATTGCATATTTGAAAATCTGTCTCGTTTCATATAAAAGGTTTCGGACTCGTGTTGTACTGTGCACCTTAAAAATATCCATAAGCAATCTAGTTCTTCAGTCAAAGCTCGATCGGTTGTCTTTCCGATGTCAACAAACATGATGAGAAATGCAATACTCGACCTGGCCCGAAGTACTGTGACGTCATTTTACACTTTACACACAAAAACACCGAACCATCCCTGGGTAGTAATCATACCGCGGCAGCCATAGGTTTCATAGTACCAGCCAGATAGACTCTTCACATCGGCACACACATCTGCCAAGAGTAAGAGGAGTGCTCGCCAACTCTGCTACCTGCATATTAGGAAAGGTTTTTTGAAGATTGTTGCGTAGGATAAGAATTTTTACCATAGACACAGGCTGTGTCTATGCTAAAAATTTAATGGTGTTAGTTTTCACTAGTATACACACGGTCAAAAATATTGGACTAAGATTCAATAAATTTATATTGTATATACATACATTCCAACGCTGTATTAAAACACAATTGGAAAGAATGATTGAAATTAATTGTAATTCAGCGCAACGATTTAAATGTAATATTTTTGTATTAGTTCATTTATTCTTACAGGAATTAGATTTAAAATACAATACCTATTGTATATGGAATATTCTTCTGTATTGAAATGTAGCCTTCTTATATTTAAAAATTCAATACAGATTTCTATTGCATAATTTGGCAGTTTAAATACTAATTTCAATTGTTGAAATATTTGGATTTAAGTAGAGCAAATGAAATACGTATTTATTTTATTTTATTTATTAAACAAAACATTCATTACTTTTTAAATTGTTTCAGTACATATAAAGTGTTATTAATAGAATACATTTCAAAAGTATCTTTAAATTTAAGACTTTCATAATTAAGGTAATCAGTACAATCCAAAATGTCAATTTCAATTCAATTATATATTTCATTGAATTCTTTTGTAATACATTTTTTCAATTTAAAATAACCATTATTTTGATTAATTATAATAGTAGTAATTTTTCCAAAAGTTGGAATATTTGCGTCATCATATTGTGTTTGCATATTGGCTTTTCACTTTGGGTAGGATTTCTTAGTCAATTTCATTGCCTAGATTGTCAAAAACTTTAAAGGGATTCACAAATTCCTCTTCACAGCTCAAAAATACTTGAGAATTCAAATTATAATTTAACTTCTAATCGAAAATTTTTGAATATTACTCGAATAAATAATTTCCTCCGCACTTAGCAATAATTCGGCTGAGAATGATGGCACACAATCCGATTTTTTTATTTTCACGAATTCCATTTCATTTCCGTAATTAAGCTTCACTTTTACTAGAGTAACCCTCCATATTTAATGTTTATACTCTAGATGAAATCATATAGAGTATTATAAGTTTAATCCAGCCCAAAAGTTTGTAACGCATAGAACCAAGCCTCGGACGAAAAAAAGTTATATATTATTTTTTGTTTATTTGTGGCCAAAAACCTCAAATCCGCTTGACGTCCGTCCGTCCGTCCGTCCGTCCGTCCGTCTGTCCGTGAACACGATAAGTCAAGAACGCCTTCACCTAGGATCTTGAAATTTTGAATCTGGATGTTTGGTTGAATTTGTAAGGCCAAGTTCGTTAACGGGCAAAATCGTCCTACTCCTTCGGGTAGCTGCCATACAAAATGTCCTTAAAACACGTGTTCAAGAATATTGGTCGATAACTTAAGAAGGGTTTAAGCTACGACTTTGAAATTTTGTATGTGTTATTTTTCCAATAGTTGGAGCTAAATATATGATTATGAAGAAAATCCTATTAGTCCTTCGTGTAGCTGCCATACAAATATCCTGTCAAAATGTATTCACTTAATTTACGAAACTCACTATAACTCAAGTAATCTTTTAGCTACGAATTCGGAATTTTGTACAAGTCAGTTTTGAGTGAAAAGGAAGTTCGAGTTTACTAATCAGCGAAATCCTTTTTCTCCTTCTGGTAGCTGCCATACAAAATGTCCTTAAAACACCTGTTCAAGAATATTGGCCGATAGCTTCAGAAGAGTTTAAGCTACGACATTGAAATTTTGTTTGTGTTATTTTTCCAGTAGTTGGAGCTAAATATATGATTAAGAAGAAAATCCTGTTAGGCCTTCGTGTAGCTGCCATACAAATATCCTGTCAAAATGTATTCACTTAATTTACGAAACTCACTATAACTCAAGTAATCTTTTAGCTACGAATTCGGAATTTTACACAAGTTAGTTTTGAGTGAAAAGGAAGTTCGAGTTCACTAATCAGCGAAATTCTTTTACTCCTTCTGGTAGGTGCCATACAAAATGTCCCTGAAACACGTGTTCGAGAATATTGCCGATAACTTCAGAAGGGTTTAAGCTACGTCTTTGAAATTTTGTATGTGTTATTTATTCAATAGTTGGAGCTAAATGTATGATTATGAAGAAAATCCTATTAGTCCTTCGTGTAGCTGCCATACAAATATCCTGTCAAAAAGTCTTCACTTAATTTACGGAACTCACTATAACTAAAGTATTCTTTTAGCTATGAACTCGAAATTTTGTACAAATTAGTTTTGAGTGAAAACAAAGTTCGAGTTTACTAATCAGCGAAATCCGTTTACTCCTTCTGGTTGCTGCCATACAAAATGTCCTTAAGACACGTGTTCAACAATATTTTTCGATAGCTTTTGAACGCTTCAAGCTACGAATTTGAAACTTTGTGCACGTTCATTTTTAAATGGTTCCAAGGAAATGGATAAATATGTAAGAAATCGAGTGAGTCCTTTCTGCATCTCCCATGTAAAAGTCCTTCAAAAAGGACATTTTTTTTCGATGACTTACCCAGTTCAAGATATGGAATTAAACACTGAATATTGTCTTTTAGGTTTGAGTAGCAATCTAATGGTAGTCCTTAATAAAGGAAATACAGCATGCTCACACGTAATTCTACTTTATCCCCAACTACAATATAAATCGGAGTTCAGTATTCATCTAGAGTATTATACGATTGGCTTGCAGCCGATCGTGACTGCAGTATGTTTATACTCTAGATGAAATCATATAGAGTATTATAAGTTTAATCCAGCCCAAAGGTTTGTAACGCATAGAACCAAGCCTCGGACGAAAAAAAGTTATATTATTTTTTGTTTATTTGTGGCCAAAAACCTCAAATCCGCTTGACGTCCGTCCGTCCGTCCGTCCGTCCGTCCGTCCGTCTGTCCGTGAACATGATTACTCAAGAACGCCTTCACCTAGGTTCTTGAAATTTTCAATCTGGATGTTTGGTTGAATTTGTAAGGCTTAGTTTGTTAACGGGCAAAATCGTCCTACTCCTTCGGGTAGCTGCCATACAAAATGTCCTTAAAACACGTGTTCGAGAATATTGGTCGATAACTTCAGAAGGGTTTAAGCTCCGACTTTGAAATTTTATATGTGTTATTTATACAATAGTTGGAGCCAAATATATGATTATGAAGAAAATCCTATTAGTCCTTCGTGTAGCTGCCATACAAATATCCTGTCAAAATGTATTCACTTAATTTACGAAACTCACTATAACTCAAGTAATCTTTTAGCTACGAGTTCGAAATTTTGTACAAATTAGTTTTGAGTAAAAAGAAAGTTTGAGTTTAGTAGTCAGCGAAATCCTTTTACTCCTTCTGGTAGTTCCCATACAAAATATCCTTAAAAAACGTGTTCAAGAATATTGGTCGATAACTTCAGATGGGTTTAAGCTACGTCTTTGAAATTTTGTACGTATTATTTTTGCAATAGTTGGAGCTAAATGTATTATTATGATGAAGATCCTATTAGTCCTTCGTGTAGCTGCCATACAAATATCCTGTCAAAATGTATTCACTTAATTTACGGAACTCAATATAACTCAAGGAATTCTTTAGCTATGAATTCGGAATTTTGTACAAATTAGTTTTGAGTAAAAACGAAGTTCGAGCTTACTAGTCAGCGAAATCCTTTTACTTCTTCTTGTACCTTCCATACAAAAAATCCTTAAGACATGTGTTCAACAATATTTTTCGATAACTTTTGAACGCTTCAAGCTACGAATTTGAAATTTTGTACACGTTCATTTTTAAATGGTTCCAAGAAAAAGGACAAATATGTAAGAAATCTAGTGACTTCTTCCTGCACCTCATATGTGAAAGTCCTTCAAACAGGACATTTTTTTTCGATGACTTACCCAGTTGAAGATATGAAATTAAACACTGTATATTGTCTTTTAGGTTTGAGTAGCAATCTAATGGCAGTCCTTAATAAAGGACATACAACATGCACACACGTAATTCTACTTTATCCCCAACTACAATATAAATCGGAGTTCAGTATTCATCTAGAGTATTATACGATTGGCTTGCAGCCGATCGTGACTGCAGTATGTTTTTTATAAAAACTTTCCTGCACTGAATTGCAAAAACTGTTCGATTCAATTATAATATATTAAATCTAATAATACAATATTAAGGGCCGTATTATTCACCTCGGGTTATTTTCGTCTTAACCAGCTGTTAACTTATCCGGGGTATTAAATTTAATCACTGGTTAATTTCTCTTGGTATAAAATTGTATTATTCACCTCAGGTTAGCGATTTAGTAGGTCGGGTTATCTTAACGGCTGGTTTTCCATTTTTCCATTATTTTTCCAGTCAAACGTCAAGAATTTTATTAATTATTTACAGAATGTGACATTTTTCTTTTTTTTGAATATTTAAATTTGTATTTTCAGGAAAAAATGTGAATTATTGGCTGCAATTTTTTCATGGTTGCAGATCTGGGAGCAGTACAAACGACGTGTGTGATGCACGGTTTACACGTTCAACGAGAACCATCCCAATTGATTGTGATACTTCTCTGAGTGTGTTCTTCTGGGTGATTGGATTTTACAGTGCGGACAGTCGATTGCAGGCTTGCATCTCCCAAACCATTGGAGCTATTGAATTAAAGTTTATTGGTAGGGTAGATTGAGTGGACCCCTTCAAGTGATAAGTTTCTAGTGGAGGGGTGAGGAAGGATGTGGGTGGCGTTTTAGACGCAAAACTAGGAAGCTGAAATTCGTAACTTACATAGATCTATGATATTATACCCACTTGCTGGCTTCATTTTTATATGATGGAAAGGGTTCGGGAGTTCGGAGAAAAACAATGTGTCCGAAACGCTTGAAAGCTTAGGTCGAGACATTCTAAAATCCATATCACCTGAACGGTTAATGTCACAAAGTTGCAACTTGATACTTGCTAAACTAGGAACTAGGCGAATAGATCGAAAATAATTTTTTGAGAGTGGTCAGTGGCGTGGGTGGGTGGTAAAAAACTTTGGATTGCAAAGTCTCACAAACCAATTAAACCAGAAAAAGGAAATGTGGCTTATGTTTAAAGATGGACAATAGGAGTTGGCTGAAAGCATTTTTCGGGGAGGCGATGGATAATCATTTTTTTTTAAAAAATCACACTTATATCTCAAGAACTGTATGAGATGGGATCATACAAATAATACGAGACCTAAACCATTTACACTCCTAGCTGAAAACTGGAGGGAGATGATGGAAGGAGTGAGGGTGGAGAACGATAAAATGGAAAAAGTTCATTTGGCTTTACAATCCGGTATCGATAGAAAAAGTTTCTGTCGTCGCATAGGTCGATGTCGATTCGTTGTGCCATTTTGTATTGGTGACGCTCGAGTCATGTCCTTCATCAGAATCACTCCAATTATCCCACAAATGAAATCTTGCTATAACTTCAATCGTGAATAATACAAAATTTGTCAAATCGCCGGTTAAATCCCTGGATATCGTAGTAAACTGGAACTTTTTCACCGGTTAAATTTTTCCCTGGGTAACTTTAATCACTGGTTACAAAACCAGCGAATCACCGGTTAAAAACGATAACCGGAGTCGAATAATACCAAATCTTTGGAAAAACTGGAATTAACCAGAGGTTATAAATAACCCGAAGTGAATAATACGGCCCTAAATGTACTGTCGCACTCGGGGCAACTTGCGATCTCAATATGAACTAAAAACAAAAGACATTTAGCAGCACGATTTTAGTTTTTTCCCAGAAATGCGTACTACTTCATATTGCAACATCATATTTAATACAAATTATATTAAGTTTTAATCCGTGTAGTATTAATATTTTTTTCTATTAAGACATGTAATTGAAAATGATCTCATGATGAATTGCAAAAAAGGCTCAATTTTTCACTAGTATTGAAGTTATATTTAAAACTATTCCAAAATTTCTAACCGTGCAGCAGAGCGGCGATACGATCAACACATAAGCTTTTTTTGTAAGAGGAGCCGCCTTAATGGACAGTATTTACCATGGAATGACCCAATATGCCAACGTGCCTCCGACGCATTGAACAATACAATGTCTAAGAAATATATTTGGAGATATGTTAAGGACATTCGTCACGACCTTATACGTTGGAGTTCTTCCGACTATGCCGAGAGTCCAATTTTGATAAGGTCGTGACGCGACGGCAGTATTCGGTGCCGTCGCGTGTCTGGGGGTGTGGTGTTTGCTGCGTCGGCAATGGCGCTGCCGACGTCTTTGCTGCGACGGCTCACATCGCAGCCGTCGTCTTTGTTGCGACGGCTCACATCGCAGCCGTCGTCTTTGTTGCGACGGCTCTCATCGCAGCCGTCGTCTTTGCAGCGACGGCTCACATCGCAGCCGTCGTGCTGTTTGTGTTGTGTGGCTGCAGCGACGACTATCGGCGTCATCGCTTTGCAGCCGTGTAGTGAGTCGCACGCCAGTTGGCGAACGACTGGCTGCCACTTCGATTTCTCGTCCTTATATAGGAATCGAAATGACACCAGCGTCCTTGGATCTGTGATCCAATTTGTGAGGAGTGTTTTCGGCCTGAGTTGTTTGGCCGCAAAACATCTCCCCACAGATATATAAGGGAAAATCGAAATAGTGTTTCAGAACGAATTCATCCTAATGGTATTATTATATACACGATGAACCTCAACAACAGAAGAAGAAAAATGAAATTCCTGATCAGAATTGGTCAATGCGAATTTCTAATCCGAACTTAATGACATTACGTACGACGATACATCTATCGACTAAGCAGTGGGATCAGCTTGGTATCCATTTGCAAACCTACAAAGACAATCGCAGCTATGAAGTTTTACAGATGAAGTATATTTCACCATTTGGGATACTTTAAAACTACCATGTGCATTTGTTTTTAAAAATGCTAAAATAAACCGTACTCTCGGAGAAACGTTTTTAACCATTAAAGGATATTGCAGTGAATGTAAAACAGAAATTCATATGTATAGTTTAACTGAACCAACAAAAGACGGCATAGACATACAGATTTCAACTTTGAATACAAAGGATATTATACACGTCAAGAAAAGGCAACTTCGAGGAACTACAAGAAAAAGGATTGCAGATCAATTAAAAGGAACGACAACATACATATATGTGGCGTCGAGAGGCTGCTGAATACCGAATGAATTTTGTGGATGTTGAACCAGCAAATTTGTATAATGCAAATGTATTACGAAAAGCAAAACAGCAGGAGACCGATAAAGAATTGAGAGTGAAGCCAGGAACTGATCCAGTAATGGCGCTTTTCCTGCTGAAAAATGATTTTATGTTTGCTGGAAGCATACATGAAATTTATTGTAGTAAATTTTATTGTATGTATTGGCGGCCTGAACAAACAATATTATGTAATTTATTTCTTAAAGAAGATGCAATTGGTAGTATCAGTATTGATGCAACTGGGAGTTTGGTAAAGTCCGTTGCAAAGTTAGATGGGTCTAAAAGTATTGTGTTTCTATACCAGGCTGTTGCAAATTATAAAGGTAATACTTTGCCAATATTTCAAATGCTGTCGGAAAAGCACGACGCAAATACTCTGTGTTATTGGATGAGAGAATGTCTTCGGAGCGGCGCACGTAAGCTAAAGCAAGTTGTCATGGATGACTCCAAAGCTTTATTGAATGCTGCTTCACTTGCGTTCAATGAAAGAAATTTGACCGATTATCAAATTCAGTGCTTTCGTCAAGCTTCCTCAAATAAATTAATAACGGACAAAATGTGTTTAATACGCATTGACATCGCACATTTAATTAAGGCGGTTTCCAGATGGTCTTGTTTTTCGAAAAAGGCACATCATATAAAAGATTTCTTCTTACGCTGCTTAGGACTATTGATAAGGACAACTTCTCTCAGTACCTTTAAGGAATTGCTAACTGCAGTTCTTGTAGTTGCATCGACGGAGTGTGAAGGAGAAGATGTCATTACTGATCAATGGGCTAACTCTAGGCTTCGACTCATCGATCTAATGAAGACAGATTTTGAAGTACCCGATTTTCCCAGCGACGAAGTGTTTGCAAATCTTCACGATTCAGACGATGATACTGAGGAGGTTGCATCATCCAGTAACTCTCCGATCATTGCATTTTTTAATTCAATCGAAGCCAATATTTGTCAAAGATCGTTGGGAACCAGGCTTAATATTTATTATTGCCCTGGTCTTGTACCGCGACTGCTGAAATTGGCGCAGAGATTTCTCCTATGGAGTGCAATAATGCCTGCTCTATACAGGGTGTTTGGTACTCCGTCCACGACCTTGTAAGGGGTTATTCCTTGATATATTTGGAGAAAAAAATGGTTCCACAGGGTGGGTCAATTTTTAATAACAGTGGAGATACAGAGTGGTTAAGAAAAGTGTTTTTGACCGGTACCCTTACTCACTTAAAACGTTATATCTTAAAAACGAATAATCACAAGGCAAAGTATTATAACTCATTTTTTAGGGAATCGAATTACCTTTCATTTGATGTAACAGTCTAAATTGTAACTGTACCCAATCTTGAGATATTTACTCGAAAACACAAATTTTTGCTACGTGAACCCTTAAAATTCAGTGAACAATGTAGTTTTTCTCAGAAAACCCCATTATAAAAATGTCATTTTAATTTTATTTTTTTATGAGCCATATTATTACCTACAAAAGCTGCATACATATGTATGAGTTACGATTAACATTTTGGAAGTAATAGGTACAAATACATATCGCATAAAAATTAAATATTTCAAAAGTCAGTACATGTGCATGTTGATCTACACTACTTGCTTGAACTAAAAGAATTTAATAATGGTTATTATGTTTTATTTCAAATTTTTTTTATTATAATAAATGTTCAAAATGGCCACCTTCATTTTGAATGCACGCTAAAGCTCGTTTGGCGAGTGTTCTCTTGGTATTCATATTGCTCAACTGCTGCCTTACTTCTATTGCTGCCGCATCGATCCTGATATTTAGATCTTTCAATGTTTCTACTGGCGTTGCGTAGACAAGGTCCTTCATCCGTCCCCATACAAAGAAATCCATAATAGTAAGATCGGGAGATCTTGCAGACAAGTGTATCGGTCCATTTCTACCGATCCAGCGATTGCTATAATTGGAATTTAACTAATCTGTGATCTGTCGGCTGTAATGAGCAGGAGCACCATCGTGTTGGTAAAACATGGAAGCCAATCGTACAATAATTTTGGAGAGTTCTTATCGATAAAAAAGATTGCGACCTCGATGTTGGATTAAGAGATATGATTGGGGGCAGCCGTTCAATTAATAAGTCTGTTCGACTTTTAAATTCTTACATGATCTGAGTTCAAACCGGCGTAAGCCAGGTTGGTTTCTATCTTTAGAAAATTAAAATATTTTAGTACGAAAGGATTAAATATTTAAAATAATTTTTAATATTGTTTGATTATAAATAAAATTTACTACTATATTGGCAGATTAGTGTAATAAATTTAGAATTTATCAATGTAATTTTATTTTTACATATAGTATTGTTTATTTTAGAAATTATGATTCCTTTCATTAGTAGATTGTTATTAATTATTTGTGTAATAGTAAGAGTTGCTTTTTTAACTTTATTAGAGCGAAAAGTATTAGGTTATATTCAAATTCGTAAAGGTCCAAATAAAGTTGGGCTTATAGGAATTCCTCAACCTTTTTGTGATGCTGTTAAGTTATTTACAAAGGAACAAACTTATCCTTTAATATCAAATTATGTTTCTTATTATTTTTCTCCAGTATTTTCGCTTTTTTTATCTTTAAGATTATGGATATGTATACCTTTTTTGGTAAAATTATATACTTTTAATTTAGGTATTTTATTTTTTTTATGTTGCACTAGATTAGGGGCTTATACTGTAATAATTGCAGGGTGATCTTCTAATTCAAATTATGCCTTATTAGGGGGGTTACGGGCTGTTGCACAAACAATTTCTTATGAAGTTAGTTTAATTTTAGTGCTATTGTCTTTTATTATTATAATTGGGGGGTTTAATTTTTTTTTTTTTTTTTAAATCAAAAGTTTATTTGATTTATAGTTTTATCATTTCCATTAGCTTTAATTTGATTTGTTTCTAGATTAGCAGAAACAAATCGAACTCCTTTTGATTTTGCAGAAGGGGAATCAGAATTAGTATCGGGGTTTAATGTAGAATATAGAAGAGGAGGATTTGCTTTAATTTTTTTAGCTGAATATTCTAGTATTTTATTTATAAGTATATTATTTTCTTTAGTTTTTTTAGGGGGTAATCTTAATTCTATTTTATTTATTTTAGAATTAGTTTTTATTTCTTTTATATTTATTTGAGTTCGTGGTACATTGCCTCGTTATCGTTATGATAAATTAATATATTTAGCTTGAAAAAGATTTTTACCTCTATCATTAAATTATATTATATACTTTATTGGGGTAAAGATATTTTTGTTATTTTTAATTATATGAATAAAAATTAGTAAAGTTAATAGAAATTATTTAGTTCTATCTTATGTTTTCAAAACATATGCTTAATATCAAGCTCATTAACTAATTTAATTTATTATCTCATCATTTACATAAAATTGGATTTGTAATATAATATAAAAAATAAACAACTGTTAGAATTTGTCCTGTAATGACGTAGGGTTCTTCAACTGGGCGGGCCCCAATTCATGTTAATAGTATTACAATTACTACTATTGTTCAAAATAAAAATTGATTAATAAGGTAAAATTGAATACCTCGGAATTTTCTTACGTGTGAAAATGGTAAAATTATTAAAATAGCAATTGATATTACTAATGCAATTACTCCTCCTAATTTATTAGGGATTGAACGTAAGATTGCATAAGCAAATAAAAAGTATCATTCAGGTTGAATGTGGATAGGCGTAACTAATGGATTAGCTGGGATAAAATTGTCTGGGTCTCCTAATAAGTTAGGTCTAATTAAAGTTAGTATTGTTAATAATATTAATATAATTACGAATCCTACAATATCTTTAAAAGAAAAATATGGGTGAAAGGGAATTTTATCAATATTAGAATTAATTCCTAATGGATTATTGGAACCTGTTTGGTGTAAGAATAATAAATGAATAAGAGTTATTGCTAATACAATGAAAGGTAAAACAAAATGGAAAGTAAAAAATCGGGTAAGAGTTGCATTATCAATAGCAAATCCTCCTCAAATTCATTGAACTAGAATTGTTCCTAAATAGGGAATAGCCGCTAATAAATTAGTAATTACTGTTGCTCCTCAAAAAGATATTTGTCCTCATGGTAAAACATATCCTATAAAGGCAGTTCCTATTACTAGAAATAAGATAATAACTCCAATTATTCAAGTAGGGGTAAATGTGAATGAATTATAATATATTCCACGTCCGATATGTAAGTAAATACATATAAATAAAAAAAAAATGATGCTCCATTAGCATGTAAAGTTCGTAATAATCATCCATAATTAACATCTCGGCAAATATGAGCTACACTATTAAAAGCTATAGCAACGTCTGCGGTATAATGTATAGCTAAAAATAATCCAGTAATAATTTGAACAATTAAACAAACTCCTAATAAAGAACCAAAATTTCATCATGTAGAAATATTGATAGGGGCAGGTAAATCGACTAAAGCGTTATTAGCAATTTTAAAAAGGGGATGTCTTGATCGTAAAGGTTTATTCATTAGTTTATTGGTCGTAGGGGCTCATAAAAAATATTTGTAATTTTTACTACTATAATTAAAGTTAATAATAAATAATTTATTAATAAAATTGTAATTATATTTGTGGGAAAGTTATATAAATTAATTAAGTTTAATCTATTATTAGGAAGTAAAAATTTAAAATTAATAAATTGATTTATATTATCATTATTAAAAATAGAATGTATAAATCTTTTATCTATAAAAAATATAATTGATAATATAATACCAGTAAAAATTATTATAGATAATAATATTTTTATAGAAAATGAAAATATTTCATTAGAGGCTAGGGAAGTTACATAGATAAATAAAATTAATATACCCCCTAAAAAAACTAAAAATAAAATATATGAAAATCAAAATGAATTAAATAATAGTCCTGTAATTAAGCAGATTAAAAATGATTGGATTAATAGTATTAATCCTATAGCTAAAGGGTGACTTATTTGTAAAAAAGTAATTCTAGATATAATAGTTATAGTATATAAGATAATTTGATTTATAACAGAAAATAGTTTAATTAAAATATTAATTTTGGAGATTAATGATAAAGAGTTTCTTTTTTTCTGAAGTTTTAAAAGATATATCTTATTTTTGATTTACAAGACCAATGTTTTTATTAAACTATTAAAACTAATGTTAGTATTAATTAATTTGATTATTCCTTTATTATTATTTATTATAGGTGTTTTTGTGTTTATTTCTAACCGAAAGCATTTATTATCGATATTGTTAAGATTAGAATTTATTGTTTTAAGTTTATTTTTAATGTTATTTATTTATTTAAATTATTTTAATAATGAGATATTTTTTAGAATATTGTTTTTAGTATTTAGAGTATGTGAAGGGGTTTTAGGGTTATCTATATTAGTTAGAATAATTCGTTCTTATGGAAATGATTATTTTAATTCATTTAATATTTTATAATGTTAAAATTTTTGTTGATATTATTATTTTTAATTCCATTAAGTTTAAAAAAAAATAGATTTTGAATGGTGCAAAATTTTATATTTTTATTAGGATTTTTATTTATTATTATAAATATTTATAATAATCATTGAATAACATTAAGATATTTTTTGGGTTGTGATATAATTTCATATGGTTTAATTTTATTAAGAATTTGAATTTGTAGATTAATAATTAAAGCAAGAAATTCAATTGAAAATAAAAATAATTTTGTAAAATTTTTTTTATTAAATGTAATTATATTGTTGTTATTCCTTTATTTAACTTTTAGAAGAATAAATTTATTTTTATTTTATTTATTTTTTGAAAGTAGATTAATTCCAACATTGTTTTTAATTTTAGGGTGAGGATATCAACCTGAACGATTACAAGCGGGAATTTATTTATTATTTTATACTTTATTAGCTTCTTTACCAATATTGTTAGGTATTTTTTATTTATATAATAAATTGGGTAGATTAAATTTTTATTCTTTAAATAACCGTTTTTTTAATTTAGATTTATTGTATGTTTGTATAATTTTAGCTTTTTTAGTAAAAATACCTATATTTTTAGTTCATTTATGGCTTCCTAAGGTTGAAGCCCCTGTATCAGGGTCTATGATTTTAGCTGGTGTTTTATTAAAATTAGGGGGATATGGTTTATTACGTGTAATAAGATTTTTACAATTTACTAGATTAAAATTTAATTTTATTTGAGTGACAATTAGTTTAATTGGGGGATTTTTAGTGAGTTTAGTTTGTTTATGTCAAACAGATTTAAAGGCTTTAATTGCTTATTCATCAGTTGCTCATATAGGGATTGTTTTAGGTGGTTTAATAACAATAACTTATTGGGGAATATCAGGATCTTATACATTAATAATTGCTCATGGTCTATGTTCTTCAGGTTTATTTTGTTTGGTAAATATATCTTATGAACGATTAGGTAGACGAAGATTATTTATAAATCGGGGATTATTAAATTTTATACCTAGTTTAACTTTATGATGATTTCTATTAAGATCCGCTAATATAGCTGCTCCTCCTACATTAAATTTATTAGGGGAAATTAGTTTAATTAATAGAATTGTTAGTTGATCTTGAATAACAATAATTATATTAAGATTAATTTCTTTTTTTAGAGCTGCTTATACATTATATTTATTTGCTTATAGACAACACGGTAAATTATATTCAGGTATACATAGTAGAAGAAATGGGAGAGTTCGAGAGTATATTTTGTTAATATTACATTGAATACCTCTTAATTTATTAATTTTAAAAAGAGATTGTTGTTTATTGTGATTATAGATTTAAATAGTTTAATATAAAATATTAATTTGTGGTGTCAATGATATGAAATTTCATTTTAGATCGTGCAAATTTTATCTATTTGTACAATTAGTTTTATTAATTTAATTGTTATTAGTTTGACTTGTTTTTTAAGAAGTTTATATATATTATTTGTAGATATGTCTATTTTTATTGAATGAGAGGTTGTAAGATTAAATTCTATAAGAATTGTAATAACTTTTTTATTTGATTGAATAAGTTTAATTTTTATATCTTTTGTATTATTAATTTCTTCTTTAGTAATTTATTACAGAAAGGAATATATAGGAGAAGATAATGTTATAATCGATTTATTATATTAGTTTTAATATTTGTATTATCAATAATATTATTAATTATTAGACCAAATTTAATTAGAATTTTATTAGGTTGAGATGGATTAGGGTTAGTTTCTTATTGTTTAGTAATTTATTTTCAAAATATTAAATCTTATAATGCTGGTATATTAACTGCGTTATCTAATCGAATTGGAGATGTGGCTTTATTGTTGGCAATTGCTTGAATATTAAATTATGGGGGTTGAAATTATATTTTTTATTTAGAAATTATAAAAATAGATTTTGAAATAATATTAATTGGTAGATTAATTATATTAGCGGCTATAACAAAAAGAGCTCAAATTCCATTTTCTTCTTGATTGCCTGCTGCAATGGCTGCCCCTACACCAGTTTCTGCTTTAGTTCATTCTTCTACACTTGTTACTGCGGGAGTTTATTTATTAATTCGATTTAATATTTTATTGGTTGATAATTGAATAGGTTCTTTATTATTATTATTATCTGGATTAACAATATTTATATCTGGGTTAGGGGCTAATTTTGAATTTGATTTAAAAAAAATTATTGCTCTATCGACTTTAAGTCAATTAGGATTAATAATAAGAATTTTATCTATGGGATATGCTAAATTAGCTTTTTTCATTTATTAAGACATGCTTTATTTAAAGCTTTACTTTTTATATGTGCTGGGGTTATTATTCATAATATAAGAAATTCACAAGATATTCGAACTATGGGGAGAATTAGTGTGCATATACCATTGACTTCATCTTGTTTAAATGTAGCTAATTTGGCTTTATGTGGAATACCATTTTTAGCTGGGTTTTATTCAAAGGATTTAATTTTAGAAATAGTAAGAATATCTTATTTGAATATATTCAGTTTTTTTTTATTTTTTTTTCTACTGGTTTGACAGTATGTTATTCTTTTCGATTAGTTTATTATTCTTTAACAAATGATTTAAATTGTTTTAGTATACATTATTTATCGGATGAAGGATATATTATATTACGTGGTATGATAGGGTTAATAATTATAAGAATTTTAGGATGATTAATTTTTCCTATTCCTAGAATAATTTTGTTACCTATTTATTTAAAAATATTAGTTTTAATTGTATGTTTAATTGGTGGGGTTATAGGATATATTTTATCTAAGGTTTCTCTTTATTTTTTTAATAAATCTTTATGAATGTATTCATTATCTTATTTTAGAGGTTCAATATGATTTATGCCTTATATTTCTACTTACGGTGTAGTTTTTTATCCTTTAATAATTGGTAAAATTAATATTAAGGTTGTTGATCAAGGATGATCTGAATATTTTGGGGGTCAAATAATTTATAGTTTATTAGTAAAGTATTCTAAATTTAATCAATTTATTCAAAATAATAATTTAAAATTATATTTAATAACATTTATTTTATGGGTAATAATTTTTTTAATATTTATAATTTTATAAATTAACTTAAATAGCTTATATTTAGAGTATGACATTGAAGCTGTTATGGGGGTTAATTAACCTTTAAGTATTTATCATTAGAGGCTAGGGAAGTTACATAGATAAATAAAATTAATATACCCCCTAAAAAAACTAAAAATAAAATATATGAAAATCAAAATGAATTAAATAATAGTCCTGTAATTAAGCAGATTAAAAATGATTGGATTAATAGTATTAATCCTATAGCTAAAGGGTGACTTATTTGTAAAAAAGTAATTCTAGATATAATAGTTATAGTATATAAGATAATTTGATTTATAACAGAAAATAGTTTAATTAAAATATTAATTTTGGAGATTAATGATAAAGAGTTTCTTTTTTTCTGAAGTTTTAAAAGATATATCTTATTTTTGATTTACAAGACCAATGTTTTTATTAAACTATTAAAACTAATGTTAGTATTAATTAATTTAATTATTCCTTTATTATTATTTATTATAGGTGTTTTTGTGTTTATTTCTAACCGAAAGCATTTATTATCGATATTGTTAAGATTAGAATTTATTGTTTTAAGTTTATTTTTAATGTTATTTATTTATTTAAATTATTTTAATAATGAGATATTTTTTAGAATATTGTTTTTAGTATTTAGAGTATGTGAAGGGGTTTTAGGGTTATCTATATTAGTTAGAATAATTCGTTCTTATGGAAATGATTATTTTAATTCATTTAATATTTTATAATGTTAAAATTTTTGTTGATATTATTATTTTTAATTCCATTAAGTTTAAAAAAAAATAGATTTTGAATGGTGCAAAATTTTATATTTTTATTAGGATTTTTATTTATTATTATAAATATTTATAATAATCATTGAATAACATTAAGATATTTTTTGGGTTGTGATATAATTTCATATGGTTTAATTTTATTAAGAATTTGAATTTGTAGATTAATAATTAAAGCAAGAAATTCAATTGAAAATAAAAATAATTTTGTAAAATTTTTTTTATTAAATGTAATTATATTGTTGTTATTCCTTTATTTAACTTTTAGAAGAATAAATTTATTTTTATTTTATTTATTTTTTGAAAGTAGATTAATTCCAACATTGTTTTTAATTTTAGGGTGAGGATATCAACCTGAACGATTACAAGCGGGAATTTATTTATTATTTTATACTTTATTAGCTTCTTTACCAATATTGTTAGGTATTTTTTATTTATATAATAAATTGGGTAGATTAAATTTTTATTCTTTAAATAACCGTTTTTTTAATTTAGATTTATTGTATGTTTGTATAATTTTAGCTTTTTTAGTAAGAATACCTATATTTTTAGTTCATTTATGGCTTCCTAAGGTTGAAGCCCCTGTATCGGGGTCTATGATTTTAGCTGGTGTTTTATTAAAATTAGGGGGATATGGTTTATTACGTGTAATAAGATTTTTACAATTTACTAGATTAAAATTTAATTTTATTTGAGTGACAATTAGTTTAATTGGGGGATTTTTAGTGAGTTTAGTTTGTTTATGTCAAACAGATTTAAAGGCTTTAATTGCTTATTCATCAGTTGCTCATATAGGGATTGTTTTAGGTGGTTTAATAACAATAACTTATTGGGAAATATCAGGATCTTATACATTAATAATTGCTCATGGTCTATGTTCTTCAGGTTTATTTTGTTTGGCAAATATATCTTATGAACGATTAGGTAGACGAAGATTATTTATAAATCGGGGATTATTAAATTTTATACCTAGTTTAACTTTATGATGATTTCTATTAAGATCCGCTAATATAGCTGCTCCTCCTACATTAAATTTATTAGGGGAAATTAGTTTAATTAATAGAATTGTTAGTTGATCTTGAATAACAATAATTATATTAAGATTAATTTCTTTTTTTAGAGCTGCTTATACATTATATTTATTTGCTTATAGACAACACGGTAAATTATATTCAGGTATACATAGTAGAAGAAATGGGAGAGTTCGAGAGTATATTTTGTTAATATTACATTGAATACCTCTTAATTTATTAATTTTTAAAAGAGATTGTTGTTTATTGTGATTATAGATTTAAATAGTTTAATATAAAATATTAATTTGTGGTGTCAATGATATGAAATTTCATTTTAGATCGTGCAAATTTTATCTATTTGTACAATTAGTTTTATTAATTTAATTGTTATTAGTTTGACTTGTTTTTTAAGAAGTTTATATATATTATTTGTAGATATGTCTATTTTTATTGAATGAGAGGTTGTAAGATTAAATTCTATAAGAATTGTAATAACTTTTTTATTTGATTGAATAAGTTTAATTTTTATATCTTTTGTATTATTAATTTCTTCTTTAGTAATTTATTACAGAAAGGAATATATAGGAGAAGATAATGTTATAATCGATTTATTATATTAGTTTTAATATTTGTATTATCAATAATATTATTAATTATTAGACCAAATTTAATTAGAATTTTATTAGGTTGAGATGGATTAGGGTTAGTTTCTTATTGTTTAGTAATTTATTTTCAAAATATTAAATCTTATAATGCTGGTATATTAACTGCGTTATCTAATCGAATTGGAGATGTGGCTTTATTGTTGGCAATTGCTTGAATATTAAATTATGGGGGTTGAAATTATATTTTTTATTTAGAAATTATAAAAATAGATTTTGAAATAATATTAATTGGTAGATTAATTATATTAGCGGCTATAACAAAAAGAGCTCAAATTCCATTTTCTTCTTGATTGCCTGCTGCAATGGCTGCCCCTACACCAGTTTCTGCTTTAGTTCATTCTTCTACACTTGTTACTGCGGGAGTTTATTTATTAATTCGATTTAATATTTTATTGGTTGATAATTGAATAGGTTCTTTATTATTATTATTATCTGGATTAACAATATTTATATCTGGGTTAGGGGCTAATTTTGAATTTGATTTAAAAAAAATTATTGCTCTATCGACTTTAAGTCAATTAGGATTAATAATAAGAATTTTATCTATGGGATATGCTAAATTAGCTTTTTTCATTTATTAAGACATGCTTTATTTAAAGCTTTACTTTTTATATGTGCTGGGGTTATTATTCATAATATAAGAAATTCACAAGATATTCGAACTATGGGGAGAATTAGTGTGCATATACCATTGACTTCATCTTGTTTAAATGTAGCTAATTTGGCTTTATGTGGAATACCATTTTTAGCTGGGTTTTATTCAAAGGATTTAATTTTAGAAATAGTAAGAATATCTTATTTGAATATATTCAGTTTTTTTTTATTTTTTTTTCTACTGGTTTGACAGTATGTTATTCTTTTCGATTAGTTTATTATTCTTTAACAAATGATTTAAATTGTTTTAGTATACATTATTTATCGGATGAAGGATATATTATATTACGTGGTATGATAGGGTTAATAATTATAAGAATTTTAGGATGATTAATTTTTCCTATTCCTAGAATAATTTTGTTACCTATTTATTTAAAAATATTAGTTTTAATTGTATGTTTAATTGGTGGGGTTATAGGATATATTTTATCTAAGGTTTCTCTTTATTTTTTTAATAAATCTTTATGAATGTATTCATTATCTTATTTTAGAGGTTCAATATGATTTATGCCTTATATTTCTACTTACGGTGTAGTTTTTTATCCTTTAATAATTGGTAAAATTAATATTAAGGTTGTTGATCAAGGATGATCTGAATATTTTGGGGGTCAAATAATTTATAGTTTATTAGTAAAGTATTCTAAATTTAATCAATTTATTCAAAATAATAATTTAAAATTATATTTAATAACATTTATTTTATGGGTAATAATTTTTTTAATATTTATAATTTTAAAAATTAACTTAAATAGCTTATATTTAGAGTATGACATTGAAGCTGTTATGGGGGTTAATTAACCTTTAAGTATTTATGTAATTAATTTAAGTAATTTATAAAATAAGTACTTTAATTTTACAATGAAAATGTAAGGTTTTATTTAAACTATATAAATAGAAATATAAAAGGAATTAAACCATTTAAGAAAAAAGTTAGCAGCTTTATCTTGTTCTACATATTTCCTTAATTGGAATTAAATTTTCAATAATATCATTAACAATGATAGGCCTCTATTTTGGCTTCAATTAAGTAATAAAATTTACTGTAGAATAAGGATAAAAGATATCTAAGATTAGGTCGAAACTAATTGCAATAAATCGCTTCATATTCAAGGAAGACTATACCTGATAGTACTTTTTGAATGCAAATCAAATGTTATATTTAACTACAACCCTATATAGTTTTATGAGGATCATTCAAGAGCTCCTTGATTTCATTCATGATAAAGTCCTAGTAATAAAATAATAATAAATAAAAAAATACTAATAAATCAAATGAAAATATTAGATATATTAATAATTGGGATAATGGGGATAATTAAGCAATTTCTACATCAAAAATTAAAAAAATAATAGCAATTAAAAAAAATCGTAAAGAAAATGGTAATCGAGATGATCTTTTGGGGTCAAATCCACATTCAAATGGAGAGGCTTTTTCTCGGTCTACAATTGTTTTTTTTGATAAAATAGAGGCTAAAAATATTACTACTCTAGCAATAATAATGATTAAAATTATAATAAATAACAAAGAAAATATTATTTATACTAAAATAATTAGACCCTATGATTGGAAGTCATATATACTTATTATACTATATAAATAAATTATCCTCCTCATCAGTAAATAGAAATATAAAGGAATAATCAAACAATATCTACAAAATGTCAATATCAAGCAGCAGCTTGAAATCCAAAATGATGAGATCTAGAAAAATGAAAATTAAGATGTCGAATTAAGTAAATTAATAAAAATGTTGTTCCGATTAATACATGTAATCCATGGAATCCTGTTGCTACATAAAATGTAGACCCATAAACTGCATCTGCAATAGTAAATGGAGCTTCAATGTATTCATAAGCCTGTAAAATTGAAAAATAAATTCCTAATAAAACAGTAAAAAATAAACCTTGAGATGTTTGTGAATGATTTCTTTCTATTAGTCTGTGATGGGCTCAAGTAACAGTTACCCCTGAAGCTAATAAAATGGCAGTATTTAATAGGGGAATTTGAAAAGGATTAAATGGAATAATTCCCACTGGGGGTCAAGTTATTCCTAATTCGATAGAAGGGGATAAACTACTATGAAAAAAAGCTCAAAAAAAAGAAATAAAGAAAAAAATTTCAGATACAATAAATAAACTTATACTTCATCGTAATCCAATAGTTACTGTAAAAGTATGAAGTCCTTGAAAAGTTCCTTCTCGTGAGATGTCGCGTTATCATTGATATATTGTTAAGATTGTAATAATATTTCCTAATACAAATAAAGAAATATCATAGTGATGGAATCATTTTACTAATCCAGAAACGGTTGTTATAGCTCCAATTGCTCCAGTTAAGGGTCATGGTCTATAATCTACTAAATGAAATGGATGGTTAGCATGTGTTGACATTTAATTTAATATTATGTAACTTCTCTAGAATATAAAGTTCTTAATACTGCAAATACATACGATTGAATAATAGCAACAGCAGATTCAAGGACTAATAAAGCAATTTGTGCAATTAACAATAAAGTTACTACAAAAAAAAGATATAGAGGGTCCTGTGTTTCCTAATAAAGTTAATAATAAGTGACCAGCAATTATATTAGCCGCTAATCGAACTGCCAATGTTCCTGGTCGAATTATATTTCTAATAGTTTCAATACATACTATAAAAGGTATTAAAACAGATGGTGTTCCTTGTGGGACTAAATGAGCAAATATATGTTGGGTATGATTAATTCAACCATAAATTATAAATCTTAATCATAGGGGTAAGGCTATTGCTAAAGTTAGAGTTAAATGACTTGTACTTGTAAAAATATATGGAAATAAACCTAAAAAATTATTAAATATAATTAATGAGAATAATGAAATAAAAATAAAAGTTCTTCCATTATGTGTTGAAGTTTTTAATAATGTTTTAAATTCATTATGAAGAATTAATATTATATTATTTCATACAATATTATATCGGGACGGTATAAGTCAATATATTGTTGGAATTAATAATAATCCAATAAATGTTCTTATTCAATTGATTGATAAATTAAAAATTCTTGAAGAGGGGTCAAATACAGAAAATAAATTTGTTATCATTTTCAATTTATAGAATTAATTAAATTATTGTTAATAGGAGAAGTATTTTGAGGTATATTATTAAAAAAACAAAAATAATTTAGAATATTAAATATAATAAATGTAATTGTAAAAATAATAAATAAAGTTAATCAACTAATAGGGGCTATTTGTGGAATCAAAAAATATTAATTATTTAATAATTTTAGTTTGACATACTAATGTTATATTTTTAACTAATTTTTTATTAAATGTTAAGATTATATTTTAATAATATTTCATTAGAAGTAATTGCTAATTTACTATAGTGTGGTTTAAGAGACCATTACTTGCTTTCAGTCATCTAATGAATAATTTAGTTATTTATATTAAGGATTCATTTTAAAAAATAATTAATAGGAACACTTTCGATAACAATTGGTATAAAACTATGGTTAGCTCCACAGATTTCTGAACATTGACCAAAAAATAATCCAGGTCGGTTAATTATAAAATTAGTTTGATTTAATCGACCTGGAGTTCCATCAACTTTTATTCCTAAAGCAGGAATAGTTCATGAATGAATTACATCTGCGGCTGTGATTAAAATTCGAATTTGAGAATTTATTGGAAGAATAATACGGTTATCAACATCTAATAGACGAAATCCTTCTAATGGAAGATCATTTGTTGGGATTATATATGAATCAAATTCAATATTTATAAAATCTGAATATTCGTAGCTTCAATATCATTGATGTCCAATAGCTTTTAAAGTAATTATTGGTTCATTAATTTCATCTAGTAAGTATAATAAACGAAGAGATGGAAGGGCAATAAATAGTAAAATAATTGCTGGTAAAATAGTTCAAATTATTTCAATTGTTTGACCATGTAATAAAAATCGGTGTGTATAAACATTAAAAAATAATATAAGCATTAAATAGGAAACTAATACAGTAATTATAATTAAAATTAATATTGTATGATCGTGAAAAAAAGTTAATTGTTCTATTAAAGGGGAAGCTCTATCTTGTAATCCTAAATTAGCTCATGTTGGCATTTTCTAATAAAAGTAAAAATACTTTATATATGAAGCTTAAATCCATTGCACTAATCTGCCATATTACATTTAATTAGTTAGTAAAGGTAGTTCAATTAGTTAGTAAAGGTAGTTCAGAATAACTATGATATCATTCGATTGATGATGCTAATTGAATTGGGAAAATAACTGTTCGTTGAGAAATTATACTTTCTCAAATAATATATAAAAAATATAAAATACCAAATAATGAAATTGTAGAGCCTACAGTAGAAACAACATTTCAGGCATTATAAGCATCGGGATAATCAGAGTATCGTCGAGGCATCCCAGCTAATCCAAGAAAATGTTGGGGAAAAAAAGTTAAATTTACACCAATAAATATAATAATAAATTGACTTTTTAATCATTTAGGATTTATTAATAGTCCTGTAAATAGGGGGTATCAATGTACAAATCCTCCTATAATAGCAAATACAGCTCCTATAGATAAAACATAATGAAAATGGGCAACTACATAATATGTGTCATGTAAAATAATATCAAGAGAGGAATTAACAAGAACAACTCCAGTTAATCCACCTACTGTAAATAAAAAAACAAACCCTAAAGCTCATAAAATAGCAGGAGAATGTGATAATTGGGTACCGTGAAGAGTAGCTAATCATCTAAAAATTTTAATACCAGTAGGTACTGCAATAATTATTGTAGCTGAAGTAAAATATGCTCGGGTATCTACATCTATTCCCACAGTAAATATATGGTGAGCTCAGACAATAAAACCTAATAAACCAATAGCTAATATAGCATAAATTATTCCTAAAGAACCAAAAGTTTCTTTTTTTCCACATTCTTGGCTAATAATATGAGAAATTATACCAAATCCTGGTAAAATTAAAATATATACCTCAGGATGACCAAAAAATCAAAATAAGTGTTGATATAAAATAGGATCCCCTCCTCCAGCAGGGTCAAAGAAAGATGTGTTTAAGTTTCGATCTGTTAATAATATTGTAATAGCTCCTGCTAAAACAGGAAGAGATAATAATAATAATACAGCTGTAATAACTACAGATCAAACAAATAAAGGTATTCGATCAAAAGTGATACCTGTTGATCGTATATTAATTACTGTTGTAATAAAATTTACTGCTCCCAAAATAGAAGAACTACCAGCTAAATGTAAAGAGAAAATAGCTAAATCTACTGAAGCACCCCCATGAGCAATTCTAGCAGATAAGGGGGGATAGACTGTTCATCCTGTTCCTGCTCCAGCTTCTACTATACTAGAGGCTAATAATAGGGTTAAAGATGGGGGAAGTATTCAAAATCTTATATTATTTATTCGGGGAAAGGCTATATCTGGAGCTCCTAATATTAAAGGAACAAGTCAGTTTCCAAATCCTCCAATTATAATGGGTATTACTATAAAAAAAATTATTACAAATGCATGAGCTGTTACAATAACATTATAAATTTGATCATCTCCAATTAAAGCACCTGGGTGACCTAACTCAGCTCGAATTAAAATACTTAATGAGGTTCCAACTATTCCTGCTCAAGCCCTAAAAATAAAATATAAAGTTCCAATATCTTTATGATTTGTAGAAAATAATCACTGTCGCGATTAAATGGCTGAAGTTTAGGCAATAGATTGTAAATTTATTTATGGGAAATTATCTCTTTAATCAAATTAGGCTTTATAGTCAATTATGACATTAGACTGCAATTCTAAAGGAGTGTAAAAATATACTAAGGCTTAAAAGGGTATTCTTATATTTATAGCTTTGAAGGCTATTAGTTTTTTAAACTTAAAGCCTTCAATTTTAAATAGCAATATAAATTAGTGAAATAAAAATTAATCCTGTTATGGAAATAAAAGTTAAAAATAAAAATTTATTTCTATAAAAATTATTAACAAATAAAGAAGATCTTCAGTTATATTCAATATGCCCAATTATGATTGAAGCATAACATAGCCGTAAATAAAAAAATAATGTAACTAAAGACATAAAAATTATAATTGTTAATAATAATATTTGATTTATAATAGATAATTGTTGGATAATTATCCATTTTGGTAAAAATCCTAAAAATGGGGGGAGTCCCCCTAAAGATAATAAATTTATAAAAAAAGAAAATTTTATAACATTTGATAAAGATGGTTATATAAATAATTGGTTAAAATAATAAATTTTATAATTATTTAAAAAAAAAATAATAATTATAGATATAATAGTATAAAGAATAAAATAAATTAACCAAAAATTATTAGAATTTATTATAGCTGCTAATATTCAACTTAAGTGGTTGATAGAAGAAAAAGCTATTAATTTTCGTAAAGAGGATTGGTTTAATCCCCCAATTCTTCCTACAATGGCGGAAATAATAATAATATAGAATATTATATTAAATAAGTAAATATAAGAAATTAATATTATAGGGGCAATTTTTTGTCAAGTTATTAAAATTAAACCATTAATTCAATTTAATCCTTCTATCACATTAGGAAATCAAAAATGAAAAGGAGCAGTCCCTCTTTTAATTAATAGTGTTGAAATAATTATTATATTTCTATAAATATTTATATTTCTTAAAAGATTAGATTTTAATATTCAAATTAATACAGCAACTAAAAAAATTGAAGAGGCAATTGCTTGAGTTAAAAAATATTTTAAAGCGGCTTCTGTTGATATTAAATTATTATTATCATTTATTAAGGGGATAAATGATAATAAATTAATTTCTAACCCTATTCAAGCGCCTAATCAAGAAGTTGAAGAAATAGTAATAAGAGTTCCTCTAATTAGAGTTGTTAAAAAAAGAATTTTTTAAAATTAAAAAGAAAGGGAGTATAACCCTTATAAGTGGGGTATGAACCCAATAGCTTAAATTAGCTTATCTTTTTATTATATTTTAGTGTAAGATGCACAAAAGTTTTTGATGCTTTTAGTAATAGTTTAATTCTATTAAATATAATGAATATAATATAAAATTATTTTATTTACCCTATCAAGGTAACCCTTTAATCAGGCAATTCATTTTGTTTTAAATTTACTTATTAATTAAACAATATATTTTGTTTTAAAATTATATTTGACACAAAATTAGTTTATTGGAATAAAATTAACGAAATAATAAATAAATTAGTTAAATTAATTTAAACTATATAATTTTATTAAGTAATTATTATTTTTGATTAATTATTTTATTAGATATTTTTTTTAGGCCTATATATATATAATAAATAATTTATTAATATATATATATTTTATAATTTAAAATTAAATAATTTATTTTATATTAATTTATTTTAATGCTAGATTTATAGATATAATATATTAATTATAAAATTTATTATATACACTAAGGATCTATACAAACTTAGATAAATTAAATAAAAGTCTATATATTATATCATAAAATATAGCCTTATATATTATTATATAAATTATTTATAATAAAAAAAAAAAAATTTATTTAATTCATAAAATTTAAATTTATAAAAATAAGTGAAATTCTATATAATAAATCTTGAAATTATTTAATAAGTGTTAATATTTTTTAGTATTTTAATAAGATTTTTATTTATAATTAATTATTATAGTGAATTATTAAAAAATTATTTATAATGAAAAATATTTTTTAATTATTAATTAATTATTAATTAATATTTAATATAAATATTAAGATTTGGGGAAGGGGTCTTTTTATTAAAGAAGGATTTGTAAAATTAAAATTATTTATGGGAAAATTTTATAATTATTAATTAATATTATTTAATAGTTATAGTTTTAATAATTTATTTAATTTTTATTTAATTATAATTTAATATAAATATTAAGATTTAAGGGGTCTTTTTATTAAAGGAGGATTTGTAAAATTAAAATTATTTATGGGAAAATGTTATAATTATTAATTAATATTATTTAATAGTTAAATAGTTTATTAGTATTGTAAAAGAATGTTGAAATAAATTGAAAAATACTTATTTTAAAAGAAAATTTAATTTATTGTACCTTGTGTATCAGGGTTTATTAAATAGTAATTATATACATATTTATAATAGTCTCGATTTTAAAAGAGTTAATAAATTATTTAAGTTAATGTGAAAAAATTATTTATAATAATTTATTAGAAATGAAATGTTATTCGTTTTTAAAGGTATCTAGTTTTTAAAGAAATAAATTTAATTTATTAATTTGTTGTATAATTTTTATTTTTTAATAAAATATAAATAATTAATAATAATTTATGGGATAAGCTATAAATTAAATAATTAAAATTTTAATAAAATGGTTAAAATATATATGCTTAGAATTAGCAATTATTAATAATTTTGTTATAATTTATTTTAAAAAATTATTATTTATTAGAAATTTAATATATTTATTTAAATATTAATTTTAATATAAAAAATTAATTAATAATGATAAAATTAGTATAAAAATTTATAAGATTACATTTTAATAGAAAGGTTTATTTAAAGAATTCGGCAAATTAATAAGTATTCGCCTGTTTAACAAAAACATGTCTTTTTGAATTTAATTTAAAGTCTAACCTGCCCAATGATAAATTTAATGGCCGCAGTATATTAACTGTGCAAAGGTAGCATAATCATTAGTCTTTTAATTGAGGGCTTGTATGAATGGTTGGACGAAATATTAACTGTTTCAAATAAAATTTTATAGAATTTTATTTTTTAGTTAAAAAGCTAAAATTTTATTAAAAGACGAGAAGACCCTATAGATCTTAATAATTAAATTATTTTATTTATAAAGAATATTTAATATTTAATATTTGAAATTATTTTATTGGGGTGATAATAAGATTTACAAAACTCTTAAAATTTTTAACATGAATTAATGAATAGTTGATCCATTTTTAATGATTAATAAATTAAGTTACCTTAGGGATAACAGCGTAATTTATGGATATCATCCAATAAGTCCTGTAGATCATTTGATAAAAAATGTAAGTAATTGGAGCTATTTAGAGTACGCGAAAGCCTAATAGGTCCAAGTAAATCGTCACCAATCACACCTGCCCATAAATTGACGCTGAATCTGTGATGAAATGATGCCTCTCTTTTTGTGTGTGGATTGCTCTCAGCCCACGTATGCAGGTTGTGGAAGTTTGTGATACCGTCTCTGGTAAATTGGGACTCATCCGTCCACAGAATATTGTTGAAAAAATTGTCGTCATCTATTTGTCGTTCACGGAGCTAATTGCAAAACTCCATCCGTTTGGGGAAATCAATGGGTAGCAGCTCCTGTACTGGTGTGTGATGGTAGGCATGGAAGCGTTCTACTTTTAAAATACTCCAAACCTTCCAAGTAGATATGTTAAACTGCAATGCCAAGCGTCGGATACTGATCGATGGATCATTTTGCACTGCTTGCAGTATTCTTTCATCAATCTGAACAGCGATTATAGGCGCAGGATTTGCATTTACTCTCCTTGTTCTAACGCTGCCAGTTTCCCTAATTCTCCTGTAAACGTCCTGAAATACTCCCCTGTCAGGTGTCCGTCGATGGGGATGTCTCTGATGGTAAAGCCTTCGCGCGGCTTGTCCATTTCCGCGAGACTCTCCATAAATTAACACAATGTCAGCATATTCTTCATTGGAGTATTCAGACATTTCGAAATTATTTTTTTTATTCTACTGACACCTTCTTCTTTTAGCAACGTAACTAAAACTGATAAAAATATGAAGGTTGTCTTGCTTTTACAGGCTTTTTATTTTGTAAGACACCCTATTAAAAAAGGCATAGTACCGCACCCAGTATTACCTACCACATCCAGGTAAAAGAATCAATTATGTTGAAACTCACTTACATTTCATTGTTTTTCTACATACTTTAAATAGTAATAAATGTGCAATAAAAATACTTCAGTACTACCGACAAATTAAACAGGTTCTTAGACGAGGCACTGACTTTTGAAATATTTAATTTTTAACCGATATGTATTTTTACCTGTCACTTCCAAAATGTTGATCGTAACTCATACATATGTATGCAGCTTTTGTAGGTAATAATATGGCTCATAAAAAAATAAAATTAAAATGACATTTTTATAATGGGGTTTTCTGAGAAAAACTACATTGTTCACTGAATTTTAAGGGTTCACGTAGCAAAAATTTGTGTTTTCGAGTAAATATCTCAAGATTGGGTGCAGTTACAATTAAGACTGTTACATCAAATGAAAGGTAATTCGATTCCCTAAAAAATGAGTTATAACACTTTGCCTTGTGATTATTCGTTTTCAAGATATAACGTTTTAAGTGAGTAAGGGTACCGGTCAAAAACACTTTTCTTAACCACCCTGTATCTCCACTGTTATTAAAAATTGACCCACCCTGAGGAACAATTTTTTTCTCCAAATATATCAAGGAATAACCCCTTACAAGGTCGTGGACGGAGTACCAAACACCCTGTATAATGAATATGGTCAAACTAGAGTCACTGTATACGAACTCACACTAACATCCATTATCATTTGAAACCAGTAAATTTAAAATTTTTTCCAGTTGTCTCGGTTTTTAATGTTAGGGATCCCCACGGAAGTAGGTAAACGCAATATTTACTGGAAAATTATTAAATTGTGAAACAAAAATCGAAAAGTTAAAGAACATTGAGATTAAAAAATCTGCCAATGGTCTGGGCGAAACTTTATTATTTTTCGGGTCAAAGTTCGGGAGCGATCAAAGTCGGACTGTATCATGAGTTGCTTCGAGATTATTAGATTTGTTGGAAAATTAATTTTGTGCTTAAAATAAAAATATTTAAAATAGCTATTTTTAGCCGATTAAACATTGGAGAAGCTCGTGTAGACTATTCGAATTTCGGTATATTATGTACACTAAAAGCCCATAGAAGTAAAAACGAATTTGTTGCCTTATCAGACTTAAGAGATATGACGAATTGTTGTTAAACCCAATATTTCCACTTGGGGTTTGAATTTCGAAAAAATTGTGAAATGGGTTTTTAGACGGTTTCATAACAAGCAACTTGATATCTCATGAGACACGAGGGATTTTGAAAAATTTGTGAAAACGTAAGCAAACCCTTCACAACCCCTTGGTTTTTGAAATTCGAAAAATAGTGAATTGGTTGGCCGTAATAATCAATTTTATATCTCATCAGAACTAAGGGATGGCAAAAATTGTGAAAACATTTACAAACCCTTGGGAGTTGAATATCGAAAAATTGAGAAATGAGTTTGTAGGCTATTATATAAAAAGTCTGTGGAAGTGAAAAGCGATCTAATATCTCATCGAACCTAGGAAATATGTCGAAGCTTTGTAAAGCGTACAACCCCCTTACATCCATTAGGATTGAATATCTAAAATACTGAAATTGACATTTTGGCTTTTTTATATAGGAAACATTAGGAAGTCAAAATTAAGTCGATATATCATCAGATATGCAACCTCCTTCCACCCACTTGGAGGTTGAATATCCGAAAATCCTGAAGGGAGTTCATAAATAAATATGAAGACAGCACGAGAACGTAGGAACCAATTCAATTTCTTATCCCTTCTAAAAGTAATGACGAAAACGTGTTCAACCCGTTTATACCCTCTTAGGAGCTGAAAAGGACTTGAAAACCGGTTTTAGGCGATTATTACGCAAGCAAGTGAAAGTGAAAAGATATTCGATATCTGATAAGACCTGGGGATATAGTAGAATTCGTGAAAAAGTTTACAACCCCCTTTTCACCCCCTTAGGGGTCGAATTTTAAAAAATCCTGAAAACGCTTTCTAGGTATTTATATGAAAAAGTCGTACAATAAAAATTAATTCAATATTTGGGAAAACCTAATAGATATGACGAAAACCGTAAAACTATATGCATTCCATTTTCACTGATCATTTTTTTGCCCCCCCTCCGAACGCCAATAGATATTTGAAAATTTTTTCTATCTAAATTACTTTTCTAGTTGATTTACATAAACATACCGAGTTTCAACTTTGTATAAGCATAAGCATAAGCCGTTCTATAGATAGGAAAAACACCCCCAACCCCCGTACCATACTACGCCTATAAAAATTTATATTTTTCCAACATGCTACTAATATAGCTCTATCTAAATACCAAGTTTCAGCTTTATATCATTATAGGTTGTTGAGATATAAAAATCACAACTTTTTCCTTTTCACCCTCCCCCACCCTCACCCTCTACACCCACACTTCCAAAATCTTGTTTTCTGCTAGCGGTCTATTAGGCCTACTTCTGGTAAAAATTTTAAGCATCTATCTTATACCGTTCTTGAGATATGAGACGTGATTTTTTTGAAAAATTCTTATCCCCTCCACTTTCATGCCCACCGCCCACTTTAAAAATTTTACTTTCATCAAACTTCATTTGTCAACCTTTATACACAAACCAAATTTTATTTGTCTAGTGCAATTAGTTCGTGAGATATCGTAATCTAAAGTTTTTCACCCCCCACCCCCGTACGCCACTGCCCCCACTCAAAAATTTGTTTTCGATCTATTCTCCTAGTATACCTACAGATATTCATTAAGTTTCAATTTTGTGACATTAACCGTTTAGGAGATATGTATTTTAGAATGTGTCGATCTCGCCTTTTTTGCGTTTTGGACGCATTATTTTCCCCCCCACTCCCAAACCCCTTCACCTATATCAAAAAATTTTTTGCAAATGGGTCCACTATCGATGCTCTATATAAGTTCCAAATTTCAGCCTCCTAGCATAAGCGGTTGCTGAGATCTAGAAACCAAAATTTTTCGTCTAAAAGGCTTCCCCCACCTCCTCCCTTACACCCCCACCTCTTACAATTTGTTCACTTCAAGGGAAAAAAAATTCAACTAAATAGCTCAAAGGGTTTGGGTGCTACGAGCCTTCAAACAATTTTGCGTACACCGGTCGACGTACGGCGTACGGCGGACAGACGGACTGAAAATTTTTTTTGCTTTTTTCGTGTCTACTAGTCATGAAACGTGAAAAAAAAAATTTTCAGGGTAGCAAATTTTTTTTTTTTAAAAATCGAAAACAATACTGTATTATTAAAATAATAAAGTAAAATCGGAACTTTATCACGCACACATTTACATTTTAGTACATCATTGACAATGACATTTCGAATTGTCATGTTGTTATTTTGGTTGTGTTTCGCGAGTATTGTTTTAAAAGTTAATTTTCCGGCAACCGAAGATATTTTAAACTTACGGGCCTATTACGAAACTCGAGTCGAGTGAGTAACTCGACTCACATTTAGACTCGACTCGAGCTAAAGTTGGTATTATGAAACTCGACAACTGGAAAGTCACTTCATTTCCAGCAGTCGAGTGAGTTTGACATTTCTTATAAGTAAATACTCACTCGGTCGGCTCTCATAATACGCAGTTCCCTTAACTCACGCTTTTTTTCTACTCAAAGTCGAGTAAAACTCGACAAGTAGGCACTTGTCGAGTTTCATAGCCGCAGAATGTGAGTTTTTTGATCGAGTCGAGTTTCGTAATAGGCCCGTTATTGTTTCGAAAGTGATTTATGCTGTGTTTGTGCAGTGTTCTTGCAGTTTTTGTGCAGTGTTTGTACAATATACCGGCACTAAGTTTAATTTTCCGGCACAATGCCGTAGAAATTTTATTTCGGAAATGATTTGTGCTCTGTTAGTGCAGTGTTTGTTCATTATACCGGCCGCCTGTTCGCAAAACGTCGTCAGTCGTCACGTTGGACAACTTTGGTTTGGACGAAATCATCGATTCGTACTGAAAGGTCTTGAGTAAGACCTTAATTACGTTCGTACGGCTGTGCGATGAGGCTGTCGCCTTAAAGCCGAACCGCGCTCGTTCCAAACAAAGCTGCTCAACTTCGACGAGGACCTATATGATTGCGAAGGGGCGGTCATGATGGACGAGTGTTTCGTCAAGATGATACGCAGCGTCGCATTATGCTGGCCAGTTCGTACGTACGTACGAGTAGTATCTTGCAGCAACTAGGAGCGCTAATCAGCCACCACCGTCAATAATTTGGCCCAACAATTGAAATTTCAAGTATTTTGAGGTACTTTAGCTGTTTGTGTTTTGTTTTCCTTTTTTCTAGAAAATTTTCCACCGTCTTGGCGATATCATTATTTTCGACAACAAAGAGCTGGTGGGTGTGGTATGTCAGTCGTCGTGTCGCATTTGTTGTCGCACTTTAACAGCACTTTTCATTTCAGCTTCTCGTCGAGGCATTCTCACCGTTCTTTCGGGATCAGCAAAATACCTATTTGTGAAATTTCTACCTGATCGTGTCGCCGCTGACGATCAATATTATGAGCGCAAAGGATAAGATCCTGAAGAACAACGTGATGATACACAGTAAAAAAATGAAGGGAAAAAAAACTCCACTAGGTGTGCCATTAAGTCGCATTTTTTTCTGTGTTTTATAATACCTATCAGCCGGTGTTAATGTTTTACACCCTTCGGATAAAATCGGTATTATCCAACCGGGCATTATAATTATTATTTATATTGGTGAAAGAAAAGGTTGTCCAAATGATCAATTTTGTACTTGATATACGAGTATTATTCGATCGGTGAAATAAAATAATATCTTCGTGGTAAACTTTCGCACCACATCTGGAGAATTAAATGCATAAACGGTGAAATAAAAAGATTATAAAAGTTTCATTCGAATTAATTCAATTATGTATTTCAATATTTTTTTTATAAATAAATTACAGGTTACATAAATTTTTACAAGCATTACAATAAAGCCTTTGTTGATACCATGTCGTTCGTCATTTCTTCGATTTGCCCATGTTTCGATCTTTCGATCCGGTTTTGCCATAAACGCGATTCAAATTTGGATCTTTCGATCCTCCATGTAAACGTAGTAATTGCCTACTTAGAAGAGCGCTATTACTGTTCAGTGCCCAGAATAGTAATGCGGGTCATATAGGTTGTGAAGAAACTAATAGAATAAAATAGAATAAAAATATAATACAGAAGTATACATTACTAAAATTAGTTTTATAATCAATAATAAAACATACTATCAAAAAATTATAAGCAAAAAAAGGGAAAATACAAATAAATATATACAGTGGTTAAACTTTAAAAAATACGAGTGTTAATCATCTTATAATAACAATATGAAAAGCTATAATTGGCAATTATGTTACAATAGTAATAGTAATAGTAATATTTACCTTTAAAAAATTAGAACCACAAGTGTGTGTATATCATACGATATTCATTCAATACGATGTTCTGAAATAAAATAATTGAAATATAAGTAAAACGTAAGTACCTACTAAAAATCTATTGCCTTGAACAAGAACCCAACATCAGACATTTTTATATTTTTCTTTTTATTATACGATTAGGAAGGACACCGACAAATCGCACGAGAATAACAAGCGAGACAATACTTCATAGAACGAAGAAGACCCTTGGAAACCTCGTAAACTAAGAACTAACAAAGACTTATATTAGAAGCAGTACGGATGTTAACTTCCAAAGGAATAAACGCATTATGGACGATCAGTACGACACGACAACGGCCTCTGTGCTTTGCATTTAATCGAAAGTGCCTTAAACAGCAGTTCGATCTCCAGATTTTGGTCTGTGTGTGAAAAATTGAACTAACAAATGAAATAATCTGCAAATCTTTTATCACGACAAAAGATTTGCGATTGGATCTCACTGGTCGCGTTTACGTGCAAACCAGACCAGTCTGAATAGACCAAAAAAACCAGTCTGGTCGTACGCATAAACGCAAACCAAACCAGTACATTTGGATTGATTTTGGTTTTGATTTTGGTACAGACCAAATGAAACCAAACCAGTCTCATAATGTGAAAATGCGCACATAAATGCAAGACTGAAAAATACCAAACCGGTCTATGTGGACTGGTCTGGTCTGCACGTAAACGCGACCACTGATCGTCAGGTAGAACTCAAGTGTGTGAACTTTCGGCGATAGGACTCACAGTTCGATAGGATTATCAAAGCGCAGCCATTATGGCTGGAAATGACGGTAGCGATCAGCACGGTTACGCTCGTTTCAGACTGTCCGGGTTTCGCCGTACGGTGCAAATTATTTTAGTGCCGCGAAGAAGGTCCCTTTCGCATTGCACGGCCACGGCACGGTCGCCGTTTGGCCGCCGTGTGGCAGCAACCGTACGGGGAAAATTTTTTAGTTGCGCGAAGGAAAGAACGATCCCTTTCACATTGCACGGCAAAACGACAAACAACTGTACGGCGAAACTCCCAATTGAGCAATCGCTCACCCTATACGATTTATGCAGGGTTTTTTTCATATCACAACCTTTTTTCTTCCAGTATCTAGTGCATTATTTACTACGTTTACATGGAGTATTGAATCCGGATTCAATCCTCTAAAGTCACATGTAGACGCAGATCGGATTGAAATGAGATCTACTCGATCCGAACCAACTTCTCGACCTGTATCGAATCGAAACCGGTTATGTCGTTCGCCATTTCTTCTATTTTCTTCGATTTGCCCTTTCGATCCGGTGTTGCCATAAACGCGATCCAAATTTCGATCTTTCATCTTTGGATTCTCCATGTAAACGTAATAATTGGTACTTGGGTACTCAGTCGCCGTCCAGTTGCAGTGGCAGTGGACGGATGCCACACGGCGACAGTGTGGAATGAGCCTAACCGTTCTGATCTCTACCGTGATTTCCGGACATAGTGGCTGCGCTTTGATAATCCCATCGAACTGTGAGTCCTATCGCCGGACGGCGACCGTACCGTGGCCGTGCAATGAGAAACGGGCCTTCTTCGCGCCACTATAATAATTTCGCGTACCGGTGAAAACCGTGCACTTTCACTTAATACGATTTGAACCACCGAGAAAAAACATACTGTAGTCACGATCGGCTGCAAGCCAATCGTATAATATTCTAGATGAATACTGAACTCCGATTTATATTACAGTTGGGGATAAAGTAGAATTACGTGTGTGCATGT
This sequence comes from Beris morrisii, assembly GCA_951812415.1. NCBI lineage: Eukaryota > Metazoa > Arthropoda > Insecta > Diptera > Stratiomyidae > Beris > Beris morrisii. Next base: position 73,606,468 of record OX638312.1, on the reverse strand, counting down.
TGTATATCCTTTATTAAGGACTGCCATTAGATTGCTACTCAAAACTAAAAGACAATATTCAGTGTTTAATTTCATATCTTGAACTGGTTAAGTCATTGAAAAAAAATGTCCTTTTTGTAGGACTTTCACATGGGAGGTGCAGGAAGGACTCACTCGATTTCTGACATATTTATTCTTTTCCTTGGAACCATTTAAAAATGAATGTGTACAAAATTTCAAATTCGTAGCTTGAAGCGTTCAAAAGTTATCGAAAGATATTGTTGAACACGTGTCTTAAGGACATTTTGTATGGCAGCTACCAGAAGTAGTAAAAGGATTTCGCTGATTAGTAAACTCGAACTTCGTTTTTACTCAAAACTCATTTGTACAAAATTTCCAATTCATAGCTAAAAGATTACTTGAGTTATAGTAAGTTCCGTAAATTAAGTGAAGAAGTTTTGACAGGATATTTGTATGGCAGCTACACGAAGGACTAATAGGATTTTCTTCATATTCATACATTTAGCTCGAACTATTGGAAAAATAGTACATACAAAATTTCAAAGACGTAGCTTAAACCCTTCCGAAGTTATCGGCCAATATTCTTAAACACGTGTCTTAAGGACATTTTGTATGGCAGCTACCAGAAGGAGTAAGAGGATTTCACTGGATAGTAAAGGCAAACTTTCTTTTCACTCAAAACTAATTTGTACAAAATTCCGAATTCGTAGCTTAAAGATTTCTTGAGTTATAGAGAGTTTCGTAAATTAAGTGAATACATTTTGACAGGATATTTGTATGGCAGCTACACGAAGGACTAACAGGATTTTCTTCATAATCATATGTTTAGCTCCAACTATTGGCAAAATAACAAATACAAAATTTCAATGTCGTAGCTTAAACCCTTCTGAAGTTATCGGCCAAAATTCTTGAAGACGTGTTTTAAGGACATTTTGTATGGCAGCTACCCGAAGGAGTAGGACGATTTTTCCCGTTAACGAACTTAGCCTTACAAATTTAACCAAACATCCAGATTCAAAATTTCAAGATCCTAGGTGAAGGCGTTCTTGAGTTATCGTGTTTACGGACAGACGGACGGACGGACGTCAAGCGGATTTGAGGTTTTTGGCCACAAATAAACAACAAATAATATAACTTTTTTTCGTCCGAGGCTTGGTTCTATGCGTTACAAACTTTTGGGCTGGATTAAACTTATAATACTCTATATGATTTCATCTAGAGTATAAAAATACGAATAATATTTACCTGATAGCTGCTAATTATCTCACTTAGTCTGCTGCTGTTGTTCTAGAAATTAAAAGTTTCTTATCAATGAAATTAATGTTTACTCTTAATCAAAACACTTACCTTTCGACGTTGACATTTCCTGTGACATTTCTCGATTCCGTGAAATGTCAGTCAAAATCCATCGGCTACACGTATACACACTAACACTATGTCATTTTAGAACCCGCGAATTCTGAAATTCGTGGGTTCTAAATGTTCTAATTATGTACCAAAAGTTTATATTGTCCCTACTGAAGATAATGGATGTTAGTGTGAGTTCGTATACAGTGACTCTACTCACAGCTTCCTCCTCAAGAAGTGAGTCGTACTTTAAAGATATCAAGTTACTTATATTTGGTGGCAAAAAATCTGTTAATATAGAGAAAGTAGTTGCTATTCATTTGAATGCACTATCTGGCACTATGAAGTTAGCAGCTGCTAACTCAAATTTGAGGGGTAGTTCTGAAATAAAAGACAATTTCGAGTCACGAGATACATCATTTGATGTAACCATTGCTGATGAATGTGTTGAGGAACAGGGAACCAAATGTAATGAAGCGCCAAAATTTTGTTCCACTTTGAATTCGAGTAAACTGTTATTCACATTAAATGAAGAAGATTACATAGGAGCCAGCAGCGAAGAAGCTAATTCGAATATCCATGAACCAGAAGTAATACTCATGGAAAAAAATAAATCTACAGAATCTGTAACAGATTCGTCCTTGTCAGCGAGGAATTCAATGAAGAGCCTCCCAATAAGAAATTAAAACTAAAAATTCCTAATCAAATCTCTTGTTACGGGAGTTCAATAGCTGCATCTACGTCAAAAAAAATTATTCAACATAGATATGATATAAATCCAGAATATTCCCACTTGAATCTTGTTGACGAGTGGAAGGGATGGTTGAAAAAAGCTGATAAGCGAGGGACTTACATCACACCTCAGCCGGATATAGAAAATATCCATAAGAAGTCAAAAATATAATTAAAACTGCCTCTAATGATAAATGGTAATCACTTAGCACCACCGATCAAAACTTCGCAAGGGCTTCTAAAAATTTCTAATACGTGTGGTTTCGATGCTATTGTGCATTGCATACGGGCTGACTTTGTGAACTGGTCTGAATACCATAACTACATCACAGCTAACGATAGCTGCAAGATATTTGACATTGTCAAAATTTTATCGGCAAAAGGAAGATTGAAGTTAGTGTATGAAATAAGAGCCCAAATAATGCTAAGCATAAAAAAAATTATATTGTTGATAACATATTGGACTGTACAATAAACGTTTGCACCCTTGCTGACGAATTACTGAAAACTGAACCTTCGGTCACAGAGATATTGACATGCTTGAAGTGCAAACTCGAAGACAAGATTCAACGTCATGTCACCATCGGGCTAAATTTGAAACCACTGTACATAAAAGGATTGAGGGGTCTTCAAGACAGTATTGATATATATCCCTCAACTCGCAACACAGTTGTGGAATAGTAAAAAAACAAAAACTCATCGGCGGTAATCACCTCATGATTGATATTGAGGCGTTGCAGTACTCAGCATCAGCGTTACTTGCTGGATTTTCCGAGACCTATCCAAAAACATTCGGTTTGGATGAAATACCTGCTGACATAAAATATGCTGGTAACAAATATAAATTGGCAGCTGTGATAGCATACGTATAATATCCTGATATTGGGCATTATGAATGTTATGCCAAAAAGCTCTCAACAGGATCTGCAATGACAAAAAATCTTAATTTGAAGGAGACCAAGAGGAAGCGGACAATACATGTGATTTTTTATGTGAAAAATAATGTTAATGTTTAGTTTCACCTTTTAGTGTAAACGTACAATAATAATATGTAGTGAAAACAAATAAATACAATATAAATTTAAATTAATTTAGTCAAATAATAAGTGTTATGTTTTTTTATAATAACTGTTACTTTATCATATAAATGTTATAAAATCCTATCATTTATGAGTTTAATTTTGATTTGAGTCACACTCCGAATTTGAAAATTTTCATATATACAAAATTAGGGGGTGGTTTGCTCTTTTATGGGGGTGCACTCTTGTCACACTATATTTCTTTTGAATCGTGGTGGCACGATATATATTCTTGCCAAGTATCATTGAAATTCATTGAATGCTTCTATGGAAATCGAAAGATCGGTCGATTAAAAAAAGGGGAAAAAAAAAAATCACTCTAAATTTGCATGTATTATTTAATGTTTTGATCATTTGAATTTGAATTGAATTATTATTCACTTTATAACTTTAATTACTAATTTTTACTATAAAACTTGGATTTTTTATTTAATTTATTTTTGTACTACCTCTTATACCAGTGCGCTGCACTGTCTGAGGAGTACTAGGGGTTAAGGTAAATTATTAGGCATTGAGCCCAATGTCATCATACATGCATGTGTATGTTGATATGGTGAAAATTTTCTAGCTCCTTGAGCTGAGAAAGTGTACCCGAAACGGGGCAATTTTGTTCATTTCACTGAGTTGTGGGACGGTATTGTTCTGTTTGGCTTCAGCTAAGAGACTGTATTGCCTCGTACTCTTGAGATGGGGATTACTTGTCCACGTAGCATGAAGGGATTAAATCAATTATTATTATTATTATTATAAACTATGAAAATTTACAAAATCGGCGTAGGACACTAGGGAATGTTCCCGAACTTTGACGCGAAAAATAATAAAGTTTCGCCCAGAATAATGACAGATTTCTTTACCTATGAATGAATATTATATTCAACTTCCTCAAGCAGTCATTTCTGAGTTTCATGAATGAAAATATGTACCTATTGCCCGAATCTTTTTATTTTAATTAGTCCCTTTTTTAAACAGGGTAGTGTTCATTTCATAAATATGAGAGTCTTTCCAAAAAATGTGGTTGGTTCCATATTTCTGCTCTCGCTAAGATGTTAGGTAAATGGCGGGTCTTAGAATAGAATCTTATTTGGACTTATGCTCTTTCCTGTGAATTTAGAGCAACCTATTTTAGAGGGTACCTGTGTGGGATACATTTTTTAAAACTCATCCCTTTCTTCTACACTTGCTTTTATTGGTTTATTGTGCAGAGTATATTTTGAAATGAAATGAGTCGACAGCAATAAGACTGAACTGAAATTGCATATTTTAATTTTTATACTCTAGATGAAATCATATAGAGTATTATAAGTTTAATCCAGCCCAAAAGTTTGTAACGCATAGAACCAAGCCTCGGACGAAAAAAAGTTATATATATTATTTGTTGTTTATTTGTGGCCAAAAACCTCAAATCCGCCTGACGTCCGTCCGTCCGTCCATCTGTCCGTGAACACGATAACTCAAGAACGCCTTCACCTAGGATATTGAAATTTTGAATCTGGATGTTTCGTTGAATTTGTAAAGCTAAGTTCGTTAACGGGAAAAATCGTCCTACTCCTTCGGGTAGCTGCCATACAAAATGTCCTTAAAACACGTGTTCAAGAATATTGGTCGATAACTTAAGAAGGGTTTAAGCTACGTCTTTGAAATTTTGTATGTGTTATTTTGCCAATAGTTGGAGCTAAATAAATGATTATGAAGGAAATCCTGTTAGTCCTTCGTGTAGCTGCCATACAAATATCCTGTCAAAATGTATTCTCTTAATTTTCGAAACTCACTATAACTCAAGTAGTCTTTAAGCTACGAATTCGGAATTTTGTACAAATTAGTTTTGAGTGAAAAGGAAGTTCGACTTTACTAATCAGTGAAATCCTTTTACTCCTTCTGGTAGCTCCCATACAAAATGTCCTTAAAACACGTGTTCAAGAATATTGCCGATAACTTCAGAACGGTTTAAGCTACGTCTTTGAAATTTTGTATGTGTTATTTTTCCAATAGTTGGAGCTAAACGTATGATTATCAAGAAAAGCCTATTAGTCTTTCGTGTAGCTGCCATACAAACATCCTGTCAAAACGTCTTCACTTAATTTACGGAACTCACTATAACTCAAGTAATCTTTTAGCTATGAACTCGGAATTTTGTACAAATTAGTTTTGAGTGAAAACGAAGTTCGAGCTTACTAGTCAGCAAAATCCATTTACTCCTTCTGGTAGCTGCTATACAAAATATCCTTAAGACATGTGTTCAACAATATTTTTCGATAACTTTTGAACGCTTCAAGCTACGAATTTGAAATTTTATACAAATTAATTTTTGAATGGTTCCAAGGAAAAGAATAAATATGTCAGAAATCGAGTGAGTCCTTCCTGCACCTCCCATGTGAAAGTCCTACAAAAAGGACATTTTTTTTCGATGACTTACCCAGTTCAAGATATGAAATTAAACACTGAATATTGTCTTTTAGTTTTGAGTAGCAATCGAATGGCAGTCCTTAATAAAGGACATACAACATGCACACACGTAATTCTACTTTATCCCCAACTACAATATAAATCGGAGTTCAGTATTCATCTAGAGTATTATACGATTGGCTTGCAGCCGATCATGACTGCAGTATGTTTAAATTATAATATCAATCACCGATTTAGAAAGTGCTGTCGGAGGAACTCGTTCCAATTATTTTACTCCGAGGGTGAATTATTGGCTGATTTAGATTGTTATTTTTTGATGAAAAAATTAAGATTTCTTAAAATTTCTTGGAGGTACAATCAATTTCAGTCCCTTTAGAATATTATAGAGTCTTTGGTTTTTCGATTTTTGAAAGTCGGCCTATTCTCCGCTCACGGATTTACAAAGTGCTGTCGGAGGATCTCATTCGAATTTTTTTACTTTGATGGTGAATTATTGGCTGAATTAGATTGTAATTTTCTGATAAAAAAATTAAGATTTCTTAAAATTTCTTGGAGGTACAATCAATTTCAGTCCCTTTAGAATATCTTAGCGTCATTGGTTTTTCGATTTTTGAAAGTCGGCCTATACTCTGCTCACGGGATTACAAAGTGCTGTCGGAGGATCTCATTCGAATTTTTTTACTTTGATGGTGAAATATTGACTGAATTAGATTGTTATGTTTTGATGAAAAAATTAAGGTTTCTTAAAATTTCTTGGAGGTACAATCAATTTCAGTCCCTTTAGAATATTTTAGAGTCTTTGGTTTTTCGATTTTTGAAAGTCGACCTATTCTCCGCTCACGGATTTACAAAGTGCTGTCGGAGGATCTCATTCGAATCTTTTTACTTTGATGGTGAATTATTGGCTGAATTAGATTGTTATTTTTTGATGAAAAAATTAAGATTTTTTAAAATTTCTTGGAGGTACAATCAATTTCAGTCCCTTTAAAATATTTTAGAGTCTTTGTTTTTTCGATTTTTGAAAGTCGGCCTATACTCTGCTCACGGGATTACAAAGTGCTGTCGGAGGATCTCATTCGAATCTTTTTACTTTGATGGTGAAATATTGGCTGAATTAGATTGTTATGTTTTGATGAAAAAATTAAGGTTTCTTAAAATTTCTTGGAGGTACAATCAATTTCAGTCCCTTTAGAATATTTTAGAGTCTTTGGTTTTTCGATTTTTGAAAGTCGACCTATTCTCCGCTCACGGATTTACAAAGTGCTGTCAGAGGATCTCATTCGAATCTTTTTACTTTGATGGTGAATTATTGGCTGAATTAGATTGTTATTTTTTGATGAAAAAATTAAGATTTTTTAAAATTTCTTGGAGGTACAATCAATTTCAGTCCCTTTAAAATATTTTAGAGTCTTTGTTTTTTCGATTTTTGAAAGTCGGCCTATACTCCGCTCACGGATTTACAAAGTGCTGTCAGAGGATCTCATTCGACTTTTTTTAATCTGTCGATGAATTATTGGCTGAATTAGATTGTTATTTTTTGATGAAAAAATTAAGATTTCTTAAAATTTTTTGGAGGTACAATCAATTTCAGTCCCTTTAGAATATTTTAGAGTCTTTGGTTTTTTGATTTTTGAAAGTCGGCCTATACTCCGCTCACGGATTTACAAAGTGCTGTCGCAGGATCTCATTCGATTTTTTTTACTTTGATGGTGAATTATTGGCTGAATTAGATTGTTATTTTTTGATGAAAAAAATAAGATTTCTTAAAATTTCTTGGAGGTACAATCAATTTCAGTCCCTTTAGAATATTTTAGAGTCTTTGGTTTTTCGATTTTTGAAAGTCGGCCTATACTCCGCTCACGGATTTACAAAGTGCTATCTTAGGATCTCATTCGATTTTTTTTACTTTGATGGTGATTTATTGGCTGAATTAGATTGTTATTTTTTGATGAAAAAATTAAGATTTCTTAAAATTTCTTGGAGGTACAATCTATTTCAGTCCCTTTATAATATTTTAGCGTCTTTGGTTTTTCGATTTTTGAAAGTCGGCCTATACTCCGCTCATGGATTTACAAAGTGCTGTCGGAGGATCGTCGTTCGAATGTGTGTGAATTATTGGCTGATTTAGATTGCTAATATTTGATGGAAATTTTAAAGTATATGAAAAATGATTGGAGGTACAATCAAATGGTGTCAATTTATAATAGTTTGGCATATTTTTTTCTTTTTTTGAAATTTTTTTTTTAATTATTTTTTTTATATTTTTTATTGTGATTTAAAAAAAATTAATTTCCGGTACAATCCTCTACAGACGGCGTACTATGTGAAAAACATCATTTCAAGAAATTTGGTGAATGTCGGGTGCTAAGTTCACACGAAGCAATTTTTTCTCCGTTCCCTTTGAGGTACAAACGAAATAATTTTCTGTACAATCAAGTACAAACAAATCCCCACCCGAAAACCAACTTTTTATTTAATTTGGTGAAAGTGGGGTGCTAACTTCACAGAGGTGCCAAATTACCGTGTATCAAAAATAACTCTCCTACACCTCGACATTTCTCAATTAACACGGAATATTAAACAAATTTCGTGCTATATGCGAGACTCCAAACTTCAACACCCCGATTAAACACAAAGTACAGCACCACATCGTCACATCAGGCGCACTACCCACATCGAAGCGTCGGCGACTTAATCCAACTAAACATAAAGCCGCTAAATTAGAATTCGATCAAATCATCCAAATGGGTATATGCAGACCATCAGATTCATGCACTTCCTCACCGTTACACATGCAACCTAAGAAGGATAGCTAGGACTGGCGACCATGTGGTGACTATAGGCGTCTTAACAATATAACGGTACCGGACAGGATATATTGGGATTGGTTGGACTCGAATGAATTGATGTTCTAGAATAAAAGTCTCCGTCTCCGACGAGAGTTGCGAATAGACTAAAAATTTTATTTCTAAAAACATTTATAATTTTCTACTTACTTCTAGTTTTAGCTAGGATTATTTCAGGTACCTGGCTACAATCTGTGGAATTCAATAATGTATATAGCGAGGAATATTTTCCGTTTTGGAACAACGGTGAGGATTAAATTTTACACAATGGGATTTTGCCTAAATGCATTCGCGACTCTTCTTTGTAATTATCCCGAATTTTATTTTTAGCATCCAATGCTTTGTTTAATTAGAATCACGGTTATCGTTTAAATCGAATTTTAGAATAAAGTGTTTTTGTTTAGGAGAATTCACGGTTAACGCAAACTAAATTTCGAATTCAAATACTTTTATTTAAATGTATTCACGATTACCGCTTGCAATAAAATTTAAAATAGAAATGCTTTTGTGGTAAATCATTGGTATTTTTATGATACCACTACACACTCCCCTTCCAGCGTAGCGTTAATTCATGATATTGCACTCTGTTAATCCGATAGAGTGTACGCGGGCTTTAAGCGGTCTATATTTATTGATACTGTCTTTCCATTCATTTCTAGTATGAATTGTTTCCGAAGGCGTCGAATGACCCTATATGGACCTTCGTAAGGGGGCTGTAAACTTGCCCGTATCTTGTCTACTCTGACGAACACAAGTTCACATGTGTTAAGGTCGGTTGCGAAATAAATATTCTTTTGAGTGTTTACTCGAGTGTTTATTGGTTTGATGTTACTCATAAAAGATTTTAGTTTTGAGACATAATCTAGTGGGTCCACTTCGCTGGCACTCTTTGTGGGGACAAAAAATTCTCCCGGTACTTTTAAACTTTGTCCGTAGACCAGGTCTGCTGGAGAGCATTAGAGATCTTCCTTAACTGCTGTTCGAATTCATAATAGCACCAAGGGTAGTTCGTAGTACCAGTTTTTCGCGTCATCCCTGGCCATAATGGATGCTTTCATGGGACGATCAAATCGCTCCACTAATCCGTTTGCTTGAGAATGGTATGCGGTTGTGTGAATACGATGCGACCCTAAGGTTTTCGTTAGTTCTGAGAAAAGCTTTCATTTGAATTGACTGCCTTGGTCCATGGTGAGTTCCAGTGGAACGCCGAAACGCGGAATATATTGTTGGACAAATGTTTTCGCTATAGTGTGGGCGGTCTTATCCTTCATGGGGTATGCTTCCGGCCATCTTGTAAATCTGTCAATGACAGTCAGTAAATAAGTATGTCCTCCAGATGACGGCAGTGGACCAACCACATCCATATGGATGTGCTCGAACCTTTGTGAAGGCAAATCAAAACGATCGAATTTCGTCCGGGTATGTTTTTGTACTTTGGCTTTCTGGCAACCTATGCAAGATTTCGACCAATGGTTTGAATCTTTATTCATTAACGGCCAAAAGTATCTGGAGCTAAGTTGCTTTCTTGTCGCATGTACACCAGGGTGTGATAGGTTATGTATAGAATCAAACACTTGTGTTCGTAGTTGTTTCGGTATATATGGTCGATTTCTTCCTGTACTGATCTCGCATCATATGTCTTCTTGGGATAAAGGAATATTCATAAGTTCTAATTTATATTTAGTTTGATTTTTGTTTGTGTTTGCTAGGATAGCTTGCAATTCCTTATCTGTTTTCTGAAAATTTGTTAAATTCTCTAGATTAAGGATACTGGCACTTGAGTCAACGCTATGTATTCGAGATAGTGCGTCGGCTACATAGTTGGATTTTCCATTAATATGTTGTATATCTGTCGTGATTTGTCATATATAATCCAAATACCGAGTTTGCCGTGGTGATCGCTCGGTTTTTGAAGGAATGGCCATTGTTATTGGTTTGTGGTCCGTAAAAATCGTGAAATTTCTTCTTTCTACGAAATATCTAAAGTGTTTGATTGCTAGGTAAATGGCTAATAACTCTCTATCAAACGCCGAGTATTTTACTTCAGCTGGAGACAATTTCTTTGAAAAGAAAGCTAGCGGGTGCCAATTTCCTGCAGTTAGTTATTACAGTACTGCTCCGACCGCCGTATTAGAGGCGTCCGTTGTAATGCTGTAAGAGTCATCTTCTATTGGATGTGTTAGGAGCGTGGCGTTGGCTAGTGCTTCCTTAGAGCTAAAGCTTGTTTCGCATTCTTCGGTCCAAGTAAATTTGCTTTTTAGATTCCTTTTGTCTCAGAAGCAGAGCAAGATGATTGTGGATTGGTGTCAGTAGTTTTGCTAACTGGGGTATGAATCGATTGTAGTAATTGACCATTCCCACAAATTTTTGAATTTGTTTAATCGTGGTTGGGGTTGATAAGTTTTTGATAGCTTCAACTTTTTCGGTTGAAGGTAGGACACCTTGCTTTGATATAGTGTGGTGTAACGAACGGCCTGCAATCAACGTTATCCGCGGCACAATTCATTTATTTTGTAATGTACACAAAACCTACAAAGATACATCGAATGTAGGTAAAACTTACATAAAATACATCAAGTGTGCACGAAGTACACATTGTTTGCTGGGCAACGCTACACGCGCATGTGATGACATGCACTTTTAAATAAAAAGTCACGAAGGAATGCGTGAAAAAGGAGTGGACGGCTCATTGAGGCAGTGCGCAAATGACAGATAAGAGTCAGTCTGGAACCAGATCTCAACGCGCCGGTTGCTTCTAAAGAAAGTAAGGAAAAAAAAAAAAGTGAAATTGTGAGGATTTCCCTGAGAGGCACACGACCAGCTTGGGCCCTATATTAGGCACCCCTCAAGGAGCTACCGGCTGACGGACCGGAGAAACCCTTCGACGTAATAAAATGTAAGCTTGTTTTTTTATTGTCTTGCGACTGGTATCGGCCAAAAAAATCAAAACAATTTTTAGTTGGTATCAGTTTTTGTTCTATCATTTAAATTTCCTCACATACATGAATAGTGTGTTTTCGGTGTTTCTCTTGTTTTTTTTATCGTCGGACGAAATCATGCGTTGATTATATATGGTGAACTTACATGTACATATTTCTATATTTTGGTTTTGTTGTACGTGTTGAGATAGTGTATATTTCCGATTTTCGATTGACAACCCGTAACCTGCATGCTGTAGGCCCCGGAGCCCCAGTGAGGCGCAGACGGTTAAGCTATGTGTTGAATCGCCTTAATATGTGCCGAAAGAACGCGTACATGCACTAAAAAGGGAAGAAAAGGTGTCAAGTGCATTAAATCCGCGTTTCATGCGTAATCTATTTCTTTTGTTGATTGCTTTTCGAAGCCACGCGGTAGATAAATTCCGCTATTGATACCGGTAAATTTTCCCCCCGGCGGGTATACAACCTTTGGGCCGTTATTAACTACCGCTTAACACCTACAGTTATGCGACGCTCAACCGCGTGTTCCTGACAAGTTTTTCGGTATCTTATCACGCGGTGTTTAAGAAATTTGGTACCTTTTCTCTTTTAGCCGGTCTGAATGTCCTTTTATGGGATTTCCTGGAAGACATAGGCGGAGAAAATTCGACATGATCGGCAAATCTTTGGGTTTTCGGCATTGCAAAGCCCACATTGTCTGGCTCTTTCAGTCCATACGTTCTGTTTGTGCTTTTCGCGTTTTCAAGTTTTTAAAATTTACGACCACGAGATGCTGCAATTTGTGAGATTACACCGGCTGGATCAGTGTTAGCCCCAAGAGAGTTTGATAGTGCTGGTATATCCTCCTTCTTACAGGACAGGTATGCAATCCTTTTCAGCTAACCTATTTCCGCACGGCTACAGGAAGAAGAGTACAGAATGGAGTCTATCTTTTGGAGTAAAAGTGGTTAAAACATGTTCTACCGGAACAAGTCACGTAGTTACGTCAAATTACGGACCCCAATTACCCTTTCAGGAGGAGTTTTCTACCATTTTCTTCAGTTTCAGCCCCCATATTAGGCAGCAGATGGAAACCCACGGACCAACGGAATCTATAACGGGAACAAGCATGGTCGAACACATGCCTTTTTTTTGTGGAGCACATTTTGCACATTTTGGGCTTTAGTAGTTTATTCGTCTTATCTGTACCGCTCCTTCTCTAAGGTAGCCACATTTATTTCGGAATTTCTTAATGCGGACTAAGCAAGAGAAAAACATGTCAGGAACAATATTATGTGATAAATGTTAGGTTAGTTTTTTTTCTTGTTGTTTTCGTACAAAGCAAGAACGATAGGGGCGAATTCACTGGAGACAGCATCAGTATGAGGGGTAATAAACTCATACATTCTATCGCCTATATATGCGTTGGGCCCGTTTATACGGCTCCTAACGTATGCCGAATCACTTGACGCTTATCGAGCCTGATTATAGGGTGTAATTACATTTTTTTTTTGTGCGTTAATTTATGGTGACATTAGTTGGCACCATACTTTATATGACGCCCAACGATGTGGTTTTGGTGGCGTCAGAAGACAGCGCACGTTATATGGCACCCAATGTCGTATCGAAAGAGCAGGGCGCACGTTTTAAAGCGCTCTTTTGGTTGCATAGGGCCCATATTTTATGGTACCCAACGGCGTCTTTATCCAACGCCATACATTAAATGAGGCCCACACGATTTTGGGATTAGAATTTCAGTATATGGCGCTCGGAATTTTGAATTATACGACGCATATGTGCTATCAAGATCGAGTACAGGCATTTCTTAGGCCCTATTCGATGAGCCTAGTGGATGTAATTACTTCAACTCTTTTGAGTTATTTTTACCACCTCAATGATATATGATTGAGACTGGCATTGGCCTTCCCGCCGAAAGTCTATATTCCTGTGCTTTTCCGCCTTCATTTCCTATCTTTTCTATTCCATCTTCATTTCCACAGTCTGTTATTCCTTCCTTCCTTTTTCCTCCACCTTCCAGCCCGCTGAAGATAGAGTTCGAACTCCTCAATTCGAACTTTCAGCCCAAACCGTGCATAAATACGTTTTGTCCATGGTTAAAGGTAGCCACTCACGCCCCTTCCGACGAGCTACGCACGTGCTAGAGCTAGATGCCCGCTACCTATCGGGAAACTATGGGACTAAAGTCACCCAACTGTGGCTTGGTCACCGGCTGACAATTGTCTTCGCGGCGTGTGTTTGTCCGGTCCAATTTGGAATAGTTGATGACGGAGACAATCTCCCATAATTTGTTTCAAAGCGGGCTGAGAGATGAATACATGCTGATGGTTAAGACGATTACTTGGGTAGTAATGTCGTTGATGGTTTGGTTGGACGGATACTATGGTATGATTCAGTTCATATCATAGCGCTCCAAATCACTTCAGCATTGCTACGCCAAAAACATGCTTGTGTACATTATATGGCGCCCAACGTCAGGAGCCATTAGCCGGCGTTGTGTACATTATATGGCGCCCAACGTTTTGGCGCTAGAAACCGGCGCCATACATTATATGGCGCCCAACGTGCAGGCAACTTCTGGCTGATGGATAATATCCATCAGTACGTCACTCTTTCACGGATTAAGGATGTACAGAATTTGCCGCAGCCCGACTTAGACGTTTGTTATATCAGTCTGATATAACCGTGGTATTAATTGTTTTCAGGCAATATGGAAAAATCCTTAGAATATTTTTTTTTGTTTTTGTAAATAGCCCCAACTTCAGCCTTTTCGGCTTACTAAGGTAAAAATTTGTAAATTTGCTAAGTTATTTGTATCCTTTCCAGGCACAGGGGTCGGATGCTAAACCGGTATGCATATGGTGAGCTCATGCTATGAAAGGAGTTCCTCTGGATCACGGACTCTCATGGCTCACCCTCTAGAGACAACTGGGGCAGTTGAAGAACGAGATATGGTTCGTATGACTGTGAATCAAACGGTTGTTACCGTTGTACCAGATGCAGGACCATAACAGCTGGGGGGCGATTTCGATTGCGAGTTTGGCGCTGGAAGTAAACTGGGTTGAATAGTCAGGGGATTGATTTGTCTTGGCGAGCTTGAGCACGTATGTGCAAGTTCTGCCCTGCCTTCCCTGATTGCTTGGCCTTGCGAGCTTCGCTAAGCGTATCCAGACAATAGCGTATTCGAGATCGACACAAACCTCCTCCGTACACCCACCTTCGATCGGGAGCTTGCAGTCACTGGGTACACTAGTTGCTGAGTCGGTTGCGATTTGACTTGTCACTTCAGTTATGGAGATGGATAAGACACGCATAACTGAAGGTTGATATTCGTCGAACTGTTGCAGAACTAGTAGGCATACTAGCAAGTAATGGCCATCTGTTCGATTTGTAAAATCGCTCAGAGAAGTTGTGACTTTAGTCATGATTTCAAATGATGGGGACAAATTATTGCGTTCCTATTAATTATAAACCTTATCTCATATGATGGAGACAAATTATTGCGGCTCTATTGTTATGGATATCTCTCATATGTCATTTGTAGGAAGTACATCGAGTTAAGGACTAGCAGATGCTATTGGTGATAGTGATGTTCGTCCTAAATCGCGCCCGAAATCTCTTGTAAATTCCGAACTGTCATTGGATAGTTTGTTTTATATACATATACATGTTAATTGTTGAATGTTTTCTGTGAATGGTTGGATTGCAAACTCAATGTTCAATGTTTACTAATATACACCCACAACCACTGAGGACTTAGTATTGATATGGAAATGACATGGCTGATGGATCGTTTCATGTGTCACTTTTCTCGAACGACATAGGAGAGTATGTATGTTCTATTTTCTTTTGTATGCACTAAGTCAGTGACTGCAAGGGAAGTATGAACCGAACGCCAGTGGCCGCTGTAGTTAGATCAAATATATTTTTTTTATGGTGCAGGTTAAATACTAACTCGAGTATTGGTGGGGTGGTTCTCTTTTCCTTACAGATCTGGCGAAGAGGATCCTGTAAAATTGAAAAATTAAAAATCTAACACCGCGAGAAGCCAGAGTATTTGCGTAAGGATGTCCTCAATTATGTTGGGACCCTCGCTACAAGTACCGTCGAGAGCGAGGATATACTCTACTTTGTGGCAAGCCATGGAGCGTCGAGTAAATCAGAAAGTCTTGAGGCTGGACAGCGGGCGTAACAGCTTGAATTCCGATCATTTCCGGGAACCGTCATTCGCAACGTGCCAATTAGTGGACGATGTGGATAGGGCCCGCTGGAATGACCTATTTCTCCATATCCAGCAGTGTGGAAATTGCAGCTTTTGTTTGCAAGGTATGGTTGAGGACCTTTATGCGCAAGTACAAGACCTGTGTACGGCACATCCGGAGTATTACGTTTCGACGTTGATAGAACGAAACGGAAATGACTGGGATGCTGTCTACGACTCTACGTGGAGATATCTGTTCCTAGTCGACGCTCCTGAGCTAAATAGCAGCGTCGAAGAAGAATCAATAGAACCAGGCCCTGTAAATGTCAGTCAGCCAATGGAGAGAGATATTGACTCACCTCCTCAGGACGAAGAGCTTCCGTGTTTGCCGAACACCAGCGACAATATACCAGTCTCTGGAAGTTCCCTGCCGACTGAGTCGGGAAGATCGGGTTTGGAACTAGTTTACTCAGAAGACCATTCCGACGTATCGTCGAATACCCAAGGATCGAGTAACATCCAAGACTCGGCGAATGATGACAACGTTCGCATAAAATATGTAAAAACGCCCGAATCTTGTCGGCACGTAATTTCTTCATTGATGGCTCTTAAACGACGTCAAGCCACTCACTTTGCAATAGATGGCCAGATAGCCATCGTAGCGGGTGAATCCGCCCTGCAGTCTTTAACGATGGGCACGGGACAAGGACTTATATATCTGTTTGACCTTAAGTTGTGCTCAAACCTGGTAACGGAGGGTATGCTAAAGCCTTTCCTGGAAGATAATAACAACTTATTCCTGCTTTATGACTGGACCATAGTGCCGGCACATTTATTCCGGCAATTTGGCGTCCTGATTGCAAGAGGAATTGATGTCCGGGAGGCGCACATCCAAATACAATGGGGTCAGGACGTATTAAGGAAAGACGGACGTCTCTCTTTAAACGAAATTTGCCGACGGTATGGAGCTCCAATGAATGACCGAAGGGTAATTCAAAAATACCTGACGAAGGAAAATAAGGCTTATTGGGCAACAAGGCCAATTACTGTTGCGATGCTTAGGAACGCCATTGGAAACGTGCAAGCGCTAGGCAGCCAGTCGTTGTTTCAGTCCTTCAAGGCGGCGTGGAAGGACAGGAAATGTGGGCCCACAACGCGCGAAATGTGGGAGCGCCATACCAAGCGTATTAGGTTACAAGCTGAGGAGCGGTTTGGTGTTAAAACCAGACCGGTGAGCACGTCGCGATTAGGTGCAGATCAGCCAACGTCGAACAATCGACCAAATGCGGGCGTACCTTTGACGCTGGACCTGAATGAAGTCGCAGATTGGAGAACGTCGCCTCCTAGCACATCGCGACCGATGGAATCAGCTCGGCTATGTTGTCCTCCTACACAACACGAGCTTCAGAACCTATTTCAATCACTGGAATTAGGACCATATCCATTAGGGGAGGTAGCGCCTCCAGAAGCTAATATCCTGCCAAGGCGCTGTGACATTAATAGAAGTGCAGAAGTACAAGACGTGTTAACGCGTTCAGTCTCAACTCAAACTGTGTTGACTGGGCCGGTTATACCCTCCGACTTGCCAACAGCCATTGATCATCATGTGTCTGACGTTTTCGAGCGCTACCCCTCGCCCGGACCGCGGCCACGAGGCCCGCGACCACGTATAAGGCGAACAAGACCACACTAATCGACCCGAAGTTCGGCTCATAAGTATTTGGATTCGTCTGAAATCTCACCCCAAATGAATTCCATTCTTTGTTAGTTCTTAATTTTTATTTGTGATGATTTTTAAGCTATAGAATAGCACCTTGTTAATTTTTTTTTTGTTACACCATATATATTATTTTCGTAGAATGAATTTAAAAAAAAAAAAAAAAAATGAATTAAGAAATTGCCGTGTTGTCCACTATTATTACTATGATTTGCTTTGGTTTCGTGGTAGTTGTCTACTCGTTTGGTGGTGCGCTTGGTCTGTTCAAGGCTAAAGGTTGTACGGTGAATCCAAAGATCTCTGTACTCAAGGTCGCCTTGGTATTTTAATCTTGGTGGTTAGTAGATGTTGATTGATAAGAGGGGAAGGGTGTTAAAGTGAATTAAAATATAAATATTCATCGTACAATTCCATTCAACTTGAAGACTGGATGGAAATTTTTCTTTCTTTCAGATTGGAAGACGCGGCCTGAATACCTAAGAGTGAATTATCGACTGCATTTACGCATAACAATTAACTGCAACAGGCTAAGATTAGACAGTGCGAATGCATTAAGCCCCACGAGCAGTGAACGGATCACCTTCTCCACCCCCTCTCTTAAGGAAGATTAGAGGTCGAGAGAATCTTGTTTTGAAAAATTATTCGGTAACTAGTCGTATTCTTTCTTATAAATCATCTTTCATTTAGTTCAGTACATTTAGTGGTGTTTAAAAGTATAACCTGGTTGGTCATTAGCTATGACTTCAAGAACGCCAGCTAAGCCTGGCGGAGCAATTCCAAAAGGGGGAATAACTACTAGGCAAATGAGACGAGAAGAAGCCGCCTCGCAGTTGAACGTAACGACTGATAAAACGTCCAAAGAGGTGGCCAATGAGACCCTTCACTTTGGACAACAATCAGTTCCAAGTAGGGCCGCATCGCTTAATTCATCTCGTGCTGGTTCTCCAGTTAATATGCCTATTAATCCTGCCCAACAGGTGGACAGACATTCCCAATGGGAATTACCCATCACTCGGCCGCTGTTGAATCTTAAGATATCCAATAATGTAATAGATATAAAATGCACCTTCACAATAAAATTTTCCCACCACGAATGTGCACTTTCTGCACATTTTTTTATGCACGAAATATAGCGCGTGCTAAAGTGCAGATCGAGCATATCCGATCAGCACAAAATTCGATTGAACTCCATGTACTCCAAGTACACCAAATTTCCGGCACGCTTTTTTGCCGTAATAAGAGCCAAGCTCAAGACAACTTGAACTGTGGGAAATTAAATTATAATAATTTTGATTGTATAGCGTTAAGCGATTTTTGTCTAACTAGCAATAATTTAGTATTTAAGTTTGTGGGAATTAAAATTTATCATCACTCCAAAATTAGTTTTCATTACGCACCGAGCAAGGAAAGGCCCTTGCTCTCAACATTTGGTGACCCCGACGTGATCAGGAGATCACGTCCTTCGTATAAAATAATACTTTTTCTCTCTTCCAATTCAGATGGAGCAGCTTATGCAGGAGCAGTCTACCCTAGGAAGGGAAATAGATGTCCTTATTGTCAACTACAGTAAGGACTCATCCACTCGGAAGACGGAGCAGTATTTGACCACCAAGATCGCAAAATTGGAGACGGCATGGAGTACCTTCACCAGAAATCACCAGTGTCTTCTCGATGGCGGTGCAGCAGATTCGGAGTACTTCACATCAAAGTACTTCGATAAGGTTAAAGAGGGAGTCCGGAAGGTAAAGGCCAACATGGAGGATCGACTTCAACAGCTGAACAGCGACCGCATTGACCCAATCATGGACAACGGCGGCCCAAGTGACGTCCAGGAGGTCGACAAGGCTAACACCGCCGAGCGGCGTTCGCAGCAGTGCAGCAGCGATGAAGCCAAGTTCAACAACCTCACTCCGTTCTTCAGAAAGCAGCAGACACTAACCGACGCATTGACACGGCTAGTCAATGACACCCTGGCTCGAGCGAAGACAACACAGACTGCAGCCTTTTATCAAGTCAAGATCGCGGCAATCAATCGATATTGGGAGGAGATTGCTGCAACGAGTCGGGACTTATGGTCCGAGTGTGATCATCCAGAGATCGAGCCTTTTCTCAAGTTGGAGCGCTGGACACAAGATGCAGTTATCAAGCTCACCGAATTGATGGCAACAGCGAAGTCATTAACAGATGTCACGCCAAGCAGTAAATTCGACCACAGTGCTACAAATTGGAAGTTGCCAAAGATCAATGTCCCATCATTCAGTGGCAGCTATTTGGAGTGGACATCGTTCTCCGAACTATATCAGCGTCTAATTCATGACAACCCGATGAGTAAGACGGAAAAAAATGTTTTACCTCATGGGCAGCTTGTCTGGGGAGGCGAAGAAACTAATACAGCATTTTCCGATCACGGAGGAAAGTTACGCTTCCGCTTGGAAGACACTCTGCGATCGTTACGGCAACAGGCGGCTTATTGTGACATCGATTCTCGATCGGCTGTTGAACCAAGCATCTTGTCAACAGGAATCAGCTGCCGCCATCAAGTCACTACATGATGTGTCCATGGAGTGCATTCTGGGCTTGGAAAACCTGAGAGTTAGCACCGAGACGTGGGACTCCATTTTGACACATATTATCATCCGCAAGATGGATAAGACGACTCATGGTTTGTACGAGCAGTCACTAGAGTACCCCAAAGAAGTCCAGGGTACTCAAGAGCTACTACAATTTCTTGAAGGACGTTTCCAATCACTTCAGGCGCTTGGAGCGTCTAATACACGATCATCGACCGAGAGGCGGCCAAAACAGTCTGCTTTATTAACCTCAAAGGACAATGACAAAGGTAGCTCGGCTCTAACTTCCAACAAAGGTAGCTGTTCGGCCTGCAGTCAAGCGCATGGAATATTTGCATGTTCCAAATTCCTCAAGATGAATGCCAAGGAACGTGGTGAACTTATAAAGCAACAACGACTCTGCCTGAATTGCTTGCGGGAGGGTCATTTCGCCAACAAATGCTCGTCCAGTAACTGCAAGAAATGCGGCAGGAGACACAACACTCTGCTGCACATGGAACCGGCAGTCAAGAAGCAATACCAACAGAAGAACATTCAGCAGAACAGTTTAGACCCACCGAAACCGGAAGTTCTTCCACCAAAGGAGCTCACTGCTACATTGACAGCAGGGCTATCGGAAAGACGGCAGCAGCAGTACGTATTCTTGGCGACGGCTATCATTCACGTGTTGGATCAATTCAACAATCCTGTTGAGTGTCGAGCAGTACTGGACTCTGGATCGCAGAGCAATTTCATTACAAGTGACCTGGCACAACGGCTCTACTTGGAACCTACGCCCTGTGAAACAACCATTCAAGGCGTTGGAAATGTAGAGCATAGGGCAAAGCAGCGACTACACGCAATGGTCCAATCCAAAACCACTGGATTTTCTGTTGGAGTCGAAGCCATCGTACTAAAGAAAATAACATCAGATCAGCCCAGTTGCCTTGTAGACGTGAAACATTGGCAGCTACCCAAGAACATAAAACTTGCTGATCCAGAGTTCAACAAGCCTCAGAAAATAGACATGCTCATTGGCGCTGAACACTATGCTGCTTCGATGTCAATAGGACAAATTAGACTCGGCCAGTCATTGCCGACACTGCAAAATACACTACTTGGTTGGATAGTGATGGGAAAAACCGGTGGAAACCTTCCCGCTAAATCTTTCTGCGGAATATCTGCGATAGAAGACATTGATACGAACATTCAACGGCTTTGGGAAATGGAAGAAATCGACCCGCTGGCGAAACCAAAAACGCGATCAGAGAAGCATTGCGAGGAGTTTTATCAAAATACAACGAGTCGAGATGAATCAGGACGTTTCGTGGTTCGACTACCATTCTGCAGGCAGCCAGAGACACTGGGAAAATCTAAAGATATCGCAGTCAGACGATTCATCAGTTTGGAGCGCAAACTTAGCAAAAACAAACAGTTGCAGGAGGACTACCAAGCGTTCATGAAGGAGTACATCCAGCTCAACCATATGGAAAGAATAGACGAGGGTGATGTAAGACCAGCACATTACTTCATACCTCACCACTGCATTTTGAAGCCATCCAGCACGACCACTAAGTTACGTGTCGTCTTCGATGCATCCTGTCAAACATCGTCAAACATATCGCTGAACGAGGCTCTACATAAAGGAGCAGTGATACAGGATGATCTATTCAGCATTCTCATACGTTTTCGGCTACATAAATATGTATTTACTGCGGACGTTGGAAAAATGTACCGCCAAATTTGGGTGGACCCCCGAGACCAGCATTTCCAGCTGATCGTTTATCGAGATGAACCTTGTCAGGAACTGCAGTACTACAAGCTCAAAACTGTCACCTACCGCATCACATCCGCGTCGTATTTGGCCACGAAGTCGTTGCAGGTACTTGCAGAACAGGGAAAAATATCATTCCCACTGGGCTCAAAGGCTGCCAGTCAAGATTTTTACGTCGACGACGTCATGACAGGCAGTAATGATCTACATGAAGCACTGAAAGTTCAAGCAGAATTGAAGGCTCTTTTGAAAAGTGGAGGATTCCATCTTCGAAAATGGTGCGCAAACCATTCGGCACTACTTTCAACGATTCCCGACAAGGACATCGAACTCAATTTGGAAATAGATGACAAGGATCATGCTGAAATCAAGACGTTGGGTATTACGTGGTTACCTAAAACTGACCAGTTCACAGCCAAAACGAACTGGTCGGAAGTGTCTAAAGTTACAAAAAGAACCATATTAGCGGACATTGCACACATATTTGACCCGCTTGGCTTTGTGAATCCTGTAATAGTACAGGCCAACATTTTCCTCCAAGAGTTGTGGAAATTAAAACTCGATTGGGATGCATCACTTCCCAATGAGCTGCATACACGTTGGCTGGAATTTCGAGAAACACTCAAACTACTAAACAACTTCCAGATACCAAGACAAGCTTGCCTCACAGCTTCCAAGACACTACTACAGCTGCATGGTTTTTCGGACGCATCGGAGAAAGCTTATGGAGCAGCCATTTATCTTCGATCTACCGACTCGCGTGGGCGCAAGGAAGCTAGATTATTATGCGCAAAATCTAAGGTCGCTCCAACTAAAATTATGACCTTGCCTCGGCTGGAGCTGTGCGGCGCTCGACTGTTAGCTGAACTGATGAATCGACTTCAACACATTCTACAACTGAAAAATGATCAACTCTTTTGCTGGTGCGACTCTCAGATAGTACTACATTGGATCAAATCAGAGTCCTCTTCCTACAAAACATTTGTGGCAAATCGGATTGCCACCATCCAAACCCTTACGAGCAGCGAAATGTGGAGACATGTGGGTACTAAGCACAATCCAGCAGATTTAGTGTCGCGAGGAGTCTCACCCAGTGCCTTAATAAACTCTTCGCTATGGACCCAAGGACCGAAATTCCTGCTAGACTCATCCCAAGACTGGCCTGTGAGTGATCAATTCAACAACTTCGGCGACCAGCTAGAACAGAAGAATAACGTATCCTTAGTCGCAGCCAGCCATGAGTGCCATTTCTTGGATTCAGTAAATCATCGGAATTCCTTTAGACATCTTGAACGTGTTACAGCTTACGTCCTCAGGTTCGTAGCCAACATACGACGTAAGCACCATCAGACTGGTCCGTTGACTGTAGAGGAAATCAATAAGGCGGTGACCACCATTGTCCGGCACATTCAAAAACACAGTTTTGGCGACGAACTCAAGGAACTGATAAAGGGAAATGAATTAGGCAATCAAAATCGTTTGGTCAGCTTAACTCCTTTCATCGATCACAACACGATCATCCGAGTGGGAGGAAGAATTCAAGCGGCCCACATGCAGTATGACGCTATACACCCCATGCTACTTCCGCGCACGCATCCGTTCACTCGCTTGCTAGTGATGGACTACCACAAAAACAACCTACATGCAGGACCCCAGGCATTATTATCGATAGTTCGTCAGCGATTTTGGCCGCTGCAAGGAAAAATATTGACCCGATCAGTAGTGCGAGAGTGTGTCCGCTGCACCAGAACCAAGCCAAGATTATGCTCTCAACTAATGGGCAATCTCCCTCCGGCAAGAGTGCAACAAAACCGGCCATTCTTTAATGTAGGTGTGGACTTCTGTGGACCTATATGGACACACTTCAAAATTCGCGGAAAAAGGCCTCAAAAGTCATACTTAGCCGTTTTCTGCTGCTTCGCGACAAAAGCAGTTCACCTTGAAGTAGTTTCCGACCTTTCGACAGAGGCTTTCCTTGGAGCTCTAAAGCGCTTCTTCGGCAGAAGAGGAAGGTCCAGAAATATATACTGCGACAATGCAACAAATTTTCTTGGAGCATACAACAAACTTGAGGAAGTGAAAAGAATGCTGGAAAATAAGGAAGATCAGGATAAAATACTATCGGTGTGTTTATCAGCCGGAGTAGACTTCCATTTCATCCCTCCGCGAGCACCACATTTTGGCGGACTATGGGAAGCAGCCGTTAAGTCCGCCAAGCAATTGCTGTTCAAAACCGTCAATCCAGTATCGCTATCATATGAAGAGCTGGAGACAGTCATCATTGAGATCGAAGCCATCTTGAATTCTAGGCCACTCACTCCAATGTCGTCTGACCCCAACGACTTAGCGGCTCTCACTCCAGGACATTTTTTAATTGGCGAAGCCCTTACAAGCCTCCCAGAGTTGGCACCATCAGCAGGGTCTCCAACCCTTGCAACGCGCTGGAAGCTCGTTCAAGTTGTCAAGACGGAATTCTGGAAGCGTTGGACGAAAGAATACTTGAGCGAACTGCAGCACAGACGTAAATGGACACAAATGTCAAAAAATATAGACCCTGGTACCTTAGTACTAATCAAGGATGACAATCTTCCTCCACTGAAATGGCATATGGGACGAGTCATCCAAACCATAAAAGGCGGGGACAATTTAGTGAGGGTGGCGGACGTTAAAACTGCAACAGGAACTCTACGAAGACCAGTTCATAAATTGTGCCCATTACCAATTGAGACAGAAGTTCGGCAAGGTGAGGATAGCGGCGAAAAGAAGAAGAAGGATGGGAAAAGGCTATTGATGAATGATGAACGTAGCCACAGCTCCAACGAAGCATCATCCACAAATGTCACAGATGCATCAGCACCACCAAAGAAAAGAAACTGCAAAAACAGTGGATTCACCTTATTGAGTGTGTTATTAGTAACAATGATCATCCCAGCCCTGGGAAACGCTACAGAAATCATTCCTTTTACCACTTCGCCTGGCCTATATATCGAGAACATTGGCGCTGTGAACCTCATCAACAATGAGTGGAAGGTCATAGTCTACTATAACATGACCAATTATTGGCAGGAAGCTGACGAATTGAAACGTGAACTAGCTAAGCTAGAGGTTATGTGTGGAATAACAAAAAGCGGACGATACTGCGCAGCAAACTTGGAACAATTGCAACATCAATTTAAGCAAATTCAGGATATGAACGAATTATTTGTGAGCAAAGGGCACAGAAGGAAAAGAGCACCACTGGAAATCATTGGAAGCCTGGCTAATTCTCTATTCGGTCTGTTAGATCAGAACTATGCCAAGGAGTTGGAACAAAAGATTGAAGCCGTAAACACAAATGCGAATCATGTACAGCAGTTGATGAAAGCTCAGACATCCATCCTCGAATCGACTACAAACATCATTAAGAAAACTAATGTCGAAATCCGTGAACAGTTTTCACACCTGGATAAAGAAGCCAATGAACTCTACAATGAATACAATCAATTAAAAGAAGAAATCAAGATTCAGCGGTCTCTGCAAGTCACTATGTCGATAACCCTTCATCTCGCATTAATTCTTAAAAACTATCAAGAGACTCAGGCTGCCCTACTAGACGTGCTTACCAACATACACCTTGGACGTCTTAGCGCATTATTGGTATCGCCTGAACAATTGGAGGAAAGCATTGGATTAATTCGACGACATCTATCAGCCAATCAAAGGTTACCGGAGTACAATGATCAGCTGGAATTACTTCAACTCTACAACCTAATGACTGTGCAAGGTCGCGCGACGTCAAAATATATAATCTGTGAGATCAGGCTACCATTGCTTTCAAATGAACGATTCGAGGCATTTCGTATTTTACCAGTACCAATAACAATACGAGGCACGGCGCAGTACATCGACCACACAGCTGATGTGCTAGTAGTCAACATGCATCGAGACCAGTTCATTCCTATTACGCTGATGGAATTAAATTCCTGTAAGAAACCCTCAAGAGACGAATACTTCTGCAAGCAAGCACACCCAATATATCACAAAGGCTCCGATACAAGTCAGTGCGAAATAAATCTACTAAACCATGTGGATTTCCTAAATAGTGGATGTAAACTCGTACCAGCAAACCACATCAAAAAATGGATACAACTACACAACCCAAACAACTGGATATATTCCGTCAATGGTGAAAACAACATCAACATCGTTTGTAACGAACACCTAACGCAGGAAACTCTCATCGGCTCCGGACTTCTGAAGATGAACAGCAGTTGCGTCATTAAGGATGAACAGCTGACCATTGCCTCTCGCGACACCTTCTTAACGGAGGTCAGATCATCATTTGTGCCCGTGATCAAGCCGATTAGGAATTTAACCGAGGAAGTACTGCAAAACATCTCTTACACGCCGATACACTATCATCCGGATCTCAAAGGCATCGAGGGCCTACAACACGAGATTAAGAGAATCAAGGAAGATCTGCAATTGCCTGTAGAAACCGAACATCGGGAGACATGTAGGACTAATTGGATACCTAGTGTGGAAGAAATATACGAAGAAGAGATATTCACCGACACCTGCGCCAAGGCAGGTTCCTAATTTTGATTTCCAATCCGTGTAAAGAGTTGAAGAATTTTCAACGCGGGGAGAATGTTGAATCTTAAGATATCCAATAATGTAATAGATATAAAATGCACCTTCACAATAAAATTTTCCCACCACGAATGTGCACTTTCTGCACATTTTTTTATGCACGAAATATAGCGCGTGCTAAAGTGCAGATCGAGCATATCCAATCAGCACAAAATTCGATTGAACTCCATGTACTCGAAGTACACCAAATTTCCGGCACGCTTTTTTGCCGTAATAAGAGCCAAGCTCAAGACAACTTGAACTGTGGGAAATTAAATTATAATAATTTTGATTGTATAGCGTTAAGCGATTTTTGTCTAACTAGCAATAATTTAGTATTTAAGTTTGTGGGAATTAAAATTTATCATCACTCCAAAATTAGTTTTCATTACGCACCGAGCAAGGAAAGGCCCTTGCTCTCAACAGCCGCCTCCTAGCTTAAATACGTCAGGAGTGGGGTTGTTGTCGCCAGAGTACGGCCACGACCAAATCCAAACTTTTCGAATCCTCCTCCGACGGATTTACCGTGGGATCATTCTGCGAATCAATTAATAGGAAACGCCTCCTTGTCTCGCGGACGCCAGAGAGCACACCCTAGTGACTGGGCTACTCTACAGAGTCAGAATAGAGCATATGAAAGTCAAATCAGAGATTTACAGAATGCGTTGCAACAGTTGCAATTTCAGAGAGACCCTCGGAACATCAACCAACCTTTTGGTACTGACTACAGACCGGAGATTCCATCTACAGTCCCTCCACCTCCACTCCATTGTTACTCGAACGATAATCAATTACGGCCCCCGGTATTCCAGGGTAGCCCTTCTTACCCTCGGTCGGAAAGCCCCCTTAAGCGTTGGACTATAAAATTTGATGGAAATGCTTCGAATATGACTGTAGATGAATTTTTATTTCGTCTGGACCGAGTAAAAAGGCAAAGTCAGGCTCCAGAAAGTTATTGGGTAAGTCAATTTCACCGTTGTGTGAGCGGAACGGCAGACACCTGGTATTGGCAATATCTTCGAGCCAACCCAGATCCTAGTTGGGATGAATTAAAATTGGCACTAACCAAAAGGTTCAAAATTTGGAGTTTAGATGCCGAAATTACCAGGGCAATGGAGCGACGTCGGCAAGATCGACGTGAAACTGTTGAGGACTACGTGTCAGCAGTTGTCGCATTGAATTCTCAACGAGTAATTCTAATGCGTGACGAAGAATTGGTACGTTTAATGATGCCCAACATAAACCCCCGAGTGGCACAATTGGTGTACGCAATGAATTTGCATACTTTAGATAACTTTCGCGAAGAATGTCGTAAAGCGGAAATTTATTCAAGAGAGCGACCAGTTCCTGAACAACGTCCCACTCCATACGCTCGCGAGAAAACTTATCCTGTAGCTGAGTTGGCAGAAAGTTTCCCTGAACAGGAATTCGATATTGAACCGGTTAACTTAGAAGTGGATGCGGTAGATGTAACACGTTGGGTATGTTGGAATTGTGACGCTTCTGGTCACGGGTTTAGAGACTGTCCTTCTTCTACAAGACGGTTTTTCTGTTATCGTTGTGGCGAAAAAGAGAAAACCACTATTAACTGTCCGCGCTGCAAGAAAAAAAACTTAAGGAGGGGCCGGCAAAATTCTCCCTGGCCCAGTGTCCAAGCAGAGAAAGAAGTGCTGAAGTCTACAATCGCGAATCCCTTCAGAAAACCGACACCAGAAACACCAAAACCACCATCCCCCCAATAAACACAGAACCCGTACTAATTATCAACCCTGCCTCGTCCTCGTTACCTCTCATCAGCAACGAGACCCATTTTCCTGATTACCATAGCCCGTTGACCAATCCTGAATGTGCTCAATCCGTGCCTCTCCATCAGCAAACTTTAGCTCAACGGAAAGCTAACTATACCGAGGTCCGGAAACGACTTTTCGAAATCCAAAGCGCGGATAACGAAATCCCTTCGAACCCGAAGCTAAATAAAGCCTCTTTTAGACACAGAAATTATTTAAAACAACAGAAACTTCTTCGAAAAATACACATCTGCTCAATTCAGACAAAAAAAGGAGATGCTCGACTATACGCTCGAATAACAATTGGTGGTCATCCAATTATTGGACTATTGGATAGTGGAGCGAGTGTAAGTTGTCTCGGATCGGGAGCTTTAAACCTTTTAAACCGTCTAAAAATTAAATACTTACCTTTACAGTCAGATGTTAGAACCGCCGGGGGTGCTACTCATTCTATTCTCGGACATTTCCAGTCCCAAATTGAATTCAACAGCATCACTAAAACTTTACGAATCCACGTCGTTCCAGATCTAGAGCAAGAATTATATCTTGGAATAGATTTCTGGAAGTTGTTCAATTTAACCCCCTCATGTCCAGAAACAATCCGTATAGAATCAGTAAATACCGTCTCGTTTCCGAATAAACATCAGTTGAATGCAGAGGAACAGCGATGTTTCGATTTATTGGTGAACAAGTTTCCATCATGTGCTATATATGGGCTAGGCAAAACACAGTTGGAAGAACACATCATTGATGTAGGAACCACGGAGCCAATAAAACAACGACATTATCCTGTTTCCCCAGTAGTTCAAAAACTCATGTACGATGAACTGGACAGAATGATTTCCTTAGGAGTAATAGAGAAAAGCCTAAGCGCATGGAGTTCACCTGTCGTTTTAGTACGTAAACCTGGAAAAGTCCGCCTATGTTTAGACTCTAAAAAGTTAAACAAAGTCACAGTAAAAGACGCTTATCCTCTTCCCCACATAGATGGCTTGCTCAGTAGACTCCAAGATACCCGCTTTATCTCTTCAATAGACCTTAAAGACGTCTTTTGGCAAATACCGTTAGAAATAACCTCTAGAGAAAAAACGGCTTTCACGGTCCCTGGGAGACCCTTGTACCAATTCTCAGTGATGCCTTTCGGCTTGTGTAATGCCCCACAGCGAATGTGTAGGCTAATGGATAAAGTCATGACCCCATTACCCGGAACAATGCGCGAACAAGTTTTCGTATACCTAGATGACTTGTTAGTTATTTCACCGAATTTTGAGTCGCACATTAAGTTGCTGGAAGAAGTGGCAAGGTGTATTAAAGAGGCTCACCTAACCATAAATGTAGTCAAAAGCCACAGGTAAAATATCTGGAATACGTGGTCGGAGATGGAACGCTAAAAGTAGATGATGATAAAGTATCAGCTATGGCAGAATTTCCTACACCAACCACTTGTAAACAAATCCGTCGATTCCTGGGCATGACTGGTTGGTACCGTCGCTTCATACCAAATTATGCGACCGTCGCAGCACCTATAACGGACTGCTTGAAAAATCCAACTTGGTCGGATGAGGCACAAGAAGCATTCGTACAACTCAAAACCGCGTTAATGTCTTCACCTGCCCTGCGAAATCCAGATTTCACCAAACCTTTTGTTATACAATGTGACGCATGTACTACGGGAATAGGAGGGGTTCGGCAGCTACTGATGCCGACACAGTCACAACTTCGACATGGAAATTGTGGATACCTGAAGAACTAACCAGTGATCTAATTAAGGCCTCACATAACCCACCCATAACAGCCCATGGTGGAATTAGGAAAACTCTAGACCGTTTACATGCAAAATATTATTGGCCAGGCATGCCTAGGCAGGTAAAAGAGTACATTGGAAAATGCGACATTTGTAAGCAGTCAAAAGCCCCAAATATAGTTTTAAGACCACCAATGAAGGCACAAATAATACCCAATAGAGCTTGGCAAAGAATTTATATTGACCTTATGGGTCCATATCCTCGCTCAAAATCTGGAAACACGTCGTTAATCATTGTACTAGACCAATTCACCAAATACGTCTTATTGAAACCCATCCGTAATGCAACTACCCGTCCTATTATTAACTATCTCAAAAATGAAGTATTTCATGTATACGACGTACCTGAACATTTGTTCTCGGACAATGGGGTTCAATTTACCTGCAAGGAATTCGCTTCGCTCATGACCACTTATGGAATCATACACACCACTACGGCGTTGTATTCTCCACAAGCGAATGCATCCGAGCGAGTAAATCGCTCCATATTAGCTGCGATCAGATCTTATTTAGTTGATAAGCATAACGAATGGGATGTATACATTAGCGAAATAGCCTGCGCACTTCGGACATCGACACACGAAGCAACCGGATTCTCGCCCTATTATTTAAATTTCGGGGAAAACATGATAATGCACGGTTCTGCATACCCATTACTTGAGCGTATACAGAGTCTGCAAGGCGAAAACGCAACTTGTCTGACTATGCCCGATAGTATGCACAGCATACGAGAAAATGTCAGAACTAAATTACAGGAAACGCACCGAAAATATGCTTCGCGATACAACCTAAAGTCGCGCGAAACAAATTTCGCCCCGGGGCAAGAAATCCTCAGACGTAATTTCACGCAAACTGATGCCGCAAAAGGTTATAACGCGAAGTTGGCACCAAAGTTCGTAAAATGTCGAGTATTACGAAAAATCGGAAACTCTATGTACGCGATAGAGAATCGGCAAGGTAAATTCATCGGGAATTTCCATGCAAAAGATTTAAGATCTTAATGCGGTCGCGACATAAATTAACAACCCTTTTTCGGACTAATATATTCGGTAATAAGATTGAGCATTTTACGCTTAGATCGAAATTCTCGTCGTAACTAACTGATTTAGACACCTCGCATAGCTTGTAGGCAACACGAATGGTATAATTCCAACCGGAAAGTCACAATCTTCCTAATTATTGGCTTGAATTATTATTAAAGAAGCCAAGGAAACTCCGCTCGCATTATTCCGCGCCGGTATTCTAGAACAAATAAGCAATGTAAGGGCCATTTTAAAAAAAAAATAATAATAAAAACTAAATACAGCACCAAACCGAAAGTTTGCTTCAGTTAAATCTGGACCTCCTTCAGAGGAAAGTATGCTTCGGAATTACAAGAATTTTCTTCCTGGTTCGGTTCTACCAACTTAATGCCGCGACTTGATAATACTTATCCGAAATGTTACGCGTTTCGAGCATCCCGACACGTAATGGTGGATGCTTTCTTTTGAATAAAAACAAAGACCCGCAAACGACAGTTAGCCACAATAAAGCTTGCTGAAGGACCCGTAGAAATCCGGCATCCTGCAGCAGACTTATATGATCCTCAGATTCGCGGATATTAACTTAAAATAAGACATTAAATAAACAGTTAGTGAATTGTTTATCTAATGTCATAATGAAGCTTGCACCTGTCAGTAAGACATTGTAAACAATGACCGTGAGTTATGGAGAAAAAGAGATAAGCAACTTTTTAGCTACCCAGTATAAATAACAACCGCGAATTGCATTAAAACTTTGAAATGTCGATTAGACAACTATTGCCGTCACGTTCAATCTCTTCTCAATCGATGAAAAGAAATTTACAACCTAATAGCGGAGTTAATACGAAATAAAAAACCAAAACCGACTCCATATCACCCAATCCACTTTTTGTCCCGATACTAACACTTTATTTTGTAGTTCAATTGAATTAAATATCTTGGTAATTAAGAATGAAATAAACCATTGATTAATAATGACTATAAAAAGAGTTAGAGAAAAAAAGAAAATTATATAAAAACTAAAGTTTATTCATTCATTAAATTTAGGAAATTAGTTATGGAAAAAGTAAAAGACATTGCAAAAAGAAAAAAAATATTTGAATTCGAAGTTTCGTAAAATGAATTTATTTTGGAAAACGATAAATTATAACCCACCAGAGTGATTATATTGTATGAGTTAATTATTAGAATTTTTTTGTATTAAAAAAATATATTATATTTTGAACCATAATATTATATATTGTAAATATTGTAGTTGGTTAGTATTAAGTATTAATATGAAAATGTGTCATTAGTTTGTAAGCATTTCCTGGAAATGTTAGTTATAAATTGAATATTGAATTTTGTTAAAATAAATATTGTTAGATATAAGGAAGACACCGAAAACAAATTACGAAGCACCCACTACCACACAACGCCAACTGATCCTACGAGAAATTACGGCGCCTAAAGCACGGACATACCGCCTTCACGCAGTCATAAACTCAACGCCTAATACAAAAATATTAATAATAGTCGCTAAACCTTCGAAGCAGCATTACATTTATAAACCGACAATTTAATAACGCCAGGCTTGCAGATTTGTCTAATTAAACAATACGTCAATTATAAAACATACATATAATATAAATAACATGTCAAGTAAAATAATTTCGACATCGTATCCTGCTACGAACTACATTAGCAAAACTTATTGTGGAGTAAACATCTTATAAAGGCGACCCGTTTTTCAGCTTCCTGGAGCTTCGGCAGGACCTAGCTCAGGAACCTGCGCTGTAGCGGAACGCAACGAAGTTATGCCCGGCTTTACTGAAGGATGAGACCGCTAGTCAGGGTCATGGGTCGAGCCACACGTTTGGCAACATCAGTCAGTACGTCGCAAACGCCTGAAGATCGCATCGGATGAAGCCGTTCAATTTTCTCAGCTTCCTGACCGTCGGTAGGACCTAGGTCAGCAACCTGATGGCTGTAACGAACGGCCTGCAATCAACGTTATCCGCGGCACAATTCATTTATTTTGACATAAAACATAAAATACATCAAGTGTGCACGAAGTACACATTGTTTGCTGGGCAACGCTACACGCGCATGTGATGACATGCACTTTTAAATAAAAAGTCACGAAGGAATGCGTGAAAAAGGAGTGGACGGCTCATTGAGGCAGTGCGCAAATGACAGATAAGAGTCAGTCTGGAACCAGATCTCAACGCGCCGGTTGCTTCTAAAGAAAGTAAGGAAAAAAAAAAAAGTGAAATTGTGAGGATTTCCCTGAGAGGCACACGACCAGCTTGGGCCCTATATTAGGCACCCCTCAAGGAGCTACCGGCTGACGGACCGGAGAAACCCTTCGACGTAATAAAATGTAAGCTTGTTTTTTTATTGTCTTGCGACTGGTATCGGCCAAAAAAATCAAAACAATTTTTAGTTGGTATCAGTTTTTGTTCTATCATTTAAATTTCCTCACATACATGAATAGTGTGTTTTCGGTGTTTCTCTTGTTTTTTTTATCGTCGGACGAAATCATGCGTTGATTATATATGGTGAACTTACATGTACATATTTCTATATTTTGGTTTTGTTGTACGTGTTGAGATAGTGTATATTTCCGATTTTCGATTGACAACCCGTAACCTGCATGCTGTAGGCCCCGGAGCCCCAGTGAGGCGCAGACGGTTAAGCTATGTGTTGAATCGCCTTAATATGTGCCGAAAGAACGCGTACATGCACTAAAAAGGGAAGAAAAGGTGTCAAGTGCATTAAATCCGCGTTTCATGCGTAATCTATTTCTTTTGTTGATTGCTTTTCGAAGCCACGCGGTAGATAAATTCCGCTATTGATACCGGTAAATTTTCCCCCCGGCGGGTATACAACCTTTGGGCCGTTATTAACTACCGCTTAACACCTACAGTTATGCGACGCTCAACCGCGTGTTCCTGACAAGTTTTTCGGTATCTTATCACGCGGTGTTTAAGAAATTTGGTACCTTTTCTCTTTTAGCCGGTCTGAATGTCCTTTTATGGGATTTCCTGGAAGACATAGGCGGAGAAAATTCGACATGATCGGCAAATCTTTGGGTTTTCGGCATTGCAAAGCCCACATTGTCTGGCTCTTTCAGTCCATACGTTCTGTTTGTGCTTTTCGCGTTTTCAAGTTTTTAAAATTTACGACCACGAGATGCTGCAATTTGTGAGATTACACCGGCTGGATCAGTGTTAGCCCCAAGAGAGTTTGATAGTGCTGGTATATCCTCCTTCTTACAGGACAGGTATGCAATCCTTTTCAGCTAACCTATTTCAGCACGGCTACAGGAAGAAGAGTACAGAATGGAGTCTATCTTTTGGAGTAAAAGTGGTTAAAACATGTTCTACCGGAACAAGTCACGTAGTTACGTCAAATTACGGACCCCAATTACCCTTTCAAGAGGAGTTTTCTACCATTTTCTTCAGTTTCAGCCCCCATATTAGGCAGCAGATGGAAACCCACGGACCAACGGAATCTATAACGGGAACAAGCATGGTCGAACACATGCCTTTTTTTTGTGGAGCACATTTTGCACATTTTGGGCTTTAGTAGTTTATTCGTCTTATCTGTACCGCCCCTTCTCTAAGGTAGCCACATTTATTTCGGAATTTCTTAATGCGGACTAAGCAAGAGAAAAACATGTCAGGAACAATATTATGTGATAAATGTTAGGTTAGTTTTTTTTCTTGTTGTTTTCGTACAAAGCAAGAGCGATAGGGGCGAATTCACTGGAGACAGCATCAGTATGAGGGGTAATAAACTCATACATTCTATCGCCTATATATGCGTTGGGCCCGTTTATACGGCTCCTAACGTATGCCGAATCACTTGACGCTTATCGAGCCTGATTATAGGGTGTACTTACATTTTTTTTTTGTGCGTTAATTTATGGTGACATTAGGTGGCACCATACTTTATATGACGCCCAACGATGTGGTTTTGGTGGCGTCAGAAGACAGCGCACATTATATGGCACCCAATGTCGTATCGAAAGAGCAGGGCGCACGTTTTAAAGCGCACTTTTGGTTGCATAGGGCCCATATTTTATGGTACCCAACGGCGTCTTTATACAACGCCATACATTAAATGAGGCCCACACGATTTTGGGATTAGAATTTCAGTATATGGCGCTCGGAATTTTGAATTATACGACGCATATGTGCTATCAAGATCGAGTACAGGCATTTCTTAGGCCCTATTCGATGAGCCTAGTGGCTGTAATTACTTCAACTCTTTTGAGTTATTTTTACCACCTCAATGATGTATGATTGAGTCTGGCATCGGCCTTCCCGCCGAAAGTCTATATTCCTGTGCTTTTCCGCCTTCATTTCCTATCTTTTGTATTCCATCTTCATTTCCACAGTCTGTTATTCCTTCCTTCCTTTTTCCTCCACCTTCCAGCCCGCTGAAGATAGAGTTCGAACTCCTCAATTCGAACTTTCAGCCCAAACCGTGCATAAATACGTTTTGTCCATGGTTAAAGGTAGCCACTCACGCCCCTTCCGACGAGCTACGCACGTGCTAGAGCTAGATGCACGCTACCTATCGGGAAACTATGGGACTAAAGTCACCCAACTGTGGCTTGGTCACCGGCTGACAATTGTCTTCGCGGCGTGTGTTTGTCCGGTCCAATTTGGAATAGTTGATGACGGAGACAATCTCCCATAATTTGTTTCAAAGCGGGCTGAGAGATGAATACATGCTGATGGTTAAGACGATTACTTGGGTAGTAATGTCGTTGATGGTTTGGTTGGACGGATACTATGGTATGATTCAGTTCATATCATAGCGCTCCAAATCACTTCAGCATTGCTACGCCAAAAATATGCTTGTGTACATTATAGTGGCTGAGGAAGTTTAATTCGGAGACACCGAAGAGGCATTTGGAGGGTTTAATGCTCAAACCGTAGTCCGAAAGTCTTTGAAAAAGGCGTTTAAGGTGATCTTCATGTTTCTTATCATCTCGACTAGCAACCAAAATGTCGTCTATGTAAACGAATACAAATTCCAGACCGTTAACAACCTGATTAACAAATCTTTGAAAGGTTTGCGCCGCGTTCTTTAAACCAAAAGGCATACGCGTAAATTCGAAGAGTCCGAACGGAGCGGTAATTGCTGTCTTATAAACATCTTCGGTCGCAATCGGTATCTGGTGGTATGCTCTTACTAGGTCGATTTTTGAGAATATCTTACAACCGCCTAGGTTCATAGAAAAATTCTGTTGATGTGGGACAGGATATCTGTCCGGGATTGTTATTGCGTTAAGTCTGCGGTAATCTCCGCATGGACGCCAGTCTTTGCAGTCTTTCTTAGGTGTCATGTGCAATGGGGAAGATACTGGTGATGCTGACGGTCAGCAAATTCCTAATTGAACCATATGTTGGAACTCCAACTCGGCGGCTTTATGCTTGAAAGGGTTCAGTCTTCTTGGACGAGATGACGGGAGTGAGCCGTTGGTCACTATGTGGTGTTGCACAGTGTGTCTAAGATTGCAATTAAAATTGGGTGGTTGGCATATTGTGGGAAAGTTTTTTAATAATGTTCCATATCTATTGTCGATATTGAAATTCAGCGGCGTTGGCGTATCGGCCTTTGTGGAGTTCATGACAGAAGTTAACTGTGTGAGATTATCTACTAGTTTTCTGTTCTGTAAATCTACGAGAATGCCAAATTTTTCGAGAAAATCCGCGCCAATTATAGGTTTATTTACCGACGTGATTAGGAATGGGTGTACAAATTCTCGCCGTAGACCTATGTTCACTTTTAATAGTTTGCTGCCATAAACTGTGATAGGAGATCCATTGGCTGCGGTTAAGTTGTAATCACAAGCATTTGCAGTGTGTGCGAAGAGGTATTGTGGTATAGTGGATACATCTGCTCCTGTATCAATTAAGAAATTAATTTTGTTGTTGAGGTCTCTAACGTATAAACGGCGTGATTGAGAAGGTAATCCCCCACTAGCCGCAATTGTAGGGGAATCTTTT
Source organism: Beris morrisii (assembly GCA_951812415.1). Taxonomy (NCBI): domain Eukaryota; kingdom Metazoa; phylum Arthropoda; class Insecta; order Diptera; family Stratiomyidae; genus Beris; species Beris morrisii. The sequence continues at coordinate 73,569,655 of OX638312.1, read as the reverse complement.
AGTTTTTTTGTAAGTTCGATTCCTGATTGAGAGGTGGTTTAAATTTGCAGGGTTTGATGCACTTTTTAGCTTTATTTCCATATTTTTCATGGTACCAGCAAAGTTCATCCTTTTTATCTTGGGTATTATTTCTGTTCTTCGAGCGACTGCGGGACCTTTGGCTATTATGATACCCTCTATTACGTAATGTCAATTCTTAAATTTTTTTCTTAAGTTCAGAAATTTCTTCCTGAAGAGAAAAGACTGTGGGTTTTGTTTCTATTCCACATACAAATTAGGAATTGGGAAGAGCGTCCCAAATTTTGTCAGCTAATGTTAATAGCTCTTCAATTGACTTATCGGTTTGAGGAATCAAAGCGATAGCAATTGGTTGAGGTAAGCGTCGTGTCCATAAGTTGCAGATCAGTTTCTCGTTTATTGCGTCACTTGATCCTGCGATATTGGATAATGAACGATAGAATTCCGACGGTCTTCTATCGCCTAATTCGACATTATTTAAAATTTTCTCAATCCTTTTTTCTTCACTCATAGAGTGTCGATGGATTAAGGTTGTTTTTAGGTTTTCGTATTTGTGTCGGCCGGTGGTTTTCGGATTGTGTCTATTACCGTTTCTATCACCTCCTGAGGCAAAGCAGATAGCGTGTAATTGTATTTGCTAAGATCTCGCTTTATTTTCCCTATTTCGAACTGCGCTTCGGCTTGTACGAACCACGCCAATGGCGAATTTACCCAAAAGGGCGGAAGTCTAATTGAAAACGATGAGATCTCGCTAAGACAATCGTTCTCAGGTTTTAGCATACTACGATTATTGTCGCCAAATATTTGTTGCGTTCTATCCTCGCCTTCTTTTGAGGTTGAAATTTCGTGAAATTATAATTTGAATGTAAGACGTATCAGTTAATAATTCGCGATTTTGACAGTCGGTTAAAATTTATGTTTTACGATTGGCATATCATAAATATACCAATGATCCACCAGAAATATGCACAACGCGCGTACTTTAAAATTTAATATACGTTACCGTACCTGATACGGATGTAAAATTATTGTTTTTGTCGATTAACGTAACCGTAGGGATGAATGAAAGGAAATCCCAAAAAAAATATATGTAAGCACTTTAGACTGTATTGTGAACGCGTTTCTTAAAAACAAAGCTTCGCACTGTTGTTCCTTACATTGTTGATACAATTTATACTCAAATAGAGAAATATAATATAGGTATTCAAAATGATTTATGCATTTATATGTGTTGTACGCTTAGTGCGACACTTTAATTTTATACTATAGGTACCTGCAACTTAGTAAATCAATAACTTACTTATTAATTAATTACTTATTAATCTATTAATGTTGTTTGGTCCATTTGCTGAAGATACACCGGTCGGGGTGGTTCGATTGCTGGAGTCTATGTTGTTGATGACGTTTGTATTGTCTGAAGTCTGAGATGCTATGTTGGGTCACGGTGTAATATTTTCGTCGGATATCCCAATTTCAGAATTTCGGTTGAATTTTATTGTTGTTTACGTTTCTGGCTTTGTGCTGCTGATCAGTATCGATCGATTCGATAATGCCGACATTAATTGTCGGGCGCTAATTCATTGAATACTTGCACTTTAGATTATTAATTTGCTTTAAAACTTGTTTGCTATCTAACGTATTAACTTCTTTAGTATTTTGTATAATATTTAACTTATTGACTTTTAACTCGTTATTTGTGTTCTTTGTTCGGGGTCACCATTATTGGGATTGGTTGGACTTAGGAGACTTTCGAATGAATTGATGTTCTAGAATAAAAGTCTCCGTCTCCGACGAGAGTTGCGAATAGACTAAAAATTTTATTTCTAAAAATATTTATAATTTTCTACTTACTTCTAGTTTTAGCTAGGATTATTTCAGGTACCTGGCTACAATCTGTGGAATTTAATAATGTATATAGCGAGGAATATTTTCCGTTTTGGAACAACGGTGAGGATTAAATTTTACACAATGGGATTTTGCCTAAATGCATTCGCGACTCTTCTTTGTAATTATCCCGAATTTTATTTTTAGCATCCAATGCTTTGTTTAATTAGAATCACGGTTATCGTTTAAATCGAATTTTAGAATAAAGTGTTTTTGTTTAGGAGAATTCACGGTTAACGCAAACTAAATTTCGAATTCAAATACTTTTATTTAAATGTATTCACGATTAGCGCTTGCAATAAAATTTAAAATAGAAATGCTTTTGTGGTAAATCATTGGTATTTTTATGATACCACTACAGATATCCTATTCCCCACATATATAGCTTCTCAATGTATTTAAACGGATGCACCATATTCTCTAAAATTGACCTCGTAAGGGCTTACCATCAAATCCCAGTAGCTCCCGAAGATGTCCACAAAACAGCGGTAGCTACACCATTCGGACTATTCGAGTACACCTAGAGAAACAAACCCATAGACGTTCTCTACTGATTTGTTTTTCATACATTCGATTTGAAATTTCTAGCCTTAAAAGCTCTTCCATCCCAAAAAGCTTCACTAACCACTAGTTCAAAAAGCTTGAGTTTAGCCGATAAGGGGAATAATTTTAAATGATGTTAAGTTCATTCATAGAGTAAGTACTAATAGAGAGACAACTCTCTAACACTAGGTCTGTTCTTTTTGGCTACACCTTCTACACTTTTCTGCACTAACTCTTGAGCGGGTGCAGAGAGGTGAAGAGGATGCATGAAAAAAGAACAAACCTATTGAATGAAAAGAGAACAAACCTATTAGGTTTGTTCTTTTTTCATTCACCCTCTTCACCTCTCTGCACACACTCAAAAGTTAGTGTAAATAAGTGTAGAAGGTGTAGCCAAAAAGAACAGACCTATTCTGTGGTAAAAAGTGATAACAGCTTAAATCGAAAAAATGATTAGGCAGTTACGTGTATCAAAATTGATAAGTAAAGTAATAAAAAATATATTAGCAGATCTTATTTTATTGAATTTAATAATACAACATAGTAATAATATATTATATTAGATAAAAATCTATCAAACAATGGCAATTTTTTAAAAAAATGCAATTGAAAATTTTAAAAATGATTTTTTCTTATCTAGACATAAGCTGTTATCGCTTTTTACCACAGTATTGTCTGATCCGTTACTTGTGGGCAATGAAAGCGACTTTGGGGGAAGTGTAAGGAGGTTACTGTTTTCGTACTTGAAAGCTTTCTTCAATTCCCCTACCCTGATATTTTAAATTTTCGTTTAACGACACCTAGACCTCAAAATTTCCCGCCATGAGTGTTCGAATGCGAGTATCTCACAAGCCCTTTGATCTATCGAATTGCAATTTTTTAAGTGGGTAGACAGGGTAGAGTGGTGACTTTTTGGAGACTGCGGATAAGATAAGGAAAGGAGAGGGAGCATGAGCAACCGCTTACAAAAGAAAGTTGAAACTTGGAACTTATGTAGATTTTTGACTGTGGAGGCATTTGAAAAAAAATATAAAAAAATTGTTCAGGTCCGAAAGGTAGATATATAACGCAAGACATGGAGCCACAGATAAAAAATCTGCCAACAGTCTGGGCGCAGCTATAAAGCTGCGCCCAGACTGTTGTATTTTCGGGCAGAAGTCCGGAACGCGTTTAATTCTAAGACGCGGTGTAGGTTGTGGGAAGGTTCGGGAAGCGGTTAGAATGGGGTCGCGCTAGAATACTTAAACGCCGCTGTCACATATAACATATGAATTACATAATTGGGTCATACTCCGGGAAGAGGTCTAAGTCAGTGGCGGTCATAGGGGGGGGGGGAGGGCAATGGCCCCCCTTAACTAATTCATAACCCGTGATTACTTTATCCCGTCTGCTTTAAAGAAAAATTATATGAGACTATAAGATTAATAGATACACTTAATAAAGTATAATGCACTTAATAAAGTATAATGCAATTAAATCGGATTCCACCTTATGTCTTTCTTTAATCCTTCTTTTGTCTTTATATCCTGATTAAAAAGAAGACTGTGTCTAATTAAAAATATTTCAATCAAAAAGTAATAAAATTTCGAATATAAATATATATATTGTATAATCAATCGTTGGGTTATGATGTGTTCTGTTAAGGAAATAGCTTTTACTGTTTGAAACTAATTTTGAAAAATTTGGATTTGGATTATACTTGGACAATTGTCATTATGTGCGTCCTAATCCTAGATTAAAACGTAAGTTGTGGTAAATGCAGCAAAACACAATATCATTGCTGTCCAGGTCGTTTCGAGTGGATTTTGAACTATGTTTTCAAAAAACGTAGTCATCAGAGCAGATATAAAACTTATTCAAATTTATCGGTAATCCAGTAATCTTAATAGTTTTGTCGAAATCACGAGAGAAATCAGTTATAAGAACTTAATTATGAATATTTACAGTAATTATTATATTACATATTAATAACTGATTTACATCCAAAGATTTAAAACTTAATTTTCCGAAATGTTGAGATTTCGATTCTATCTATTCTATTCTATATTTGGATGAATTTAAAATCTACTCGGCTAAAAAGGGTAGTTCAAACCCTAATCAAAGCTAATCACTCAATTTGAAAATTTTTTTCGCCGCACCCATCAGGCTCGAATTAGTGTAAAAGTTAAGTTTCATGTCGATAATATATGGGGAATACGTGCCTCAAGAACCTTAAAGAAACCAAAATTGTATAAGATTCGGGAAACTACCAAGATATCGACATAGAGCCTAGTATAGTATCATTCTGTGGATAATTGTAACTCTAAATATATATAGGTGTTGTACCATCAAAAATGCCATCTGGTGCCTAAATTCAGCAATTGAAGTTTTTCTTAATAAATAAATTTTTGAGCGTAACTTTGGAACGGTAAACGATACGAAGTCATTTAGAGTGCTCAATGTTATGAAAAAAAGGAGTCCTTCAGCTAGGACGAAAAATATGATGTTTTACATTTAATCACTAATCCTTCAAAGTTTTTGATTTCGTACTTGATGAAAGACTTTCTGAACCGTTTTCTCTTTCTATAATATAATATTGAGCATTCGAAATCAGATCATTTTGCCGACGATACTAACTTTGTATTATTAACCATTATAAAAATACGGTCGAAACCGATTGAATATGAAAAACTTCACTTTCTCATTACGACCACTAGATGGTATTTCCGATGGTACATAACCTATATATTTAAAACTACAACCATCCACAGAATAATATTATTTGGCCGTTTTGTCAATACATCGGGATAGGGATGTTAAAAAAATTTCGATATATCGAAATTGCGATATTTTTTCAACGATATATCGATAATATCGGCCGATATTGTAAAAAGCGATATATCGATATATCGATATTGAAATCCGACTATCGGACTCGATATTTTTTTTAAGTATAGCATATTTTAGAAATCGAACGGGTTTTTTGCATTTAATCTGCATTTCTGATTATTTATGAGGGATGCCAGAAACGTTGAAAGTAAAAAAAAAAATGTCGATCATGGAAACCATATCTGTCGAAACTAGGTTCAAGGCACGTGATATATACGGGCACATGCACGCAAATCTTCATTTTAGGCGCCAATACAAATACATGTGCGACGAGGCAACCAGGCAACTATCAGAAATACCTGATTGTCCCTGCCTCATCGTTGTCATCCGAAAGAGTTGCGTCGGCAATAAATATTGTGGTGCCAAATAATCGCAGTCGGCTTACTGGAGAGCATATTAAGGAGCGAGTATTCTTAACAACTGTCCCAGTACTGGTTCTCATAAGCTTACATTTTAAAAATATGTCAATATAATATTTCATTAATAAATAATTAAAATCAAGTTTGCTCTTAATACTTTTTTTCGATTTTGCCCTTTTCATCCTTATTTCTTAAAAATAATTTATTTAAAAAATAACAGTATTTCTATCCGGAAACTTTATTTCGATCAAAAAAGGCATTATTTTGATTTCAGAAGTCAACAGAGAAGAATTTTCCGCTTTTCACCAACATTTCCAATAGTTCAATCAAAAAACTCTCAGATATTGAAATTGCAATGATAAAATTGAAATTGAATTTTAGACTCTAAAAATAGCTAAATTTGGCAACTGCGACCGAAGGCAACGAAATCAAATGTCATTTATTTATTAGCTTTCGGTTTACTAAAAGCCGCATGCGACGTATTTTTTTATTAATGTTAATTTTGATGCAGCATTGGAGTTTATTTTTCATTGGAAAAAATATTCGATATATCGATATTTTTCTCCGATATATCGTCAGCCGATATTGATATTTTTTTCAATATCGATATATCGATATATCGATATTTTTTTCCGATATTAACATCCCTACATCGGGACCCATTTTTCGGAATCTAAATTTTTTTTTTCTGATCGGGAGAAACTTAAAACATATATTTTTTACACTAATTTGAATCATTATAAGAGTTACCGCGAAAAAAATCTTTGAGAAAAAAATTCTCAATACAAATAATAGTCACTGAACAGCCCTCAAACTATCTGTCACCACAACTACCTGTATAAAATATTAAAAAATTTCAAATTGCATGATAATGCAAGCTTTCGACTCTTGTTCATTCAATTTAAATTTCCTCGTTTTCAAATGTTAACTCTTACAAAATAAATAATTAAAAATTTTATCATCAGAGTCGTTGTCAAACAAATGTCTTCAGAGCGTTGTGAACACTTTTCGAGATTTCAAAATCTACTTGCCAAAATCTTGCGATGTAAATCAGGTATAAGATACTGCTTATGAAGTTATTATAATTGACGGGCTTAAAACCAGAGGGGTACAAGTAAAGATGGGTAACTCAGATCTGAACCGGCTCAAGCAGAAGATCCAACTGAGCCGGTTCAACGAATCTGAGCCGGTTCAACTGATCTTTACGGTTCAACGGTTCAACAGATCTCGACGGTTCAACAGATCTCGACGGTTCAACAGATCTGCACGGCTCAGCAGATCTTTACGGATCTTTGCGGTTCGCGGATCTCGACGGCTCAACAGATCTTGACGGATCTTTGCGGTTCGCGGATCTCGACGGCTCAACAGATCTTGACGGATCTTTGCGGTTCGCGGATCATCACGGCTCCTGAATCTTTAAGGTTCGCGGATGATGGAGGATGGAGGATGGAGGATGGAGGATGGAGGATGGAGGATGGAGGATGGAGGATGGATGATGGAGAATGGAGGATGGAGGATGGATGATGGAGGATGAATGATGGTGGATGGAGGGTGGAGGATGGAGGATGGAGGATGGAGGATGGAGGATTGAGGATTGAGGATTGAGGATTGAGGATTGAGGATTGAGGATAGAGGATAGAGGATAGAGGATTGAGGATTGAGGATGGAGGATGGAGGATGGAGGATGGAGGATGGAGGATGGAGGATGGAGGATGGAGGATGGAGGATGGAGGATGGAGGATGGAGGATGGAGGATGGAGGATGGAGGATGGAGGATGAATGATGGAGGATGAATGATGGTGGATGGAGGGTGGAGGATGAAGGATGGAGGATGGAGGATTGATGATTGATGATTGATGATTGATGATTGATGATTGATGATTGATGATTGATGATTGATGATTGATTGATGATTGATGATTGATGATTGATGATTGATGATTAATAATTGATGATTGATGATTGATGATTGATTGATGATTGATGATTGATGATTGATGATTGATGATTGATGATTGATGATTGATGATTGATGATTGATGATTGATGATTGATGATTGATGATTGATGATTGATGATTGATGATTGATGATTGATGATTGATGATTGATGATTGATGATTGATGATTGATGATTGATGATTGATGATTGATGATTGATGATTGATGATTGATGATTGATGATTGATGATTGATGATTGATGATTGATGATTGATGATTGATGATTGATGATTGATGATTGATGATTGATGATTGATGATTGATGATTGATGATTGATGATTGAAGTTTGATGATTGAAGTTTGATGATTGAAGTTTGATGATTGAAGTTTGAAGATTGAAGATTGAAGATTGAAGATTGAAAATTGAAGATTGAAGTTTGATGATTGAAAATTGAAGATTGAAGATTGAATATTGAAAATTGAAGATTGAAAATTGAAGATTGAAGATTGAAAATTGAAGATTAAAGATGGAATATTAAAGATTAAAGATTATAAATTGAAAAGAGGAGCTGGAAGATATATTTAGGAAAAAGTATTACTGGACACCAAAACTCCAAAATGAAAATTTACATTTTCATTAATGGTATTTTCACTTTTAAGTCAATTTCAATTTGTTTTACTCCCCGCTCGATTCGAAATTAAAAGATATCGCTATCTCAAAATTTGCAGGGCTAAAGGGATTAAAACTCACTTTTCGCGTTCATGTTAGGCTGACGTGCGCTTCCCTCTTGCCATAGAAATATTTTCACTTTCGTTTAATATTTTATGTCTTTTAAAGAAACTCATTAATTTCTACTTTGCAACCTTTTCAATTATTTTTCCAACGATATATATTAAGGAAATAAGTCAATAATTGTTGAGTGTTTACTAAATTTTAGGGAATACACGCTTCGAAAGGTTAAAAATAATTAAGTATGTAAGAGGCTTTGAGATAAAATATTTTAATATTTTTAGACATTCAATTGTTATGCCGTCAAATCCAGGACTAGAGCCAAAATTTTTTAAAACTAGTTTCCTATTATTTCCCGCAATACCCAGCACTGCCTTAAAATAATCAACTTTGAGTATTTTCATTAAAGCTCATAATTTATTCACAATTTTTTTTTTTAAATTAGTTTTTGGTTTTTCAATATTAATCTGCAGTCTCCTTGTACGGCAGTGCAAAAGATCCACCTGGATCTTTTGAACCGGCTCAATGAGCCGGTTCAATGAAAAGAACGAGATCCGGTGAACCGGCTCATTGAAAAGATCCGAATTTCCCATCTCTAGTAGATTTATTAAAAAACATAACGAATTATCGTGATTGATGATTGATGATTGATGAAACACAAACGGTAGTGTGAAAAGTCCAGATACATTAAAATCACTTTATAAACCAAACCCTTTCAATCAGAACGTCAGGTATAATGTTCAATCTAATCATAAGAATAATATAACTGACTTATCATTACCCACCGATGTTTCTATGAATACAGCAGTGTCTAGAGACACATCTTTGCATATTCAATCAAATACACCAAATTTTCGGTTCCAAGCCTCGGACCCAGATACAAATTACCTATTGTTCAATTAACAATAGATGACGTTAAAATAAGATGTCTGATCGACACAGGTTGTTCCACTTCGATCATGAATGTTAAACGAGCGGCGGAACATAGAAGGCACAAACTCGATACCAATTTAATAATTTCAAGTGTGAATGGCAATTCTTTTGCCACAGAGGGGTTCTTAACAAATTTTCCAGAGGAATATAACTTGAACGGAAAAATCGAATAGAAGCTTGTACTTTTGGAAAATAAAGATTTTGACGCTATAATTGGCCAAAATATTCTTGTGCCAACAAAAGCAATTATCAGTTACAACGACAATAGCCTGTCGATTAACACAATTAAAATTCCCTTGAGCTTAAATCAAGAAGAAATATTATTATTATTATTTATTAATAAAAATATATAAATATACATAGTTATTGTACAGCATTAGTTACAGAGACCATCAGCTATATGATACTTAGTGTATGAGTTTCATGAATGACTAATAAGTAAATAGTATTGTTACGTGTAAGCCCGGCAACCGCGCAACCGTGCACTCGATCGTTACACATAATGAAAACAACAACAACCGAATACCTAGTTGCAAAATAACCCAATCAGAAACCTAGCTAAAGATAAGGCGAAACCATCTCCCTTCTTATCGAATGCTCTCCAATATACTAGAATCCTCTGCACACACCACTGAACGATGATCAAAATCGAAGGCTCTGAAGCTTTCGAGAAGATTCCACAACTGAACGAACGTTCAAGTACACCGGTGAACATTCAAGACTGCAACCGCCTAGTATATAAGCGGGTGAAGCATTCAGCGAAGACACAGTAATTTTGATTACGCGACTGCGATAGCCAGCGAGTATACGTGACCGTGTTGAGAGAGAACGAAAGTGAACGAGTTAAGCGATATATGGTATAAACGGGCGGTACTGCCATACAGTGCGAATTATTGTGCGAATAGAATTTAAAGTGCGATTAATAAATAATCACTTATTTTTATTTTAACCGAATTGTGATTTACTTGAAATCCCGGCGAACCCCTAGCTCGCAACAATTGGTGTCAGAAGTGGGATTTCAAGAACTAATTCGGGTTAGAATCGCGAGTGGAAAAGTGAAATTAAAATTCTTGAACGGACAAAGTGAGAATTTTGGTGCACGAATAAAGTTTTCAAACTGTGAAGTTCAGTGAAAATTCTCGAACGGACAGGGAGAATTTTGTGAAACCGAATATTCTCGAGTGCTCTAGTGAGCGGTAACTTTAATTAGTGAAGTGGAAAGTTCTCGTACGGACAAAAAGAGAATTTGTATTGCGGAAAATCTTTAACGAACAAATAAAAGGTAGTGAAAATGCCGCGTTATTTAAAAGACTTAAAACTAATGGAGCTGAAGGAAGAGCTCGGTAGACGCGAATTATCAACAACCGGGAACAAGTCCGAACTTGTCAGCCAAATGATCGAAGTGCTTGAGGCTGAAGGCAAGGACGCAAACAATTTCGAGTTTCCAATCGAAGAAGCTCGCGCAGCAAGTAGTGATGAGTGTTCAGAGACGTTAGAGTCTCTAAGGCAATTAATGCAAATGATGAACCAGCAAGGACAGCTCTCAACAGATCTCAGCCAGAAAATGGACCAACAATCTATGGATCTCAAACAGCAGTCAAAGGACCTCAACCAGAAATTAGACCAACAAAGTGAACTATCAGCGGATCTTAACAAGAAGTTAGATCAAACATCAACAGACCTTAACGACCTCAACCAAAAGTTGGAGCAGCAGAACAACAAAATCGAAGATCTAAGTCAGACGATGGACACCATGGGTAAAACAATAGAAGAAAATGTAGAAAAGAAACTTCGAACTTTTGAAGATCAAATAACGGAGAAGACATCAGCGATTGTAGAAGAAGTTGAACGCTTAAAAAGGGACTTTGATAACGTGAAAGCAACTGGGGTAATCAAGACAGAACATGTTACACACAAAGATCTCAAAGCTCCGATCTTCGATGGACAAACACCGTGGGCTATCTACAAGACCCAATTTGAGGCTGCCGCGAGAAATAATCATTGGAATGATTTGGAACGAGGAACGGCTTTGATATTGGCGCTAAGAGGTCCACCAGCAGAAGTTCTCCAAACAATTCCGCAGGGGCAACAGCAAGATTATTCGACGTTGGTACAGACCTTGGATCTTTATTACGGCAGTGACCACATGCGAGAGATCTACAAGATGCAACTCCACAACCGAAGTCAAAAGGATGGCGAGACATTGCAAGAGCTAGCGCTCGATATAGAACGACTTACGTTGCTTTCATTCCCTAATGTACAAGGCGAACAACGCAGTGATTTGGCTGTCTTCACATTTAATAATGCCGTTCAGGATGAAGAACTACAGTTGTCATTAAAATTGGCAGGAAAGAAAACGATTGGCGAAGCCTTACTATATGGGCTTACGTTCGAAGCTGCCAAGCAAAGCTCGTGGAGTAACTACCGAGTCCGAAAAATAACAGAAAAGTGTGTATGCGAGAGAGCAGAGTACACCAAGCGGAGCGTAGGATCCGGTGGCCCCCGATGCTGGAATTGCGGAAAGGCGGGACACTTAAGTCGGGATTGCAGATCAGCGGATTACACTGGAAGAGCGATACCCCACCATTGCCGCAATGAAAACACAAGTCAATCTTACGTGAGTCGGAGATTGGAACACGCTAGGCTCAGCGTTCTCCGATGTTGGCATTTGCGGACAGGACGGCCATTTACGGCGTGATTGTTGGCATCTAAGAAGAAACAGGAATAATTACGATGGGCACACTTCGAAACAACCACTATGCAATAGCTGTAATGAGTGGGAAAGAACTGTTGACACCGATTGCTGGTGGAAAGGAACCGAAAAACAAGGCAAACGTCGCGGAGCGATGCGATATTGGAACTGTGGACTAGAAGGACACTTAAGGTTTGATTGTCGGAAGCCGAAGAGAACGCCGAATTATTGTTCGGATTGTACTGCCGAACAAAGGAGTACCATAGGCGCAAAGCTACAGAGCCAATTAGAAGAGACGCAAATTGGCTGGCGAAATCAACATCAGCATATTGTGATGCAGAATAGTCAACAAGACAAAGAGGTCGTGGGGAACTTGCGACGATTAAAAGTTTGTGATCGACAGCAGGCAGAACATTACCAAACTCGGGACAAAATCTGTTCAACAACTAATCACCAGAATGGAGAGCATTGTCAACGAGCGAAATCGTCCAGCTACAGAAATGGCGATCTAGTATTGTTGCACAGCACTGGAAGACAGAGGGGAACATCGTCAAAACATCAGTGCAACGGTAAAGGATGGCATCGAGTCAGCACGCAACTAAAGGAGGGAGTACCACGGACCAAAATGAAAAATGACGTCACTGACGAGGGAGCTACTCTGTTCGGGACGAACAGAAACTAAGGAGGGAGTAATGTTACGTGTAAGCCCGGCAACCGCGCAACCGTGCACTCGATCGTTACACATAATGAAAACAACAACAACCGAATACCTAGTTGCAAAATAACCCAATCAGAAACCTAGCTAAAGATAAGGCGAAACAATCTCTCTTCTTATCGAATGCTCTCCAATATACTAGAATCCTCTGCACACACCACTGAACGATGATCGAAATCGAAGGCTCTGAAGCTTTCGAGAAGATTCCACAACTGAACGAACGTTCAAGTACACCGGTGAACATTCAAGACTGCAACCGCCTAGTATATAAGCAGGTGAAGCATTCAGCGAAGACACAGTAATTTTGATTACGCGACTGCGATAGCCAGCGAGTATACGTGACCGTGTTGAGAGAGAACGAAAGTGAACGAGTTAAGCGATATATGGTATAAGCGGGCGGTACTGCCATACAGTGCGAATTATTGTGCGAATAGAATTTAAAGTGCGATTAATAAATAATCACTTATTTTTATTTTAACCGAATTGTGTTTTACTTGAAATCCCGGCGAACCCCTAGCTCGCAACAGTATGTAACATACTTAAGTCTAGATTTAAATTAAGAGATACGTATTCAAAAGTTATATGTGTAGATTATAATATTCAAATTAGTTTAAATAAATTGTTACTTTTTATAAGGTTTAGTAAATTTTTACAATTATCTTCGATATTTCTATTTTGCCAGTCATATAGGAACTGATTCAAAGAATAGCTTGGGCATATTAATAGGCGGTTAAAGTCTAAATTGCATTTACATTGATCGCATGTGGGCGGTGTTGTTTTGGCGAGTAGATGTTTATGTGTAAGGTTCGTGTGCCCCAACCTTAGGCGAGTGATAACAATAGCTTCTCTACGTGTTATCAGTTTCGGTAGGATGAATGGTTCTTTTCTCGGGTTTATGACCGTGGAGTAGTAGTTGGTTCTTTCTGGCCATAATTCCAAGCTTTTGTTTAAAATCAGTGTTTTGATGTTTTTGTAAGTCCACTAGTGATAATGAGTTGGAAGTAAAAAGAGGAGCTTCGGTTGCGTGTGATGCCATTTTGTCAGCATGTTCATTGCCGACGATTCCAACGTGTCCTGGTATCCAGAGTATCTTGATTTTGTTTTTATGTATGGTAAGCTTATGTCGTATTTACGTAGCTAGTTGGTTTTTGCTGTTTGTATTTGTAACTGCGTTAACGACTGACAAACTGTCAGTGCAAATACAAAATTTTCCTTTGATTTTAGTGGAAAAGTCGATTGCGTCTAAAATTGCATTAGCTTCGGCGGTGAAGATTGACGAAAAGTGGTAAAGCCTGCTTATTTTGATGAGATCTCCATTTTGTTTAACGGCTGCTGATCCAACTCCATCGTTTGTTTTTGAACCGTCAGTGAATATAAGTTGCCATCCATCATTCCGGAAGGTAGTTTGCAGTTCATAGAACATGGAATTGTATACTGGTGCTGGGGTAGTAGATTTTGGATAATGCGCTAGGGATTTGTTGATGGAGTAATCTGGGAGTGACCATGGAGGTTGTGTTTGTAGTTTGCTTGGTTTCGCTTTTTGTGGAATGTCTAGATGTTTTGCGGCATCCAGTGAGATTTGAATTGTCGATGGTATTCTCTTCGCTCTTTTTCGTTTACTTAGACGTGTGAGGTCGAGTTGCAGAAGTTGGTTGCGTTTTAATGTAATTTTTGGAATAATAAGGGCAGTTAGCGTCTCTCTTCTTGCCTCGATTGTTGGTAAGTTGGCTTCCGCTAGTAAGCTACAAATTGGTGTCGTTCGGAAGGCTCCTAATGCTGCTCGTATTGCTGCGTGATATGGTGCTTTTAGCTGTTTGAGGGCGCTTGGTGAAGCTTTACCGTAGATAGGAAAACCGAAGTCTATTTTGGCGAGTATTAACAATTTTATGATGTTAACTAGAGTGCTAGGGTGTGCTGCGAAGTTTTTGTTGCCAATGAATTTTATGATGTTTAGGCGCCTAATGAGGACAGTCCGGGTCGCTGCTATGTGATCGTTCCAGTTGAAGCTTTTATTGAATAGAATGCCTAAAATATTTAAACATCTGACGTTTTCTATCGTGTCTTGTCCCAATGCGATCGTAAATGAATTGCAGCTAGTTTTGTGGCACACATGCAAGTGCTTACATTTATTTAGAGAAATTAAAGCTCCAGATTTATTAGCCCAAGTTGATATAATGTTAAATAATGAATTTATTTTTGTAGTGGCTTCTGTAGGCGAAGCGTTTTTTATTAAAATGAAAAGGTCGTCTGCGTAACAAACATGTCTACAGATTCTTGAATTGTTTATGGCCTTGGAAAGCGCATTAAAGCCAATAAGAAAGGGGGTGACTGAAATCGGTGACCCTTGTGGGATACCATTATAGAATGGCCATGTTTTCGAGTATGTGTTGTTGATTCTGACTCTAAATTTTCTGTTGGTAAGAAAGTTTTGCACCCAGCTGAAGATTTTTGGGCCAACTCTTAGTTCTTTTAGTTCTGTTAGAATTACGTGAGCGCCAATACGATCGAACGCTTTTTCGAAGTCTATTGCTAAGATAGAAACATGATTGGCGCTCTATAATTGTTGGCTTATAAAGTGGTCAATATGGAGGTGGGCGTCTAGACAACCGCGGTTTGGCCGAAAGCCTACTACGAGGGCGGATTGATAATGACGTGGAAAAATTGAGAAAACATAATTTTATCCGGAAAAATTTATTTTATTTTTCAACGTAGTCTCCTTTTAGCTCGATACACTTAGTCCAGCGTTTTTCCAATTTTTTGATCCCTTCCAAATAATATGATTTGTCCAACCCTTCAAAATAGGCGTCGGTTTCACTTATGACGTCAGTATTCGTGGTAAATCTCTTTCCAGCAAGCCATTTTTT
Organism: Beris morrisii; assembly: GCA_951812415.1. Taxonomy (NCBI): domain Eukaryota; kingdom Metazoa; phylum Arthropoda; class Insecta; order Diptera; family Stratiomyidae; genus Beris; species Beris morrisii. Next base: position 73,554,107 of record OX638312.1, on the reverse strand, counting down.
CAAGTCTGGAAATAATAAAAAGTCGCAGTGTGCCAAATCTGGAGAATACGGTGGGTGAGGGAGCAATTCGTACCGTAATTCAAACAACGTCCGTTGCAACAACGGACGTGTGAAACAACACTTTTTTCTTCGCGAAATGAAGCCGTTTTGCCTTGATTTCAACATCCAATGGAACCAATAACTCAGAATAATATGCTCCCGTCATTGTTTTTCCTTTCTCCAAGTAGTCAGTGAATATCATTCCATTGGAATCCCAAAAACCGTTCGCCATAACGTTTCCAGCCGATAGAACGGTTTTGCCTTCTTCGGTGCGCTTGAACCGACATCCTTCCATTGTTTTGACTGTTGTTTGGTTTTTGGAGTGTAGTGGTGAATCCATGCTTCATCAACAGTTACGAATCAACGAAAAAATTCATTTGTATTACGTTAAAACAGTTGCAAACCGTGCTGCGAAGTTGTCACACGATTGCGTTTTTAGTCGATTGTGAGCAAACGCAGCAGCCATTTTGCGGATAGCTTTCTCATGTCCAAATGGTTTTTCAAAATATTCCAAACACGTTCAAATGAGATGCTTACTACGTTAACTATCTCACGCAGTTTTACTCGACGATCTTCTATCACGATATCATGGATTTTATCGATCATTTCTGGCGTGGTGACCTCATTTGGACGGCCTGGACTTGGTACGGTTTGTGTGCTCGTACGACCACACTTGAATTCAGAAAACCATTTGGATCGATGGTGCAGAGTCCCCATAATGCTTATCTAATTTTTCTTTAGTTACTTTAGCTGTTTTCCCTTTTAAAAAATTGTGTTTAATCAACACACGAAATTCACTTTTATCCATTTTCAACAATTTTTGTAAGTCGACTTGCTTAGACGGCTGCTTCTCGAAAACTAAACGAGATATCAGGCTTAAACTTTGCAGGTAATCTATTTAAGGATGGTCCAGGTAAAAAAAAATAACGAATTCCTTACCTGCCCACTCCTTCTTGATTTTTCCACGACATTATCAATCCGCCCTCGTAGTTCGTCGCATATGGCATTAGTATTTTCCAGGAACCAAGAGAGTCGTATTGCTATAATTTTCTCTAGCACCTTGCTTAAGCAGGATAGTAGGGATATAGGACGATATGAGTCTACTAGATGTTTTGGTTTATGCGGTTTCGCGATGGGAACAATTGTGTCTGTTTTCCAAATTTGCGGTATAGTTCCGGAGGTAAAAATATTGTTATAAAGCAAACAGAGACGATTTTTGCTGTTGGTCGATAGATTGGATAGCATATTACAGTGGATGCCGCTTATTGGAATCACTTTGGGACCGGCCATAAACAATAACATTAACCGGATGATAACAATAGACGAAGCGGAAAATTTTTCTCATTTGTTTTCCTACGCTTGAATATAGATTGCTAATATAATTTTTTTTATTCATTAAGTGTTATTTACAACTCTAGCTTCAATGTTTCACAAAGTTACAGAGAATATGAAATACTGTTTCCTCTTCCTCCTCATCCAGGCAGCTTCTACAGAAAGTCGTTTGAAAAGAATCGCCGTCTTTTAGCATGCCGGATTATAAGACAGTGTCTGGTCAGGACACTTACTGTGGTGCTGATTCTCTCCCTTTTTAGCAAATTCAGCCTTGTTCAGCGTTTTAGATCCAGCTTCGTTCATATCTGTCAGCTCAGCGCGCCACTTCTATTAAACTGTCTCGAAAACTTACTCGAAGTTAAGCTCATTCTGTTGAACGAGATCAACATCAATAGCTTTCAGAAGCTACGAAAAGACTGAAATTTCTCATAGTAATCTATGATATGTATCGTCTTGTGTTTACATAAATGTAAAACCAAGAGCAATCATCTTTAATTTTGAGATTGTCTTTATTTTGCCTTTTTGATCACATTCACATGAAGAAAAAAGAGGAGCGATTAAGAATGCAGTCACAAAACTTGTAATGTTGTATGAAAAGCTGTCCCGAATGATAACATAAAGCGAATTTTTATTCCAATAAGCGATAAATTTCGTTTGTGGAAAATGGAACTAACTTGTTTTGATAACAAAATGCGGCTTATAGCATTATCCGCGATTACTATAAGCGGCATCTTCTGTATATGTTATTTTGTCGAAACCGGGAGTGGAGCCTTTCAGTAATTTGAGAGTAGTATGGAGTTCAAAAGAAGATATCTCCGAATCAATGGGTAGTGCTTTGCTATTGGGTGAAAGAGAGTGACTTGTGTTGTAGAACCTTTCTCTGCAGTCATTAAATTCAGTGGAAAAGTTAGATTTGGAGTAATGTGACCATGTTTCGCCGAACCTATTACCGATCTTTTCATTGTCTGTAAGGGGGGAATCATTGGAGAGGATATGATTAATTTTGTGTTGCTTTTGGTTTCCGGAGAGGATTTTTATCTTATTCCAGATCAATTGTGGGCTGCTGTTTGGATTTATTGACTCCGTAAATTTTTTAAAAGATTCATTCTTCGAAATATTTGATTCGCGCTTAAATTTAGCGTTGCTTTTTTTGTATTTAATAATGTTGACTGTAAAGGGAGATTTTTTAAGTTCGCGCCATGCTGCTTTTCTTTCTGCGTTTAATTTGGCAGTAAAGTTTTTTAAATTTGAAGTTCCCTTGGTATAAGGGATTGACATATTCGCACTGCAATTTATTGCCTTTTTGATGATTGCAGCTTCTTTGTTGATGTTGTTTGTTATTGGCGCATTCATTAAGAGCTCATCCACTTTAGACTTGTATTTTTCCCAGTTCGCCTGGTGGGTCTTAAATCTTGCGATGGGTTTTGTTGTGTTCTTTCTGCCAGTTTCTAGTGTGGTGATTGCCGGAAAGTGATCGCTTCCATAAAGGTCTTGTAAGGCTCGCCAATTACATTTTGGAGCTAATTGTGATGAACAAATTGCTAAGTCTATGTGGGTAAAGGAATTATGAGTACTGAAATGTGTCGGTGACCCATCATTAAGTACTACCAGATTAGAAGCAAGTAGCCAGTTTTCAATTTCTGTTCCTCTAGCATTGGTCTTTGTGGAACCCCACAGTGTACTCCAGCTGTTGAAGTCACCACGATGATGAGTGGTAGGGTCGCGTGTCTGGTAATTTTGTCTAAGTCTTCTAGAGTTATGTTGTCACAGATCAGTCAGTATACAGATTAATAAAAATTTAAGAGATGACGTTACTTCAACTGCTAGCGAAATAAATTTACACTGCAGGTCTTTGAAAGTGTATGTAAGATTCTTTTTGATTAAAATGCCAACTCCGTTCTTAGCTCTAGTGTTAGTCGGATTGTTTAGGAAAACTGAATCGCAAGTGTTTAAAAATCTTGGTTTGGAGTTGTATGGGCAGTGCGTTTCTTGCAGTGCAATAATGTCCAGGTCGTGATTTTGGCAAAGAATTTCTAGAAAATTGTAGTTATTGTAAAAGCCTTTGATATTCCATTGCAGGATGTTTATTTTGGTCATAGTATTAAGTTTTTTCTGTATAGGATTTGGTATGGGTATCAATAGGTGCTTTGCTTGATTTTGTTAGTTGTGGTGGTATTTGGTTATTATTGGTTTGAGTTGACTGTTGTTGTTCGATATTGTTAAATTTTTGATATAGTTGGCTAAGTGTAGGAGTTTCTGTTATGTTTGGTGTAGTTTTTAGTAAGTTTGTTAAATTAGTGGGTATTATTTCATTTTCGGTTGGATTCGTTTTGAGTAGTGGTGGTTATTTTTTGTAGCAGCGGTTTGCGTTTATTTTTAAATTCTAGAGCTTCTTTGAGGGTTTCTGTGCAAGAGTTATTGTTTGGATCCGTCGTTTGAGCGTTCAGTATTTCAGTGGCTTAGTAGTATGGAACTCTGTTGATGGTGGAGATCCGGATTATGTTCTTTTGTTTTATGTATTTAGGGCAAGATTTGTTTGTGGATCTGTGTTGATCATTGCAATTGATACATTTTACTGAGGTGCATTCTGTAGGATTATGTGTTGGATGAGCGCATACCTCACAAGCTGTTGGTTGTGTACATCTTTTTTTGGTGTGTCCCAGACGGTAACAATTTTTACACTGCATTGGTTGGGGAATGTAAATTTCAACGTCCACCTTAAGAAAACCAATTTTCAGTTCTTTTGGCACCTCATATGTGTTAAAAGTTAAGATGTGAACTGGTGTATTTCTTACGGTGTTGCTTTCAGGAATAAATTTAGTTATTTTGAAAAAATCCGTGACGTTTTGTTCTTGCAATCCTTTGACTATTTCGTTGGCTGTAAGTTGTGGGCATTTTATGACACCTTTGCAGTAGTTCAAGGTTGGGTGTAGCGTAATTGTAACAGCGCATAGGTTAGACAGTTGTTTGAATTCAACTGCTAATTCGGCATGTGCGGAGTTTTTAGCTAATGCAATGATATTTCCAGCTCGATCGAATTCCAAGTTTTTGAATTCTGTGGAGATTGATTCTAAAGCCTTATGCAATAGGAAAATGTTGAAGTTCCTTAACGGCTTCGTGTGATCCGTGTTTTTGATTAGGAGGAATTTTGGGTCATTGCGTGGGGATGAAGGAGACAGACGAAGTGTACGGTTTTTGGCATGTTTCAGCGTGGGATATTGTTTTAAGCTGTCTAAGTCGTTGCTTAGTGGCCTAGCTTTCTTTTTTTGTGGTGAGTTATCGGGACTGAGAAGATCGCAAAAGTTTCGGCGGGTCCCCCCGCCCGAGTCTACTTCCATGCAGAGGAAGGATTCTTACCTCGTATTTTACGATGTAGAAGTAACCGGTAGTGAAAAAGGAAATGAAAAAATTAATCACACACTGTAGAAAAGCTCTTCAACACAAGACTCTCTAAGGTCCGAACTGTTTGAAGGCTGCAATACGACTGGAGAAGAAATATATTATGCTGTTGTAGCGCAAAATCACTCAATTGAAGAAAATGAGGGGAATGAAAATAGAATTGAACACTCAGACGAAGAACAAATCGTCATAAACAAAATAAGAAACGAATTCCGTGATCTGGAGTACAATAAAAACGAAACCTTGACTTTTACGAATGCAATAAAACACGAATTGAAATTAAACACTGATAAACCTGTTTATCAAAAGAATTATCGATATCCACACTCATCAAGAGACTTCGTCCAAAATCAAATTGAGGAGGATCTAAAACAAGGTATTATTCAGCCATCAAATTCTCCCTATAATTCACCCATCTGGGTAGTTCCGAAAAAGACACCCGGTGAACATAGGCTCGTTATTGATTTTAGGAAAATCAATAATCTGACGGTTGAAGATAAATTTCCTATACCGCAGATAGATGTTATCTTAGGTAAATTAGGAAATGCAAATTACTTCACTTCGATCGATCTTGCAAAAGGATTTCATCAGATCGAAATCAAACCTGAGGACAGACATAAAACTGCATTTTCTACGGATTTTGGTCACTTTGAATTTACGAGAATGCCGTTCGGACTGAAGAATGCCCCGGCAACGTTTCAGAGACTAATGAACTACATCTTAAAGGAACATATAAATAAAATATGTATTGTATATATGGATGATATTCTTGTGTTTTCTACTTCCCTAGAAGAACATGAAATTGCACTAAAGAAAGTTTTTGAAACGCTTCAAAAAGCGAATTTGAAGATAAAATTCTCAAAAACTCATTTCCTTCAACGAAGCACCAAATTCTTAGGGCATGTAATTACACCGCAAGGTAAAAAACCCAATCCAGATAAACTCAATGCCAGTGAAAAATTTCCCCTCGCCGAAACAAACAAACAAAGAAAATCGTTTCTCGGATTGACTGGGTTCTACAGGAAATTTATTAGGGACTACGCTAAAATAGCGAAACCAATGACAAAGTTCCTCCAGAAAGGTCAAAAAATTGACATTAAAGACCCTGAATATAATGAATCATTCCAGTCTCTTAAAAAATATATTCTTAACAGTAGTAAGGGTACAAATTTGGTATCTTACGCTTAACGTGCGAAGTGGACATCCGCACTAAACTCCTCCTATTTTGGCATGGAATTCCAGGAATTCACATCTTCGAAAGTGTTACCTTTTGATCGTGAAACCTGTTTTCCTATGGACTTAAATGTGAGGCAAAGTTGTATCTTTTGAGTGGGTGGAGTAGTGAATGCAAAAGTCTTTGGTGTGAGAGGTTCGGTAGTAGCGATAATTTTCTCGCAATTTTCTGATGAAATGTATTGACTTGGATGAAAATCTGAAACTTGGGTGAACTGAAGAGAGTAAGTAAGATTGGTTGATGATGCTGCTATATTCATGCGTGCATCACGTGGGGATTAAGCCAGGGCCAATTGTGGTGGAGATAAGCCGCAATGGAGCTGGCTTGTAGAGATTTTGATCGGGCTCAGTGTGTTGGGGGGGTAACTGGGAGTCTTGTTAATTGGAGCCTCGGGTCCAATTTGTTGGTTGCAAGATGCATTTTGATTCTTCTTTACGCCATGTTTGCTAGAAACTAGAGCCTCGGTTCCAGGTAGATAATTTGCGGGAAGCCGGTTCTTGGGTGATGCTTTATGTTTACCTTTTGTTGGTAGAATGAGGTTACAAGTGCACATGTTGGCCGGTTCTTGTGTGTTTACATTTTTGTTGGTAGAATGCATGTCGGTTCTTGTGCATGGTGTGAATGTAGGTTGCAATTGTACATGTTACTAGGTGTCTGGAGCCTCGGTTCCGAATAGGCAGGCTTGTACATGTTATGTAGGTAATTATTACTTTCATGATATTGATGGGTGGATTATCAAGAATCTTTTTGCACGTTTGTTTGTTGATATTTTTCCCTGTAGGTTATTGATATGGATATTTACCTTGGATAGAGAGGAGTATATGGTGCTGTAGTCGTAGTAAAACAGCTGTGAAAAGACACTTTCGATTGTGTGAAGAGTTTGCGAGAAAACAGCTGACGTTCGTTGTCGGGTTGATTTTTTTGGATCTGCTAGAGGGACGATGTGTGTAAGTTTTGTTTTCGTATTCTTTTTTGGGTTCGGAGGTGCATTAAGATTGAAGTTCAATGTTCCTTAATGCATCAGATTTCGCGTCGTTTTGCGGTTATTGTATGGTAATGTAGCCGGTCTTTGGACGATGTGCGTATGTTTTGGTTATCTCATATTCTTCTTCTCATATATCCGATGCGAGTAATGTGTTTCCGAGTCAAGTTCGAGGTGATTTTTTATATGGGTGAATTACCGTGGGAATTTTAAGAACAAGTTTCATTCAAGGCGATCGTTTTGTTGTTGTGATTATTCTCATGACTGATAGGTGTTGGGTGATAATGATGGGAATTAAAGTACAAATCATATTCGTATACAATCAATGGGTTTTTTGCTTTTTTGTGCATATACTACCGGACTATGGATGTGGGGTCACTTTTGCTTTTGTGATTTGTGACCAGATATAGTTGTCAACCAGCATGTAAATGTAGTAATGGATGTGTTTTTTGTTTTTTGGTTTAGCTCAATGACCTGCTTAAGTAATTTGAAAGGATTGTGAAATATTATTACATGTATTTTTTATTTGTATGTAAATTTATATTTGTATGTAAGAAAAGCATTTCTGAAAAATGTATAAATAATCAAAGTAAAATCATTCGCTTCTCTTTTATTCAAGACGGTCTGACAGTGAACATGAGCGAGATAATAATTGATATTCAATTTGTGTGTGGAAATAACCGCCAATACTTTATTAAGGAACTTGCTATCTTACCTTTCGGATCAGTCTGCCCATTGCTTTATCACTTCGCCCCTCCGTACCCATATCAAGAGATGATGCCGAGGGCTTGCAGACAAAATCAATTCGATGTGGAGAATATAAACGGTTTAAAGTGGGATGATGGGGACTCCAGTTACAACACTTTTCCAGAGATATTGAGGAATTATACAGACTGTAAAATATATATTAAGGGTGATACGAAAGAAAAGTTTCTCAGGAAATACATACCAACCGCTGAGATAAAACAACTTCAAATACCGAGATTAAGTGATCTAAACAAATTTCAAGCATTCTGTAAAGTACACGGCGCGGCATTAACCGACAGATGTGCTGTACAAAACTGTATCAATATTTACCTACATATGTTAATAAATGGAACCATTAAATAAAAAGATGATGTGTTTTTGTTTTTCTTATTTTTATTGCGAAAGCGTTACACTGAAAATAATATTAATGTTACAAAAGATAGGAAGCTCATGAAAAAGTCGAGAGTAATTTACGTGAACGTAAGAGCTGCGGACTGGTATGAAAAAGTCGTCGGCTGATAACTTGAACACATCCTTCTCCTTACATCTGTCTACATATTGCTTGTAGTATTCCCTTACACTTTCCGAAGCGCTGTTATAGTGAAACATGACGATATTGAAAAATTGCATCAATTCAAACAAACGGAATAGCTCGAGATGTTTCAATTTGATACTGCTTTCTCCTACAGGTATTCTGTATTCCTTCAGCAATCTAAGTTGGTTACCTGGTATTTCCTCAACTTCATTCTTTAACTGGGTGAGGTAATTGAAGACTGAAATCCACCCGGTATATCCCGTTGACACAGGAGACCGTCCAGGATAACTGAATATTATTTTCACCTCAAACGTGAACGGGTCAAATCCAAGAACAACTTTACGATTTTGAGCGTCATCCAGATGATAGGTGTAATTCAGTAGTGCGTCTTCACCGCGAATCATAGACTTTTTTTGCTTCTTATTAGTATTTTCACGGAGATCGTCTGACTTTTTTCTTTTGCTAGACTTATTACGCTCTGCTTTTACATTAGCTGACAACATATTTGTTAGAAGGTTTTAAAATGATAACTGAAACGTGCTTGTTTTAGACTGGTGCTTTTATACCTTCAAGTTCTGATCTACAACTTTGGTTGGAATAAACCCCACCATCCTGTGTAGCGCCCGATGAAAATATATGGTGGTATAAATTAACTACCTTGTCGTCATTATCTGGAAAATCTTTTGACGAAAACTGCTTAAGAAATAGCTTTAGATCCTTCCCCTTGCAGCGGGAATATATGTATACACAGCAGTAGTTTCCGCATGTTGAAGAGTATACACTCTGTAATCGTTTTTTGTTATTTATAAAAACCTTAGAGTTGTTATGCAAAAATCTTTTAAAATATTTATTGTTGGGGTATCTATCAAAGGAGTCAAAAAATTCAGCAGGGCCTGTCCACGGGAAATAAAATGCTACCCAATGAACGCCTTTTTTGTCGGCGGGGTCGGTATTTGCAATAACACATGCTGGCTTTTTAATTTTATAAGGTAAACGATCGCATGGGAATACGCCTTTGAAAAATCTCCTTGTGGTTGTGTTTTTCCTTAATGTTTTAACAAGTTCGATCGTGTTCATATCTGCTCTTTCGAAGCTATAGTATCAATGTCAATGATCTTGGTGTGACTGGTGGTGTAACTTTTTAAGAATTCCTTTGTTGTAGCGGTATAAAGAAAAACGGTTGCAAATTTTGCTAGCGTCATAATAAGATTTTCATCCAAACGTTTAAGTTCCAAATTCCCAAATGCCCCTGTCTGATCTGTTGTGGTAGCCGATGATGTGGGATATTTATACGTTATTTCCTTCGAGAATAATTTATTTTGTGATGAGAAACCGGCAAATGAAACCTTTTTAAAGAAGGTTAGATTACCTTCATTAAAATATTCGACATTTACAACACAATAGGCCATGTTTGTTCTTCTCCGTCTGCTGAGTAATATGAAGAGTGCGAGATTAAAAGGCTATATTTATACTTTTAAAAATCAGTATGAACTCCACGAAGTTTGTCTATTTCAAGACTTCCATCATACTCGGCATATACTATACAAGTTACACTTTTTTCCAGCGCTTTCTTAAACCTTCCCTCGATCCTCACTGTTCCTTGATTTAATAAACTGCCACAAGATGACCGGTATGAATTGCCTGCAGCTAAATCGAACGCCATTAAAAAGCATCCATTATCGAAGAATTCCTTTGAGATTTGATTGCCTTTGTCGAAGTAATGAATGCCTGTTCCCTTAAATAGTGAAAGGTATCCCCGTGTACTTATAGGTTTTTCCTGAGAGTAATCAAACTCTAAAGCCTGGTTTGGAACTTGTACTCCATTGACGGATAAATTGAATCGTGTGATATTATTGTGTTTAAAGTTGAATGGATTCTTCGTCCGTTTACCGCTGTAGGCATCATTATCTACCATGCCGAAAATTAACAAGTTCGGTAGCTGTCCGATTATGACATTATCTAAAGATAGTGTTGAACTGTTAGCTGGTAATGTATAACTTTTTACTTCGACACGCTTGTACGGGTATATCACGTTGGAGCGCTGAAGAATAGTTTCATGTGCCAATAAAATATTGGGGTTAACAGTTACATGATTCATATACATTGTGGCATCTATAATTTTAATTTGCGGTGAGTGTCCGTCTTCTTTTGAGTATAGATAAAATTCGGGTTTTTCCAGAGATAGTGAGAGTCTAAAATCTACCTCATTCAGAAGTAACTTTTCCTGATTAAGTAAATCACCATGAATCTTTCCCATAAGCTCTACCACATTACTTTTCGAAAGCAATTCAGATCGTTTGAGATATCCTGCATTAAATTCACTAGGGCGCCCACTTCTGCCTCCACCTTCAATCATTTCCATACCATCTTGGTCGAGGTACCATCCTACGGATTCTAAATGTGTTGTTGATGCATCTTTACCGTAATTCAATAAGTTTTCAATGTAAGCTCTGTAATGGTAATTGTTATCAGTTTGCGCAATCGGCCTGCCATTTAATTGTATTGTACATTGTCTAAAAAGTGAATGCATCAGGTTGTTAACTACGCCAATTGGATCACTTTCCTCTTCATGTTCACCTTTTGTATCCTTAACTTTGGTTTTTTCTTTTCCAGTGTAGAATTCTTCTTTCCCACCTTTTGCCTTAATTAGCTGAACTTTTAAGCGAAGGTAGATACTGGATAAATCACGGTACGTGTCCCCATGTCCTAGCGAGACGAATTCCAGAACTGAAGAGTTATCAAGAGAAGCTATTGGTTTGTATGATACTTCTTCTGTTTTTAAAATATTGGCCTGTATCGGTGGTGCTTTAAATAAATCTAATTCAGATTTCATACATTCTCTGTACGAGGCCATTCTCCTTACTTATCGAATATATCCAATACACGCTTACGCTTATTGTTCTTAACTCTTTTATTTTTACAGGTTGCTGGTCTTTTCTTAATAGATTTTCTCTTTGATTTGGTACGTTTTCCACGTTTAGGAGTCGTTTTTAACTGTGCTGTCGAAAACGGATTTGCCCTTTTTATAGCCATGCGCCTTTTCATACCCTCACCACCCATACTGTCAAAGAGTTTTTTCACTCCTTTTTGCATCAGCTCTTGAGTAGCAGCTTGTCCTTGCTCTTTTAAAATGTTTTTGAGAGGTTTACTCCCCACCTCTGATAATATTGTTTTTCCAGTCTTTATAGCTTGCTTCTTTATAGTTTTTACTCCTGAGGAGACTAAAGGCCGTAAATAACGCAGTAATCCACTGAAGAAGCTGCCAATACCTCTTCCACGCTGGTATATAAGTGGCGATCGATAAATATCTCCTATATCCGACAAACCAGCACCGCTTTGGATTAAATAATACCTTGTGTAATATGAATTCATTTCGATTTGAATGTACACTATGAAAGTCTTTATTCACGTCTGAATATTTATACTTTATTGTCTTTTAAAGTGAAGCATCACAAATGTTGGGGTATAGCCTGGTATGAAGTCAATCAGTTCACCCCGATCATCGGTTATCTTTATGGAGATACTTTCAATGTAAGTCTTTTCCAGAGGGTAGTATTCTACATGCTCAAACCTAAAGATATTATCGCACTCTTTCAAGGGTATCATACGTAGATTTCTCACTAATTTGTCGCCTACTATTTGGGGGCGAATGATATCAGTGTAAACGTGTATTATTCCTAAAGCCTTACATTCCTCTGCAACTACAGCTGTTAGTTCTCGCGGAAATCTGTTCTTTACTTCGAGAACAGATTCTTCTAATACGGCGATTCTGTCTAAAGTATCCTTCTTCTGCTCTTCTACTGAAATCTTATCAAACGACTTGCCCACCTCCTTAGTAAGGAGACTAGCATCACGCTTCTCCGGCGGTAATTGAAAGAATATATCGGTAATGAATCCGGATAAGTCTTTCTTTTTCAAATCTATAGGCACACCTGTCATTAACAGGATACCCTCGGGTGTTTTTTTATAGGGAACATCCAATATTATACTCTTATCTGTCTTTGTGCGTCTGTTCGGTATTTCAAAGGTAGAGGCCTCTGCGTCCAAATCATTTAGAGTTTGAAGAATTACCTTCCTAAGCTCAAATGATTTTTTCCTCCGAGCTTCAATAGATTCAGCTTCATCATCAAACTGTATATTCGAGACAAAAAGTCCCACTAGATCATTAATATTAATGGGCGTTGGTAGCGGATACTTTATCTTTATTTTAATAGCCAAGTCTTTTATCGCTAAAACTAAAGAGTCAAGCTTCTTCGGGACACTTTCCCCGAGCTTTTCACTTATGCTAAGCACTGGGGGTATGTAATAGTCTATCATGCTTTTTAGGGCTTTATAATTACGTTTTTCTCTAGGAATCTGCCCAATTATACTATTGAAAAGATAATGTAAAGACTTATTTTCGAAAGGTCCTAAAGTTACAATATCCGCAACTTCGCTCTCCTGATAAATGTGTAAATAGAGATCTTCTGGTCTTGTAAGTCGTTCTTCTTTACTGGTGTCAGGGATATCTTTACGAATTGCATCAGATTCTAAGGAGGCATATAAAATCTCTTTAAAATCCGGATGAGCATGAGCATACCAATATGGCTTGATTGCATCGTTGAACGAAGATAAGAAAGTAGAAAAGTTCATATCATGTTTATTGTAACACAAATTTAATAACTCTTGGTAACTCCATTTAAGATAAATAGAAATACCATGTACTTTTTTTACAAAAGCTTTAATCTTTAGTACATCTGTAGCAGCTCTCTTCACCTTTTTAGTAGTACCTTTCACTTTTTCATCATCTTTCACACGTTTTCCATCTTTTTTCCCAACTGATTTCGTTTTTCGATTTGCTAATGCAATTTCAGTCATTCCGACACTCCATCCGCCGTCCAACTTACAGGCACTAGGAAGCATATTCGTGAAGGCTGACAGTGTATTTTCATTGTATATGCGCATGGAATTGTTGCTTAGAAGGCATATGTAAAAATCGTTTTCTCTTATGGCCAGAGGCATTTTTAAACTCTTTCCCAGAAAATATTTGCTGCACTTCCGGCCCGTTCCGTTCTTCTTTTTAAACGTCCGGGTACAGGGTACCGATCGTCTGTACTTAATGAAGGAAATTCTAGTCGTGAAGGCTTTAATATAGTTTGTTTGGTAGGGGTTCTCTGCTCTGATTTATCCCCCCCTTCTCCCTGCTCTAGTTCTTCTATAAGCTGTGCCGCTTCATCAACATCCATCTCATTTGGTATAGTGTACTGAGTTATACCGTCATCAGCCGTTATAATCCGATTTTCTTTTTCCATGTTTTTGACTTCGGGCGTAGTTTTGCGAAACTTTGCAGCCGGTTTCAAAGTTTTTGCTATACCGCTTACAGATAATCGTCTTTTGAACCGAGGCGTTATCGATCGCCTTGGCGGTGTTATCTCATCGGTAGTGGAACTATGATACTTTGGTAAACTCACGTCGCCTGTCTCAAAGACATCTTCGGCCATACTGTAAAATGGGTCGGGATTCTTCATCGGGGAGGTTTGCGTCGACATTTCCTCTTTGAATGCAATCCTTGTCTGTGTTGCATTGTCTCGTAAATTTTTCTGGCTTCCTAACTTTACTTGCGGCGTAAACGCGAGAGATTTTTCTTCACGAGACTGTCTTCCTTTACGCTTAGCATTAAGAAACTTTATCAGCGTATTCCTATAATTATACCATTTGTCGTCGTCAGACAGCTTTTTATTCCTCAAAATGGTGTGTATCGTCTTATCGAATATGGACAGGCCATTTCCACCTTCACTCTGACCCTTTAACTGTTCATACACTTCTGGTGAAAGAAGTAGCATTTTATTAAGAGCGCTCTTTCTATGCATATTTTTCAATCAACGACCCAATAACACCTGAAAGTACACTTCCTATCAGGATTGGTAGAAAACCACCTTGCTGTACTAAGATTTTACGCTGTCTAGGAACAGATCGTCTTGCCTCAACTAATCCTCGCATGCTCTTTTTATACTTACATAGCTTGTTAAATATTTTACGGCCTGGCATATGATTCCCTTTCAACGTGTTTAATGTAATTTCACAAATAGTCTTAATCACTTCAGGATTTGCATTTTTCATGATAGCCTTTCTTAAACATGGACTAGCATTTTTGAGAACATATAGCATATGTTTGTTGTCCTTCAATCGTTTCACTCGTGACACCATTTTTACTGTTTAAATCAGTCGCTGAACAATAGCACGTTACAAATTTTTTATTAAAGATATCTGTTCTGAATCTAAATAAATCGTTAGTAGACTGAGTCAGATCTATTAACAAATACCCGTGTGGAGCTTGAGTAATATCTTTATATGTTCTCACTAGCTCTGCACTATTTTCAGGGTAAATCTGTTTGGCTAAATGAAGGAACTGACTTTTATCGCGGGGGTTTTTGAATACCACCATATATTTACAGTTAAGCGAAATATCTCGACAAAACTTACCCTGATGGAACACGTTCTGCGTTACAAGTATTACTGAAAAATTCCTATGATGTGATCCTTTTGTAAAAAGTTCACAAACCTGCTTTGAAAATGCATTCAGCATCATATCATCTAGTACGATTAAAGTAGGTTCATTGGTTTCGTTTATAAACTCTTCCGATATAGAATCTAAATATTCAATATTTTTAAATGGTAATTGTGATGGTATCGCTCGTTGTTCAGCATTACATCAGATAATCTTTTTTATCTGAGTGTTAATTAACGATGTATTTCCCAAGAATGACTCAATAAATGTCGTCTTTCCGCTTCCTGACGGTCCCGCAACCATCATGGTAAACGGATGATCAAACTGTATCATTTTCTATACTGGCTTTTATATAAAACACGTGCAAACAAGTCCACTATTCTTACACATGATGAAATGAGTAGAAGACAGGTTATTAACGAACTGCATAAGACAGCTCGAAAAAATTTTAGGCGCCGTCGTGTGACCATACGTGGTATAGATGACTTATGGCAGGCGGATTTAGTGGATATGAGCTCTTATTCAACTAAGAATAAAGGCTTTAATTTCCTTCTAACAGTAATAGACACATTCTCCAAATATGCGTGGGCCTTACCCGTTAAAAATAAAAGTGCTGCCGTGATTGACGATTTTTAAGGGGAGACGTTTCCCAAAAAATCTTCAAACAGATGATGGTAAAGAGTTTTTCAATAAAATATTTCGTAATTTGATGAAGAAATTTGAAATCAATCACTACTCCACTTTTAGTCCATTAAAAGCCTCAATTGTAGAACGATTTAACAGAACTTTGAAAAATATGATGTGGCGGGAGTTTAGTATGAACGGGAACTATAAGTGGACTGGGCTACTACAAGGTCTAATAAATAAATACAATAGGACCAAACATCGAACCATAAAAATGCGCCCTGTAGATATTGGTCCTTCAAATGAGGTACAGATTCTTGGCGAGACCTACCGCAAACTGAAGGTTACGTCAAGACCTAAATATAGAATCGGTAATCATGTGCGAATAAGCAAGTACAAACATGTGTTCGAAAAAGGTTACACTCCGAATTGGTCGACAGAAATATTCAAGATAAGCACAGTAAGGAAAACCCAACCGCGGACCTATTTACTTGAAGATTATCAAGGTAATATTATCCAAGGAGGATTTTATGAAACACAATTGGCAAAGGTCAGACAGCCCGATGTATATCTTGTAGAGAAGGTTTTGAAACGGAAAAAAGGTCGCGTGTTTGTAAAATGGCTTGGATTCCCATCATCTCATAATTCCTGGATTGATATAAAAGACGTACTGTAACATAAAAATTTTAGTCAATATGTTGAACTTAAGACATGAATACGACCGTCTGAAGACATTCAAAAATTTGGATCAGGATGAGAGAAAAATTCTTAAATTGGTAAAAAGCGGTTGTTTTTACACCAACTTGAGGGATTACACTAAGTGCTTCTTCTGCGCCTTGATAATGAGTGCATTCTCTATCCCTTCTGATGTGGAAGCTGAACATCTACGCCTGTCTCCTGAATGTGTGTTCGCTAACGGAAAAGACGTTTGTGGTCCATATGAAAAGCCCGTTAAAAAATCACATTGGTTGTCATCATTACGTGTCGTGTTGAAATATTTTTTACTGATAGCTGTGATTTTTTTCTTGATTGTCGAGTTACTCAACCTATTCAATGTCATCTGTAGATTTTAAACATGTCAGTTTTTGTGATCAGGTATCGATCAAGCACATGATTGTCTGGGATAGAACTTGCAGGAAAGGAAATTGGCAAATCTACGCAATAGATCGATTTAGATTTCAGCAACGAATTTTAAAAATGATTGAATTGCTAAAACCTATTTTATGTAAAAGATATAATCAGAACCATCATGAAAATAAAATAATCTAGTATAAATACATTAACTGTAATTGTATCATATACTATATCATCAATAAAGCATTAATTTACTCATAATATCTAATTTTTTTTATTATAAGATACCTGTCTTAATTGTTAATCTTCACAGTTGATTCTGAAAAGAAGAATTACACCTGTAACCTATATACTACCACTTCATAAAGTCAAGATGGTAAATATCCATATCAATAACCTACAGGGAAAAATATCAACAAACAAACGTGCAAAAAGATTCTTGATAATTCACCCATCAATATCATGAAAGTAATAATTACCTACATAACATGTACAAGCCTGCCTATTCGGAACCGAGGCTCCAGACACCTAGTAACATGTACAATTGCAACCTACATTTACACCATGCACAAGAACCGACATGCATTCTACCAACAAAAATGTAAACACACAAGAACCGGCCAACATGTGCACTTGTAACCTACATTCTACCAACAAAAGGTAAACATAAAGCATCACCCAAGAACCGGCTTCCCGCAAATTATCTACCTGGAACCGAGGCTCTAGTTTCTAGCAAACATGGCGTAAAAAAGAATCAAAATGCATCTTGCAACCAACCAATTGGACCCGAGGCTCCAATTAACAAGACTCCCAGTTACCCCCCCCAACACACTGAGCCCGATCAAAATCTCTACAAGCCAACTCCATTGCGGCTTATCTCCACCACAATTGGCCCTGGCTTAATCCCCACGTGATGCACGCATGAATATAGCCGCATCATCAACCAATCTTACTTACTCTTTTCAAAGGTTACTTCAGTTCACCCAAGTTTCAGATTTTCATCCAAGTCAATACATTTCATCAGAAAATTGCGAGAAAATTATCGCTACTACCGAACCCCTCACACCAAAGACTTTTGCATTCACTACTCCACCCACTCAAAAGATACAACTTTGCCTCACATTTAAGTCCATAGGAAAACAGGTTTCACGATCAAAAGGTAACACTTTCGAAGACGTGAATTCCTGGAATTCCATGCCAAAATAGGAGGAGTTTAGTGCGGATGTCCACTTCGCACGTTAAGCGTAAGATACCAAATTTGTACCCTTACTACTCTTAACGATCCAATTTTGACCCATCCAGATCTAAATAAACCATTCACATTGACTACGGATGCGAGTAATTTCGCTATTGACGAATGGTAAAGTTGGAAATCTCCACCTGGTGACAAAAAAACAACCATTTAAGATAGACAAATTTTTGTCAGCTGACTGTTATATGGCGGTTCGTGTGTAATTTTGTGATTTGGAGCTCGGCAAGTTTTCGATTCTCTCTTAATTTCATTATGAAAGACATAATAAATACTTTATTATTAAAATAATAAAGTAAAATTGATGACGATCGGTGCGGTTGATAGTAAGGTATTCATTTCCGGTTCTACATTCCGAAAATGTTAGACTCAAACCCGCACAACGAAGTCAGAAAATGAACAATTTTTCTCTATGAACGGGCGGTATAAACTTCGAAATAACTTCACAAATGTTGAATATTCCAAGAAAAAGAAAGATGGAATAATTTTTAAATTATTTAAGAGGAACATAAACCGTTTTTTCGTTACATTTTTCTTTCATTTTGGTGCTTGAAATTGGTTTCTAAAAAAAATTAATTTTGTTTTTGATATGTTATGATACGTTTGCCCTTCTTATTTAGTTATGAGGTTCATTTAAATTCACTTTAAGCGATATTTTGGAGTAAAACTTTTTTTTTATTCGAGCTCAATCTCAATTTTGTATGAAAATCACATGCAACTGCCAGTTTCTGTCTATCTTATAGGGTTCCGAAATTTGCCACCATGGTATATTCGTCAATAGGCGCGGTATTGAGCCAAAATAACAAACCCATCTGTTTCGCATCTAGAACACTAAATATACATGAAACCAGATACTCAACAATTGAAAAAGAGTTGTTGTCAATTATATGGGCCACAAAATATTTTAGGCCCTATTTATATGGCAGAAAATTCGTTTTACAAACTGACCATAAACCTCTAATATTCCTTGAAAATCTTAAAGAAGAAAACGCAAAACTCCAGCGATGGAAACTTAAATTGATGGAATATAACTACGAGATTAAACACATCAAAGGGAAAGAAAATCATGTTGCAGATGCACTATCCAGAGTCGAAATTCATGCACTGAATGAGCAGGAAAACGAAACGACATTAGCTACACAACACACAGCAGAGGAGGACAATACTAATTACATTTATATCTCAGAAAAACCACTAAATTGTTATAAAAATCAAATAATTTTGAAATTAGGAAGAGTTAACAGCGTAAAAAGAAATAATTTCAACGATCGTAAACAAATAATATTCACTTATAAGGAGTATGACGACAAAACGGTAGAGTACTTACTTAAAAATCACATAGCTCATGTGGGTACCACTGGAGTAAGGTTTCCCAATAAAGAAACGCTATTGCTGTTTCAAAAGCATTATAATAAATAAAATGCTATATACTACAAGCTAACAAACATCTCTGGAATTGCTCTAAAGAAGAAATCGAAGAAATTATTGCAAAAGAGCATAGAAATAATAATCACCAGGGAATCGCAAAAACTTATCAAACATTATCACAGAAATATTTTTACCCACACTTGAAGGAACGAATAGCAAATTGCATCAATAAATGTGTAATATGTACACAAAGTAAATACGAAAGAAATCCGAGGAGATTACCATTTAAACTTACGGAAACGGCAACGGATGTAAGAGATATATATCACATAGATATATGGTTTAAAGATAAGAATTCACCATACTTAACGTGCATCAATAAGTTTTCCAAATTTATGACGATGACACCGTTGAAAAATAGACAATGGGATACAGTCATACAAGCATTGCGGGTAACACTTAACAGGGTGGGTAAACCCAAGAAAATAGTTACAGATAATGAGGGGGCACTTGACTCTGAGAAAACAAAAGATTGGTTAGTCAAGGAAGGAATCGAAATTCACTTTTGTTCGCCACACCACAAAACAGGGAATGCAGACATTGAAGTAGCGCATCGCACTCTAAATGAAAACCTAAGAACATTTTATTTGCGGCAAAAAACAGAAGACAAGGACTTAAGAGATTTGAATCCAATAGAAGAATGCCTCAAAATTTACAACAACACATATCATTCTGCTCATAAAGAAAAACCCTCTGACGTATTTTTTAATGAGTGCGGCAAAGATAAGAAGACTATTTACGAACAGCTAAAACAATATAAAGAAAAATATATAAATAGATTAAATACCAATAGACAAAAGTACGAAATCAATGAAAACTTTGTCGAAAATCCTAACCCAAGCAAATTGAATTGTTTTGAACCATTCAATTAAATAATTAAACCTTGTTTTTGATTTTCCAATAAAATATATATTTCCGATTTCCAATATTAATACTAATTTAATCGTACAAGAAGCAAAAAAACGAGTTCTATTCGCGACGAGATGACAAATTCAAGTGCGAGTTCTGTTCGCGACGAAGTAACAGATTCAAGCGTTATACAAAGCAAAAATAGTGTACGGTTTTTGATACAAAGGTTTTCGATGCCGTTTTGGTTTTGATGCTGGTTGCGTTTCGTAGAATTTTTTGCAGCCTGAACACAAATTACAGCCTAGGTTTTCTAAAGCACAGGGCAAAAGAAAGATTCACCCACAAAGGTTTAAAAGAAAACGTAAACTTTATCATTTCAGGGACGATGGGAGCGATACTCCTGCTACTGATCCCACGGGCAACTTATTATTATTATATTACAATGCTGCCATTAACGCAACAAAATGGTTACATCTTAATAGAAACAGGACAGGAATATATAACTACTATATAACTAGGACATCCCATTTACAAAACGGACACTGATTACCTAATGAAGAAAATTAAAACGAATTATGAAGTTCTGGCGGAGTCCAAAGTTGAATTTCAACTGGGGAACACGCGAAAGCTAATCAATCATCTAGAAACTGAACTGCAAGCATTATTTCCCGAACTTATACGCCGCAGACGTGGAGCATTTAATATTATAGGAACCTTACGTAAATGGCTCGAAGGAACCATGGACGAGGAAGACAGGCGTATTATTGAAAAAAACTTTGAAGCCATAGAAATTAGCGATAAGAACCTTAAAATTGATGACGAATTATTCTTGAAATCTAGCAACGAAATACGCGCATCAATTAATGACATAGCAAAGCAAATTAACAAAAATAACTTAGCATTAGAAAAAGCCTTAAACGATAGTACAGGAATTATTAATGATCACTCAAAACAACTTTCTGAAATAAATCATTATATTAATTTTCAACAGCTCTTGAATTTAGCTCAAGAAAAAATAAATCAAACTTTTGAGATTTTTTTTTGAATAACAAAGGACATCTTCTTTATAGAAACATTCTTACAGATCTAGATATAACTGAATACAAAATAGATGCAATCAAATTACAACACATTAAATCTGACGTTCTGATCGATAAGGATAAGTTAACAATATTTATAGAAATACCATTAAAATTACAACCAATTTCAGTCAATCAACTTATTCCTCTAACTAATGTGAAAAATTTTCAAATATATTCAAACATTGATAAATTTTATATATCAAAGGGTATAGCAAGAGACATTGTAAGCAAAAACTTAATAAACAACTTATGTATCACTAGTATTATCCAGCAGAGACCGACTAATTGTACTCTACTACAAGATAATGAAACCCAATATATTAAAATAAAGGAAAATACTTTTATATTTACAAATATTCAGGATAAGCATCTTATATACTCATGCGATAACTTAAAAAACCATACGATATTAATAGAGTATAAAAATTTTCAACTAACATTCGAATCCTGTACTGTGTACATACAATCATTGAAATTTGTGAGTACAACTTCAGAAAGTTTTAGTCCCAAAATATTGCCACAAAGTAATCCAATTAAAAATTATACTATATTAAAACCAGTCACTTGAACAATTACAAAACAAAACAACAAATTTATTAGAAACACAAAAATTATTAAAACTTGACAATTCACATAACTTTCTTGCATTCACATTACCCACGTTTGGCCTCACAGTAATAATAATATTAATAATTGTTACCTTCTATATAAAATCTTAGCTATGTAACAAAAAAATAAACATTAATATAAAACAACCTGAGGACAGGATTGAGTCAAGGATGGGAGGAGATACGTCACCAATAAAAACCACTAACGTATACCACGACCACTCATCAATACCAACCAAATGGGTAAATAAACATAATTAGGCTCATCATTGATAAGATAAGAAAAGATGTCGGACAATTCTAAGTCCGACATCCAATAATATAATACCATGAGTAATAGATATAAGTCCAACATTAGGAGATAAGAATTTGTAGAACGATGATCAATAGATATAAGTCCAACATTAAGCTAGTATTACACTGTTTGACCATGTGGTCAAATTGCAGTAATAAGCAATTCGAAATAGCGAATTTGACCGAGCGGATATTGCGAGAATAATTGGAATTCGCTATTTCGCATTACTTATTACTGCAATTTGACCACATGGTCAAACAGTGTAATACTAGCTTTAGGAGATAAGAATTTGTAGAACGATGATCAATAGATATAAGTCCAACATTAGGAGATAAAAATTTGTAGTATAAATATAAGATGTTAACTTGTAAGTTTAATCAGTTTTATAAAAGACGGCTCACGGACATCATCCCGAGCATTTTATTATAATAAATCTTTATTTGAAGTAATTAATAAGTCTTTTAAAATCAAGTAAAAGGGGATCAAAATCTGATCCTAAAAGTGCTTTATTGCAGGCGATAATTTCTACAATCCGACCGTAGTGACTAAGATCAAAAAACCAACAGAACAAAAAAATGCAAAGCGCATTTTTACAGCCTTTGAGTTACTGTACATAGGGTTTTTACACTGCTTGTCAGAAAACTTTGGACATTGGTTCTTTTTTAATTTAATGTATCAGACACTCGTATTAGTGAGTCTCGATGCATCAGCTGCTATAACATACCGTTGATTTGCAATTGTGTTTGAGAACTTCGTTGTAGGGTCTCATCGACCTTGCAGTCTGCTTTCAATTTGGGGAAATTACTATCGTTCCCGTAGTTAATAGGATGCTAGTTCTTAACTCTCGGTATATTGCGCTTACCGCCGCTGTTCGTTTGGATCATATTGCCATGTAGCCGACTCTACCAGAATAATTGGGATCATTGGCCGAGATACCGCGTTGTTCGCGGTATCTGTGCGCCTCCGCATAGACTGACAGTTAAGACATTGCATGGGACCTGTTCAATTTCGGGAGGGTTCTAGCTGACAACTATGTGCATGATAGCCTTAATTTTTCTGAGGTCAGCGATCTTAACGGATCCACGTTGAAAATAACGAATATGAAAGGCTTGGTCGTTGTACCTTTTGCGTGCAATATCCAATTTTTTTAGGTCAGTGCATTCAATTTCGTGTTACGACTTTAGGTGAAATTTGAGTTCTTCGCACGGCATGTCATGAAGCACTGAGAAGACTATTTTAAGCGGTTGTTCATCTGATGCGCGACGCGTGAAAAATGTAACCTTTCTGCCTACTAAATGGTCCCGAGTTATATGTCGATTTTCTACCGGTTGATAATAATACCAAAGTAATATATAGCTGATCCATGATGACTTCGACTTGCCAAGTTCTGTGAGCTTTAGGGGTGGAGGCGTGGAGGTACCTTTTTAAGGATGAGTTCGTCGGCTGGCTGCTTCTCGGTGTTCATGGTGCTCAGACTCCCAGCAGTGGATAGCTGTTTTGTGACGTTGTCATTGCTTTATTACCCATTTTCCGGAACTTCAGTTGGTCACGAAGTAAAAGACCGGGTGTAAAATTATCTGATGTAATTAAAAACGATAGCTTAGATTAATAACGTTTTAATGCAAATTAAGGAAGGAGAGAAAGCAAAACGGAATAATATATACGACACAAAAGTCAATGAAACAGAGATTTAAATTATTGATTCGATATCATTTTTAATACCTCCACTGAAACATTACTTTAAGTTGACTCCTTTGCATCCATTTGTATGTATAATTGCATTGACTGGTTTCGTAAAAAAAATCTGCAAGCATATCTGCTGTCCTAATATGCTCGAATTTTATGTGTCCAGTCGTTACTTGCTCTCGAACGAAATGATGCCTGATGTCAATATGCTTACTGCGCGGATAATGAGCAGTAGTGTTGGCAAGATAAAGCGCACCTTTGTTGTCGCAAACAATCTTACACTCAAATTGTTCTTCAAACAACTCGTTGTGAAGACCTCGAAGCCAAAGGGCTTCCTGCGTAGCTGACGACATAGCCATGTTCTGTTGTTGACAGTGCAACTGTAGGCTGCTTCATAGAGTTCCAAGAAATAGCACCTCCTTGAAAAAGAAATACGTAGCCAGTTACAGAACGACGATCATATGGATCGCTGCCGTAATCCGCATCACAGTATCCATGCAGAATTAATTCATCATCCTGTCCGTTACGCTGAAACGATAACTCTTTATCGATAGTTCCTTTGAGATACCTCAGTATCCGTTTGACCGCAAGCCAATGTGGCTTCCCCGGGTTGCTATTGAAACGGCTGACGCTGCTCACGGCAAACTGAATGTCTGGTCTTGACACTTGTGATAAAAATAGCAGCGATCCAACATGATATGGCACCTTTGCCATTTCGTCTCGATCAGTTTGATTTTTACGGCACATTTCTGTTGATAATTTCTGATTTATATCCGTAGGTGATGATAATAGGTTGCAATCGGACATTGCAAAACGATTCAATATGTCTTGTACATATTTACTCTGGTTGATGGAAATCGAAAAACTGTTCCTATTAATTTTCATGCCCAGAACGTATTGCGCCTCCCCGATATCTTTCATCATAAATTTACTTCAAAGATGAATTTTCAAATTATCCTTGAGTGCCGTGTCATTCGAGAAAATAAGCACATCATCGACATAGATGGTCACAATCAAAATACGTTCGTCTCGAATGATGGAGTATATACAAGCATCGGATTTCGCACGGGTCAATCCGAACATTTTCAATGCCTCATCTAACTTCTGGTTCCAAATTCGGCTTGCTTGCTTCAGGCCGTACAAGGACATCTTTAGACGGCACACTCGGCCAGTACCATCGTCGAACATTTCAGGCTGTTTCATATATATCTCATCTGTTAGCTCACCGTGTAAGAAAGCCGTAACTGCATCCATTTGATCAATCATCAAATTATGCTTTGCAGCAATAGCTAGCAGATATTGTATGGATCCATATCGGACGACTGGTGTAAACGTTTCCTCATAATCGATACCTTTCCGTTGGTTGCAGCCTTTGATTACAAGTCTGGCGTTGAATCGCTCAACATCGCCATTTGAATCGCATTTCGTTTTAAAAACCCACCGATTATTGATTGCCCTCCTTCCAGGCGGTAGACTTGTCAGCAATATTAGTGAGTGCACTTTTCCAGTTACCATCTTGACTGCTATCCAGAGCCTCACAAACAGAATCTGGGTCACTCATGACTAAGAAGGAACTTGAATTTAAACGAGTTGCGGGTATTTCCGAATTTGACGAATTTATGACTTGCCGCTCTAGGTAGTTAGACGGATGATAAGATGCATCATTCGGATCATCAATTGATTCATCATTCTCACAATCAGTGAATGAATCGTCAGTGGATTCAGCGTTATCTCTCTGTGCGTCCACATCATTGACCGCCATAGCAACGAAAAAATAAAATTGACTTTCAGTGAAGCTATAATTTGTCTTTGAAAAAGGAATATCTTCAACAAATACCACATCACGGCTGTTGATAATAGCATTTGTCACCGGATTGAACAGACGATACGCTTTTTTGTTCAATTCATATCCGACCATAATACAATTTATTGACTTCGGATCGAATTTCTTTCAACGTTCCTTTGGTATATGCGCCATAGCTTTGCTCCCGAAAACTCTTAAATGTGAAATAGTTGGACACTTTTCAGTCCAAATTTCTTCAGGCGTCCTATTACTGTGGCCTATAGGAAGACGATTCACTAAATACGTCGCTGTACTAATAGCCTCTGAC
The DNA here is from genome assembly GCA_951812415.1 of Beris morrisii. Lineage (NCBI taxonomy): Eukaryota > Metazoa > Arthropoda > Insecta > Diptera > Stratiomyidae > Beris > Beris morrisii. Next base: position 73,528,346 of record OX638312.1, on the reverse strand, counting down.
CAAAATTTAGCAGATAATTTTGCGTCTATAATCATACATCTGGCCTTTTCGACGAGCGTACGGTTCATTCGTTCAGCCTTCCCGTTTTGCTGTGGCGTGTAAGCGACAGTCATCTGATGTACAATACCGCAATTTTCTAAATAATTTTTGAATTCAGTGCTATTATATTCGCCGCCGTTATCCGATTGAATGATTTTCAGCTTTTTTTCGGTTGTTCGTTCAGCCATCGTTTTAAAAATTTTAATTTTTTCAAATACCTTAGATCTACGCTTTATGGTGTATGTAAACGTCTTGCCACTGTAGTCATCGATAAATGTAACAAAGTAGAGAGCTCCACCAAACGAATTCTCATACATTCACCCACACACATCTGAGTGAACTAGCTGTAGAAAATCATTGCACTTGCTATTACTGCTGACGAATGGTTTTCTTGTACGCATATTTCGCAATGAGTGCGATGAATTTTGGACAATTGCATTCCTTTTATCATGTTACCTCCACTGAGACTGGACAGTTTTTCATGACCGACGTGACCGAATCGTCTGTGCCACAAATCTTGTATATAGGTGCCGGTCGCCTTGAATGTACTTTCACTTTTGCAGTGTACCAATTTATACATGTGGAATGAAAGACTTCCTTTTAAAGAAAATAATATAATGAATAAGTAATTAAAGTAAAAAGTATAAAGTAATATTAGAAATGAAAGATCGTTCGTCCGTCGTATTCGATGGTCAGGTCGAGAGAGCGAGCATCAGCAAGCCCGGACCTATTCCTCGCCGTGATTGTGCGTGTAGTGGGATCAGTTCGCCGCAGAAGGGTGCGTTCCGAATCCCACATTCGGCCGTCCTGATAAATTGTATCGTCCTCGACAATTTTAATTCTTCGTCGTTATTTTCGTTGTTAAATTCGTCTCGCCGTCTTCGTTAGATTATACCTCAGGCTCATCGTTGGGATCGTCTGCAGATTCATCTTTAGGTTATTCGTCGTATTCATTTGTGTTGTTTCTGGATTCGTCGTTGGGTTCGTCTTCAGATTCGTCGTTGGGTTATTCGTCGTTGGGTTATTCGTCGTATTTATCTGGGTTGTTCTTGGATTCGTCTTTGGTTCTCCATGTTGATTAATCTTATTCGTCTGCTTGGAAGTCATTCTCGGAGTCGTCCTCAGCTAAGTTGTTGTAATGTTTCATGTGATCACTGCTTGTAGAAGTAATGTTTGGACCTTCGCAATCGCCTATTTTTTGGACATCATAGCGATCGTTGTACTTCACGCGAGTAACTTTATATGGTCCAAGAAATTTGGGAGCGATCTTAAGACCAGAGCCAAACTGTGTTCGTTGTATCGCAACCAAGTCATTTGGTTGCAGATTTACGTCGTTTATTGTAGGATCGTTTTTTTTCATTCTGGATTTTGCTTATAGATTCTGTCGCGATCTCTCGTAGATGGTTTCGGCTTGCTTCACACATCTGGATGAACTCTTCTTGGACTATTGTTGAAATTGCGATGTCTTCCGGATTTTTCATCTTCGTCCCGAAAAGGAGTTCAAATGGTGAAAGGTTGATAGCTCTGTTGTAACTGTTATTTAAGAATCGCTGAGCTTTGTCGACATGCTTGTACCATTGATCTGACTGATTAAGAGAAAGTTTAGTCAAAATTGAAATTACCATTTGATGTGTACGTTCGACCTGACCGTTCGCGCGCGGTATACCGGTTGTCGTTAGAATGTGTTCGACATTTTCTTCGCGACAATATTCCGTAAATGCCGTTGACGTGAAACATGGTCCGCGGTCCGTTATTATACGTCGAGGATTACCGAAAACTGATTGTTGAAGTTTCATCTTCAAAATAAGTTCATTAGAATTGGTTGTTTTAACCGGATACAACCATATGAATTTTGTAAAACTGTCTATTACACTTAGTATATACTTGTATTGTTTGTTTGTTAAAGTCATGGGCCCCAAGTGATCGATATGATAGGTATCTAGTGGAACCGTTCCCTTAGGAATGTTGTGTAGAAAACCTTCTTTTCTCCGTTGTCTATCTCCCAGGATGCACTGCACACAATTCGTAATCACTTTTTTAATTTTTTCGTCGCATTTTGGAATGAAATATTCACGCGATATCAACTCCTTCATCTTCCGTTCAGCAAAATGTCCTTGATCATGGATGCTTCGTACGATGTCTATTTGCATTCCATTTGGAATCACTAATAGTTTTCTTTGGTTGACCTCTTTAAATAATACTCCGTGCTCTACAATGAAATTCTCGTACGGTCCTGATTGTAGAATCTTCAAAATGGATCGGATGTATTCGTCGTTTCTTTGATTTGATTTTATTCGATGTATCAAGTTATTTTCGATTTGCATTATGATGGGGTTTCTGCTTAGCGCATCAACGTGTCTCATACTGCTTCCTGGACGATGGACTATGACGTAGGAAAACTCTTCCAAGATTAATGCCCATCTGTTTACTTTGGGTGATAAATCTCTTTTTGACATGGTATACTTAAAAGCAGATCAGTCTGTCACAATTTTAAAGTTAATGCCCAATAGGTAGATTCGAAATTTTTTGATTGCGTAGATTACTGCCAAAGCTTCCAGATCAAAGCTTGAGTAGTTCGATTCTGCCTGTGCAGTCTTCTTACTGAAGTAATGAACAGGATGCATCATTCCATCCTCAGTGTTCTTCTGCATCAAAATTGCTCCAAAGCCGTCTTTGCTTGCGTCTGTATGAACTTCCGTCTCTGCATTTGGTTGATAAATTGTTAAAATCGGACGTAGACATAACAGTTCTTTCAATTTCTCAAAAGATTTACGCTCTTCAACGCCAAAATAAAATTTTGTATTTAACTTTAGCAGGTCGCTAAGAGGTTTAGCTATCATAGAAAAATTTTGAATAAATTTTCGAAAATAGTTTGCAAGTCCAAGGAACGATTGCAATTTTTAATATTTGTGGGTTCGGCAAATTTTTTAACTGCTTTGATTTTTCCTTCGTCAGCTCTGACGATGCCATTCTCTATTTCGCAACCTAAGTACTTAATCCGTTTCTTTAAAAATTGACATTTGCGCCAATTAATTTCAAGACCCTTACTTGCTGCTATGTCTAAAATTTTGCTTAACTTGGTAATTGCCTCGTTTTCGTCTTTAGCTGGTATGACAATATCATCCATATAAATTAATATGTTTTTGGATCGTAATTCGTCTGCAAATATGTCTTGCACGTATCGTTGGAAAACTGCTGGTGAAGTAGCGAGTCCAAAAGGAACTTTGTTGAATTCAAACTGTCCCGAAGGAGTTATAAAGGATGTAGATTTTTTGCTGTCCTCCTCTACTGGTACGTGAAAAAATCCGTTTTTCAGGTCTAATGTATTGAATATTACGCCGTCTTTCAAATTATCGATGTGGTCTTCTATAAGTGGTAAAGGGAATCTATCTTTGATAATCTTTCTGTTTAATTGTCGAAAATCTATGCATAGTCGCTTAGAACCGTCTTTTTTATTTACTAAAACAATGGGACTAGCAAAGTCTGAAATACTTGGTCGTATGATTCCATTTTGCATCCATTCTTCTATTTGGTTATCGACAATTTCTTTTTCTGCCACAGCAAGCCGTCGTGGTGGTTGATAGATTGGAGTGTCGTCTTTTAGAATGATTTTCATTGAAATCCGAGTTTGTATACTTGATTGTTGTGGACTGTAGTTGGTAATCAGCTTCACTATTGCGTCTTTGTGATGCGGTTCGATGAAGTTCGAAAAATCCAAATTGTCAGCGAACTTATCATCGGTAATTTGATAGCAGTGAAAGTCATCAAAAGTGAAAGAATTTTTAAAGTTTATTTTTTTAGGACTAATTAAAATTTGTACCCTATTTAAAAAAGTTTTCCCAATAATGCATTCTTTTTTAAATAAATGGTTATCGACAACATGCATTTTTTCGTCGATTGTAATGCCATCCACTTTTAATTCACCTGTAAAGGAACCTAAGGTCGTTAGGTCTTTGGATCCGATTCCTTTAAAACACGCTTTATTTTGAAGTTCGATTTTTCCTAATTTACTCCAGGCGTCTTCCCTCAATAAACTTATATCACTTCCAGTATCGATATATGCGTTGATATTAACACCATTCAATTGTATGATTTTGCACATATTGTGTTCACTTTCAATTTTTTGTTCGACGAACGCGACGTTTGACGGTTTTTTAACTTGCGTGGTTTTTTCCTCTTTGCATGCATCCGACTTATGTCCGAATTTGTTGCAATTGAAACACTTTAGACCTTTGTGTTTGTTTTGGCAATCTTTTGACACATGCCCACTAGTGCCACAATTGTAGCATTTTATGTTGTTATTCTTCACCGTCACATTTTGCTTTTTGCTTAAATAGCTAGCACTATCATTTTGCACTATCTTTTCAAATAATTCTAATTTGATTTTAAATGATTTTAAGTCATCACACCCGTAAAGAATAGTTTTCGAATTTTTGTGATCTTCAATACCGTCTATTATGTATTGAATCAATGCGTCGTCATTGATATCACCACCGATTCCAAATTCTTTCATTTTGGAAAAATATTCTAATATGCTCTCACCTGGACGTCGTTTTCTCTCCGACAGTAGTTTGTGGTATTCGGCACTGTTTCTTTTGACGTTAAAATTTTCGACGAGAAAATTTTTTAAATTCTGCCAATCTGCTATGCAATCAGCTGTGCTTACGGCTAGTGCTGCTGTACCTTTTAATAACCGTTTCGCGTACACTAATTTTTGCATGTCGTTCCAGCACAATGTCAAAGATGTTTCTTCGAAACCACTTAACCACTTATTCACATTATCCTGGCCATTGCCGGTGAACGTCGGTAAAGACCCTTCTACGTCACGGAACGTAAAGGTATTCACGTTACTATTGGAAGAACTGGCGACAGATGAATTGGTTCGCGACAACTCCAACTCTTTTTCTATTAATGCAATTTTCGCGTCTTTTATGCGCAATTCCAACTCATGCAGCTCCATTTCTTTCCTTAATTTTATTAGTTCCAGCCGTTCGTCTTCATTAAAGGAAATTGATTGTTCGGCTGATTCCCGTCGTGTACTGGATTTTCGATTTTTCCCCATAATTTAAAATTTATCGAATCGATATTTAAATTCGCGTATTTCCAAAAAGGTAAATAAAGCAAAACTTACTTACTTAACAAATCCAATTGTGGAATGCACTTGCTGCACAGTAAAAATTTTTTCGCAGTACCGTTGTGATGACGTCGTTTCGTACACTTGCAGCTACAATGCAAAACACCGTTTCGATCACCTTTTATAGTTTTTGTAAATTGTTCGATTAGCCGCGCACTTTTAATATTGATGACTTCTTGATTTTCGGTTGATAATTTTCGGTTGAGCCCCCAATTGTGGAATGAAAGACTTCCTTTTAAAGAAAATAATATAATGAATAAGTAATATTAGAAATGAAAGACCGTTCGTCCGTCGTATTCGATGGTCAGGTCGAGAGAGCGAGCATCAGCAAGCCCGGACCTATTCCTCGCCGTGATTGTGCGTGTAGTGGGATCAGTTCGCCGCAGAAGGGTGCGTTCCGAATCCCACATACATATTGTCTGACAGATTCGCCCGTCCAAGAAGAACGCTATCCTTACGAATTTCACAACCATTCGTACTAAAATTCACAGTACAACCTTTCTTTGATAATTGAGAAACTGACAGTAAGGTTGTAGTGTCATCTGTGAGAATTGGTGTGGACCAATTAATGCAGTGGCATTACTTTGATCCACACCAATTCCACACCAAGAAGTCAGTTCAGTGGGTGGTTTGGGTTTTTTTTGGAGGAGTTTTTCTGACAGCTAGGAAAGAAAAAAGCGAAAGGAGGGGAGGTTAAGTTTTTTGGCGCGACAGAAAAAAGAAATGAAAATTAAAAAAAAAATATGAATAGTTAAGTTTCGGCGCGCGCGGGGCGAAAATTAGAAAAAAAAAAGTATGTCTTGATTAAGAAAATAAATACAAGTTAAGCGAGCAAGTGACAAGAAGTTTTTTTTTTTTTTGCGAGAGGTTAAAGTGATATTTTGGCGCGCAAGAAAATAAATGTAGAAGAGGGAAACCGAAAAGAAAAAAATTCGCGCACGTAAAACTCGCGTTCAGTTTTCCTCGATTTATGGCCTATTTTAAAGTGGAAAAAGTGCCCAAAACGATGGTTCAGCAATAGTCGAAATACGAATTTTTATTTTTAAATCATCGTTGCGTGTGTGTTGGTGGTGCGGAGTTGTTGCATTACTCTACAGTGGCTCCAAAAAGTTTTGGCCCAATATTAAAAAAATGAAATGAATAAGTAAACAAATGAATATACACCAAAACGAATAAAAAGAAAGCAACACCAATTATAAAATAAATAAACAAATAATATAAATAAATTATTAAAAGTTAAACATAGAGAAAATAGAATAAAATTAAATAAATTAAATTATAAAATAAAAATAAGGTAAATTATAACTAAATTAAATGGAAAATAAATTAAAAGTAAAATAAATAAAAAAATAAATATGACAGACCAGGACAGAAATTGACGCGGACGGAAAATAAATAGTAAAAAAAAAAAAAAATTATAAAAAAAAATTTAAACAAGAAAACCAAATATGCGGTATAACAGGTAATTTTTTTTATTAGTTTGTTTTTTTTTCTCTCTCTCTCGTTTTGTTTTTTTTGGTATATAGTTATTTAGTATAAATGGCTAATTAAGACGGCCATTAGGATGGATCTTCTCGTTTGAAGACCTTCCGCCCCCTCATCCCTCTCTTTAGGGGCCATACATTTTAAATTCTGTTGAGGACAAGTATGGCTATGGTAGGGTGGGCTAGACGGCGCACAACAGCAGCGCCAGTCGAGTTAAAGGGAGTTTTCTCGGTCTCTCATGACCGATTGGGAATCTTATCCCAATTTTATCACCCGGGTAAGTCGGCGTGAAATTTTTGTTGTACAGGCCATGGGTTTTATGGTCTGGAATACGAACAACGTACCCCCCCACAGCCGCAGCTAGCCCGGAAGCCAGCAAGCACGTCGCTCCAGTTCGTATTTCAGCCACCAATTCGGACGTAGGCGGAATTGGACCCCTGTTTCCCGATCCCAACCTTCCCTTCGGTTATTTTGACTTTTTTAAGTCGAAATAACCACTCCAAGGCCTCCGACCACAACAAGGTTGTGCATAGATCAGGCACATAGAGAACATCTTTTACAATAACTGTCATCGACGATAACCTTTCGCGGTCAAGCTCCAATTTTAAGTCCCCAACGCAACCAACAGGTAACGAATAATTATTCGCCACTTTTACTGCCTTCGTTGACATCTCTGCTTTGCTTGTTGTAAGGATAGAAATTCTGGGCTGAATTTCCACCCACACAAAATACCAAAGAACAGAGGGCCAGAGCACAAGAGAATTAAATAAAATCAACTTAGAATTAAATAAACAACAAGGGACACATAAATTACATAAGAGAGCAATATACAGAACATGAATTACATAAAACACAAAACATGAATTACATAAAAACGCAGAACATGAATTACATGGAAACACAAAACATGAAACACAGGAGAGAAAAGGAACACAGGAACCTGAAAGGGTGCACATTGGCATCAAAAGACAAAAAAGCCTGTACAGCCGGCAGGAGCCACGACAATGCCACAGGCGACATCGGGTGGACAGAAAAACCCGCCGACAAATCGCATGTGAAGTACGGTTTTACTATATAGTGAATGGTACATACATCAACCACGAATTGTAAAAACCAAGAAAAAGAAATTATTCCATAACGAACACTGCGTAATAATTCGTAGATGACAAATTCTCTCGCGAATATATAGTCTCCATATATAGTCTCTTCTATAATTCCGCCACAGTAAAAACTGGGAAACTGTGTTCCGAATCAAGTCGACCTATGTTTGGGCTGAGGCTTTGTAAGTCAGCCAAACTATAGAATCGAGGGTCTCCTTAAAGAACTAACGACCGTCACTGAGCGGTACCATCTTACGAGAAGGCTGAGGCTTTGTAAGTCCGCTTAGTATAGTTAAAGCCAATCACAGTCAGTAGGACAAACACCCGAAGTCAAGGGTAGCCATCACGAGCAACCAGCCAGAAGACGACCCCTACGACGAGAGGCAATGAACTCAGAAGAATAGCAGGGACGAGCCAAGAGGAGATACCACGAGTCGAGACGACAGGGCGAAAGACAACGAGCCGAGACGAGATTCGACGAGCCGAGACGAGATACGACGAGCCGAGACGAGATACGACGAGCCGAGAGGAGATACAACGAGCCTAGACAACAAGCCAAGATGAGATACCACGAGTCCAGACGACAGGGCAGAACGAGCAAGCAGTGCAGAGACAAGGCGACAGACTTTTACGTATTTCTTTTCGCAACCCCTTTCCGCTTAAGGGACGAACGGGGTGGGCGCCACACAACTAAATTATCGTCGCCGCTCTGGCCCAACAAAGTCAGTTGTGGAACTCGGTTGGGATGATTTTAACACGGCAAAAAGTTTTCTGGATATCACAAACGCGACTTCTTCCTGAAAGAGAGCACTTCACAATCTCACAATGAGAACAAGTTATGTTGTTTAACAAGAAATTTTAATTAATTCAACTTTAAGATTTATAGCAGATAATTGCGTTGAACGGCCAATTGGTAGATAATAAAGAATGATAGAGGACAATAGTTTACTTAAACCTAGGGTACCGCTGATGATTCGCAGCTAGTCGTCCAGTTCCGCTCGAGGAATGTATACGTGACTCCGGGGTTTGTTAAGCTTCGCGACACCCCCGACAAGGAACGTAGTCTTCGCGTTGCGTGAGCAAAGGGGCACTTCGTTCTTGATACAACGTTTTGCGGCTATTATGTTTTGTTCGCGCACCACGACTGATTTATTAAATTCTCGGATCGCAGTCTTATTCCGTTTCTTTAACGAACCGCACTATCCTATTTCTCCGTCCCGTTTCTAGTAATCACGACTGTTTTATTGAACTCACTGTCTCGTAGTCTACTCCGTTTCTTACACGTACCGCACTGTTCTATTTTTCGACTCGTTTCTAGATCCACGTCTGATTTATTTTATTCATTGTCCTTCTCCGATTCTTTTAACGATCCGCACAGTCCTATTTTTCGTCCCGTTTCTCGTTCACAATCCTTTTAACAATTCCTCACTTTGTCGCTGCACCATCAATTTTTCTTCCTTCGCCCGCGCACTTCGATTTTCTTTACTTTGAAAATATACCCTGTATCTCGTTACACAGCCTCCTTGTCGAACACCATCCCGCAGTAAAAAGGGCCGATTTTAATCTCGCTCGTTACCTCGAAAACTTCCTAACGGCAGCGCGAACGGTTAGGGGTCTTGAACCCCAAAACTCGGTCAAGAACCCCTTGTAATACGTATTTTTCACCTTTCGCACTCGAACACACCATTAACTTTGGAGTGTTGAAAATGTCAAAAATAAAAGGCTGTTCAGCTGAACATGGCGGCCTCCGTTGTTATTGTTTATGTTCTGTCGAAAATTCGCGAGTGAAGTGTAGTGTTACGAAATGATTTCGTCCGGCGCTTCTGAGGTAAGTTTATTTCCTATTAGTTTCTAAGCTGCGTTAGTTATCGCGTCAGACTCCAGTCGTTTAATCGGTATTCGCTGTTGTTTATCGCAATTGCCCAAAGTTTTCGTCACTTCGCGCCATTCCATTTATTCGTTAACACACTGATCCGCTTAATGTTTACTCGGTGTTTTGTTCGTTTAAACTGGGGTTTTATTTTTTTGTTCTTTTTTTTTAATTCGCGTTCGTTATTCCTTACCAGCTATCATCATCTTAATCTAAATCCTACTGCTATTTAGCATTTTACAAAGTTAGTCCTATTATTGTTTCAAATTTGTTTTAACCCGTTCTCTCTTTCCCGTCTGTTCAGTATACTTATGTGGTAACATACTAATTCTTTGCGTTATTTCAGGTTTTCCGTGCCGAAGGGGAAGGTGACTCGAGCCTCAATTGGGGAGCTAACACCTATTAATTTGCGGTAACGTTATGCAATTTAGTTTCAAGTTTTAATATTCTATTTCTGCATACTTTACCCAGGTTCCGGATAAAGAGCGACCGTCGGACTTCGCCCGGGATCGTTAACAAGGTATACCCTAAGTATCCAATAATTTTTAAAATAACTTCTCCCTTTTTTCAGACGTAATATTTCCCCCCTTACCTCAAGAGGATTTCCCTGAAATGCTCTCCCAATGACCTAATAGCCTTATTCTCTCCCTCATTTTACGCAGTATGGGGTTTTAGATCTTTTACATGCCATATCCCAGCGTCTTTACCATCTTTATCCACCAAGTGGTAGGTCCAAGGTGACACTTTCTTCTGTACCGAGTACGGTCCTAAAAAGGTAGGGGCTAACTTAGCCGTAAAATTGCGCGCCGTGTCGGATAAGGCAAAGTTTCTTCTCCAGGCGAGATCGTGTGGCAAGTATGACACATCGCGTCTTCGCATATTATAACGCGTCTTGCTTTTTTTCCGCCGCCTCCCTCGTCTTAGTCCTATTTTCTTCTCGTAACACCTCGAACGCTTCTGACCGTTCCCGAATTCTATCCGGACTAATCGGGTTCACCACGGTGGGGCATTCATTTGATCTGTCGTTACTCAAATTCATCTCCCTACCGAAATTAGCAAAATAAGGAGTTATCCCCATTACTTCGTGCGTGGCAGTTCGCAATGCCGCGAGTTGCGTACCCAAGTTCTATGATTGTCGGAGGCATAGGCACGAAGCATTGCCTTTATATTTTGGTTGGTTCTTTCTGCCGAGTTTGCTTGGGGGTGATAGAAAGCAGTGAACTTTATTTTTGTTCCATAACCTTCGGTCATTTGTTTGAAGTCTCGACTTTTGAATTGCACCCCATTATCACATACAACTCACCGAGGTACGCCGAACAACAAAAAGACCTGTTCCTCTACAATCCGACTCACAGCGGCTGCCGTCGCTGCCCTCAAAGGAAAGACGAGGGGGCACTTAGTGCAATAGTCCACCACTGTAAGGATATAGCAGTTCCCTTTCAGTGAACGCGGTAGGGGCCCGACCAGATCGACACAGATCATCTCCCATGGCTGGCTTACTTCCATTCTTGAAGCCATCATCCCCGCTGGCAATCTTCTTTCTGGCTTAATTGCAGATATTGCACCTTGCCACGTAGCGCTGGATGTCGGCTCGCATCTTCGGCCAGAAGTGCGACCGTGCCACGCGGGTAAACGTCCGATATCCGCCCGGATGACCAGCCGTTGGATGGTCATGACACTGACTAATTATTCCGGTTCGCATTTCCTTTGGAGGCACTAACTTCCAGACTTCCTCCTCCGATAACCCCGGATGTAGTGCTACTACGTGCTTAGATAGTTGGTTACCCTCAATTCGCCATTCGTCAGGTTCATTTTCCACACGTTCCACCATCTTGCGGTACCATTTATCCGCAATTTCTTCTCGTTCGGCCAATACGCACACAGGAACTGTCAGGGACCAAATTTTCCTTTCCCTTGGGATGTACGATGTCGAAATCAAACTGCTGCAACCTCACAGCCCACCGTGCCAGTCTTCCACACGGATCCTTCAACTGGTTCAACCATACCAGCGAATAATGGTCAGTTACTACCACAAATTTGGTGCCTTCCACGTATGGTGATCGTGATCGGCTCAAGTAGCTTATCACCCTCTCTTCCCCTTCGAGTGTTTGGGTGAGAACAGCCCCCAACCCATATCCAGAAGCATCCGTCTGTATGCTGAACGGCACGCTGTAATCGGGACACGTCAATATCGGAGCAGACGACAGTTTGACTTTGGCGGTTGCAAAGGCCTTGTCGCACTCCTCATCCCATACGAATTTGCGGTTTTTTTCAGCAATGCCGTAAGAGGTGCCATCAGAGTTGCAAAATACGGAATAAAACGACGGTACCATGATGCCATACCCAGAAATTGGCGGACTTCCCTTACGTTCGATGGCCTCGGAATTTTCACCAGACAATCCACCTTTTCGGGGTCAACGTGCAAACCATGCTCATAAACCACATAACCCAGATATTGCAACTCCGATCTACAGAATTGGCATTTATCCAGCGAAACCTTTAACCCCGCCACCCTCAGCCTCCGAAAAATCTACTTCAAAACTTCGAGGTGCTTTTCGAATGTTTGCGTCACAATTACGATGTCGTCCAGGTATACAAAGACGTGTGGTTCTAAATCTCCCCACAACACACGATTGATTAGGCGCTGCCACGTAGCCGGCGCGTTGTGTAGTTCAAAAGGCATCCTGCGGAACTGAAAAAGACCCCGATTCGGCACTGTAAAGGCGGTAAAGGGACGTGAGTCTTCGGCTACCGAAACCTGCCAATAAGCAGACTTGATGTCTAACGACGATAGATATTTTGCATCCCTCAATTTATCCAGCGTTGCTGTTACATAGGGTAAGGGGTATGCATCACGCTCCGAAACCTTATTCAGTCTCCGGTAATTCACGCAGAACCGGTACGAGCCATCCTTTTTCTTTACTAACATGATTGGAGATGCCCATGGGCTACATGACGGCTCCACTATACCAGTGGCGGCTCGTGCCTTTTTTGGCAGGTGAGGCTGAAGTGAAATATTAAACACGACATTGTCGGACTAAAACTATATGAGTCAGAACGTCGGCTTACTGTGGAAAGTCATTAAGTAACATTTTCAAAACAAAAAACCACTAGTAACTTGATAGCTTTTTCCTCTGTAAAATGTTGAGGCTCAGCCTCACTAGCCTCATGTGGCGAGCCGCCACTGCACTATACCAGCCTAAAGCATCTCATCCAACTCTTTATTAATGTCAGCCTGGACGGCCGGTGATACAGGGTATCCGCTTTGCTTGATGGGTTCGGACTTGGTTTTAATCACGTGATCCACCATATGTGTGCAACCAATTCCTTCCCCCATGGCATTCCACTCTTCTTCTATTACACCCGCCAGTCGCCGACTTTCCTTCCCAGACAGCTTTGATTGAGATTGAAGAAATTCCACGGCAGCAATCTCGGTACTCTCTTGAAATTCCCAACAACTTCGACGTAAGTCCGCTACGATACCCGCTGCTGCCCAGTAATCAGCGCCAAGAATCAGTTTAAGCGGGATTTCCGGGACAACCAGCACTTCCAGCCACTTACTCTTACCCACCAGTTCGATTGGAACCCAAATCGACCCAAGCACTCCACACTTCATACCATTCGCCGTGACAATTGATTGCAAACCTTGGTCTTGCATCAAAACTCCAATTCCCCGAAGGAGGTCCCAACCCGTTCCACCCAGAATCGTCCTCGAAGCACCCGAATCCAGCAGCCCCAATATGTCGCAGTCGAACATTTTTACGTTCAGGTATGGACGTGTATCTCCATCCATTTTGGTAAAAATGTAATCAACTTCCGAACTACACCGCTCCACTACCTGATCGTCTACTTCCTTATTGGCGGCTAATATATTCACCTCACCCATTACGCCACCCTCTAATGGGTCGAAGGGGAGTTTTCCGACTGAAAATTGCTGACATTTGGTACACCACTGCCGCTGGCTGCCTGTGTTCTGCTCCCTCCGCTCATGTCGGACGTCTGATTGCATTTTGAGCGAAATTTGCGAATTACTCCTGTTTTCCCGCACCCGTAGCAAGCTCGTGGCTTCTGGCATTCGCGAGAATTGTGGCCCATCTCCAGACAATTCCAGCACACGATTTGCCGCTTTTGCACCTAAACAGGACAAGTCTCCGGACCCCCAACGTATACAAGATCAGGCTCCAGCACGCTCCTCGTTCGTAGTGAAACAGGAGGTATAAACGCTTCTACTGACACTCGAGTAGCTTCCAACCCCCGCCCAAGTCGTACTAATTCCGGTATGGATCTCACTTTCCGCAGACCGAGATGCATTTGGTAGAAAGGCGTGATGTTACGGCGCAGCAATTTTAATTGCGCCGCTTCAGGCCACGGTGACGTCAATCGTCGGAAGAGATCCTGCATCAACGCAACGTACAGCCCTATGGACTCATCCGCGCCCTGCGTTCTCCGCCGAATCTCCTCCTCTAATCGTTCATCGTAGTCTGGCGGTAAAAACTCCTGCCTAAGCTCCACTACCAACTCGTCCCACGTCTTCAGTGCTGGCCTTACTGCACGTAACCATATCAACGCTTTCCTCTCGAAAAGGTCCACCGCCGAACGAAAAAGTTGAGATCGTGATACGCCCCGTGCTTCCCTCAATTCCTCAATTCTTTCTAGGAACGCGCTTATCGACTGATTCCCGTCACTCACAAATTTCAAGTTCCACTTCGCTACCGCTAAAGATGGCCTGGAAATGAAAATTCCTGTCGCCATGGGGGTTGTACGATCGGCTGAATCCTCCTCATCGCTCGTTAGATCCAGCCTGGCTGTGGCGATGTCTATCCTCTCGCTAAACATTCTTATTTCCGGCGCAACTGCAGCTGGAGTCGCCACATCCCCCCGTTTATCGTCATTCCTAGCCCTAGCTTCTTTCAACGCGTCTGGTTTCGTACCGGTCGATTCGTGAATCGGGCCTGTTTCGTCCTCCGAACTGGAATCAGCCACCTCCGCGGCTTTTCCCAATAAGTCGCTTTTCCTCGACCGTGGTTGCCGGAACCCGCTCTGTTCGACGCATACCCCAGTCTATCTTCGCCAGTACTTTATGGTACTTCGAACACCGATCATTTCCAGAGAACTGTGACACTAGAATTTCGATTTCAAATAATTAATAATTCAATGCCGCCATATCTTCCTCTATGGTAAACGGATACTCTTCGATCACTATACTATGACCAGAACCTTCCCGTTTCAACGCTACCCTCAACGCTTTTCTCATCGCATCCACCTTATCCACCGGGAGACCCCGAATAGCCATTTCGTGGCTTAACTCCTCCTGATTTAACCGATCCACGGCAAAGGGTGGAGTAATTCAGCTGGCCATTTTTCCCCCTTAACGAATTTTCCAATATAACGCAGAACCCGCAAGTATGCAGAAAATGACTCAGTAATAATTCGTAGATTCTTGCTTTATTTTCAAGTTACGGACCCAAATTCGAATTTACCACAAATAGCCAATTTTGAATTTCCGTAATACTCACCGAAGGAGACTCGTTTTCACCACACACTATCCCAATGCACTTTACACCAAAAATAACGCCCAATAACGGCAATAATGGCCCCACGTTGGGCGCCAATTTTACGTATTTCTTTTCGCAACCCCTTTCCGCTTAAAGCCTAGTACTAACTAGAAGCGAAACGAAATTTCCCATATAAATTTTTCGTTCAAGCGAAAATTGTTAGTGTATTTTGTATGTGATTTGACAGAAAATTTCGTTTTCGCTTCTAGTTAGTACTAGGCTTAAGGGGCGAACGGCGACGAGCCGGCAAACCCGTCGGGACGGGGTGGGCGCCACACAACTAAATCATCGTCGCCGCTCTGGCCCAACCAAGTCAGTTGTGGAACTCGGTTGGGATGATTTTAACACGGCAGAAAGTTTTCCGGATATCAAAAACGCGACTTCTTCCTGAAAGAGAGCACTTCACAATCTAACAATGAGAACACGTTATGTTGTTTAACAAGAAATTTTAATTAATTCAACTTAAAGATTTATAGCAGATAATTGCGTTGAACGGCCAATTGGTAGATAATAATAATAGATAAAGCTTTGCGACACCCCCGACAAGGAACGTAGTCTTCGCGTTGCGTGAGGAGAGGGGCACTTCGTTCTTGATACAACGTTTTGCGGCTATTATGTCTTGTTCGCGCACCACGACTGATTTATTAAATTCTCGGATCGCAGCCTTATTCCGTTTCTTTAACGAACCGCACTATCCTATTTTTCCGACTCGTTTCTAGGAACACGACTGGTTTATTTAAATTCACTGTCTCGTAGTCTACTCCGTTTCTTACACGTACCGCACTGTTCTATTTTTCGACTCGTTTCTAGATCCACGTCTGATTTATTTTATTCATTGTCCTTCTCCGATTCTTTTAACGATCCGCACAGTCCTATTTTTCGTCCCGTTTCTCGTTCACAATCCTTTTAACAATTCCTCACTTTGTCGCTGCACCATCAATTTTTCTTCCTTCGCCCGCGCACTTCGATTTTCTTTACTTTGAAAATATACCCTGTATCTCGTTACACAGCCTCCTTGTCGAACACCATCCCGCAGTAAAAAGGGCCGATTTTAATCTCGCTCGTTACCTCGAAAACTTCCTAACGGCAGCGCGAACGGTTAGGGGTCTTGAACCCCAAAACTCGGTCAAGAACCCCTTGTAATACGTATTTTTCACCTTTCGCACTCGAACACACCATTAACTTTGGAGTGTTGAAAATGTCAAAAATAAAAGGCTGTTCAGCTGAACATGGCGGCCTCCGTTGTTATTGTTTATGTTCTGTCGAAAATTCGCGAGTGAAGTGTAGTGTTACGAAATGATTTCGTCCGGCGCTTCTGAGGTAAGTTTATTTCCTATTAGTTTCTAAGCTGCGTTAGTTATCGCGTCAGACTCCAGTCGTTTAATCGGTATTCGCTGTTGTTTATCGCAATTGCCCAAAGTTTTCGTCACTTCGCGCCATTCCATTTATTCGTTAACACACTGATCCGCTTAATGTTTACTCGGTGTTTTGTTCGTTTAAACTGGGGTTTTATTTTTTTGTTCTTTTTTTTTTAATTCGCACACTCCAAGTTCGTTATTCCTTACCAGCTATCCTCACCTTATTCTAAATTCTACTTCTATTTAGCATTTTACAAAGTTAGTCCTATTATTGTTTCAAATTTGTTTTAACCCGTTCTCTCTTTCCCGTCTGTTCAGTATACTTATGTGGTAACGTACTAATTCTTTGCGTTATTTCAGGTTTTCCGTGCCGAAGGGGAAGGTGACACGAGCCTCACTAGGGGAGCTAACACCTATTAATTTGCGGTAACGTTATGCAATTTAGTTTCAAGTTTTAATATTCTATTTCTGCATACTTTACCCAGGTTCCGGATAAAGAGCGACCGTCGGACTTCGCCCGGGATCGTTAACAAGGTATACCCTAAGTATCCAATAATTTTTAAAATAACTTCAACTTTGTTTTTCAGACGTAATAAGACGACGAGAGACGATGAGCAGAGACAACGATCCAAGACGAGATACGACGGGTCGAGACAACGAGTCCAGACGAGATACGACGAGTCGTGACGCCAGTACAGAAGATAACATGAATTTTGAAGTGTATAATATGAATTTGGAATTTGAATGTGTTATCTAAACTAAATTGAATTAAAGTGAAGTCAAGAACAAAAATAAATATTTGTAACGAACCTAGCAACCGCTGAACATACCCCGGCACGAAACCAGGATTTTTTATTTGTCATGTGCGCACTTGCACCGGAATCGATAAAAAAGTTGTTGCTTCATATGATTAGCTGCTAAACAAAGTAGACTAGTTGGCTCACTGCTTTGCTTTCTTTTTGTACCAAATTTTGCAATATGCCCGTAATTATTGCATGCAAAACATTTAACCTTCTTTTTAGACGTTTTGTTTGAAGAAACATGTGATTCTCTTTGATCACCATGACCACTGTTATCTTTATGGCTACGAAAATTGCCATTTTTGGTCCCACTTTGCTTCGTAAAAAGTACGTTTGATATATTTGAAGCTCCTTCGGCAGACACATGCTGCAGCAATTTTGTCTTCACAAAATCAGAAGAAATGGTAGTGCCACTACTTTCAATGGCCATAATCATCGGATTATATTCTTCACTAAGTCCAAATAGAAGAATTGTCGCGATCCATTCGTCGTCCACTTTGAGGCCTGTGCCTGACAATTTATGTGCCGTAGTGATTACCGTGTTGACGAATTGCTCCATTGAACTACAGTTGTTTAAGCGCGTGTTGATAATTGTGCGCAATAAACCCACTCTTAACATGAGGCCACCGTTATCAAACGCAGCACATACATTTTTCCAAATTTCAGCGGCTGTCTTCGCTGACTGTATATGGCTATAATTAATCGGATCGATCATCAGAATTAATTTCGCCTTAGCTATACGTTCACCGTCACTTTTTTTTGTAACATCCGTTTCCTTTATATCATTTTCGACATATTGCCACAAATCAGCTAATTCTAGCGTCGTCCTGGCCGTAATTTTCCATACATCGAAGTTTTCACGCCCCTTCAAACGCTCCAAAAATCCAATTTGGGAGAAAACACTTCCATTTGCCATTGTATGCAGCAAATATAGGATGCACGTTTGCACCAAAAAATATTTTGTCCACACGTAAAAATAACTTTCGTTTCCAGAATTTCTTCACGAAATTACTTCACACAATATTAAAAAAACTATGTTTTTATCGGTTCATATCCTGATGTAATTAAAAACGATAGTTTGGATTTATAACGTTTTAATGAAAATTAAGGAAGGAGAGAAAATAAAACGGAATAATATATAAAGTCAATGAAACAGAGATTTAAATTATTGATTCGATATCATTTTTAACATTATCCCCACTTATAAGGTTTGAAGTTTAAAGATAGGTACTTGTTTCGATACGATAAGGAAGACGCTTATTTGACTTGCGTTCGCTTTGAATGATACACATCGACTGGTATTCCAAATTAATTTCCAGCTTCGCTATTTCCTCAATAACCTCTTAACGTTTCTGTTTGTCGCCTTTCGATGCACTCTTCTTGTTGTTTCGGCGCAGTTACTATTTTAAAGCACAAACATAAGTAAATTTTCAAACCTGGAGCCCGGACTGCAAAATTACTAAAAGTTTAAAACATGTTACTGTCTCAAAAAATATATATAGCAGCCTATAAAATACAGTTAAAAAATAATAAAGTTACGTTATAAAATTTTTATAATAATCCAAATTTCAGCGGCTGTCTTCGCTGACTGTATATGGCTATAATTAATCGGATCGATCATCAGAATTAATTTCGCCTTAGCTATACGTTCACCGTCACTTTTTTTTGTAACATCCGTTTCCTTTATATCATTTTCGACATATTGCCACAAATCAGCTAATTCTAGCGTCGTCCTGGCCGTAATTTTCCATACATCGAAGTTTTCACGCCCCTTCAAACGCTCCAAAAATCCAATTTGGGAGAAAACACTTCCATTTGCCATTGTATGCAGCAAATATAGGATGCACGTTTGCACCAAAAAATATTTTGTCCACACGTAAAAATAACTTTCGTTTCCAGAATTTCTTCACGAAATTACTTCACACAATATTAAAAAAACTATGTTTTTATCGGTTCATATCCTGATGTAATTAAAAACGATAGTTTGGATTTATAACGTTTTAATGAAAATTAAGGAAGGAGAGAAAATAAAACGGAATAATATATAAAGTCAATGAAACAGAGATTTAAATTATTGATTCGATATCATTTTTAACATTATCCCCACTTATAAGGTTTGAAGTTTAAAGATAGGTACTTGTTTCGATACGATAAGGAAGACGCTTATTTGACTTGCGTTCGCTTTGAATGATACACATCGACTGGTATTCCAAATTAATTTCCAGCTTCGCTATTTCCTCAATAACCTCTTAACGTTTCTGTTTGTCGCCTTTCGATGCACTCTTCTTGTTGTTTCGGCGCAGTTACTATTTTAAAGCACAAACATAAGTAAATTTTCAAACCTGGAGCCCGGACTGCAAAATTACTAAAAGTTTAAAACATGTTACTGTCTCAAAAAATATATATAGCAGCCTATAAAATACAGTTAAAAAATAATAAAGTTACGTTATAAAATTTTTATAATAATATTCCAAAATTTTGAAATGCAATGATTTACGTTGGAAATATTTATTTGATTACTCATTACGACATAACAATTTGAGCTACATTGTTGCTACAATTACACCACTTAATGAATTTAGTCCATAGCATCCGGAAAATTAATATAAGTTGCATTTTTGAATATCACAGAACCATCAAAATTGGTAACATCTTTTATCACTGATTTACAGTAGAAACAAACTTTACTATTCATTAAGTGCTGCAAAATACAATTGCTGCGGGAATAAAATGAATCAAATATAGTTCATATTTAAATTCAAATCTATAAAACCTGCATGACTGATGTTTACAAGGCGAAAACATAACCGATACCGGTTTTGCACAGCATATCGGACATAGGGAGTCTTCTGAAGGTAAAGTAATATCTGACAGCAATGATTGCTTCATTAAAAGCATATCAATTAATTTTTGAATGTCCTTAATCTCCTTCTCGGAGACATGATTTGGATCTGAAAATTGTATGAATTAGATAATCTTTTGAACGTATATTGAAAATTCTTACAATCACGTAAAGAAAATTTAATAAATGGTGGATCAGCACGTATTCGTTTAGACGTCGAAGGAATAGCAACTCGGACATCATTGGTTAAAGGATCAATATGAGCTCTCATTTTTGGATCGAAATTACCGCGCGGAATTTCTTTTTGAGTTAAAATTGGAGTTTTAACCTCTCCCAAAGCGTATTCTATATTTGCTACTTGAAAACTGGGATCAGTTAGTAAAGATCGAGTTATTCTGGAAACCTATAAGAAAATAAAATTGTAATTGTTTTAGCGCACATATTTATGTTTTAAAACCTTAATAGGAGTTATCTCACTCTCCATTTCCTGACGAAGTAACGCAAGAAGTATACCAAGAGCCGCAGTAATGATTGCAAAATGAGTGACTGAACTTAGATCCGGCAAACATAAATCCAATACATATTGAAAACAACCTGGAGGCACAGTAACACGAGACAACACTTGACTGATTAGTTGACAAACACGATTTAAAATTAAATCACTATTTTGGCGGGAAGTATCTTGAAATACACTCGGCGCAACGGATATTATCATTTCCAGTGAACGCATCAACGATACGGTCAATTCAAAACACATGGAACATATTTTTAACTGCCTCGGTTCAAAAATTGTATCCACTTCTTGCCTGTTAGAAGTGTTTTGAATCTGAAATAAGGTTTCAAAAATTAATTTGCTTAGAACGGATAAATTTAAATTTAAATTAGGTAATGCTATTGTCTTGGCAATCAGGTTTTAAGAAACATTATCGTTTCTTTCTTCTATCTCCCTATCTAAGTTTTCTTATATCGAAGCACTTTGTAGTTTTAATCAGGAAAGGTTGGCAGCCTATTGCCCGGCAACATAGTGAAATAGATATGACAGGAAGGTTGGGAATTGATATTGTTGAAAAGCACCTATTATCCATGAACTAATCATATTTAGTCTAAGTGAAACAAAAATAAATTTTGAAATTTTAAAAAATGATCTTTGAAACTGCAACAGAGACTCAGAAGAACTCTGTTACTTCACTATACCCCAGAAGGTGTCATATAGGAACTGAAGTTATATAGAATAGATGGGGCTTTTATCGTTCGGTTTCATTATATCAAAATTTTTGCATTGAGCCAAAAATCGGTTATCAGATTACAGCTGGAGTCTACAAAATGCAAAACTTTTGCGGGAGGGGGAGCGGGGGTCGATGTGGGATGATCGTAATTTTCATAAAAAAAAAATAAGTTTTGTATCTCAATAATCGTACTAGATACGGTTTATAAATTTTTACAGAAGTTAAGTCTACCAAAACTTTAGTGGAGAGCAAATTTTTGGGGCGGGGTGTAGGAGAGAGTGTGAAAGAGGGAGAAACCAAACAATTTTATTTATTTTCTCAAGAACCACGAAGGAAGAAGAATTTATGCCTACATAAATTTGAGTAGTTTTACTTTATTATTTTTTAATAATAAAGTATTGTGATCGACCTGAAATTTCAAAAAAATTTGCTACCCTGAAATTTTGTATTTTCACGTTTTAGGACTAGTAAACCCCAAAAAAGCAAAAAGAAAAAATGTCCGTCTGTCCGCCGTACGGGTGAAAAACTTTGGATTACAATATCTTCAGAACGAATTACACCAGGAAAATAAAATTTAGTTTTTGTATATGGGATCACAAGAGGAGACTACTGAAAGTAAATTTTTTGAGGGGGGAGGTGAAGCACGAAAGTGGGGGGACAGCGAAATTAAAAAAAAAGTCATTTTTATATCTCAAAAACCGAACCAGATATGGTCTTGAGAATTTTACAGGAGTTGGGATCGGTAGAACATTTTGGGGGTGTGGGTGTTGGGGGTGATGGTGAAAGGGGGTAGAAAGGAAAAAAATTCTGGTTTTTATTTCTCTAAAACCATAATGAATAGAAAGCTAAAAATTTAGAATTATATAGAGCCACTATAGAGACATCCTAGAAAAATAAAATGTTTGATAGGGGTAGTGTGGTACGGGGGTTAGGGGTGGTTTTTTATATCTCAGAAACGGCTTATGCTAGAAAGTTGAAACATAGTACGTATATGTAGATGTGCTATTAGAGTAATTAAAGCAAAAAAGTTCAGATTTTTATTGGTGTTCAGAGGTTGAGTAAAAAAAAATGTCCGTGAATCCACATTTTCACGAATTTCGGTAAAACTTTTAGACATGTCGAGCTATCAGAGCAATTTTACTTCTGCGGGCTATTTATATAAGCGTCTAGAAACGTTCTTCAAAATTTTTTCATATCCAACCCCTAAGGGGGTGTAAAGTGTTTGTGTACATATTCACGAATTCTGATATATTTCTTAGGTATATTGAGATTTGGAGTTCACTTTCACTTCTATAAGCTTTAAACATAGTCAGTGAAAAACCGATTTAAGTATTTTTCCCTATTAAACCTCCTGGGGGAAAGTTTCAATAGCCTCCTGGTTATTCCTTAGGTTGTCAGTCTCATAGTAACCTACACCGCACCTCAGCATTAAACACGTTTCGGACTTCAACCCATAAAATAATAAAGTTGCGCCCAGACTGTTGGCCGATTTTTTGTATAAGCTCCTAGAACCGGTTTCCTGATTATTTGACATTCAGCTTCTAAATTTCCATAATAATAAGGTCTAATTTGATATCGAATTCGCTTTGATTCGGTTTAAATATAATATAATCACTATAAAACAACTTATAACATTTTTCGATATTCAGCACCCAAGGGAGTTTCAGGGAGTTGTGTTATATTATGTTCAGACTACGAGATTAACGCGTTTAAATCGAGTTATATGCGCTGAAAACAATTCCCGGACGCGTTTACGAAAACACGTAGCTACTACGCGTTTAACCGAAAACATGTACTGCGACCCTCGCGGAAATCGAACTAACTTTGGAAGAAACTATTTAATGCTGCAGAAACTCAATTTTGTGCTTGTGCAACGACTGCATTAGCTAATAAATTCCCTTTTCATTACTGCTATACAAACTAATTGGTTTCAAACAATTTAGAAAGCATAAATTAGCTAATGAAACACAGCAGCAGATATTCCCACTTGTCAAAACAAATCACATCAAGCTATCATGTATCAAAATTAAACGAGTTGCCTAGTCTGAACACTACTTTTTTAACATGTTAAATTTACCTACTTAAATGCGTTTAAAATGCATAGTCTGTACAGGGTATAAGTTTCCATGAATTCCGACAGAAATATTGTAAGTTTCATGAGATATAAAATCCACTTTTACTTTTAAGCCTGCCAAAGACACGAGAGCATGTTGGCGCAAACATAGGTTTGCGGGCTCCAATTCGCTCGTGTATAGCATTGTTGGTCGTTTGCTCAAACATGTTCGTGCAAAAATCAAAATATTTTGATTTCTCAGCGCCAACATGCTGGTGTTAACTTATGTTCTCACGTGTTACTTTATTATTTTTTAATAATAAAGTATTGTGATCGACCTGAAATTTAAAAAAAAAATCTGCCAACAGTCTGGGCGCAACTTTATTATTATTTCGGTAGAAGTTCGGAATGCGTTCAATTCTGAGACGGGGTGTAGGTTACTATGTGACTGAAAACCCAAAAAAAAGTTCGGAAAGCGGTTGGATCGCGCTAGAATACTTACGCCGCTGCCACATATAACATCTGAATTACATAATTGGGCCATACTCCGGGAAGAGGTCTAAGTCATAGTATAATACTTTATTATTAAAATAATAAAGTAATATCAGTTAATACGCGATTAGGAGGTTTTTCGTGATTTGGTTTTGGGACATTACATGAAATCGGAAATGCATTTGTAGGCGATAATATAAAAAGTCTGTGGAAGTGAAAACCAATCTGATATCTTATTAATCGTAAGAAATATGTCGAAAGCCTTACGTCCTCTTGGAGTTGAATATCTAAGAATACTGAAATCAACTTTTGACGATTATACAGGGTGTTTGGCACTCCGTGTGCCACCTTGTAAGGGTTATTCCTTGATATATTTGGAGAAAAAAATTGTTCCATTTTCAATATTAGTGGAGATACAGGGTGGTTAAGAAAAGTGTTTTTGACCGGTACCCTCACTCACTTAAAACGTTATATCTTGAAAATGGGCCCACTACCAAAGCTCTATATAAATTCCAAATTTAAGCCTCCTAGCATAAGTGGTTACTGAGATCTAGAAACCAAAATTTTCCGTCTAAAACACTTCCCCTTCCTCCCCCCTCACACCCCCACTCCTCCAAATTTGGTCACTTAAGGGGGCCTACCCACTCTACCCACGAAAAAAAATTCAACTAAATAGCTCGTAGGGTTTGGGTGCTACGAGCCTTCAAAAAATTTTGCGTACTCGTTATGAAACGTAAAAAAAAAATTTTGAGGGTAGCAAATTTTTTTTTTTTAAAAATCGATAACAATACTGTATTATTGAAATAATAAAGTAAAACGGCTTTGAAATTTTTAATGTGATGATTTTCCAATAGGTGGTTCTGATCTGAAGTTAGCGGCCAATATTCCTGAACACGTGTCATAACAACTTTTTGTATGGCAGCTATCTGAAGGAGTGATTCAATTTTGCTGACTTATGCACTCGAATTTCATTTTTCTTTAAAAGTAATATGAACGAAATTTCAACTACGTGGCTAAGCGACATTTTTTTTGGCATTTTTGAGGTTCAACTAGAAGCTTATGCTATAGAGAAAACGTGTGCCAAGTTTCATAAGAATCGGTTGAGAACTTTTTTAGCTATCTTGCCCGCCAATTTAAAAAAAAGTCATCTCGAGAAAAACGCGTTTAAAGTTTTGACACACAGAAACTCTATGATGCCCATGCAGAAGTCCTTCAATACGTTCATAGCACTCGTTTTTTTTTCTCAGTTCTTCTTGACATGCTTACCCGGGTCTTCAATACAAAAGGCCCCAAGGTCATACATCCGAGAAGCAGGTAGCGAGAGTCGAGCGCTCCAGTACGGACGCTCGAGCGCTAAGCGTCGAGTTAAGGCGGAGCACTTAAATGAGTTTTTAATCGATAAATAATGCGAATTTCATTCTAAAACTTTACAAACATATTTTTTAGATGTTAATTTAACTATTTATGCAAAAAAAAAAACTCGAATTTTTGAAAATTTTACATGTATCGCCCCCCTTAAGCAATTACCTTAAAATTGATTTCAGGTTTTTTCCGATATTCTGATATTTTCCTAATACGATGTAAGACGATCGTAAATATTTTACCAAATTTCACCATTTATCTTAGATCTGAGAACATAGCAAATTGCTTCACTTTCACGAGCTGCTTAAAAATAAGTTTAAGGATTTTTTAATATTTTATATCAACAATAATATGCTAATGCATTATCGGAGAGAGCATCCGATTATTTTTGCAGTAGCTTGATTTTCTAAAAAATTCTTATCATTCCCACTTCCATGCTCTGCCGCATCCCTAAAAAATTTTATTTTCAGTAAACTCCATTTGGCAATTTGTAGACACAAACCCAATTTCATTTTCCACGCGGAATTGGTATCGTAATCTGGGTTTTTTTTAAATCAATCACAACACTTTATTATTGAAATAATAAAGTAAAATATGAGTTAAATCGAAATAATTAAAATATAGCATAATAAAAAGTTATATTTCTTATAAATATAGAATAGTAAAATCTAAGGAAATTAAATTAAACTATAGTAAGTAAATACAGGGTCCGGCAGTGAAACCTAACGGTTTTTGAAATGGAATAATTCAATGAATATTCAAGATATTTTGTTATAATTTTTTTTTTTAAAAAAAGAAAGAATGGAAGTTTAAGATATATACAAAAACAATTCGAAAAAGCATTTTGAAGCAAAAATAACATCACTCAAATGATGACCTTCATTTTCTCTGCACTGTTCAAGTCTGTTAGCAAAGTTAGACATCACTCTTTCCAAGGTTTGGCGGGATCGCACGCTTTTCACGCTGAACATTCGCTCGCATTTCTTCCAAATTTCCAGGCTTATCAAGGTACACTTTCCCCTTGAGGTAACCCTACAAATAAAAATCACACGGGGATAAATCTGGAGAACGTGTTGGCCATGGAATGTCACCTCGGAGTTAGATCAACCTACCGGGAAATGATCTTCTTAGCTGCGCCATAGACGCACGTAACGTGTGCACAGTCGCTCCATCCTGCTATAACCAAACCCTCCTAAGAGGGATTTCGCGGCGACGTAACTCAGGGAGGAAGAAGTCAGTGATCATCGCCAGGTAGCGCTCGGAATTAACCGTCACAGTACGGTCGTTTTCCTCAAAAAATAGGGCCCTATCACAGCTGTCTTACAGATTGCAGCCCAGACGGTTACCTTTGGGCTGTGAAGGGGCCGTCGATGTAATTGTTGTGGGTTATGTGGGGCCCAATAAGGGAAGTTTTGTTTATTAACGAGACCATTAAGGTGGAAGTGAGCTTCGTCTGAGGTCATCACAATCATTTCAGGGTCTTCATTCATCATCCCCAACATTGTTTTTGCAAAAGCTAACCTTCTTGGGAAATCTTGAAGCTGTAATTCTTGAACTACAGCAATTTTGCACAGGTGAAAATTCAAGTCTTCATGAAGTATCCACCAAACAAACCTATCGGACATCCCTAAAGCCTGAGTATGACAAATAGCTGACCGCCGGGCACTCCGTTCAAAAGCAACTCGTACAGCCTCGATGTTTGCAGGTGACCATGCCATCCTGTGGGACCCCCCCCTCTTCCCAATGTTGTTCCGAAAGCTGTATTGCGAAAGTTCCGAACCCACAAAAGAATAGTGTTCCGAGATGGAATCGGCCCACGAGGAGAAACATTAAAACGTAAACGAAATTGCCGCTGTGTTAGGGCACAGACAATATAATAACCAGATGACGAATGACATGTTAGAAATATGTACCCATTTTCTAAAATTAGCTGGGCTACCAGTGCCAGCTAACGAGCTTTATGTATCGTGGATTGAATCTAGAATAAAACTTTCATTCCTGTACATAGATCAAAATAAAATATGAATGATATAGAAAACGCTTTACCTGAAAGCGCATCGAGAAAGCAAAAAAAGATCAATAAGCAACGCACATACTCGTATATATGTACATATACGGTATACATACAGACATAATGGCATTACCCTATAAACCAAAAACACGAAAAATTCATGGGTCCTTATGTACAAACTACTACCATGTTAGCACGCGCGCTTGTGTTCGTGGCGATATTGAGGGTTAAATCAAAAAGTAAACATTTCCCCAACTTTTCCTCAAGTATGTTCAACATGCCGACCTCTTCCACCTTTAGTGAGTGAAAAAGACTAAAGTATGATCGCCGAATGCTTCTACATCCGATCATCAAGTGCGTATCTACTCGACCTGCAAATGCCATAACAAACTTAGACGTTCAACATCAACTGTGCAGTTCTGATCACGGAACAAATAACTCTGCCGGCTAGTGCAATGGAAGTTGTGTTTCGATTGCACTAGTCGACGAATAACAAAATTGCATTCGGCGGCATGACCCGCCGCCGAGGATCGATGCAGTGTCGACCGGCAAAGAATAACGGGAAGGTGCCACATGCCACAGAGTTCTTATGCAATTTCATCCCTCCATTATTCGATGAGCGGTAGAACACAATTCATATGTAAATCCTTTCTACCGATCCTTGATGATCATTCAGGTGGACTTCGTATGTAATTAATTCACCACTCATCGATGACCAGTAGGCTCTACTTCATACTGACTTCAAACTCACTGTTCACTGAGTGCACGTATTGCTATCTCGTTCTCGCTCATTCCAATTTCAAATACAATGCGCGATAGGAGATCCAAGTCTACGAGTGCGGATGAGATGGTCGGATGCATTTCAGTATGAGCAAGAAAGAAATGCGAATACCTCACAAGTATTCACAGATAGCAAGTACATGGTTGAACTTGTTCCCAACTGATAATCTTTTTTCAGCGACAAGTTTCGAAACTGTTCGCTGCCTCTTCGTCGCCTCTTCATCGATGTTTGGTTTATAGGGTAGGTATGCATTGTACGTGATTGTACTAAGATATTTTAGATTTAAATGATTCTACACAAAGAGGTATTCCTATTTTTGAAATGATTTTGTTTTAAGAGGGTCGTCCTATGTACCGGGTCAGAAAATAATTTTTTTGTTTAACTAAATTACTTTCAAATTATTCCTAGAATATGTATGTAAAAGGATTTTTCCGAATTCGAAGTCGTTATACTATAGTAATAGCCGAATAATGGAGCAAGTGTTCGGAGCTCGCCCGGCCCACCACCGATATTTAATTGCGTTTTTCTCAAAACTGAATTTTTTTAAATTGGCTGCCACGATTCAGAAAAAACTACTGAACCGATTGCGCTGAAATTTTAATAACATGTTCAGCAGATCCCTAGTCACAACTGGTACCAAAATTTTAGCGATATCTGTCATAGTTTTTTTTTTGCTGAAGCAAAATTCATCGAAAAAAAAATTTCAAAGTTAGACCAATTTATTTATTTTTAAAATGTTGACTTAATTCTGGTATCAGTTATAGCCACAGACCTATAAATGAAGTATCGATTTAATTTTTTGATTTCAGATGAGGGGGATAGCCGGAATCATGGCAGCCATTTAACAACTTTTTTTTACAGCTGTCACTTTCAAGAGCTCTGCACGAAAAAAAAAATATTCCTCCTTAAAAAAAATTGCTAACGTTTGTTTGAACAAACGTTATATTTGAATATAAATAAATACATGGTAAAAATTTCAAAATTAGTTCTTTCATAATCTCCAAACAAAAAATTCCCGAAAAAAGCGGAAAAAACTGGCCATCACCTAAGACGACCACATTAAGGTTAATCATTCATTCATTCATCAATCACGTAGCGTCTTGAAACACTGAACAGATGAAATTTAAGTATTATCTAAAACATCAATGTAATAAAAAAACTTTATTTTTCATTTAGTGAAATACACCTAAAAAATTTTAAGAATGAACATGAAATCATTTAAATCTCTTAAGAAAAACCGAAGGACTACTAAATGTTACCTTTTGTTGTGCCCAGCACCCTACCGGTACCCAACTTCCATGTTTGGATTTACTCTTGATCACCAATTACCGGCAGATCGGCGTGCAATTTGTTAACAGAATGAAAAAGCACAAACAACCGCACAGCTTGCAGGTTGTAAACAAACGTAAAAAACGTAAACAACTGCATTAGCTCGTTCTGTCGGCAACTTGCTGGAAATTACCGGTATCAACACATTGTGTATTATATTCATAGCATTTAATTAGTCATAAGTAAATTTCGGAGTTCCGTCTCAGGTCTTAGCGCCGGCATGCATTACGGAAGTGAAATTGCAACTCTAGCTAAACAGTCGACTGTTCGGCTAGAGTTCCCAATTCAGTTACGCAAAGTGCAACCCGGTTAAGGCTCCATGAGTCCGGTGTGAAAATTCTGTATTCTCTTTTGATTTTTCTTTCTTGAAAGGGGAAAAGTCAATTTCAATCGTTTTTCATTCGTGCATTTTCGTGGTTCGCCGTTTCAGTCATGAATCGAATAGCTCTTGTGTCCATCGCCTTTACATGCGGGAATATGATAACAACAGAATAAGCGTGAACAATACTACAGCATGAGTGGGGGAAGTATTATCGGTTTGACTTTATGGTTTGTTGTTTCGTCTTTGCCGTCGAGTAATTTCAGGTGTCGAGTGTCGTGTCTGTTTTGTAATCAGTCATCACTCATCATAAAGCTATAGCTATAGTCACTTAGCCAAAAGTGTATCGGTGTTCTGCGCATGACATCACTCAGAGTTCAGGATTCATATACAGTAGCACCTTGATATGCAAGGTAATGATCGGTGATTTTTAAATATTTTCCTTAGTTGATGGAATAATATTTGTACAAATGAAAGTTTGAGTTAAAAATAAAATAGTACTCCTATATTCTTATGTGACAATTTTCTTCATCTTATTATTTCTCTTGTCTTTATAAACATATTTCATTCTCTTTTTTAAGTATGTATTCGCAATTCGAATAAAATACCTAATTCTATAATAATTTCATTTTAGTTTTTTGGACAATCGATATCTTTCGCGTTTTCTAATATCGATTTCAAAAAGTTTCTGCTAATAGACAAGGAACTGTTAGCATTTTGAAATACAGTTGAAGATAATATTTCAAAATGCTGCTGTATATTTCTATGAAATCCTTTTATGGTTTTGAAAGATCTCCTCTGATAGATGGTTTACTCAAGTTCACCAGTAATTTGCGGTTGGTTGAATTGCAATCTGTGGAGAACTACAGGATGCGCCATCTTTTATGTCGGTATGTAAACATTGAATAACTTTGACATTTTTCAACAGGCTGACTTGATTGGCCAAACAGTCGCTCGAATGGTTGACATTGAACCTGATTTTTGGAAGCAAATTTTGATGACCGACGAGGCCCATTTCGCATTCTTTGGCGGCGTTAATAAGCAAAATTGCCGCATTTGGGGAACGGAGAATCCACACGAGATCAATGAAACGCCATTGCATGATCAAAAAGTGACTGTTTGGGCCGGCGTTTGCGCCAAAACCATCATTGGGCCATTTTTTTCCGACAAAACGAAACAGTCGATGGAAAACGCTATCGGTGGATGTTAGCTCATTTTATCTGCCCGCAAATGCATGAAAAAGGTCTGGATGGTTACTGGTTGCAACAAGACGGTGCGCCATGCCATGCAAATGAAACAATTCAGTTTCTGCAACGAAAATTCCCTGGACGTTTAATGTCGAAAAGTGGCGACATTGACTGGCCACCGAGATCACCAGATTTGACTCCTCCGGACTTCTTTTTATGGGGTTATTTGAAAAGCAAAGTGTACGCCAGCAAGCCTCAGACCATTGACGAGCTCAAAGCAAACATTCGTGCCGAAATCATTGCTATACCGCCCGAGATGCTCGAAAAACTAATGGAAAACGCAGCAAAAAGAGTACATTTTGTTGTGGCCAATAGAGGCAGCCACTTGATTGATGTTGTATTCAAAAACTAATCCAAATAAATTCTAAAAGACCAAATTGAATAAAAATACCTCACATAAAAATCAGTTGTTTTTATTCAAAGTTATTCAATGTTTACATACCGATATAAAAGATGGCGCACCATGTATTTTTTAATTTCGGCGAATAAGACCAACTAAATTTTCTAGTCCATCCATTAATAGGAAGAATTATTAACAGTTTTGAATCAATTGCATAAATTAGTGCAAACCCGAGAAAATTGGCTCTATATCAGGTGTATTATCTATAATTGCGTTCGATCTATTTATAGAACTACCATCATTGTGTCCAACTATGTAGCTTCGGAGCCTGAACTGGAACTCACGTTGGTCAGGATGATCATGTAGGCTACCTTTACTACGAATGGCAGAGAAAAAAAAACTTTCAGTTACCCAAAGACTCATTTCGAAAATTTCGAACAGAATCATTTGTGAAAAATGTCTTGCGAATCCTTGCGGCGGCTTGTTATAACTTCTTCAACATTTAACTTTCGACAATTCACAATATTTTATTTTTTGGGAAAGCGAAGAACCGAGTTAACTTGTTCCGATAGATGTTTTTTTTTATTGTCACTATTACACCCATAAATAACACCACGCACTGTCAACAAATTTTCATTTGCACCACTAATAACAATAATAACTCAAA
Organism: Beris morrisii; assembly: GCA_951812415.1. NCBI lineage: Eukaryota > Metazoa > Arthropoda > Insecta > Diptera > Stratiomyidae > Beris > Beris morrisii. The sequence goes on along the minus strand of OX638312.1, from coordinate 73,496,336 downwards.
AACGCTAAATATACAAAATCGCCTAGCTAGCACTCAAATTGTTACAAATCTGTTACAATACAGGTCATATATTCTTTCGCTGTTAGACTCCACAATATTGCTTTGAACATCATAAATCAAGCTTCTTGAATGATGTACTAAAAAAAATACAGCCTTCAAAATATGAAATTTTGGCTTACGACTCGCCTCAACTATAGAGGAAATAGTGTATTGCACGAAACGATTTTAATTTTCCTGCAATAGTTTCACATCAAATAATTTTTGCACTAAATTTTCTTGACAGTAATATTTTGATAAGGCCTTGCTTGTAATATTTTGTTATAAGTGCTGGAATCACCATCAGCAATCATTTGTGAGTATATCAAACTACGTTTTATTATAGAAGTCTTGAAACCTTCTAAAATTATATCAGATTCCATGCTTGTAGAGCTACCATCGTGTTCTGAAGGGCTCTGACAATAATTTTCAGCTTTCTTGCATACAAGGCAATACTTATTTTTCACTTACATGTAGAGTACTTTTTTTGAATATAAAATGACTATTGACGCTACTCTCGAAAGGGCTGAATAGTTTGTACCACAGGACCTTTTTGACCAACAGCCATCGGCGACCACAGTAATTACGGGGATTCCATGTTCATATACGCTTCCTATATCTTTTGCATGATCTGCTTCTAACTGCGCAGCATCTATCATAGACTTCTCAAATACAACATCCAACCAATTACAAACCTTTGTCTGAACCTTTCTGTACGTTTTTTTTGGTCATGAAAAGAATTTCTAATGGTGAAAATAGTTCGTCCAAATTATTGTAACTGATTCCTATGGAATAAACCGCTGCCACGGTAGTTGCATTGATATCCATATCAGTATCTACATTTGAAGGTATTGTTTGAAGATCGAAACAAGAGGAACACATTTTACATTTCAATTTAAACGTAGATATGAATCCATTTCGCATTTCAGATATTATTTTGATATATGACAAATCACATCCAAATCGAATAGAATCATTTTATCAAACAAATATTTAAAATTTACAAAAAAATTTTAATATGTGTTTTTTTTTAATATTTTTTAAACTAGTAAATGGTGGTCCTTTCATCAAGAATCACAAAAAAATTATTAAAAGCATCACCATCGCCGAATCTTTTAAAACTTTGTGTACTAGGAGAATTACTAAAAAAAACAAAATTAAAATTGTTTTTCCTATATCAACATTTCTTTTTTTAGAAAATAGAATGTTAAAGGTTTCGTAAAAACGGTGTCCGAGTTCTATTTGTAAATTCATATATCCGTTTATTTTCCCGTAGAATAATTAATTGGGTCTCGTTACAAAGAAAAAGATTGCTGCAATATAAATAACATATTATGGAAAAAAATATCATTGAAATTTGTTTGTCAATGATAACGATTTTGTGATTTTGATTACTAATTCTTCGAATAGACACAATTTGAAAAAAATCGGAACTGATAAGGTGTGAGGCCGGACCTCTTTTCATAAATTAAAACAACTTTCAGCAGGCATTATTTCTTCCAAAACAGTATGTATTTCAGTTTCACACCCCGGTCTATTCCTAATTGGAAACAACCAATATTAATCACACATTTATGCATATGTAGAAAATAAATACAAAAATTTTTTTTGCATTACTTGCTTTCTCACAATAAGCTTTTCGACTTTTTTTCTGATTCCTCTCGAAATAGCGGGTATGATTCTTTGTATTTGCATATTTTTTCGGTTCTATTAATTTTACTTACAACTTTCACTTTGAATTCTAAATAGAAACTGTCGCGATATCATACTCCAGTTCTATTATAATACAAACATAAGTCCCACGAAGCAAAATGGTGGGTTTACGTGTACGACGTTTGACATTGTCGACGAAAACAGTTCCACTTCCACCGAGCTTATTGTCTTATATTCTGTTGTTAAAAACTGTCGCAACATATTATAAAAAAATACGAATAAAAATTGTCCTTGAAAGTTTTTTCAAGGATAACGATTTTGTCATTTATCCTTGAATATCTCAAAATGCATATCTATAAATTTTTTTTAATTTTTTATATATTGTTTATTATACTGTTTTTCAAAACATATCAAAAAATTAACTTACGATCTCAATGGGATCGTGGTCAAAAAAATCGAAGAACATCAGCGGTTCTCAATTAAGGCTAGTGTAGTTCTCTAATAATTTAATTAGATTTTTTTGACCGCGATACCCTTGAGATCCCAAGTTAATTTTTTGGTACGTTTTGAAAAATGGTATAACCTACAAAATATAAAAAAATAAAAAAAATTAAAGATACTCATTTTGAGATATTCAAGGATAAAAAACAAAATCGTTATCCTTGAAAATAAAATTTCAAGGATAATTTTTATTTGTTTCTTTTATATTACGACAACCTTTCCCTTTAAAATAAGACCTATTTTATTATTCTAGGATAAAAATTACCAGAGATATGAATTTTCAAAGAGGACTCGGACACCATTATTGCGATAACTTTAACATACTATAACTAACAAATAAAATGAGATAGAAAAAAAAAATTTAATTTCAATTATTTTTTCACTAGTTCTTCAAGTACAAAAATTTTCAAAAGAATCGGAGATGGTAAGGTCACACCTTTGGCGATTCCTGGTGGAATGACCCATGTCTAAATCTCCAGTACTCAAAATTTTCTTATACAATATATCTATGTATATAATACCAACTCACGTGGTCATGTAGATATGGTGTCATTTGTCGACCACGTAAACCCGCCGTTCAGTCCCATCATCGCCTAAGCCTAGTCTGGTTCTTCTTCCTAGTTAGTTAGGGGAAGTACGAATATGCCGAAAGAAAAACAACGAAGAAAAATTTGGCGTGGACAATACGTCTGCATCGTTCGCTGTCTAGCAGCGAACTAACTTCGAATTTACAGAATAAATAGTGTTATAGGTTTTCAAATTATTTGAAACGCATTACTATTAAAAATCAATAATTTTTTCATCGATTTATCTTCTAGATATACCAATTAGTTATACTAGCTATGAAACTTTTCAATGAAATGCGGTTTTCTTATATAATTTCTGCCATGAAAATCGTGAAAAATTGCTTCAGTTTGACTTCATATATTATTAACAAAATTGAAAATTTTTTAAAATTTTATCTATTTAGGATATTCTTTAACATTTTTTCTAACATTATATTAATGAAAATGATATGTTAATTATTCAAGAAATAGGTAATAAATGCATTTGAAAAACTCGGATTTACGCACTTTAAAAAATGTTCAAGGGTTGTTGCTCTAATAGCAATTTTTCCAAATACAGTTTTGAATTTTTTTTTCTATTGGCGTCCTAGTTTACATACCAGCTAATAAAGTGGTATACATTTTTTTTGGTTTTTTTTTGCTATTGAAGTGAAAAATGCTTTTGAAAACAGCCATAAATCAACAAAATCGCATTTAACGTGCACATGGGGCCTTAAGGTTTGGGTTGAATTCCAAAACAAAGTTAACCGAGTGACACAGAATTGACTATTTTCCCAAAGTGGAACACTATACTCACCGGCACTTTTTTAATATATAAGTTTAGTTGTAACTAGCAGTAGGTTCTCAGTATTTTCAGTATTTTTAAACCGACCATTAAACACATTAAATCAACGTATTGAAAGAGTTCTTTTCTTTTTCGAGGTAACTAAAACCTTCTTTCCACTATTTCAGCAATTAATTCGAAGTGATCGCAAATGGTCTCTTAAACATAATATTAATTTGAAATTTCAGTGATTTAGTAAACTTTTGATTTTTTCAGTTTAAATACTACAATGAGCAAATTTAATGTTAAATGCTCAATAATTAGCTGTGTGTGCATCCACGGTTTTTTGTCTTTCCCAAACGCGATTCCCTGAAATGGAAATCGTGGATTGAAGCATGTCATGACTCCAAACCGGAAATTTTAAGGAAGAAAAAACCACATATTTGTAGTGCTCATTTTTCAGCATCTGATTTCGGAAAAAAAAAATTTAAACTGGATGCCATTCCTTGCTTGCTTCTGACGACAAAAACTGATACTTATGGGTCACCACATTCTCGTTCACCTTCGCCACATGTAAACGCTTCCTTGATTACAAAAACTTATAAAAGAAAACGATATATAAGTACGGATTTAACTTTTGAGGATTTAAACTTCCTACCGGTTTCTGCAAATAAAAATAGAATTGCAGAGCCATCTGATAATAAGGATTTTTGTGACAGTTGTCTTGTCAAAAAACTATTGGTTTATACCAGAACAGAGTTTCTCAGTTAAGCTATACATTGAGTAAAAAGGTATTTTAATCTCAAAATTAAGAAATGCATATAAAAAAAGATCAAAAATATATTCACGCAAGATTTCAAACCTGGAAAATAAAGAACAAAATTATAAAATAACGGCGAAACCCGGTTTGAAAATTGCGATGTTCATTGAGCAAGAATCGAAAGCAGGTTCTAATTTCAAGACGTTTGCTACTATGTTGCTTCAAACTGGTAGTACTTACTCTCCTGATGAGAAATGGGTTTCACAATCTCTATTTTTTCGAAATACAGCACTATATCTATTTATGCGAGATGTATTGGGATTTCGAATGCCCCATACAAGTTCTATCCATAAATGGTCAATTATAAAGAGTTTATCACGCAGTGTGCGGTGAATTGTCTTAAACCATTCAATTAAATAATTACACTTTCTTTTTGATTTTTCAATAAAAATATAATTCAGATTTCCAATACTAGTAATAATTTGATCGTACAAAGAAGAAAAAACGAGTTCTGTTCGCGACGAGATAACAAATTTAAGTGCGAGGTCTGTTCGCGACGAGATAACAAATTCAAGTGCGAGTTCTGTTCGCGACGAGGTAACAAATTCAAGTGAGTTATACAAAGTGAGTTATACAAAGCAAAAGTAGTGTACGGTTTGTGATACAAAGGTTTTCGATGCCGGTTGTCGTAGAATTTTGCAGGCTGAACATTCTCCCCGGGTTGACATCTCTGTGTCAGTAGATTTCAAAATTCCAGCTATGATGATGGTGTTTCGTCCATGTGGTAACATTATAGAATGGTAGAGCTCCAGAGTCTTCAACGGGGTATACTATGACGTACCTGATTGTGTAGTTCTTCTATATGGCTTTCTTGGACGTTCAGTATCCGCTATTATTAAATTTAGCAAGTAAGGAAATAAAGGATGAATTGGTTGGGAGAGGCATGGGAAAGTGGAAGCTATAACAGGTTTCCGCTTCGGGATCTTATCGGTAATGCGCATACCTTGGCTATCAATCGTTTGAACACGCCTTCCTTCGTTTTTAGTGTAACGACGCGTACAATGCCGTCATTTCCGGGATGCACCTCCATGATTCGTGCCATTGGCCAATGTGAAGCTGACATTCGATCGTCCTTCATGATTACAAGATCTCCAATAGCTAAATTGGGTTCGATTCTATTCCATTTCGGACGCTGTTGTAGACGTCCCAGGTATTCATTGCTCCATCTTTTCCAAAACGATTGATACATATGTTGTACGAGATGCCATCTTGTTAGACAATGAAGATTTATGTTCAGTAACGAGGGCTCAGGAAGTGAAATCAAAGTGTCTCCTATGATGAAATGACCAGGGGTGAGCGAAGTAAAATCGTCCGGATCGTGAGTAATTTCGCAAAGTGGTCTCGAATTTAAGCATGCTTCAATTTGTGTCAAAAGTGTGTCTTCAAATGTCAGTAGTAATTGGCCAACAATCCTTTTTAGATGGAATTTCGTTGACTTCACCCCAGCCTCCCATAGTCCTCCAAAATTTGGAGAGGCTGGAGGAATGAAATGCCATTTGATCCCTTCATTCTCCAATTTCGCTGCGATAACATTGGCATTAGATTCAACCAGTTTTTTAAATTGTTGACAGAGTATTGCATTCGCGCCTACAAAGTTTGATCCGCAATCGCTATACAAGTCCGAACATAGACCTCTTCGGGAGACGAACCTTTTCAAAGCGGCCAAGAATCCATCTGCGCTCATATCACTGACTAATTCTATGTGTATAGCTTTAGTTACAAAACAAATGAATATGGCCACGTATCCTTTGTAACTTTCAGCTCCTCGCCCTTTGTATCTTAGAATGTTGAAAGGCCCGCAGTAGTCAACTCCAGTATGGTTAAAGGGCCTTGATATGTTGACTCTTGGTGCAGGAAGATTACCCATCAATTGCTGCCGAAGATTAGTTTTATATCGATAACAAGTGACACATGCATGAATAACATGACGTATAGTGTTTCTGCAGTTCAGAATCCAATATTTCTTCTTTAAAAATGCCATCATTAACTGTGGGCCACCGTGTAAAGTTCTGTAGTGAGCATTTCTGATGATTAATTCCGTCAAATGTGATTTAGATGGCAATATAATAGGATGTTTCTCTCCATACGGCAAGTCAGCATTTTCTAATCTGCCACCAACACGTAGAAGTTCATCAGTATGCATAAAGGCATTCAATTTCAAAAGCGGGTTAGACTTCGGTATCAACTTGCCAGATTGAAGTAATTGCATATCCTTTGTAAAGAAGCAACTCTGCGTTTTCTTGATACATAATAGTAACGCTTCTTCAATTTCTTCTGATTTCAAATATTCTCCTTTCTCCTTTGACTTTTTAGCATTTTTTATAAAACGCCGACAATAAGAGATAACTCGAGACAATCTTGCCAGAGATGAATACTTAGTGATTATATCCCATTCTAATTGGACTTCACTGAGTAAAGATTTGATATTTCGTGATTCATGTTCAGTGGATGTGTTTTGTAAACCGGTAGGCCAGTGATGATCAGGCAATTGAAGCCAGTGAGGGCCTTCCCACCATAGAGAACATTTTTCTAATTCTGTTGGACATAGACCGCGAGTAGCAATATCGGCTGGGTTCTCTTTCGAAGGTACATGTTTCCAAACATTACTTCCTAGGAGTTCGTAAATTTGTGACACTCTGTTCGTCACAAATGTTTTCCATTTTAAGGGGTGGTTTCTTAACCATGCGATAACGATTTCTGAGTCGGTCCAAGCATGTAGTTGGAAGTTTTCGATTTTGATAGAGTCTAAGATATACTTCACAAGTTTTGCAAGCAAATGGGCGCCACATAGTTCAAGTCGTGGCAAGGAGACGGTTTTAACTGGTGCAACCTTGGACTTTGCCGAAATCAATGATGTTTTACGCTTTCCATTTTCCGTGACACATAAGTAAACTACTGCTGCGTATGCTTTAAGCGAAGCATCGCTAAAACCATGGATTTCTAGGTGTTGTTTTGCATATAATATTCCTAACCATCTAGGAATTTTAATTAGGTTAAGTCCTTTTAGCGCTCGATGAAACTCTTGCCATTTTTGTCTAACTACGTCGGTGACTGGATCATCCCATTCTGTACCGACTAGCCATAAATATTGAAGCAATAGTTTGCCGATGATAATCGTAGGAGATAACCAGCCAAGTGGGTCATATAGCTTAGGAATTTCTGTTAGGATGCGTCGTTTCGTCAGTGCTCCTTTAAGTTCTTCCAGTTGGAAAATAAATGAAAAGTAATCGAATGCTGGATTCCACCGTATTCCGAGAGCCTTTATGTTGCGGTCCATATCAAGTTCGAATGGTAGTTTGATCTCTCTGAATTCAAGCGGAAGCGTTTCAAGGACTTCTTTGGAGTTTGAAGCCCATTTCCGTATCTTGAACCCCGCAGATTCCATGCATGCTATAATTTGTTGCTGCTTTTCAAGAGCCTTTGGAATGTTGAATTCGCCTGTGATAAGATCGTCAACGTACATGTCATTGGCAATGGCGTCGGCTGCAATTGGAGATATCTTAATAGAATCTTCAGCAAGTTGTTTCAATGTTCGAATGGCTAGAAAGGGTGCACACTTAGTTCCAAAAGTGACGGTTACAAGTGAATAGTCTCGGATAGGTAAAGTCGATGATTCACGCCAGACAATTCTTTGATAGTTCGTATCCGATGGAGCTACTCTATTTTCTCCAACGCAGAAGAAGTACAGCTAGGTCGTCTTGAATGGTAGGTCCTTTAAGGAGAATTTCATTCAAAGAGATTCCACTCCTTGACGTTTGTGAAGCATCGAAGACAACTCGCAACTTCGTCGTGCTGCTACTTTCCTTTACAACAGCGTGGCGAGGAAGATACGAACATGAGTAGTTTGTTTGACCATTCGGTCCCAGTACAATATGATCTTCTTCTGTGGTAGTTACTTCTTGCATATGACCTAATGATATATACTCATTCATGCAAGAGATGTATGACTTTTGTAAATCAGGATTACTTATAAAGCGATTTTCCAAGTGAACCAATCGATTTATTGCGATATCGCGAGATTTTCCTAACTTCAAATATGGTTGTGCATCGACAAAGGGTAACTTTACTTCGTATCGTCCATCTGGATTTCGTTTGACGTTTTGATTGTAGAACTCTTCGCATCTATGTTCTTCATTGGTATAGTACTTGCCTGATGGCACCTCTTCTAGTTCCCAAAATAGTTTAAGTTGACTATTAAGCTCACACTTGGTGTGAAAGGTTTTTATTTGTATAGGATTCGACTGAGATATAGATATCTCACCAGTGAGTATCCAACCTAATGCAGTTTGTTGTGCCGTTGGTGCTCCAAAGTGGCCTTTTATAAGTCCAGGTTCTATGATTTTGGCATAGATCTCCGCTCCTAGGAGCAGATCTATTTTTCCGGTTCGATTGTAATTAGGATCAGCTAAATTCAAGGTGTCAATATGATCCCACTGATTACCGCATATCGTTCTATTAGGTAAGACATGTGTTAAAGTTTTTAATACAAAACTGCTAACGTTGAATGCAATAGCATTATTGTTGTTGTGCGGCTTTAAATGATATGCACTCGGTGCGATACCTTTCCAGCGCTTGCATTACCAAGGCCCGAGACGTTAGCGACGATTGTTTCTTTCGGTAGTCGCAAATGTCTGACGGCAGTTTCTGTTATGAAAGAGGCTTGAGATCCAGGATCTATTAATGCCCTCAGAATTCGCTCATTTCCAGAAGGTGTGACTACCTTGACTAATGCAGTCGCTAATAAGACATCTTTGTCTTCCATGGTGTTATTTACTACGTACGAATTAAAATTTGATGTCGAAGGTGTATTTGGTGGCACGAAGGGTTCTGCTAGAGCAGACATTTTTGGACTTGCCGAGTTATGATTTTCTAATGGTGTCTTTGCTGTCATTTCTTCTTTACCACCTCTATGAAGAAGTGTGTGGTGTCGCTTTTGACATTGCTGGCACGAATGTTTGCTGGGACCATGGCCATGACCATGGCCTAGGCAATTAATACACAAGCCTTTTGATTTTACGATTTCGAATCTCTTAGCCTGATTCAATGCAGCAAATTGTGAACATTGACGAACGGTGTGAGATTGTCGGCACATGAGGCATTCTGTTCTTGTCGATGCATGAAAGGTTTGCGTTGTAGAGAGGCTCTTAGTAATCTTCGAGCTTCTATAGCTCTGAGTATTATTACATGGTTTAGCGGATTTATCTATGATCGATTCCAAGGCTCGAAAGCGACCTTCTAAGAAATCATGTAATTCTTTCCAACTTTGACAGTCAGTTCGAGTACTGAGTCCCTGTTCCCAAAGTAAACGAGTTTCAGTTGGCAGCTTTTGTACTGTGATATAAATGATGAATACGTCCCAAGAATCAACATTAACCTTTAAATTTTTCAGCGATTGGAGACATTCTTCAGTAGTATCCATAATACGTTTTATTCCTTGGCTAGTATCGCTGTTCAAACTATTAAGAGATAAAAGAAGTTTCAACTGGGTATTTACCAGAACACGCTCGTTGTCAAACCGTCCGATTAGAAGTTGCCATGCAGCATCATAATTGGACTCTGTGACTTGAAAATGTCTCAATAGTTGTTCAGCTTCTCCCGCGAGATGCAATTTCAAGTATTGCAATTTTTGAACATTAGAGAGCTTGCAATTTTCATGCACTAGATGCTTGAATAGGTCGTAGAAAGAAGGCCAATTTTCATACTCTCCGGAAAATTTCGGTAATTCTAATCGTGACAATCTTAAACCGTCTTCGTTGGATGTTGAATATCCGATTTCAACATGATCTTGATTTTTATTTGTCTTCGAATTGAAAGGTGGAAAGTCAGACCTGAACGATTCTTCAATAGAAGCAGAGCCGTCAATGAACAGCTGTTCTACTTGCGAATAAACATCTTCATTAAAATATTCTCCGATTGACTTAGACGCTTCTGTACCTTCACTTGGTTTAAGAGACCAAACTTGCATGTGACGGTTTTGGAAATCTGTCCAGTAATCATTCAGCAACTTTAATCTAGCGCCATAGTACGAGCTAGTTCTACGGTCCTTTCCATCTTTCTTATAATTTCTCAGAAACCTTTCCATTAGTTCCTTCTTTAATAATTGAGTTTTTATTAACTCCTCCATTATAATAATTAAACAAAGAAAAATATTCTAACAAAAGATGAACTTTACCGTAATTTTTGAAGGTCTGGTTGCTCGATTGGATAAATACGCGGTTAATCGCAACTGTTTCAAATTAAACGGACGGAGATTATGTCCCGTAATCACTAATTTTTTTTTAAAAAATCCCAAAATCACTGTTAATGCAAAGTTCACGGTTATGCTTGATTGTTTCACGAAATGTTATTGTTCACAAATGCACAAAATTTTAATGTAAGTTTTGTTCACCAATTATTCACGAATGCACATGTGTAATACGGTCTTTGTTCACATGAAATCTTCACGATTGCACATATGTTACAACTTTTCTTTGTCCACGAATAACATATCCGGCTCGACGGACCATGAATTGTCTTAAACCATTCAATTAAATAATTACACTTTCTTTTTGATTTTTCAATAAAAATATAATTCAAATTTCCAATACTAGTAATAATTTGATCGTACAAAGAAGAAAAAACGAGTTCTGTTCGCGACGAGATAACAAATTTAAGTGCGAGGTCTGTTCGCGACGAGATAACAAATTCAAGTGCGAGTTCTGTTCGCGACGAGGTAACAAATTCAAGTGAGTTATGCAAAGTGAGTTATACAAAGCAAAAGTAGCGTACGGTTTGTGATACAAAGGTTTTCGATGCCGGTTGTCGCAGAATTTTGCAGCCTGAACATGTGGTACTTCTGTTCCTTCCGAAACTCTGAAATATTATATTTACCAAAGTACAATAAATATTTATTCTAATTTAGGCTTAAATGTAAAGTTAATAACTTGCGATCGGGGTTCTACAAATAGATCTCTTTACAAAAAGTTAGATATTACAATCGACAAAAATTATTTTGAATATAATGAGAAGAAAATACATTGTTCATTTGATGTACCGCATCTTTTTAAATCAATAAGAAATAATATGTTACACAAGGACTTACAAACAGAAGATGGTATTGTTAGTATGGATGTTGTAAGAGAAGTGTATAGTATGGAAAAAGATAATGTGACAAAATTGTGTCCCAAATTAACATATATGCACAATAACCCCACAAACTTCAAAAAATGAGCGTCCGATTGGCAGTACAGGTTTCAAGTCACTCTGTATCTGCTGCTGTCCAAACTCTAGCAGCTCTTAACAAGTTTTCAGAAAAGGTGTCTCATAAAGCAATCCCAACGGCAGTCTTTATTGAGAAAATGAATAAACTTTTCGATATATTAAATGGCCGACCCACTCTTATTCGAAATTCGGAAGCATTTGAATTTTTATATAATATGAAATCATATATTTCTCAAATAAAAATAATTAATTCTACTTCTACTACCTACTGTTTTAAAGGTCTTATTTTAACAATTGATTCCATATTATCTGTATCTGTTGACTTATTTGAAAGATATGATGATCTATTTTATTTCTATTCTTCTTGAAAACTTTTTCTCCCATATACGTGCACGTAATGCAAATAAAAGAAACCCAAGTGTTTATGAGTTCAGCGCGATAATTGCAAAAATCCTGTCTATAAGACTTATATTTTCTTCGAAATACGCGAATTGCGAAAAAGATGACGACGAGATTTTAGACATCGACTGGTCATCAATTCTTCAGGATCCTCATTCTGGCAATCAAAGTTCTCAAGATAATATAATCAATGGCTATGACGATACTGAAATCGAAGAAGAAACCCTAAACGAAGTTGACGATGTGGATCACCAAGTACTTTTGGAAGAGGAAATAGAAATGCCAATTGACCATATATCTTTCAGATACTTTGCGGGATACTGTTGTTATAAATTGATGAAACAAATTGGAAATCCTTGCGAAAATTGTTTTCGGACTATGGTAAAACCGCATAATCTAAACTATTTCTTAAATTTAAAAATTTCAATGAAAGACAGATTTTGGAAAGCTTGTTCCTCCTGTTTTTAAACGTCTTTTTAGTACCCAAACTAAAGTAGATAAGATTAAATCAGCAATTGTGGATACGTGTATCGAAGTCACAAATCAAAAATTTCCCATTTGGTTCAATGAAAATGACTGCTATGAGCATCGCATTCAGTACTTGAACTTCATGATACTAGTCCTTATTAGAAAGCATTGCAAATGGGAAGGTGATCAACTAAATTTGAGGAAAACAGATACTAACCATTCGTACGACACTCGATCTGAAATAAAATGACGTTGTTTAGGGGTATGTATACATGCGCATGGACATGTACATGTAACAGGCGCGTAGCCGGAATTTTCGTAGAGTAGGGCTCGTTTCACACTGCACGGTTTTCACCGTACGGCGAGAAACCGTACGGCAAAACTCAAAATGGGCAGTCGTTCACACTGTACGATTTATGCACGGTTTTGTTCCCATCACAAGCTTCTTACGTTCAGTACAGTGCTGTCATTTTGTAATTTTCGACAGTAGTGCATTTAAGTGTAGTACATGAAGTACAATAGGAGTACAAATACTACTATACTAGTATAAACGACAGCACTGGTTCAGTATCTAGTTCAAATTCGGGACCGTCACGGCGCAACGTAACACCGTCCAATGTAAAAGCATACATTTGGTCACGTGGGCAACTAGGTACTCGTTCGCCGTCCGGTCGCCGTGGGTTGCAGTGGCGCGGACGGCTGCTACACGGCGGCCAAACGGCGACCGTGCCGTGGCCGTGCAATGTGAAAGGAACCATACTCTTCTTCGCGCCACTAAAAAATTTCCACCTTACGGCGAGAAACCGTACGGTGCAAACCGTGCAGTGTGAAACGAGCCTTACGCAACAATACGATCATGAAATCAATTTAAGATCCATAAAAACATAGTTTCATTCATTCATAAAATTTTGCGTAACAAATTCGTGGAAGTATTCGAATAATCCGTTAAAATTTGACGATCGTTTTGTATTGTAAAGTACGTGCCTGTACCTAATATACAATATGGTTAGTACATAATTCGAATATCGAGCTTACAATTTGGAGTTTGCAGGGTTCGTGCATTAGATAAAATTCTATTGCAAATGCTTACTTCGTCATCTTCAATGTAGAGGGACGACAAATTTAAACAAGGCACACGTTTCGATTCGTCATCTGGTATTGTATGTGGTTAGGTCACAGAATCGTTATTTCTGAAGAACGTCTCGACGACAAAGGCACGGTGTTCTCAGGTCCAACGCTCTATTGGAACTAAATTTCCATATCAGGAGAAGGGAACGAGACCGACCCCCACCACCTGAAATCCCCCCACCGGACCCTGTACAATAATATAAATTAGGAGTAACAAACATATCCATATGCACATTCTTTTAAAATTTAATTATTGTCTGAATATTTTTAGTTTTCTATTTGTATTAAAATAAGTTTGTTGTTGGGAGATAGTTTTATGGGTGCTTTCAGATTTCCGAAATAGGAATTTTTATTATAATTCTTGAAATGCAAAAGCCACTCTGAAGATGATGTTAATGAACCATCGTGAATAATTGTTTCTTTTTCACTAATTTCACAGTTCTTGCATATACCGCATTTCAGGCTTTATTTATAACAAATCCACAATAATATGCTAATGCATTATCGGAGAGAGTATTCGATTCTTTTTGCAGTATATTGTAAATAATAGTATCATTTGCAGTTACTAAATATTGCACAGAATTTATATCATTTGAATTATTAGTATTATCGGAAATATTATGCCCTAGACACACGGCAAAAATTAATATATATTACATCAAAAGCTTCAATTGGAAATTGAAGGGTGACACACGTGCGTTTACTTTAATATATATTAAACCAAGAAAAAAGCTCTTGATCATTTAAACAGATTGACAATTCAATTGCCGCGTAAACATACGAGTTCCGTTTCGCTTGCCTTAAGTCCCTCCAAGCTTCTGCTCGTCAGACCTGGACCACAGAACTCTTTTTTTACGCGTTTTATCTATTTGCACAAATTTTTATTTTATTAATTAATACATTATTAAATTTCATTCAACAACTGTCAAATACACATGTTACATTGGAAAAAAAACAGAAGCTTTTCGGTTCATCGCATTGCGTCTAGCTTGGAATAATATCGTTCCGTAATTTAATACAGATTTTGGAACTGTATTTAATTAATTAGATAATAGTCAAATAATTACTAATTAAGACGAGTTAATATCCGAATGGCAGATAATTAGCTATTAACGCTGCCGTGGGTCGAAGGTATTACTTTCGTTATGAAATGTTGAAGAATCATCGAAAATGGCGTCCCAATCCACAGCATTTGATCAGTATCTTCATTCCAATTTGCGAAAATATAAGAATTGATAAATTTCACTGACACTACTCGTCCTAAGAGGTCGTTAAGTTCTGATAAGGTGGGAGCAGCTTTTTTGTATCTGATTTTACTGAATAGATTTTCTACGGGATCTGTGCTTACCTTACTCGTGCAAAAATATTCCCAATTATTGAAGTGAGTAAATAAATCTTCCGCCTACTGCAAAATGTCCTGAATATTATGCATAAAAGTTTTAATGCAATTAATTTGGGTACCTTTATTTGGAACAATGAAACATTCTACATTTTGATAAATATGATAGTGCTTCGCGGTAGATTATTGGCGGTCAGTGCACAGTTGTAGGGGTTCTTTGCATAGTGCATTTTACTATTGCAGCTGTCGAATAATCTATTTAGAAATTCTATCAGTTGGACGGTTGGATTTATATTTTCCATAACTTCATTACTAAACATTCCTAACTGATTTCTCATACCCGCAACTGTACTGCCACTAAATATTTCTACTGCGTACTTGACCTTCATTTTATCGAACGAATTGGGGCATAGATGTTTGCTCGTGAGTTTTGGACATACTCTTGTTGATGATTTTTGGTCAAAATTTTAAAGTTCCTGTAAAACCGTCTATTTGTCTATTCCCTTATTCTCAATTTGTAAATCATAATTCATGAGGTTGTATCTGAAGGTTTTTGAGATGTGCGGAATATCATGTAAACAGAATATTTTTTTTTATTTTTAAAAAAGTATAGCTTGTCTGAGAAAACATTTAAATTTTTATAAACCTTTTGATTTGTAGTTGCTTGATCACAAGAGAAAGCTGTAACAATTAATCCCAAGTCTTCACATTATATTTTCATCAAGAAAAGTATGTAAAATATCTACTGGAGTACCCTTTTCTTATTTCTGACCCGAGTAAAAAATATTTTGGAGTTTCCCTGTTTTCGTTCTACTCATTTCGTGGCATATCCTGGCCTATTTAAAAAATGTAGACGTACCTCTATGTCCCTTAAACGAATTGAATACACGTGTTAACACTCTACCATTACGAAATTAGCCTTATGGTAGATACTATTTTTTGAGGATAGGCCAGTTTTTAAAATATCGTCTAGTTTCCATATTTTGGGGTTTCCGAAAATCCTTTTGTCATTTAATGAATACATATATCCCTTCATTCATTTACAGTTTTGTCTGAGGTTTTATTTTATGGTAGCATCATTTTCAGATCTCTGAACACAATATGTACCTGCTGCCCATACATTTTTTAATCAGTGTTTAAGTTGTTTACTTTTACTAAACATTATATACAACAAACAGTACAAAAAATCTGCCAACACGGCTCTATATATTCTTCAATGTTTAGCTTTCTATCCTTTGCTGTTTTCGAGAAATAAAAATCATAATTTTTTCGTTTCCAGCCACAGTGGCACCCTTAACATTTTTCTCTGCTAGAAGTCTACTGGTACTAACTCCTGTAAAAATTTTAAGATCATATCTGGTACGGTTCTTGAGATATTAAAATTTAATTTTTTTGAAAAATGGCTATCCCCCACTTCTGTGCTCCTAAGGCGCGTAGCGTGAAACTTCGTAGGGCTAGCGCAATAAGACGATCATCAAATTCTATAATCATAAACATGTAATTTTCATTCAGAAATAAGATTTCGATTGCTAAATTCCAGGAAGTAACAAAAAATTCCGCGAAATTTAGCGATCGTATCGTTGCGTTAGCCCTATGAAGATTCACGCTACGCGCTTAGTGGACCCCTTCCCTCCTCGTTAACCCTTCAGGAGATATTGATTTTATAATGTTTTAATCTCTGCTTTCGACCGATTCGGATGGATTTTTTTGAATTTTTTTTTATCTAAATTACTTTACAAGTAGACCTACATATACTCACCAAGAAACAACTTTGTAGCACAAGCCGGTCTATAGATAGCAAATATACACCCCACCTCCGTATCATACTAATCCTATTTAAAATAATATCTTTACAACATGCCACTACTACAACTCTATCTAAATATCAAGTTTCATTACGGGTTCTTGAGATATAAAAATCTGAACTTTTTCTTGTTCACCCTCCCTCACACTCAACCCCTATACCCCCCAAATGTTGTTCTGTGCTAGGGGTCTATTAGGCCTACTTCACGTGAAAATTCTAAGGATCTCTCTTAAATTGTTCTTGAGATATGAGAAGCGAATTTTTAGAAAAATTCTTATTTCCCACTTCCATGCTCCACCACCTCCTTAAAAAATCTGCCAACAGTCTGCGCCTAACTTTATTATTTTATGGGTAGAAGTCCGAAACGTGTTTAATGATGAGATGCGACTGACAACCTAAAAAATAACGTTCCAAATAGCCTCCAGGTTATTTCTCCAATCACACCTGCCCATAAATTGACGCTGAATCTGTTCTGAAATGATACCGCTCTTCTTGTGTGTGGATTACTCTCAGCCCACGTATGTAGGTTGTGGAAGTTTGTGATACCGTCTCTAGTAAATTGGGATTCATCCGTCCACAGAATATTGTTGAAAAAATTGTCGTCATCTATTTGTCGTTCACGGAGCCAATTGCAAAACTTCATCCGTTTGGGGAAATCAATGGGTAGCAGCTCCTGTACTGGTGTGATGGTAGGCATGGAAGCGTTCTACTTTTAAAATACTCCAAACCTTCCAAGTAGATATGTTAAACTGCAATGCCAAGCGTCGGATACTGATCGATGGATCATTTTGCACTGCTTGCAGTATTCTTTCATCAATCTGAACAGCGATTATAGGCGCAGGATTTGCATTTACTCTCCTTGTTCTAACGCTGCTCCTGCTAGGTGTCCGTCGATGAGGATATCTCTGGTGGTAAAGCATTCGCGCGGCTCGTGCATTTTGGTCACACTCTCCATAAATTAACATCATGTCAGCATATTCTTCATTGGAGTACTCAGGCATTTTGAAATAATTTTTTAAATTCTACTGACACCTTCTTCTCTTAGCAACGTAACTAAAACGGAGAAAAATATGAAGGTAGTTTTGCTTTTATAGGCTTTTTATTTTGTAAGACACCCTATTAAAAAAGGCATAGTACCGCATCCAGTAGTACCTACCACGTCCAGGTAAAATCATCAATTATGTTGAAACTCACTTACATTTCATTGTTTTCCTTCATACTTTAAATAGTAATAAATGTGCAATAAAAATACTTCAGTACTACCGATAAATTAAACAGATTCTTGGACGAGGTCCACTTTATGGCACTGACTTTCAAATATTTAATTTTTATGCGATATGTATTTTTACCTGTTACTTCCAAAATGTTAACCGTAACTCATACATATGTATGCAGCTTTTGTAGGTAATAATACGGCTCATAAAAAAATAAAATTAAAATGACATTTTTATAATGGGGTTTTCTGAGAAAAACTACATTGATCACTGAATTTTTAGGGTTGACGTAGCAAAAATCTGTGTTTTCGAGTAAATATCTCAAGATTGGGTACAGTTACAATTTAGACTGTTACATCAAATGAAAGGTAATTCGATTGCCTAAAAAACGAGTTATAACACTTTGCCTTGTGATTATTCGTTTTCAAGATTTAACGTTTTAAGTGAGTGAGGGTACCGGTCAAAAACACTTTTCTTAACCACCCTGTATCTCCACTAATATTGAAAATGGACCCACCCTGCAGAACAATTTCTTTCTCCAAATATATTAAGGAATAACCCCTTTTAGTTCAAACAAGTAGTGTAGATCAACATGCACATGCACTTACTTTTGGAATATTTAATTTTTATGCGAAATGTATTTTTACCTATTACTTCCAAAATGTTAATCGTAACTCATACATATGTATGCAGCTTTTGTAGGTGATAATACGGCTCATAAAAAAATAAAATTAAAATGACATGTTTATAATGGGGTTTTCTGAGAAAAACTACATTGATCACTGAATTTTAAGGGTTCACGTAGCAAAAATTGGTGTTTTCGAGTAAATATCTCAAGATTGGGTGCAGTTACAATTTAGACTGTTACATCAAATGAAAGATAACTCGATTGCCTAAAAAACAAGTTATAACACTTTGCCTTGTGATTATTCGTTTTCAAGATATAACGTTTTAAGTAAGTAAGGGTAGCGGTCAAAAACACTTTTCTTAACCACCCTGTATCTCCACTGTTATTCAAAATTGACCCACCCTGTGGAACAATTTTTTTCTTCAAATATATCAAGGAATAACCCCTTACAAGGTCGTGCACGGAGTACCAAACACCCTGTATAATCCTAAATTGTTAGCTTTCTATTCATTATGGTTTTCGAGCAATAAAAATCAGAATGTTTTCCTTTCTACCCCTTTCACCATCACCCCCAACACCCACACCACCAAAATTTTTTTCCCTACTAGAAGTTTACCGACCCAACTCCTGTAAAATTTTCAAGACGGGTTCTGAGATATAAAAATTGCATTTTTTGAAAAATTGCTGTCCCCCCACTTTCGTGATCCACCTCCGCCCTCAAAAAATTTAGTTTCGGTAGACTCCTCTTGTGATCCCATATACAGAAACTAAATTTTATCATCTTGGTGTAATTGGTTCGGAAGATATTGTAATCCAAAGTTCTTCACCCCCAACCTCCACACCCCACCACCCCTCTGCAAAATTGTAGCCCTTGTCTAATCTTGAAGTATCCCTAAGGACAACAACAAAGTTTCAATATTCTGACATCAATTGTTCAGGAGATATCGATTGTAGAATGTTTCAATCCCGTCTTTCATGCGTTAAAGACTCATTGTTTTCCCCCCACTTCCACACCCCTTAACCAATATCGACCAATTTGCAATTGAGTCCATTATCATAGTACTACATAAGTTCCAAGTTTCAGCCTCCTAGCATAAGTGGTTCCTGAGATCTAGAAACCAAAATTGTTCGTCTAAAAAGCTCCCCTCTCCTCTCACCTTGTACCCCCACCCCTCGAAAATATACCAGTCGTAGGGGTTCACCCAATCTACCCAAAAAATTTCAATTTAATAACTCAACGCGTTTGGGAGCTACGCGCTTTCAAACGATTTTGCTTACGGCGTACGGCGTCTACGGCGTACAGACGGACATTTTTATTTTCTTTTTTGGGGTTTACTAGTCCTAAAACGTGGAAATACAAAGTTCAGGGTAGCAAATTTTTTTGAAATTTCAGGTCGATCACAATACTTTATTATTAAAAAATAATAAAGTAAAATGGTATTTTCAGCAAACTTCATTTGTCGACTTGAATACACAAAAGGAATTTCATTTTTCTAGCATAATTGGTTCGCAAGATATCGTAATCCAAATTTTTCAAACCACCCCTTCCCCTCCCCCCTTCACATATGCCACTAATATATAATAATAATCTCCTACTATACCTACAAGCAATCATTAAGTTTCAGTTTCGTGACATTAACCGTTTAGAGATATGGATTTTAGATTGTCTCGATCTCAGCTTTCGATCGTTACCTACATTTTTTTTGCTAATGGGTCTACTATTAAAGCTTTAAAGAAATTTTTAGTTTCAGCCTCCTAACATGAGCGGTCGCTGAGATCTAGAAACCAAAATTGTTCGTCTAAAATGCTTCCCCACCACTCAAAAGGGGTCCACTCAGTAGGTACGTTTTTTCAACTGGATCAAGAGCAGAATTGAAAAAAACGACGTGGATCAACCCAAAAGTAAATTTAAAGGGTTAACAATTCTGCTGGCAAATGTCTTGGAGAAACTGTCAGCTGCCCAGTCGTATACTATACGACGAAGCGAGACTGGACAAGGTCATATAACTAATGTAGAATTTTCGGGAATGATTTCCACGGTAGCTGTATATATTTAGACGTATAGTTTGTAACAGCACTAAACGCGAAATATCTACGATGCTTCAACGTATAATTTTTCAGGCGTTTATACGTAAAATTATCATTCCTTTTACATACAAAAAGATATAAATCTCCCAGTTGTGCATTAGCTTCTTATTTAGGTAGAGCATTATGGACTGATATATTTTCATATCTGCCTCTTATATACAGAAAGGAAGAATACGATTTGACTTCTTAAGCCCTATTGCGTATAACATAGACCTATTGCCAAATTTCGGCTCCTTGCATTCCAAATTTACGAGAAAGAACTGAAAATAAATTATAACTTTAAATAATTGTAAGCCTGAAAGTAAATTGAAACCAAAAAATAAGACGCATCAATATAGTTCGATAAGCTTTGATAAAATTTAATTATTTTGTAAAATTCTTCTTCCCGAGACAAAAAATAACTGCTCACTCTAGTAACTTTATCATTGGTGATGAAAATCGACGAGCAGTCAAACGTCACTGATAAAAATTAAGAAGCTATGCGTCGTAACTTTAATTTTATTTTCTATAAAAGTTACACACGCATGCGTTGCCATTTCGACGTATATTCTACGAAAGTTCTGTTGCTTCTGGCAGATGGGTATAGCTACGCGTGTAGTTTCTCTTTTTTGCATATAGCGATGAAATTCTGTAAACTAATGCATTGAAATACAAAGGCTTTTTCAATAACGTTGTACATGCTGTCTCTATCTTGCACATTGACATAAATTTCCGTACAAAATGTATTGAGTTCCCACGACTTTACGACAGGCATGTTCTGCCTGCTGGGTGCAGATACCTGCGACAAATTGAATTTACTGCTGTCATTATCAGTTGAGTCGCAGGGCAATATCTATGAAAATGCTAAAATAGTGCGAAAAACTGATCCAACTTTGATCCTATTATGATTCTGAAGGAAGTCTTCCAAAGGCAAAGGATGTCGGGTTAAGGGTCAATGAAAATAAGACCATGTTCATGACCTAAACAAGAAGAAATGCGCCAACTAGACAGAATATGACCATGGGGGACTACAACCTGGAGAATGTGGATCATTTCTCATAAAAAAAGGGCACAGGCAGTGCAAACTTCGCATATACAAGACCATAATAAGACCTGTGCTACTATATACAAGCGAAACGTGGACTCTCACCCAAGCGTTGAACGACGAATTCTTCGAAGAATTTTGGGAACAGTAAGAGAAGGCACTGAATGACGTATCCGGTACAACAATGAGTTGTATAACATCTATGATGACCCAGCCGCTTGACTCTTATAAAATTTCGTAAGCTACAATGGGCAGGCCATGTGGAGCGAATGGACGACGGAATAATTCCGAAGCGCACACTTAAAGGTACAGCTCAGGGCAAACGACCGGTGGGAAAACCGCGGAAAAGATACGAGAACTCAGTTGGCGCAGACTGCAAATCACTTCTTAGATGCACAAATTGGAGGACGCGGGTGCTGAACCGAGATGACTTCAAGCAATGTATCTTGCAGGTCCTGGCCCGATTTGGGCTGTTGTTGTTATTTTCAATGTGAAACGAATGATTTTAATCTCGGTCTTTTGAAGAAAAAAACACACCCTATAATAAAGTAAAATTAACTTAATAGATCAACGAGTTTAGCTGTACGGCGTACAGACGGACTGAATTTTTTTTGTGTCTATTAGTCATGAAACGTAAAAAAAAATTTGGGGTAGCAAATTTGTTTAATTTTCCTTAGCTGACTCCTATCGAAGTGGAGTACGTTTACTCGAGGCAGTAGATTAATTTTTTTTGTCATGTACAGGGTGCGCCAGCTTTTATATCGGTATGTAAACATTGAGTAACTTTGACATTTTTCAACAGATTGACTTGATTGGGCAAGTTTTGGAAACGTCAATTCAGTAAAATTTTAACCGTGGATCGCTTCACACCGAAACAACGCGCCGAAATAGTGACGCTGTACATTGAGAATAGTCGTTCCGTTGTTTTAACTCAACGTGACTTCGTTCACCCTTCATTCGTTTAAATGTTTTTTATTCATCTTTTGAATTGAACTGTAGTTCACCAAAATGACTGAGTTACTTCACTTACTCACTTCAATGAAGTAAAGTAGTTCACTCGTGGGCGACCCATCTCTACTATCCGTCACATTGAACCACTTTCAGGAGAAACTATTTTTAGTTGATGTGATTAATGTTAAGATACAAGCAATGCTAAATTTATAAATACACACCTCTTGTAGAAGCAAAATGAATTCAGAAAATGCCCAATTTAACTGTGACAAAACAGAATTCAAGAACATTGTCGAAAACGGCTCATTGTCGAGTAGCAGTTTACCAACTAATTGCTGTAATAAAATACAATAATATTAACCAAAATTATGAAATGAAATGTACTTGGTAGTGCTTTGAAGGATATGCAGGAGCAATATGATGTAAAAGACCGGTATGAGTTTCATTTTTAGCTCGACTTCTATGTAATCCCAACGAAAATAAACGATTTCCTCCTTGCCAAACGCTTGGCGGACGTGCTTCTTTATAAGCAAATCCTTCTCCAAGCCAAAACCGCAAAAGCAGCCAATTACTTTGACCCCATGCTCGATTTTCATACGGTCGAAGTAGAGCACGTACAAATGAAAGCTGACTGAATGATATATTTAACATGAGTATTAGAATCACAAAATATAAAAAAAATCACCTAGCGGATGACGAACGTTCTAAAGCCTTAATTCCTGCTTTGTGACATGTAAGTGAACCAAGCGCCTGTAATAGCGAATCCTTGCAAGCAGCTAAAACAACTCGAGGATCAGCTGAGTGTTGTCCTAGGAATTCTGCTGCTTCGAAAATGACATGTTCCGCGTCTGTAGAAAAATAACGAGCTAATTAAATGAATTTAATTGATATTTAATAGTTCTGTTTACCTGATAGATTATTTTGAATAGTCAGTTCATGAATACTAAAGTCCAAGACCGTGTCAAGCAATATCGGTAAAACATTTACGTATATCTCTGGTAGAAATGCGAATAAAGGACCCATTGAAGATGTTTTCTATTAAATTAGATAGAGCGATTCAAACAACTATTAGTAAAATGCAAAAATCAATTGCAGCATCCGAATTTCTTGGTAGCTAAAGTGACTAACATATACCTTAACAATGCCTAAAATATCTAAACATTACAATGTGAGGTGCCTTTATAATAGTGGAATTGTCCAATATTATAGATAATAATAATTCTGTGGTCATATGGCAGAACTGCATCAGTCACATTTTCAACTTTTTGAGTTATCGACGTTTAAAAGTCAAGCGACTGGCAAGCACTGTTTTCATTCGGGATTCAGATTAAATTGAAGGTTGCGTATACGTCATAACATAACATGCATCTATGATACGTTATAGGATTCGCGATTTGTGCCCATGAAACAGCGGAAAACGCCCACGGCGTTAAGCAGAACAGCATAAGTCCGGTGGACTTATGCGGTTGTGCTTGAAAAATGTCGAAAAACTTCGTCTTCGGCGATAAAGTGTATTATTACTTGTTGTATTATTATCGCGTGTTGACAGCTAGGCACGGCAGTCTGTTTGTTTTGGAGAATAGCATAAAGGCTCAATTGGTTTGCGGACTCGTTCGAAAACACCACTTCTGCGAGTATGAAATATACTCCAAAATAAAATGGATCTGATCAATGAATATTTGTCTGATTCAAGTGGTAATTCTTCCCAAAGTAAGTAATAACTGATTTGGATTCCCTAGCAGTGGATGCAGAAGAATATGGTATTGATATGACAGATAAAATTGATGAGTACGACAGTGAACCTCCACGAAAGAATCCAAAAAGTCGGCCAAAGATCAAGACGAGAGTTCTCGTCCAAGAAGAAGCTGCAGAAACGTTTCGAAGAAGTGAAGTTTGATAACGTGACGTTTTATAATCATATAAGCGTTTGCATCTGAAACTGAAATTTCTTTTCCGTTAAATTCATTCATGTATTTTTTGTTCTATTTTGGAGGATCCAATAACAACAAATTGTCAAGAATTTATGTAATACCGTCAGGATTTTTTCTAAATATATTTCTAAAAATACATCATTTGTTTCTACTTTATTTTTACTCATTCCTTTTCTTTTCAATCGTCGAGGATTAAAAGCACGTATACCACCACTCACCGATATTGCAATGACATTAAACATTCGTCAACGAACTTTACAGTTGAAAGTTACCACGATAAGCCACAATGACGTGCTGATCAGTCCCGTCAGTGATTGTTCAGTGACATAATATCATTCGCAGGTTGAGCGATTTATGTTTCCAAATGATGTAATATGTTTATTACTTACGAAAATATCGAATAGTTGTAGCTAAATCGCGCGTAGTAAAAAAAAATCTGCCAATAGTCTGGGCGAAACTTTATTATTTTTCGGGTCAAAGTTCGGGAGCGGTATCATGAGTTGCTTCAAGATTATTAGATTTCTTGGAAAATTAATTTTGTTCTTAAAATAAAAATATTTAAAATAGAGATTTTTAGCCGATTAAACATTGAAAAAGTCCGTGTAGACTATTCGAATTTCGGTAAACTAAAAGCACACAGAAGTAAAAACGAATTTGTTGCCTTATCAGACTTAAGAGATATGACGAATTGTTAAAACGTATACAAACCCATTACTTCCACTTGGGGTTTGAATTTTGAAAAAATTGTGAAACAGGTTTTTAGACGATTTCATAAGAAGCAACTTGATATCTCATGAGACAAGACGGCTTTTGAAAAATTTGTGAAAACGAATCAAACCCTTTACACCTTCTTGGTTCTGGAAATTCGAAAAATCGTGAAATGGTTGGCCACAATTATCAATTTTATATCTCATTTGAACTAAGGGATGGCAAAAATTGTGAAAACATATGAAAACCCTTGGGGGTTGAATGACGGCATTCGTGAAACGTGTTCAACCCTTTTATACCCTCTTAGGGGCTGAAAAAGGAAAAAAACGTATAAACAAGATTTAGGCTATTATTACGCAAGCACGTGAAAGTGAAAAGATATTCGATATCTGATAAGACCTGGGGATATAGTAGAATTCGTGAAAAAGTTTACAACCCCCTTAGGGGTTGAATTTTAAAAAATCCTGAAAACGCTTTCTAGGTATTTATATAAAGAAGCCGTAGAATATAAATTAATTCAATATTTGGCAAGACTTAATAGATATGACGAAAACCGCGAAAATATATGCATTCCATTTTCACTGATCATTTTTTTTGCCCCCACTCCGAACGCGAATGGATATTTGAAATTTTTTTTTATCCAAAATAGTTTTCTAGTTGATTTACATAAACATACTGAGTTTGAACTTTGTAGCATAAGCCGTTCTATAGATAGGAAAAACACCCCCCACCCCCGTACACCCCCCATGAAAAATTATATTTTTCCAACATGCTTCTAATAACTGCATTAAAACCACTAAAAATTGTGCAAAACATGGTACTAAAAATATTACTAAAGAAACCGCGTAGATATAGTACAGAACAAGTTTACTCTATAATAAATGTCCTCGATATTGATAAAATATTCAATGCTATCGCTAGTATACAAATTTACAAGGAACTACAAAGGGGAGATATTAAACGTAACAGCAACCACACTCGTGGTGGATCATTCAATGAACTTTTATTGCCGCTGAGGAGGACTAATTTGGGGCAAAATCACTATTCTTACGCTGGAATCAAATTATTCAATGAGCTACCAGATCAAATAAAAAACTCTATTAGTCTAAAGAAATTTAAAGTTAACATTAAAAACTACTACTCTGATGAACAAACAGGAAGTGATATGACGTGTTAGTAATATTGATTTGAATTTTATCTGCATTTACCACATCTACACTTTATTTTATGAATAAAAAAAAAATTTAAATTTTGTGTGTAATGATATTAACATTGAACTCCTTACCCCTAACACAAGGTATGTTACCTTATAAGGGGAAGAAGTGCAACATATGTATTGATAATAGATTTAAGTTACAAAAATGCATTAAAATAAAAAAAAAAAAAAAAAAAAAAAAATATAGCTCTATCTAAATATCAAGTTTCAGCTTGATATCATTATAGGTTGTCGAGATATAAAAATCGGAGTTTTTTCCTTTTCACCCTCCCCCACCCTCACCGTCTACACCCACACTTCCAAAATTTTGTTTTCTGCTAGGGGTCTATTAGGCCTACTTCTGGTAAAAATTTCAAGCATCTATCTTACACCCTTCTTGGGATATGAGACGGGATTTTTTAGAAAAATTCGCATCCCCTCCACTTTCAAGCTCCACCGCCCAATTGAAAAATTTTGCTTTCAGCAAACTTCATTTGTCAGCCTTTATACACAAACCAAATTTTATTTCTCTAGTACAATCGGTTCGTGAGATATCGTAATCTAAGGTTTTTTACCCCCCACCACCGTACGCAACTGTCCTCACTCAAAAATTTGTTTCCGATCTATTCTCCTAGTATACCTACAGATATTCATTAAGTTTCAATTTTGTGAAATTAACCGTTTAGGAGATATGGATTTTAGAATGTGTCGATCTCGCCTTTTTTGCGTTTCGGACGCATTATTTCCCCCCCCCCCCCCACTCCCAAACCCCTTCACCTATATCGGCAATTTTTTTGCAAATGAGTCCATTACCGAAGCTCTATATAAATTCCAAATCTCAGCCTCCTAGCATTAGCGGTTGCTGAGATCTAAAAACCAAAATTTTCCGTCTAAAACACTTCCCCCTTCTCCCCCCTCACACCACACTCCTCCAAATTTGGTCACTTCAAGGGACCTACCCAGTCTATTCATAAAAATAAATTTTTATTTAATAGCTCAAAGGGTTTGGGAGCTACGAGCCTTCAAACGATTTTACGTACAGCGGTCGACGTACGGCGGACAGACGGACTGAAATTTTTTTTTGCTTTTTTCGAGTCTACTCGTCATGAAACGTGAAAAAAAAAATTTTGAGGGCAACAAATTTTTTTTTTAAAAATCGATAACAATACTGTATTATTGAAATAATAAGGTAAAAAGGACTTATGCTGTTTTTCATGGCATCGATTGGTACATTTGGACTTATGCTGTTTTTCGCTCACTGTTTTCTCAAAGAAAAATCAGTACATATGCTTGACACTTGTAGAAAAGTGGCAGTCGACCTCTCTGACTTTAAATATGACCTTAACACAATTTCGAAAAAAATGTGAATGTGCTGTTCTGCCATACGACCACAGTGTTAATGTGCAGTTTTTATTGGCAGTCTAAATTATAATTATAGAACTTAATCGATAATTGATAGGATCGGTAGTCGACTGAATCTATAACCGATTATCGATATCGATAATCGACTGAATCAATTTACTATCCATAGCCGGGTAGATTGAAAACCGTTTCAAATGATGGATAAATTGGGAGACCGATTAATCGTTTGGTAGAAGACCTATTTTACTATTGTATTGCACAGGAAAGTGGCTTGTTTGCTGAAAAGAAAAGTAATGCACTTATGAGAAGTCCGTTGAGAAGGCAGGACTTGTGATCAGATATTGTCAATTTATCTTTTGCTGTATATATAATCTTTCAGGCGGAAATTTTCGATGAATATAGACTTGTTGGTGAATTGGCATTTCACCATTATTGTCGATCAATTTCTATATCCACAATACGGTTTTTATAACTTTGCACTTATTTATGCTCAATAGTCACGCTTCTTTTACTGCTATCAGTATCTTCGCAGCTCAAACTTTTTTTCAAATATTAACCAAACCTATTCGTGTTGTTTTTCCAAAATTTACACATTATTTGGCGATAAACATTAAACAAAAATTGTCACATTCTGTAATTTTGAACTGTCTTTTGCGGAAAAAACATACTACAGTCATGATAGATAGATAGCAAGCCAATCACATGACACTCCAGACGAGATACTTGATTCCGATTTCTATTGTAGAGTGCGCACGTAGCTTTCCCTTTTTAAAGACTCTCGGTGGGTTATGGAGAAGGTTAGGTTTTTAGTTACATAGCCGAAACCTTAGGTAAATCGCGTACGTGAAGTTTTCTTCTTCGAGGACTCTTATATGGGGCCTGCAGGAAGGACTCACACAATTTTCTGCATATGTTAAATACAATGGCAATATTTTTACGAATATTGGCCGATTACTTGAGAACACTTCAAACAAGGCATTTCAATTTTGTAATAGTCAACATATATCAATATATCAACTACGGTCAACTGGTCAACTATTTTCATTACTGCGTCGCTTATAAAATTAATTTTTCTTCATACATTTCTCACCGATAATTTGAACGGATTACTTTTACAACTTTGCAATCGTTTCTTTTTATTATAATAACTAAGAATAATAATTATCCGTTGATTTACACAGGATACAATCGGAATATTAGATAAGTGACATTCGTAGTGCTTAAAATAAAAATAGAAGTGAAAGTGAATTCGATCTCATTAAACTTAAAAAAATGCAAAACTTGAACAATGTCTTACTCCCCAGGAGGTTTAATATAAAAAAGAATTAAATGGATTTCTTCCCCGCCAATATTCAAAGCATTTAGAAGTGAAAGTGAATTCTATATCTCAGAAGACCTAAGAAATATATCGGAATTCGTGAAAAAGTATATAGCCGCCTTACACCGCATTAGGGGTTAGATATCGAAAAATTTGGAAAAACCTTTCTAGGTGCTTATAATAAGAGCCCGTATAAAATAAATACGATAATATATAAAATGTTTAAATCAATAGTTGCGAAATAACGCTTTAATGGAAGCAGTGTTACTGTTGAATAAATCAATGGAGTTCTAAATTTGTTACCAACTCTCATTAATCGTTCTGGGAGTCCATTCAGCTCATATAAAGTACGGTGGGCTTCAATAACAAAAATATCTTGCCAACGAGTTCTAAAACTAGATACCCGTATAAAAAGTTTAGTATTTGGGGACAGTCAATGTTGTTAGCAAGAATATTAAAAATAAAATGAGTTCAGCTTATTCTCTACGGCTAGACAAGGTTGAAAGTTGTAAGGTTGATAACAGATCGTCATAACTTAAATTTTCAATAGTAATATTAAGCTTAAAAGCTATGAGTCTTAAAAACTTATGCAGGATTGCTTCAATCCGACCACCATGAACTGCAAAACATGGGTTCCAGATTGGTGAAAGATATTCAAGTTGAGAACGGAATAAGCTACAATAAAGATACTTGAGCGTGAAAATATTGGAAAAATTATTCGTGAATCGTGATAGGAAACCGAACATACGCCGCGCAGAGTTACATATACTAGCATAATGATGCCTGAACGAGAAGTACATATAGGTACTACATATAGGTACTAAGTTTCAACTTTCTAGCATAAGCCATTTCTGAGATATGAAAAACCACTTCCCGCCACCGTACCTAGCTACTCCTATTAAACATTTTATATATCTGAGATGTCTTTGTAGTAGCTCTCTATACAGTTGTCAATTATTAGCTTTGTATCCTTTGCGGCTTTCGAGAAATTAAAATCAGATTTTTTTCATTTCCACCCCCTTCCACCATCACTCCTTACACCAACGCCCTCAAAATTTTTCTCCGCTAGAGGTCTGCTGGTCCTAACTCCTGCAAAATTTTCAAGATCATAACTGATACGGTTCTTGAGATATACAAATTTTATTTTTTGAAAAATGGCTGTCCTTCTACTTCCGCGTTTCACCTCCACCCTCAAAAATTTTACATTCAGTAGACTCCACTGGTAATTCTATATACAGAAACCAAATTTTATCTTCCAGGCACAATTGAGTCGGAAGATATTGTAATTTAAAGTTTTTCACCCCCTGCCCCAATACCTCACCACTCCCCTTAAAATGTTTAACCCTTTACTAATTTCCTAGTATTTCTTAAGACAACCACAAAGTGTTAGCCATCTGACATCAATCGTTCAGGAGATATAGATTTTAGAATGTTTCAATCCCAGCTGTCACGCGTTTTGAATGCATTCTTTTTCCCCCCCACTCGCACACTCCTGAACCACTATCGACCATTTTTTTGCAAATGAGTCCAATATCATACTTCTACATAAGTTCCAACTTTCAGCGAAAGATACCACTCGTAGGGGTTCACCCATTCTACCTACCATACAAATTTCAACTTAATATCTCAAGGTACGGCGTACGGCGTCTAAGGCTGACAGACGAAAATTTTTTTTGGCTTTTTTGGGGTTTACTACTCCTAAAACCTGAAAATACAAAAGGAAGCAAATTTTTTTTATATTTCAGGTGCTTTATTATTAAAAAATAATAAAGTAAAATTATATCGGTTTTTACGTTGAATATTCCGTACAACCCCTAACCGAAAAAGGGGCGAACGACGTCGAGCCGACTAACCCACCGAGACGGGGTGGGAGCCACACAGCTAAAATTTCGACGTCGTTCTAACTACCGAGCCAGCTGTGGAGGTGGGTAGTGTTATGTGTCCCGTGGTCTAACGATTCGCGAACCTGTAATAGATAGTGATGGGTCCATACCGATATATGGTGATATCACCTAATACGAATATATTCATTACGCGGTATTATAATATCTAAACTAATATTTGAATATTACTAATATCTACTGTACCATATTGAGCTGGTGCTTGTTGGAAAACAATTTTCATGAAATGATCATCGAATAGAGATTTATAACTATATTTGGTGAAGTTAAGCTAAAGAAAACATTACGTTATTTAAATTTTAAAAGTCAATATGATCGCGAAAATACACTATTATTAGCAGCTTATTGCAAAATATCTAATTGCTGAAAAAATGTTTAACTCGGTATAGACCTATGAACACAAAACCGAAAATAAATGAAAATCAAAACTAACAAAGATGTTAAACATTACGAACTTACCCCATTTACCCTTGCCCAAACTTACGAGGTGCGAAATCACTCGGATTTACTCTACTATCCTTTTCATTGTCCAATATATGTAAGTTATATTTAATTCAATTATTATTTCCAAATATAAAAACACCCACCCTTTCCTCCTTATATAACGCATAGATTTAGCAATCAATTTTTCCTTTACTTACTAGGATCCACATTGCACTAATTTACCAATCTACTCTTCTTTTCCTCACACAATAAATTTCATACATTGTCATTCATATCTTCGAAGCCGACAGTCCTTTCCCATCCGATAAATGTTGAATTCGTTTTATAAATCTACCATAATCTTCCATTACTCATTTACACTTTCCTTATTTAATGTGTAGGTGGTAGGTGCGAAATTGCATAGGTGTACTTTCCCAGACCCTTTCCTTCTTAAAGTGCCTGCCTTCTTTCTCTAGAATACGCTCAATACATTCATATATTTTTAGTTTTCTATCCTTTGCGGTTCTCGAAAAATGTTGAATAATATTTTTTTCCTTTTCACCTTCTCCAGACATCGCCCCCTACAATCACACCTTCAAAATTGTTTTCCCTGCTAGAAATCTACTGGGCCAAGCTCCTGTAAAATTTCTAAGATCATATCTGGTACTGTTCTTGATATATAAAAATCTAATTTTTTGAAGGAACCTATGCACCTACCACCTACACATTAAATAAGGAAAGTGTAAATGAGTAATGGAAGTTATGGTAGATTTAAACAATGAATTCAAAATTTATCGGAAGGGAAAGGAATGTCTACTTTGAAGATATAAATGACAATGTATGAAATTTATTGTATAAGGAAAAGAAGAGTAGATTGGTAAATTAGTGCAATTTGGATCCAAGTAAATAAAGAATAAATAGATCGGTAAATCCATGGTATGAGAAGTAGAGATGGGTAACTCAGATCTGAGCCGGCTCAAGCAGAAGATCCAACTGAGCCAGATATTCTCCACGGATCTTTACGGTTCAACGGTTCAACAGATCTCGACGGTTCAACAGATCTCGACGGTTTAACAGATCTCCACGGCTCAGCAGATCTTTACGGATCTTTGCGGTTCGCGGATCTCGACGGCTCAACAGATCTTTACGGATCTTTGCGATGGACAATGGACGATGGAGGATGAATGATGGTGGATGGAGGATGGATGATGGAGGATGGATGATGGTGGATGGAGGATGGAGGATGGAGGATGGATGATGGACGATGGAGGATGAAGGATGGAGGTTGGAGGATGGATGATGGAAGATGGAGGATGGAGGATGGAGGATGGAGGATGGAGGATGGAGGATGGAGGATGGAGGATGGAGGATGGAGGATGGAGGATGGAGGATGGAGGATGGAGGATGGAGGATGGAGGATGGAGGATGGAGGATGGAGGATGGAGGATGGAGGATGGACGATGGAGGATGAATGATGTCGGATGGAGGTGGCTAGAGGATGGATGATGGAGGTTGGAGGATGGAGGATGGAGGATGGAGGATAGAGGATGGAGGATGGAGGATGGAGGATGGAGGATGGAGGATGGAGGATGGAGGATAGAGGATAGAGGATAGAGGATAGAGGATAGAGGATAGAGGATAGAGGATAGAGGATAGAGGATAGAGGATAGAGGATAGAGGATAGAGGATAGAGGATAGAGGATAGAGGATAGAGGATAGAGGATAGAGGATAGAAGATAGAGGACAGAGGATGGAGGATGGATGATGGACTATGTATGACGGAGGATGGATGATGGAGGATGGATGATGGAGGATGAAAGGTGGAGGATAGTGGGTTTAGATTAAAGATTAATGATCAAAGATCAAAGATCAAAGATTTAAGATTAAAGATTGAAGATTGAAGATTGAAGATTGAAGAATGAAGATTGAAGATTGAAGATTGAAGATTGAAGATTGAAGATTGAAGATTGAATATTGAAGATTGAAGATTGAAGATTGAAGATTGAAGATTGAAGATTGAAGATTGAAGATTGAAGATTGAAGATTGAAGATTGAGGATTGAAGATTGAAGATTGAAGATTGAAGATTGAAGATGGAAGACGGAAGATTGAAGATTGAAGATTGAGGATTGAAGATTGAAGATTGAAGATTGAAGATTGAAGATTGAAGATTGATGATTGCAAATTGAAGATTGAAGATTGAAAATTGAAGATTGAAGATTGAAGTTTCATGATTGAAGTTTGACGATTGAAAATTGAAGATTGAAGATTGAAAATTGAAGATTGGAAATTGAAGATTGAAGATTTAAGATTGAAGATTAAAGATGGAATATTAAAGATTATAAACTGAAAAGAGGAGATGGAAGACAGATTTAGGAAAAAGTATTCCTGGACACCTAAACGCCAAAATGAAAATTTACATTTTTCGTTTATGGTATTTCCACTTTTAAGTCAATTTCAATTTGTTTCACTCCCCGCTCGACTTGAAATTAAAAGATATCGCTAGCTCAAAATTTGCAGGGCTATAGGGACTTTAACTCCCTTTTCGTGTTTATGTTTGGCTGACGGGCGCTACGCTCCAACTGCCTTTTGCGCAGCTAAAAGGATTAAAACTCTTTTCGCGTTCATGTTTGACTGACGTGCGCTTCGCTCTTGCCATAGAAATATTTTCACTTTCGTTTAATGTTTTATGTCTTTTAAAGAAACTCATTAATTTCTACTTTGCAATCTTTTCAATTATTTTTCCAACGATATATATTAAGGAAATAAGTCAATAATTGTTGAGTGTTTACTAAACTTTAGGGAATACACTCCTCGAAAGGTTAAAAATAATTAAGTGTGTAAGAGGCTTCGAGATAAAATCTTTTAATATTTTTAGACATTCAATTGTTATGCCGTCAAATCCAGGACTAGAGCCAATATTTTTTAAAACGAGATTCCTTTTATTTCCCGCAATACCCCCAGCATTGCCTTAAAATAATCAACTTTGAGTATTTTTATTAAAGCTCATAATTTATTTTAAATTAGTTTTCGGTTTTTCAATATTAATCTACAGTCCCCTTGTACGGCAGTGCAAAAGATCCACCTGGATCTTTTGAACCGGCTCAAAGAGCCGGTTCAATGAAAAGAGCGAGATCCGGTGAACCGGTTCATTGAAAAGATCCGAATTTCCCATCTCTAATGAGAAGGGGTCGGTGGGAAATGAATATCATGATATTCGAATATTTGATATCGGCATATTCCTAATATCTAATATATCCGAATATTAGTAATATCATAGCGAATACTAATATATTCGTCTCATCTCTAGTAATAGAAGTGCTTCACACTTAACTTTATCTGGATTCCACGAATAAGAACAGTTTGATTGTAAGTTTAATATGATAATTTAATGCAAATTTGGATATCCAGTGATTCAAAAGATAAAGAAACGAGTAATGAAGGTTTTATACAGACAATTTTCTTAAAGCTAGGGTACCACTGTTGTATACCGCCATCCCGTATCGCTCGTGCTTCGCAGATAGATTCGCCAGAGATCATAGGCGCGCCGTTGGAGGGGGCCAGGAGGGGCCGGGACCCCCCCAGGCCCCGGCTTGGACCCTCCCAGAAAAATAATTCTGGCCCCTTCCAGAAAAGTAATTCCTTCCGATCCGCAAACTTTTTGTTGCCAATTGTTTTTTGTTAAAAGTGTTTTAACAATACAAACAATATAAAAGAATCTTTTAAAATGAATGAAGCAAATCTCAACTGTCTTTTGAAAATAACAAGACATTTTTGAATTTTACAATCATTGTTCTTTCGATCTGACGAGAGCTTTATAAGATTTTTCCAATTTAGCAAAATAAATTGGAAATTGTTTTTGAAAACAACAAGATTCTCATGAAAAATTTTGGTGTTTTACGAAATTGTAACAAGATTTTCTTCAAGTTTACAAACGTTTTTGAATGTAACCGGCTTTTTTTGAGAATATCTTTGAATTTTACGAGAACTTTAGAAGAAGAAGATTAGAGAAATTGGTTTTAAACATAACGACATTTGCATCAAATATTTTTTGCTGTTATGAGATCCTAGAATAAATAAATTATTTTTAAGTAGAATTGGTTTTTGAATATATCGAGTTTTTTATGAAATACATACCTACGATATTGGATTCGTATATTTGGATTTCGGAACAATTTTTTGTAACTGAAGTCTTACCAGTATATTATTCACTTTGAATTATTACTTTGACGGTATTGAAATCAGAAAACTTTTGGTTATACGCTTAAATACATATCGCCGTGTCGGAAGAACAGTGACGCAACTGCGAACAATTCTAATTTTTTTCGGAGAAACAATATCATTTTTGACAATTGCCCACAAGCCATACGAGCTTAGTAATAGTTACTATAGACAGCTTAGATCAAGAGCACGTTCGTTTAAAACAACGAGGAACGATTTTATGCAAGAATAGCAAAACCACAAAATATTGAAATGTGAAAACAAAAAATTTTCAAAATTGCAGTTGCGTCACTGTTCTTCCGACACGGCGATATATAATATTATAAATATAATATTAATCATAAATAATAACTTTAAGTGAGAATTGCGAAAACAATAGAAAATAAGCTAGGAATGTAAATATTATATAAATACAATTTTTTTTATCGAAATTGAAGAAAACATCTTACGAATACAAAAAAAGCTTCTACATATCCATTAAAATCTTCAAATCTTCGGGGACGCTAAAAATCTTCGAATTGAAGAAAAATCTTCAAATCTGGCATCGCTGCTACTACTCAAGATATATTCTCGAATCTCTCAATCACATTGAATTCAATTTTAAGGACTCTTTTGTTTGGTACTCGAAACTAAAAGACAGTGAGTTTCGTAAATTGAGTGAACACATTTTTACAGGATTTTTCTATGGCAGCTACCCGAAGGAGGACTCATAGGAATACGCCACCCTAACCACAGGGCTAAATGGGCTATAGCCCTGGGGCGCAAGCCTTTTGGAAGCGGCAATTTTTATTGATGTTATGTTTTATTTTTTTTTATTTTTTTTTCATTTCATTTATTAAACCCAAATATTGCAACCAATGAGACGGTAAGTCTCTACAACTTGATTTACAAAAAGATAACCGAATTTAAGTTGAATAAAAATAGTAAAGAGAATGGTTGTGCATGAATTAGAAAACAAATGTACAGGAACAAGAAAATAAACAATTTGTCAGAAAACTTACAAATGTGAACGGAAATATTATTTGAACTTACAAATGTGAAAGAAAAATACAATTTGATATTCCGAGGAATACTTTCTAATACACTCGTGCATGCATTCCCAAAAGAAAACGAAAGATTTACTCTAACTCCGCGTAATGCTCAAAACAAAGTCTACAGAAACTGGCGTGAGACGTCACACGCCTTAAAACTAGCGAAAGGGAGTTCCACAGCGTAACCACTCTGACAAAAAAAGAGAGATGACGAATCTACCACAATGTCGCGGTACAACAAGTGCCAGCGCTCTCGAGGACTTACCAAAAACAATTTTTTCGAAAAGATATGTCGGACAGGCAGTAACAACTAATCGGTGTAGGAAGGAAAGGTAGTGGAATTTTATAAAATTTAGGAAAGAGCACCCAGGGATACACTTCCTAACCGCACTCACACTTTCATACCCTCTCTTGTCGCAAACAAATCTAGTGCATGAGTTGAAGATAACTTCAACTTGGTTTTCTTCCCCAATGCTCATAGATGAATAAACTGCACTACAGTAAAGAAAATGTGGAAGGATCAAAGATCTTATTAGTTTCTTCTTGGTTTCAGACGACGTAGCCACAGTTAGCCTTTACAATTTGCGTAAAACAGGGTACACTCGCTTAGCAATTTGGTTAATATGGTCAGACCAATTAAAGCATTTGTTGAACACCACTCCAAGATTTTTAATAATATCCAGATACGCAATAGTTTCATTAATGAGTCGCAACTCGGGCAGATATTGGGTATCAACATTTCGCGAATAAATAAAAATTGCTTGAGTTTTTCGACCATTTAGCCTCAGTCCATTCATACTTGACCAGTAACTTACAGCATCCAACTCATCATTCATCTTGCCTATATACCCCGACAATTCCGAAACTGGACAGCCTAGAAAGATCTGTGCATCATCCGCATACAAGCGGCAATTTGCTTCGTTTAAACATAGTGGTAGGTCGTTTATGAAAAGGAAAAAACTAGCGGCCCCAGAATAGATCCTTGCGGGACTCCACAGGAGATAGAGATAGGATTCGATTTGGCACCGTTTAAGGAAACAAACTGAGATCTACCAGTCAAGTAGTGTCTGATGAGGTTTACTGCACATTTCTCCATATTAAAATTATACTCCAACTTTTCACATAGTAAATTATGATCAATGGAATCAAATGCTTTAGTGGAAGTCAAGTAATAGAAGTATAGTAACCAACTTTTCATCAATGTTGCGGTAAATACAATCAGAAATCTCTAGTAGGGCAGAGTTCGTACTATGTTTTGGTCGGAAACCTGATTGGTATTTGTAAAGAAGGTTATTGTCGCTAAGAAAACTGCTTAGTTGGGAGTGCATAATATGCTCAAACGCCTTGGACAGACTTGATAACAAACTAATTGGTCGAAGATTGCTGATATCGGATTAGAAGTTTTGGGAACTGGAACAATTTTTGCAACTTTCCAAGCAGAAGGATACCTTGACGTAGTTAAGATAGAATTGAACAAATAAGTTATGTAAGGAAGGACAACAGGCAGAAGTAGTCGAACAAATTTCAATGGAACCAGATCAGGTCCAATGGCATCAAATTTTACACAATATATAGCCGTGAGAACCTCCTCTTGAGTAACATTTCGAAAAGCGAAATTAGTTGACGCAACCGGTCCGGTATAAGGAAACCTTGACGGACAACTCCTATCAGGTGGGATACTACCACTAGCGGAGAAAATTTTGTTAAGCTCATTGATATCAAGACTAGGCAAATCACTTTTCATAGAGCGGTTTTTTAGCCCAAGTTTAGCAGCAATTGACCAAAAAGTTTTCGAAGGAAGACTAGTATTCAGCACCTCAACATAGCTTTTGTGCGCCTTTCTGCATAAGAGACTAACTCTATTTCGCAGCTTGGTAAATCGGAGTCTAGATTCATGGGTTTTGACTCGTTTCCATTCCTCATGTGCTTGGTCTCGCTGAGATGATGACATGTCTATTTGAGGACTATGGTAAGGAATAAAGTTCGATCTAGGAGTTATAGAGCGCTCCGGAATGTGAATATCAAACAAATTAAATAGAATACTGTTTAAATAAGCTACCTGCTCATTAACATCAGATAAGGAAAAAATGTTGCTGCACGACAACTCCAAAGCACTAGCTAATAGAAAGTCAACGTTGCAATTTCTATAGTCACGAAAAGATATTGGATTACACATAGGAATATTAGTACGAAATTTAAATGATAGGTAGATCAAGTCGTGGTCTGATATACCTGACAGAGATAATTGCCCGAACCCTCCAACTTCATTTATACAACTCGCGGCTGTGATAAACAGATCAAGTAGGGAGGAGCAAGTCTCGCTGTATCTAGTGGGCACAATTTTGTTAACAAATTCAAGGGAACAACTGGTTATCAATCGAGAAAAAATAAATATGTTGTTAAAAATATTTCTATTGAAATCACCACCTACAATTATATCCTGATATTTTGAAACTAGATTATTGAAAGTTCTCCTCACAGGGATAAGACCAGCAGCCAAAGGATGGGAAAAATATACACACCCAAGTAGAATCCTAGCTTTGCCAGTTCTAACTTCAACAAAGAGATATTCAATTTCATCATTGGCCACAGATTTTTTCAGAATATTAACAGCTAAGCCATGCCTTACATAGATGGCAACTCCACCTCCACGTATAACTCGACCAGCTTGGTTTTTTTTAGTTCTATCATTTCGATATAATTTAAATCCAGGAATCTTAACTATGTCAGAACCAGTATCAGCATTTAACCAACTCTCAATTATCATAATTGCGCCAATATTAACATTGTGAACAATGCTTTTAAGCATATTGAGCTTAGGTAGCAGACTACGAGCGTTTATATGACAGATATTCTGAATAAACCAAAAGGCGCTACAGTTATTATCCTATCTGACAGCCAAGCGGCACTGCTAGCGCTGAAATCTTATTGTTTCCGTTCTAGGCTTGTGTGGGACTGTTATACTCTTCTTAAAGAGCTGGCACATCATAATAGTCTAACCCTGATGTGGGTGCCGGGTAATGAATCGGCTGACTAGCTAGCTAAGCGGAGAGCCAACTCACCAATGATTGGCCCGGAACCATTCTGTGGAGTAGGTAAAGGCTTCATTAAGGATGGTATTTTTAAGTGGATAAATCTTCAGGTGGAAGATTATTGGAACTCACTTTTAGGACTTAGACAGTCAAAGAAATTTCTGACCTTCTCAAGTAGGAGAGCGTCGGAATTCCTTTCCTTAAGCAGGTATAACGCACGGGTCATAATGGGATATTTTTCCGGACATTATTTCCTTAATTATCACCTTAAGATCATCGGTAAAGTATCACTAGATACATGTCGATTCTGTGATATCACATCTGAAACCACGGCACACATTCTGTGTGATTGTGATGCAGTGGCCAGATCAAGAAGGCAGATTCTCGGTGGATTTACTCTCACCTGTGAAGACCTGTCGAAGACTCCCCTGAGTAAAATCATCTCCTTTCTCAAAGGAATCGATATGGCCTAGGGAGTGGTTAAGAGCCAGGAACAAAAGACCTCTTAGGTCGTAGTTCGAGAAGTAGTGAGGCTTCTTTAGGCTCTACCAGTTCTAAATAAATATGACAGATATTAAAATTTGTTGAAATATTATTATTAAATGCAGATTTGAGGACACAGTTTGGTGTAGACAGAACGCTGCTGGGTGCTGAGGGGTCGCATGGGGAACTCATCTCGCCTTGATTATTACAACAACTAGCCATTAATAGAGATTTGTAACTGCAGAGCTTCGAGCATCACAAGAAATTGCATTAATAGAAGGGAGAAGCACGGAAATAACATATCTATCACAAAATATTCCAACAGAGACAAGAGTTTAAGAAAAAAGAAAGTATAATCCAGTACAAGGAATTGAATTTGATAAGTTAATAAGTTTAAGTTCACCAAGTTCAAAAAATTACTCATAAAATATTCCAACAAAAACAGGAATTTAAGAAAGAAAAACGTACAAACCAGTATAAGAAATCGATTTAAAAAAGTTAATAAGTATAATTTTAAGTTCAACAAGTTTAAAACATCACACCAATGTCGAGCGGTCATTATTCAAGAGCATCATTTCCCCTCTGCAATAGTACGTAGTTCATCCATCGACACAATTGTCTCGCCTGGCCATTTACAGGATCTTCGTTTAAGCGGATATGCACAATTCCACTGATCGTAAAGACAGATTTTAGCTTCTTTTCCCGTTTCAGTAAGGTGGCACTCCGGTGTATAGTGTAGTTGCGGTGTATAGTGTAGTTGCGCTTGATATTAGCAGCTGATTTCGACCCAAGTAATGACGCAACTGCGTACTTGTATTCGATATTTGGTATTCGATACTTTTTCAATTACTTTTACTTTTTTTTTTAGGTCATCACATTTTATCAGCCGAACTTTTTCTATTTTTTTAGCTCTTGTACTGCCAACGAACTCTCACGACGCGTACATTTTTGTTCTGCAAAATTGTCCCGCTTCCTGCACTGGCTCTCCACTCTTCGTGTCTTAGGCGTCGTGGGGATTGGTACGAGTGCAATATGGTGGATCCTGACGCATTTTGGGTCGGCGCTATATTTGCCAATCCGAATGAGAAAGGAAATTTTGAATGCAGTTTTTGAGAAATAGGGTTGTCTGACAGACGCGGACGGTGTTCGCAATTCTCAAATATGTGTTAAAAAGAAATTATTTTCAAAACGTGCCACCACAACACCTCTACATTCTAAGTTTTAGCTTTCTACCATTATCAGCTCTCAAGATATAATTTTTTGTCCCCTTTTCACCCTCACCCACAAATTTTTGTCCTTCCTGTTTTTGAGACATGAGAAGTGATTTTTTTTTTGTAAACTCTTATTCTCCCTCCCAGTCTCATCGTTCACCGCACCGTGCAAATTGAACTTTTCTTATTCTATTATACTATATACAATTAGCCAGTTTTGTCTTTCTGCTAAGTTTTCACTCTCCGTTACGATTAATTAAAATCCGTTAAAATTATATGTCACCTTACATCTTCCATCTTCTATCCTCTTTCCCCCATATTCCATCGGCTATCTCCTATCCTTCTTACTGCATCCTCCTTTCTACATCCTCTTTCTTCCTTCCTACATCCTCCTTCTTACTTCCTATATCCTCTTTCTTCCATTCTCCATCCTCCATCATCCATCCTCCATAATCCTTCATCCATCCTCCTCCATCATCCATCCATCCTCCTCCATCATGCATCCTCCTCTATCATCCATCTGTGGGGTGTCGGCTACTTGTGGGCAACACAGGTAGAAAACACTCTACACAATTCACAAAAATGAACTATTCGATGAGAAAAAATTATTAAAAAATATATGTCATATTTAGAAAAAATTAATTAGTGATAATTTTACGTTCATACGACCAGGAAGTAAATATAATCGACGACTAAATTCAGTAATTTAACGATCATTGATAATTTTCATTTACTTGAAAAAACTGTTAATCAAGAATTGTATTAATAAAAGTTTGTTTAATAAAAATCTAATTACATAAGAATTATTTAGTTCAGTAATACTCATTGAGAATAATTACTACGAACAATTGGTGACCCCAACAACAAAAATACGCAGCGCATATTTTTAGAATTTCATCAGCATTAAGATAACAGTATTGCCGCAACGCAGAAGAAACAGCAGTTACAACAACGGAAATTACATTGCATTAACATAACGGTATTGCCGCAACGCAGAAGA
Organism: Beris morrisii; assembly: GCA_951812415.1. Classification (NCBI taxonomy): domain Eukaryota; kingdom Metazoa; phylum Arthropoda; class Insecta; order Diptera; family Stratiomyidae; genus Beris; species Beris morrisii. Next base: position 73,453,939 of record OX638312.1, on the reverse strand, counting down.
AACAGCAGTTACAACAACGAAAATCATGTGCACAACAGATCAAGATTAACGAAAATTTCAAGATTATCTACAATTCCACAACATCATCAGCAACAAACACAGCATCAATATCAACATCAACGATAAATAATTAAGAAATAATAAGATAAAGTATACCATTAATTATTTTTGTAAAATTTTCTGAATAGTGTCGTCGAAAATTTCCTGAGATACGCGATATTGCTTTTTGGTTTAATTTCCTTTTTCGGTGATTTCTACTTCTCTTTTATTCTTTTTGTTTCAAATACATTTGAATGTCAAACGAATACAGAATTAATCCGTTGGCACGGGCCAATTATGATGCAACAGGCCAACTCGATATCGGTACGTCAACAAATTCCCTTCCGCGACTGGCTGCGGTCGCGATCCAGAAGTTGCCCTTTTGGACCTCGAACCCAGCCGCATGGTTCCGCATTATGGATGCACAGTTTGCGGCTGCGTCCATAGTCGCGGAATTAACCAAGTTTAATCACGCGTTAAGTATGTTGAGTACGGCGGAATGTGAACAAGCGATGGACATCATCGAAAACATTCCTTCACAAACTCCATACAGCTACTTCAAGGATACGATGATTAAGAGATTTGGGAAGTCCGAGGACGTCAAATTGAAGCGTTTGGTCAGTGGCTTGGACTTGGGCGATTCGAAACCGCCCCAGTTGCTCGGCCAGATGCGTTCGCTCGCTGGTAGCAATTTTTCGAACGACATTTAAAAAAAGTTCTGGCTACAACGTCTTCCCTCGCAGACTCAAGCGATTCTAACGGTGTCCATGGGCCCCCTCGATGAGTTGAGCGAGATTGCTGACAAGACAGCAGTCGCGACGGCTCACTAACAAATAGCTAGTACATCTGCCACCACATCGACAAACATGCAGCAATTTGGTTTTGAATCACTTCAAAGGCAAATTGCTGCATTAGTGAGCATTGTCAGTGAGCTCGCTCAAAACACAAGACAGAGTCGAAACTTTGAACGACAGTCCGGCTCACAGCACAATGGTAGAAGCAAGTCACGCGGCCGATCCAAAAGCACATCACATTCGACAAATGGTTATTGCTTCTACCATGAACGTTTTGGGGACAAAGCAAAGAAATGTCGCAAGCCGTGCAAGTTTCCGCACGCAAAAAACTAAGTCAGGTGTTGGAGATGGCGACTTCTAACACTTGTCCAAACTCTAGTCGCCTAATTATTTTGGACACAACATCTGGCCTACGATTTCTTGTTGATACCGGTGCAGACATTTCGGTTGTTCCCAAACACGGTGACGACCGCCGCGCCGCGAATCCAAACTTGGTTCTGGCTGCAGCGAACTGCACCAAGATCTCGACATATGGTCTTAAGACACTTAAAGTTTCACTCAAACTTCGACGGAATTTTGAGTGGAACTTTATCGTCGCTGACGTTGATCGACCAATACTCGGAGCTGACTTCCTACGACATTTTGGTTTGGTTGTCGATCTCAGACAACGTTGTCTGATCGATCCGCTTACCAACGTCAGTTCAGCCATCGGTCAGGTTTTGAAGGGACCTTCCACAGAATTATCTGTCCTAGCGGCCAAGCACGAGAACCCTCGGGTTACAGCACTGCTTAACAGTTATAAAAACATTTTACACGCCAACAAAGAAAACACGTCGAAAATGCACACGGTCCGCCATTTTATCGTCACAGAAGGGCGACCAACCTTCTCGAAACCGCGATGTATCTCACCCACTCGCTTTGCGATTGCGAAGGCTGAGTTTGGTAAAATGGTTGATCGTGGCATTTGCAGACCATCCGACAGTTCATGGGCCTCTCCACTTCACATGGCCCGTAAAAAGGATTGAAGTTGGAGACCTTGCGGTGACTACCGGGCACTTAACGCTCAAACAGTCCCGGATAAATATCCGATCCCGCACATTCAGGATTTCGCCCAGCAACTTCATGTCTGTTCAGTTTTCTCCACAGTCGATTTGGAACGTGCGTATCATCAGATACCTCTGAACGAGGATGACGTTCCAAAGACGGCGATCACGACACCTTTCGGTTTGTATAAGTTCGTGCAAATGACGTTCGGTTTGCACAAATCTTTCAAAGGTTTATTTTTTCTACTTTGAGGGATCTAGATTTTTGTTTCGTCTACGTTGACGACATCTTGATCACCTCAAAGTCAGAGGAAGAGCATTTCGTTCATCTCGAAACGCTTTTTCAGCGACTTGAAATGCACGGTTTGGTGATAAACTTCGCGAAATGCCACTTCGTTAAAACTCAGGTAGATTTCTTGGGACACACCATTGACGCAAATGGAATTCGTCCAATTGCTTCAAAAGTCGAAGCCATAGTCTCCTATCCGCAACCAACTACCGTTCACGAGACGAGGCGTTTTCTCGGTATGATGAACTTCTACCGAAGGTTCATACCTCACGCTGCCTCGTCTCAATCTATATTAGATAAGTTCACGGAAGGTAATAAAAAGAAACGCGATAAGTCGGAACTTCAATGGAGCCCTGAGTCTTTGGAAGCCTTCGATTGCTGTAAAAAGCAATTAGCGCAAGCTGCGACCCTTGCTTATCCATCTTCCTCGGCAGCACTTTCGCTTGTGGTCGATGCTTCGGACACAGCCATCGGGGCTGTGTTACAGCAGAAAGTATCGAATGCCTCGCAGCCTTTGGCATTTTTCTCGAAAAAACTTTCTGCGGCACAGCGGAAATATAGTGCGTATGATCGCGAGCTTTTGGCAGCTTACGTTGCCATAAAGCACTTCAAGTTCATGCTGGAAGGCAGAACTTTCACGCTATTCACTGATCACAAACCACTTATCTTCGCTTTCAAGCAAAACTCGGAAAAGGCGTCTCCACGCCAACTTAGGCATCTGGACCTCATCGGTCAGTTCACGACGGATATACGTCACATATCTGGTGTGAATAACGTTGTCGCTGACGCATTGTCCCGCATCAACGAGCTCATAATCCCATCGACGGTGGATTATGCTCAGATAGCGGACGCGCAACTGATTAATGAGGAGTTAACTTCCGTCAAAAATTCAACGAGTCTGAAAATGTTACCAATTAACATTGAAAATTCCTCCCAGCAGCTATGGTGTGACGCGTCGCAAAAGACTTTGCGACCATACATACCTGCGACGTTGCGCAGGAAGATTTTCGATGTGGTACATGGTACGACTCATCCAGGTGCCAAAGCAACAACTAGGCTTTTGGCTGGAAAGTTCGTCTGGCCCTCAATCAACAAAGATTCCCACACTTGGTGCAGACAATGCATAGCGTGTGGTAAATCTAAAATCTCGCGACATGTGAAGAGTCCTCTCGGCTCCTTCGAGCCAGTAACTGCAAAGTTCACCAACATTCACATCGACTTGGTTGGACCGCTTCCAACTTCGGAAGGCTTCAGTTACTGTCTTACTGTCATCGATCGATTTAGTAGATGGCCGGAAGCATATCCAATTACGGACATTCGTGCATCCACTGTTGCTACCTCGCTGGTCAGGGAATACATTCCGCGATACGGAACTCCACTCACAATTGTGACTGACCAAGGAGCGCAATTCGAAGCTCAACTGTTCGCAGAGTTGGGCAGGGTTTTGGGGTTCAAACGAAGCAGAACGACTGCTTACAACTAGAGATGGGAAATTCGGATCTTTTCAATGAGCCGGTTCACCGGATCTCGTTCTTTTCATTGAACCGGCTCATTGAGCCGGTTCAAAAGATCCAGGTGGATCTTTTGCACTGCCGTACAAGGAGACTGCAGATTAATATTGAAAAACCGAAAACTAATTTTAAAAAAAAAATTGTGAATAAATTATGAGCTTTAATGAAAATACTCAAAGTTGATTATTTTAAGGCAGTGCTGGGTATTGCGGGAAATAATAGGAAACTAGTTTTAAAAAATTTTGGCTCTAGTCCTGGATTTGACGGCATAACAATTGAATGTCTAAAAATATTAAAATATTTTATCTCAAAGCCTCTTACATACTTAATTATTTTTAACCTTTCGAAGCGTGTATTCCCTAAAATTTAGTAAACACTCAACAATTATTGACTTATTTCCTTAATATATATCGTTGGAAAAATAATTGAAAAGGTTGCAAAGTAGAAATTAATGAGTTTCTTTAAAAGACATAAAATATTAAACGAAAGTGAAAATATTTCTATGGCAAGAGGGAAGCGCACGTCAGCCTAACATGAACGCGAAAAGTGAGTTTTAATCCCTTTAGCCCTGCAAATTTTGAGATAGCGATATCTTTTAATTTCGAATCGAGCGGGGAGTAAAACAAATTGAAATTGACTTAAAAGTGAAAATACCATTAATGAAAATGTAAATTTTCATTTTGGAGTTTTGGTGTCCAGTAATACTTTTTCCTAAATATATCTTCCATCTCCTCTTTTCAATTTATAATCTTTAACCTTTAATATTCCATCTTTAATCTTCAATTTTCAATCTTCAATCTTCAATCTTCAATTTTCAATCTTCAATTTTCAATTTTCAATATTCAATCTTCAATCTTCAATCTTCAATTTTCAATCATCAAACTTCAATCATCAAACTTCAATCTTCAATTTTCAATCTTCAATCATCAATCATCAATCATCAATCATCAATCAATCATCAATCATCAATCATCAATCATCAATCATCAATCCTCCATCCTCCATCCTCCATCCTTCATCCTCCACCCTCCATCCACCATCATTCATCCTCCATCATTCATCCTCCATCCTCCATCCTCCATCCTCCATCCTCCATCCTCCACCCTCAATCCTCAATCCTCAATCCTCTATCCTCTATCCTCTATCCTCTATCCTCAATCCTCAATCCTCAATCCTCAATCCTCAATCCTCAATCCTCAATCCTCAATCCTCCATCCTCCATCCTCCACCCTCCATCCACCATCATTCATCCTCCATCATCCATCCTCCATCCTCCATCCTCCATTCTCCATCATCCATCCTCCATCCTCCATCCTCCATCCTCCATCCTCCATCATCCGCGAACCTTAAAGATACAGGAGCCGTGATGATCCGCGAACCGCAAAGATCCGTCAAGATCTGTTGAGCCGTCGAGATCCGCGAACCGCAAAGATCCGTCAAGATCTGTTGAGCCGTCGAGATCCGCGAACCGCAAAGATCCGTAAAGATCTGCTGAGCCGTGCAGATCTGTTGAACCGTCGAGATCTGTTGAACCGTTGAACCGTAAAGATCAGTTGAACCGGCTCAGATTCGTTGAACCGGCTCAGTTGGATCTTCTGCTTGAGCCGGTTCATTGAGCCGGCTCAGATCTGAGTTACCCATCTCTACTTACAACCCCAAAGCAAATGGTATGCTAGAACGATGGCATCGGGTACTCAAAGACTCCTTGATCTGCAAAGCATCAGAAGGATGGACTCGCGAACTACCATTCATCCTTCTCGGGCTTCGCTCCATCATCAGAGGAGACGCTGATGCCACTCCAGCTGAACTGGTTTATGGCCAAAATCTTCGTTTGCCATACGAGCTCGTACATTCGGATACAAACACCACTCACACAATATCACCTAGTGACTATGTGCAAAGGCTGCGGGAGGTCATGCGTTCGGTGAAACCACAATCACCTACTTCACACACATCTACGAGCACATTTGTCTTTAACTCACTTAAAGACTGTGTTCATGTGTTTGTACGTCAGGACCAAGTGAGGAAATCTCTTCAACCGCCTTACGAAGGTCCGTTCAAGGTACTGAAACGGCACGAAAAGTTCTTCACACTGGCTTTAAATGGCAAAGAGAAGAACGTTTCAATCGACCGTCTGACACCCTCTTTCGATTCTCTTACTTATCCGTCTCAAGGCCCCGCGAAAATACCCAAACGCGTAAATTACACACAGAGTTCAACACCAGCACACGTAATGCAAACCAGGTCACAGTCGGGTTCACGACGAAACGATATCGAGAAGGATCATTAACACTTCTCTAGGAAGGGGGTGTGTGGGGTGTCGGCTACTTGTGGGCATCACAGGTAGAAAACACTCTACACAATTCGCAAAAATCAACTATTCGATGAGAAAAAATTATTAAAAAATATATGTCATTTTTAGAAAAAATTAATTAGTGATAATTTTACGTTCATACGACCAGGAAGTAAATATAATCGACGACTAAATTCAGTAATTTAACGATCATTGATAATTTTCATTTCCTTGAAAAAACTGTTAATCAAGAATTGTATTAATAAAAGTTTGTTTAATAAAAATCTAATTACATAAGAATTATTTAGTTCAGTAATACTCATTGAGAATAATTACTACGAACACTTCCTTCTCCATCATCCATCCTCCTTCATCATCCATCCTCCTCCATCATCCATCCTCCTCCATCATCCATCCTCCTCCATCATCCATCCTCCTCCATCATCCATCCTCCTTCATCATCCATCCTCCTCCATCAATCATCCTCCTCCATCATCCATCCTCTTCCATCATCCATCCTCCTCCATCATCCATCCTCCTCCATCATCCATCCTCCATTCTCCATCATCCCTCCTCCATTCTCCATCCTCCATTCTAAATTCTCCATTCTCCATTCTCCATTCCCCATTCTCCATTCTCCATCCTTTATCCTTCATTCTCCATCCTCCATTCTCCATCCTCCATCATCCATCATCCATCATCCATCATCCATCATCCATTATCCATTATCCATTATCCATCATCCATCATCCATCATCCATCATCCATCATCCATCATACATCATCCATCATCCATGATCCATTATCCATTATCCATCATCCATCATCCATCATCCATCATCCATCATCCATCATCCATCATCCATCATCCATCATCCATCATCCATCATCAATCCTCCATTCTCCATCCTCCATCCTCCATTCTCCATTCTCTATTCTCTATTCTCTATTCTCTATTCTCTATTCTCCATTCTCCATTCTCCATTCTCCATTCTCCATTCTCCATTCTCCATTCTCCATTCTCCATTCTCCATTCTCCATTCTCCATTCTCCATTCTCCATTCTCCATTCTCCATACTCCATTCTCCATTCTCCATTCTCCATTCTCCATTCTCCATTCTCCATTCTCCATCTCCATCTCCATCCTCCATCCTCTATCCTCCATTCTCCATCCCCCTCCTCCATCTCCATTCTTCATTCTCCATTCTCGACAAGTTTTAACACATATTTGAGGGGTGGTATTGTTAAGTAATTAATTATAAACCATTTTTGTAACCCACTGTCACTATCCACTTTGGAATTAGTTCGTTTGGTTGAATAAACTTTTCTTTCTTCTTCACTTGACCATCCTCGTAAAGGGACGTGTTTTTTTTTTAGTTCTGCTTGGAGGTAGCTGCACTCTGCAATTGCAAACGACCATTTTAACAGGTTATGGGCCCAGTATCCAGCCGTCCACTAGCAACAACCCAGCACGCAAGATAATAAAAAAAAGGAAAAACGCATTTCAGATAAACAAGGTAACATAAAAAAATTAAACTTTTTTAGTAAAAACAGTGCACGTCTCAAAAATTTATCGGGACTGTAAAAAGTGCGGATCGCGGTTTTAATAAAAAAAACTTATCGGAACAGAATATAAAAGGGTGTCGTGTTTTTTGGTAAATATGGATTCGGAATTCACAAAAATAGAAAAACTGCAAGACGCGAGTCAGTACACCATTTGGAAATTCCAAATAAGAATTTTATTGAGTGCGGGAGATCTGTTGGAAATCGTTAATGGCAGTGCGGGCAAGCCGACAAAAGGTGAAAATCAGTCTCTTGAAGATTATAATGCGAATTACAATAAGTGGGAAAAAGGGGCCGAAATGCTCAAAAAATTATTGCCATGAGCATTGGTCAAGCACCGTTATTTCACATTATCAATTGCCAAACGGCATCCGAAATGTGGCAGAAGTTAGAAACGGTATATGAACAGAAGTCTACGACTAATGTTCATATGTTGCAACAACGCTTTTATGCGTTTTGTAAAGATCCTGCTGATCCTGCTATTGCAACGCATATATCAAGATTACAGAACATATCTCGTCAATTGAGAGATGTTGGGGAAACACACAATTTTGCACATTTTTTTTCGGCTTGGGAATCGACCCCATATAATCAGCAAACCATTGAAAATCTAACGAGTCGGTTAGTGATGGAAGAAGCTCGAATGCATTTGCAACAGCCAGACATAGAAAAGTCAAGTGCGCTTGTTGCTAAAAGAAAAAATTTCACGAATAAATCGCCATCGAGATCGAGTTCGCGTGTTAATGTTGGTTCTAACGGTGAACTTAACTTGAAGAAAGGTAAATGTTTCGGCTGCAAAAAGAAAGGGCATTGGAAGCGAGATTGCCCAAATCAAAAAAATGGTTCGAACTGTGAAAAGCGGGGAAATGCACTCATTTGTGAGGCTAATCTAAACAATTCAGTAAAACTTGATAATTATAATTATAATTGGTATCTTGACTCTGGCGCGAGTGATCATATGACTTCAAGAAGTGAATTATTTATTAACTTCAAAGAATTTAAGGAACCCTTAATAGTTAGACTGGGAAATGGGAGTAGTGTGGATATGCCGGTTCTAAACCAGGGTGCGACGGTAATACGGAGTCAAGGGTCAAGGTCAAAGGTCAAGGTCAAATGTCAAGCTCAAAGGTCAAGGTCAAGGGGGGTTAGCGAGGAGGTGACGTCATAGACTTCACTCCGCCAAAAACCGCCCAACAAAACGATAAAAACCTGCAAACCGCCAAAATTTATGTAATAAAACGGAAAAAACCATGCAAAAAACCGCCCAGCTTTATGCAATAAAATGGAAAAAACCACCCAAAAAACCGCCCAACTTTATGCAACGGAAAAATCTTTTTAAGAATTCACTCCGAGCTTTTTGACATAGCTTTTTGATAGTGCGAGTCCAGGCTTAGGCTGGTTGGGACTTAGGTGATCTGGGGCTTAGGTTTAGGCTATCCGGGGGCTTAGGCTAGCGGGGGGCTTAGGCATATCAAGCACGACCATGTTTTATGACATGCAGGTGGTCTGGTCTGAGTCAGCATGTTTTATGTATAATGTTTATTTCTTCAAGCAAGACAAGTTGAGACATGTCGAGCAGGTGGTCTGTCTTGGATGAGTTTATGTATAATGTTTATTTTTTCAGGCATATCAAGCACGACCATGTTTTTTCTTCGAGCAAGTGGTCTGTCTCAATGTTTTATGTATAATATTTATTTCTTCAGGCATATCAAACACGACAAGTTGAGACATGTTTTTTCTTCGAGCAGGTGGTCTGAGACATGTTTTATAACTCGCAGATAGTCTGATTTAGAGTGGGGGGGATGATTTGGAGTGGGCGGGGCGAACCTGATTGGATGATTTGGAGTGGTGAGAATGATTTGGAGTGGGGGGATCACAATAACAGGAAATCAACTATAAATACGCAAACATTTTTCTAAAAATTATTAGTTGACGAGTAAAATTTAAACGGAAAACAAGTCAAAAAAATAGTGAAAGTGAAAATAATCAAGTGAAGTGAACTTAAAAAATAGTGAAAATAATCAAGTAAAGTGAAAAATAGTGAACGTGAAAATAATCAAGTAAAGTGAAAAATAGTGAAAGTGAAAATAATTAAGTGAAGTGAACTTTAGAAAATAGTGAAAATAATTAAAAAACAAATAGTGAAAGTGAAGTAAAGTGAACTTAAAAAAAATAGTGAAAGTGAAAAAATATTCAAGTAATATCAAAATGAACTCATTTATTTGCGAATATTGTGGCCTAAGCTGTTCACGCGGCAGTAGCTTAAATAGGCATATAAGAAGTGTGCATCTAAAGTATATTTCTAAATGTGAATTTTGTTCAAAAATATATTCGCGAAAAGATAAATTATTAGAACATCTTAAAAAATGTAGTGTACCATCCACATCAATTACGCAACCGACTACATCAATTATACAACCATCTACATCAATTCTACAACCGTTAGAACTACCTAAATTTTTAAAAGATAAACGTGCTTGTGTTAATATAAAGAACTATGACGAATATTGTTTTAAGTGGTGTGTAATATCAGCCTTAAGCCCAGTAGACGTGCATAATGATAGAACCGCAAGCTATCAAATTAACAATATCAAAAAAAGTGATATAATTATGAAAAACGGAAAAAGTGTAAAATTCGGACAATTAGAATTTCCATTAAAAATTGACGATATAAAAATATTTGAAGAACTTAATCCGGATATAAGTGTCAATGTATTTGGTTTCGAGAAGGAAAGTAATACAATAGTTGGACCATACTACGCCACGAAAGAAGAGAAACGAACACACATTAACCTGCTATTGCTGCAAGATGAAGAAAAGTATCATTACGTATGGATTAAAAATACGTCAAGGTAAATTGTTATATATATTCTTTTTTTAAACAATATTTTAATTTTATGTTTCTTTTACAGATTGATTGGAAGTCAGCTTACACTACACGAACATCAGATTTTTATGTGTAACACGTGTCTACAATACTTCAACCAACAAGAAGCTCTCAATCTTCATAAACCGGAATGTAGTAGACTAGTAACGAGAATGCCAACACCGGAAAAGTCATTATTATCATTCACGGAGCATCAACGAAAATTAGATGTTCCATTCGTAATATATGCTGATTTTGAGTGTATCCTGAAAAGTGTGGATTCATGTTTACCAGATCCTGCGACCTCATCAACGACTTCAATCCAGGAGCATACACCGTGTGCATTTAGCTATTACATCAAGTGTTCGTATAACAATGCACTTAATCAACATCGTTTATATAAAGGTATGGATTCAGCAGTAAATTTATAGAATATTTAGTTAAGGATATCAAAAATATTTATTATAATTATTTATCGAAAGTTGTCCCTATGAATTCTCTCACATTAGACGAACGTAAATTTCAAAACGAAAGTAGTATTTGCGATATATGCAAAAAAGAATTGGATAGTAATCGAGTTGCGGATCACTATCATTTAACAGGGCAATATAGAGGTCCAGCACATTCAGACTGTAATTTAAAGTTCCGGGTTCCTAAATTCTTTCCAATATTTTTCCATAGCTTTTCTGGATATGATAGTCACTTGTTTGTAAAAGAACTTTCATCTATTCCCGGTGATATTAAAGTAATTCCTCTTAACAAAGAACTTTATGTATCGCTTTCAACAAGAATTTTTATAACTGAGACTGATTCAATTGAATTGAGATTTTTAGATTCATTCCGATTTATGTCCTCTAGTTTAGAATCAGGTTGTCAAAGGGGCGGTCTACTGTGTTCGAGGCAGCAACCTTGATCAAGGAGTGGATGCCTCATGCGGCCAAGTAGAGAGTCCTCCACGAGGAGACACCTGGGAAACGCCAACTCACAACGCTTGCTGGCCGGAGTTGGTAGGCGAACTCTCTTGGGCACTATACACTGTGGCTAACCCCTCTCTGGCCGTCAATGCCGGGGAGGAAAGGTCGTAAAGTGTTAGAGCTCTTTGTCTTTTAGGGCTGGCAGACGGTAAAGAAAGCCCAAACGGATGTTTATGGAGTTATGGAGGTCGATTATAGGAAAAAAACTCGGGTAGGGATATCTACCCAAATGTCGGTAGGAGGCGTAGCTGCGACTACTGGCGAGGGCTCGGGGGGTGATACCTCCTGTGTCGCCAGCGGCTACACGAAGTCAACTCGTACGATGTTTGATGCAGGTCGTACGAGTGGTGTTGCTACTGCTAGCACAACTAGTTCAGTGATGGAATCAGGCTGTTCTAGTAGTCACGCTACTGGTTCCAACGTTCTCAAGTGCGTTTTGGACACTTCCGATACTGAACGAGATTCGGATCAGGACAGTGCCAAGACGACTAACACCGAAGAAGAAGAGCGCCTCTTACGGTCTCCCAAGAGGTTGGAGGACACCAAGAAACATATGTCTTCTGGGTCCAATAGGACGGAGGACACCGAGCAGCTTATGACTTCTGGGTCCAACACTTCGCGGGAGAAACGGAGGGCGTTTGCGCAATACAAGGCCGCGCTGAAGTGTGATGCGAGACTCGGCGACAGAAAAGACCTCACTCCTAGTGAGATGAAGGATCTATGCTGGGCCAGAGAAACCATCCGCAAAGGCAGAGCCTTCATTGAGGGACGCAAGGGCTTTGCTAGCAGTGATCCAAAATTCTGCAACAAAGTGGAGGAGCAGGTAAACGCGAAGCTTGCTAGCAAGAGGCAGCGGTCGACCGAGGAGAGCCCACTCCCTTTGTCGACCAAAAAGTCTAAGACTGGACGAGCAGAGCTCTCGGCACAGGCATCCACGTCAGGCCCAAAAGGTCAGTCGGTAGCGGATGTCCTCAAACGACATCTTATTGTCGCACTCGTCGACCATAGTGACCAACTTGGAAGGATCAGTCTGGAAAAGTGGAAATCCGTGGAGATGAGACTGCTGGACGAACTGGTGTCATTCATGGAGGCCAACTCGGACAAACCTATGCCTACATTCGATGGGGCAGGGTGGTTCAACGAGGTTAAAATAATCAAGTGTAACGACGAGTTTACACTTGATTGGTGTAAAAAGACCGTCATCTCTCTGGAACCCCTCTGGGAAAACGCGAAGCTGGAGATAGTGGACAGAGCACTCATACCATCCGTGCCGAAGGCAAAGGTATTTCTGCCAAGGGTCTTACCTGCAGAGACTGCTCTTAAGCTGATCCAGAGGCAGAATCCCGACATTCCCACTGATGACTGGAGGGTCATCAAGGTTAATGAGCCGGTGGCCAAGGATGGGGGGCAGGAAATCATCCTCCAGATTAATGAGAAGGCTGAGGATCTTCTTTATCCCCGCTTCGGGAAAATGGCTTGGGGCATCGGAAGTGTTTACCTGCGTCTTAAGAAGCGCCATTCCAAAGATGGAAATGTAAACACTCTCGGGACCAACGAAGTGGAGAGGGACCTGGGGATGGATATCCTGACCGCGGCCGCCACAAACATATCACTAAACAAGGAGTTAGGGAGCGATTCTGAGACGTTGGATCCGGACGCTACTCTTACCCAGGTCTCAGTACGAAATCGGACAGGCATAGATCCCCAGGATGCTACGTCTGATTCAGATCAACCTGCACCATAGTAGCTTAGCTTCGGCTGAGCTACTTCTCACCCTTGAAGAAGGGAACTACGATGTGGCGCTCATCCAGGAACCTTGGATCTCTGGCAACGGAGACATCAGGGGACTGGCGTCACGAAACTACCATACGATTTTCTCTCAAAAGGAAGGTAAGAAACGGTCAGCCATTATGGCCAAAAAGAACCTTAATGCTTTTCTAACATCTAATTACAGCACGAATGATTTGACGGTGGCGCTGATAGAGGGAGCGAGTGGACAGCAGCCGCTGCTTATCGCTTCGGCATATATGGCACATGATAGGCCCTCTCCTCCAGTGGAGCTGCAGACGCTAGTGATAGAAGCTACTAGAAGGCATTTCAACCTAGTAGTCGGCAGTGACGCGAACGCACATCACACAATATGGGGTAGTAAGGATATCAACGAAAGGGGTGAGTCCTTATTACACTTTATTCTCAATACTAACCTACTAATCGGTAACCGCGGGGACACACCAACATACAAGGGTCCAACCAGCGAAAACGTACTCGATTTGACGCTGCATACGGATACGGACGGCTGTCGTGTGGAGAGCTGGATGGTCTTGGATAGACCATCTTTCTCGGACCACAGGTACATAGGGTTCGTAGTGGCGTCGGGTCTTAGTACCAATATCTCTACGTACAGAAATCCGGCAAAAACAAATTGGGCGTTGTTTTCAAATACAGTAAGGAACAGACTCGAGGGTAGGGCGCCTGAACATATTTGGAATGCACGCACGCTGGAATATACTACAAACTTCTTAACTAACACTTTGAACAAAGCCTTCGAAAAGGCGTGCCCTCGTAGGAAACCGTCGGGGAAATCCCAACCTCCTTGGTGGAGTAAGGAATTGGGAGAGTCTCGGCGGAAGGTCCAAAAACTCTTTAACTTGGCGAAGCGCACCAATCAAACGGAAGTGTGGGCCGAATACAGAAACTTGCTAAAAATCTTTAAGAGGGGGCTGAAAAAGTCGAAGCGTGACAGCTGGAGAAATTTCTGCAGCCAAATCGAGAGAACGTCAGAAGCCTCTAGACTCAGGAAACTTATATCTAAGAATCCAACCCCGCCCGCTCTGCTGAGAGGGATGGATGGTAGTTGGACGAAGGACAGCAAGGAAACACTGGAAGCCCTTTTAAGCGCTCATTTTCCGGGCTGCCGAGATCCTGACCATATGCACAATGCAGCAGTGGGGAACTCGCCCTTGGCGAGCATCCCAGGGCTCTTTACAGCCAGCAGGGTAAGGTGGGCTATCAGCTCATTCGACCCCTACAAGTCGCCTGGACCGGATGGAATTATACCGGCCATGTTACAAAATGTAGAGAGTCTAGTGATTCCATGGCTCTAGGCGATTTTTAAGGGTTGCCTAAAACTCAACTACGTGCCCGAGGCATGGAGGAACGCTCGAGTGGTTTTTATACCGAAAGCGGGTAAAAGTAGTCACGTTAATCCGAAGGATTACAGACCTATCAGCCTGACATCCTTTACTCTCAAGACATTGGAAAGGATACTAGATGGTTATATCAGGGACACCATAGATCCTAACCATCTTTCAAAGGCCCAACACGCGTACATCAAAGGAAAATCGGTGGACACGGCTTTGCATAAGGTTGTGGGTAAAATCGAAAGATCGCTAGAGTACAAGGAGTTCACATTGGGAACTTTTTTGGATATAGAAGGGGCTTTCAACAATGTTACTACAGAGGCAATTGTTGAGGCTCTGGGCTCTGCAAACGTCCACAGTACTATAAGTAAATGGATCGTGACACTGCTTAGAAGCAGGTCTATATCGTCGGAATGGGGTAGTGCTCGTTCCCACAAAATTACAAATAAAGGTACTCCACAAGGAGGGGTATTATCACCACTTTTGTGGATACTCACTTTAAATGGGGCACTGAAGGAACTTAACGACTCGGGGGTGGATTGTGTAGCCTATGCCGATGACGTGGTGATACTGGTATCAGGCAGGTACACAAGCACGCTGTCTGAACTTACAACGCGGGCTCTAAACAAGCTACTATACTGGTCGGGAACCAGAGGACTCAATGTTAACCCATCAAAAACAGAACTGGTTCTTTTTACTAGGAGAACTAAGTCTCAACAGTTTAAGCTGCCTAAGATCGGTAACACTGAGCTAACCCTAAAAGGCCATGCCAGATATCTAGGAGTAACCCTGGACAGCAAGCTGACATGGAAACTCAATACGGAAGAGCGGGTGGCTAAAGCAACCATCGCTTTCTACGCGTGCAAAAGAATGTTCGGTAGGAGGTGGGGTCTAGAGCCAAAAATCACTTACTGGATCTACACGGCTGTTGTAAGGCCAATCCTATTATACGGTCTGCTTGTATGGTGGCCAATACTCGATAAAGTAACTTACAGGAAAAAGTTGGAAAAGGTACAGAGACAGGCTTGTCTGGGGATAACAGGCGCCCTTCGCACCACTTCTTCAGACTCTCTCAACGTACTCCTTTCTCTGCCACCAATTGACCTGTTCGCTAAATATGTGGTAGGCAAATGCGCCCTAAGACTCAGAGAGTCAAACCAGCTCAAAACATGTCCATACGGGCACAGTAACTTCAGCCTACCTCCAGCAGAGGCTACGGACTACGCAGATCCTAAGCTCTGGTTCGACAGGAGGTACGCCATAAACATACCAAGCAGGGAATACTGGGAGGCAAGAACCGGTGACTCTGCGGGGTCGATTAACATCTATACGGACGGTTCAAAGATGGAAGACGGAGTGGGCGCAGCCGTGCACTCTTTTGATCTTCCAACAAACTCTAGCTACAGACTGCCGAATAATTGCAGTATTTTCCAAGCGGAGGTACTGGCGATTCAGAAGGCGGCGGAGATAGCTCACAAATCGCGAATAAGGGATAAGGCAGTTTTTATCTATACGGATAGCCAAGCAGCCTTAATGGCTCTGAAATCCTGTACTATCAAATCTAAGGCGGTACTCAACTGTCGACGCGCTTTACAGAAACTGTGCTCAAATAGGAAAGTGGAGCTCTGCTGGGTTCCAGGGCACAGTGGTTTCTTAGGTAATGAACTCGCCGACGGTCTTGCTAAAATAGGTGCAAACCTTGGGCAGGAAGCCGCGGTCTCGGTTCCACCGCCTCTTAACGTTACTTACAACTTCCTAGAGAGGAAGATGGTAAGCCGGTCCGAGGCCAGGTGGCAGGCTACGCCAACCTCCAGAACCACGAAGCAAATGTGGAACACTCACAACGAGAAAAGTACTAAACTCTTGTTAGCACTACCAAGGGCGCAATGCGCAACTTTAGTCGGTATTCTTACCGGCCATTGCCTGATTGGGGCGCACGCGTACAGATTGGGGCTAATCACTAACGATATTTGCAGGAACTGCAAACTTCCCGCGGAACGGGAAACACTAGAACACCTCCTGTGCAGCTGCCCGGCTCTGGCTAGGAGACGGGTGAAGGCTCTAGGTGCACCGTCTTTCGCAAATCTTGGACAAGTCTCGCGTAGCAGCATGCAGAGCCTGCTAAACTTTGCTACGGCAACAGGGACCTTTGTTTTGAACGAGGAACTCTCAACACAGATCGATACGCAAGCGCACCTACCTTAGGCACATTGGGTCTCCTTTTTATGTGGTATCGCTATGGACCCTCGAGGGTCTATGCGAGGTTTTTAAGCCGCCACTGATACCTAACCTAACCTAGAATCATTAGCTAAGAACCTATCCACAGACGATTTTCAAATTGTACAATCAATATTTAGAAATGATGAAGAGTTCAAGCTAATTACTAGGAAGGGCGTATTTCCTTATGAATATATAAATTCGTTTGAACGATTGAATGAGTCTCAGCTTCCATCTCGCGATAAATTTTATAGTCGTTTAACCGATTCTGAATGTTCCGAAGAGGATTACAATCACGCTCTAAACGTTTGGGAAAAATTTAATTGTAAGACCCTAGAAGACTATCTAGAATTATATTTGAAAACAGATGTGTTGTTGCTAGCTGATGTTTTTGAGAATTTTAGAAAAGTATGTAAAAATATTTATGAACTAGATCCGTGTCAATATTATACAGCACCTGGATTATCATGGGATGCCATGTTAAAAACTACTAAAATTACTCTAGAACTTTTAACGGATATAAATATGCATACTTTTATTCAACGAGGTGTAAGAGGAGGTATAGTTCAATGTTCACTTAGCATTCAGTAGCTAACAACAAATATATGTCTGAGTATGATGAAAGCAAACCATCAGAGTATCTAATGTATTTAGACGCCAACAATTTATATGGATGGGCAATGTCACAACCTCTTCCTTGTGGCGAATTCAAATGGGTAGATTCCAATTTCGATGTCCTCAACATTCCTTTCAATTCTGAATATGGATACATATTAGAAGTAGACTTAGAGTATCCAGAAGAAATACACGATTTCCACAACGATTTACCATTTTGCGCGGAGAATAAAAAGAGTCCCGGATCAAAGTTTTCAAAATTAATTCCAGATTTAACAAATAAATCAAAATACATTATTCATATCAAAAATCTTCAACAATGTATTCAATACGGTATGAAATTAACACGAATACATAGAATTTTAAAATTTAAACAGTCGTTGGTTGGTTAAAACAATATATTGACTTAAATACACACCATCGTACAACGACTAAAAACGACTTTGAAAAGAACTTCTTTAAACTATTAAACATTGCGGTTTATGGTAAAACAATGGAGAACGTAGACAAACGTAAAGACATAAAAATCGTTCAAAGTTGGGAAAGTTCTGGAAGACGTTTAGGAGCTCGGGCCTTAATAGCGAAACCAAATTTTAACAGTATATCACATTTTAAAGAAAATATGATAGCCATTCAAATGGATCAAGTACTTACAATATATAATAAACCAACATATATAGGCTTCACGGTACTCGAATTATCCAAATGGAAAATGTATGACTTCCACTATAATTACATGAAGCCCAAGTACTGTGATAATATCACTTTAAATTATATAGATACAGATTCTTTCATTTACACAATTAAAACAGACGATTTTTTTAACGATATTCTAAAAGACATTGATTCCCGATTTGATACATCCGATTATTCTGTTAACAATATATTCAATTTTCCGCGTGTAAATAAAAAAGTATTAGGAATGATGAAGGATGAATGTAACGGTAATATTATGAGAGAATTTGTAGGGCTTCGATCTAAAATGTATAGTATAAAAATAGAAAATTGTAATGAAATTAAGAAAGCTAAAGGTGTAAAAAAAAACTGTATTAAATAATTTAAGTTTATTAGATTACAAAACTTGTTTATATAATAAGAAACTATTTTATGGAAACATGTACATATTTAGATCTAAGTTTCATAATATTTATACACAATTAGTTAAGAAGGAAGCATTAAATTATAGAGATGATAAACGTTACATAAGGGATAATGGGGTAGAAACATATGCTTGGGGTCATTATAAAATAGAAAATAATAATATGTTAATAGATTAAGGAAAAAAAAATTAATAAAACATATTTAAAAAAAACGAAAGATTGTTGTTATTAAAAAAATATTAGAGAACGAAATTTAGGTAGCAGGTGGTCAGTTATGCTTTGGTTTCCTTTTGTCGATGCCTCATAACCGTAGCAGGTGGTCTGATTGGATGAGTCATGCTTTTGTTAGCTTTGGTTTTCTTTTGTCAGCAAGTTGTGAAATTGACCGATGAGTCAGCTTTTGTTAGCTTTGGTTTTCTTTCGTCGACTCCAGTATGATCGGAAAAAGCATTGGTAGAGTCATCCTTTTGTCGACTCCCAGAATTGTATAAAGTTCTGAAATGGACTGATGAGTCATGTTTTTATCGACTTAAAAAAGCATAGCAGATGGTCTGATTGGATGCATGTGTCTCTCTCTGTCTGTGTATGTGTGTCTCTATCTGTGTATCTGGCTCTCTCTATATGTATGTGAAATCAACTATAAATACGCAACCATTTTTCTAAAAATTATCAGTTGGCTAGTAAAATTGAAACAGAAAACATGAATTCGATTCAAGAATTGGAAAGTCTAGAGGTCCCCGAGTATATTAAGGTAAGAACTTTTTTTATAAAACAAGTCTAAATTTAATTAAAATCTTTTTAAGGTTTCAAACTTGGAGGTTGATAAGCTATATCAGATAACTGGAGGAAGAAAAGTTGAAACCATTTATAGCCAATCGATCGTGATTGTGCTTGATCATACGAAGCAAGTGTTCCTCCCCAGCGGGTACAGACACCTGTCGGACACAATAATCACCGAATTCAACGAGGGGAAATTGGCTTTATGTTATAAAGGGAGAATTGGACAGTCATATAATATTAAATTTTCAAATATGTTGAATTAAAATAAAAAAAGGAATATTGTTACACAAGTTCTTTTTATTTTTCAGAAACAATCTTATCATCTATTCGTTTACTTAAAAGCATTATAATATCTCTTTCAAGTGTTTTCATTGCAAACTGAATTTTACCTATTTCATTATGAATGTTTTTTTCAATTTCCCTTATTCTATTGTCAACTTCGATATTTATTAATTTCAGCATTTTATCAATTTCTGTATCCACATAAACCTTTGTTGCTGCATCCTCATTATTTAGCGGGTTACTCAGATTTTTAATACATTTCATATTTAAATCATAGTCTCCTGCAAATGTTAATTTAAATCCGATTCCAGATGGTCCTTGTGGTCCACGGTTTGCGCCCTTCGAAAATCGACCAAACTTGTCAACACCCATTTCATGAATAATTAATGTATTATGTTCCCAACAGTATTTATTGTATTATGTGTGCTTCTTTTAGTTCTCCAATGATTGAAACAATTTCATTGTTATGATTATTATGACCAGCTTCTTGCGATGCAATAAGTAAGCGTAACCGATCTACTAATTCGTTCGGATCATCCCAATAAATATAATCTTTTTCTTTGTTTGATGTTTGCATTAAACCACTACCTTTGCGATTGAACAGTTTACAAATTATATGTGTATATTTATAACTACGATTTCCTTTTATTTGACTTTCACTTTTGTGAGAACGTTTGTGGGCATTAGTATCAAGGAGAATATTTTTATAATTTTCCAAGTCTTCTTTGGTATATAGTGCCTTTTTCGGGTATTTCATAAACAATAGTTCATATAAGCCACGAGTCCCCTCATAGGATTTATCCTTTATAAGTACTTGATTATCATCGATTATAAGACTTGAATTACCGATTTTCCAATTCTCAGCATCTTCATAGACTCCATATAAACTGTCAATTACAGATGGGTTATTAACAAATGTATTTAAATATTCTGTTGGAGTCTCTGTAAAATTTTGTTCTTTCATGTATTCATCCAGTTCTTCGCGTCCCTGTGGAGTTATAGCATATTTACGTACAACTTTTGTCGGAGATGATGATTCGATCAGGTTGAGTTTTCGTTTTGGAGTTTCAAAGTTCTCATCATCACTATCACTTTCTTCGGCTTTAACTGGAGATTCTTCTTTTATATTCGGAGCTAGCTTAGTTCGTTTAACTAGTTCATTGAGAGGACTTGTGATTGGTTTAAAAGTTTGTTCTAATTGGATGATTGCTTCAGCTTTAGCTGATTTTAATTGATTATATTTTTTTCTTATCGAATTAGTTGTCTTTACAATTTGACTGAGTAATTGTTTATTGTTTATCGTTCCTTTCATCTTGTCAGTAAATTAAAGCTTCAAGTATTCTTCCAATATTGAGTGTTTTTCACTATGTTGAAATCGTTGAAATGATTTTTATACTGCGCTGGACTCCTTTTATACTGTTTTGATCTTATCAAATTGCATTCGACACAGCTTATTGACCTGACCTGTTCTGATTTTTGACCTGACCTGTTATTTTTTAGACCTGACCTGTTCTGCTTTTTGACCTGACCTGTTCTGCTTTTTGACCTGACCTGTTCTGCTTTTTGACCTAACCTGTTCTGCTTTTTGACCTGTTTGATTTTATATTAATATAAATACATCGAATCCTTTCCTATATCTTCCTTTTTCTAGAGGTCTCTCGTTATCAATTACGAGGAATCCATATTTATCTTTCCAACACTTTCCACAAACATTTTTTAGTTGGTCGAATGTCATATCGGAATTTACATGATCATTATAAATGTGCTTCAAATTCATATCGTCTTGCTTGAATATTATTATAAAATTTGCATTATCTCGAATTAAATGCTTTGGCATTCTCGTATAGGTCTGATAGAGATAAAAACTATCAATATTATGATGAACAGAAATATGATCGAACGTTATCTTGCTTTTCACTTGCAATATCATCGAAAATAAAAACAGAATGAGATTCAGCTTCTTCAGGTGCAATCACTTCACTATTATTTGAAAATGTATGAAAACCAAGCCCGGAAATAGGTCTTACAGCTCGCTTTAAATATTGATACTTTGGTTGATGTAACGATAGATGTATATATTTTTAAATTTAACGCCATTCGGATGCTCTAATAAGGAAATCATAACATTAGTTTTACCACAATTTGACGGACCAACAATTAGACTTTGAATATTATTAGGTAGTAAATGACTATGTTTTATTTTCTCAGCACAATTTGTAATATCAGCATTTTGTACTGTTAGCGTTTGACGTTGTTTAATAAACCGCATTCTTAGAATGACTAAGAAGTTATCGTAAAATATCAATGTTTTATAGCAAAATCATATAAAATGGTTTAAAATCGAATAGTATGCTAAAGGTAGTAGAAGAGATAAAATGATTGATTACAAACTAAAAAGCCACAGTCTACGGAAAGTAGTTGGTGGAAGAGGTTTAGTTAATTCGCTCATCAATAAATTGCCTATTGAATTACATTTACCCGGCTATCAGTATTGTGGACCCGGTACGAAATTAAGCGAACGACTTGCTAGAGGTGATCCTGGAATAAATCCGTTGGATCAAGCGTGTAAAGAACACGATATTGGATATTCCAAATATAAAGAAAGTAGTGATCGTCACATACTTGATAAGATATTATCTGAAAAGGCCTGGCAGCGAGTTAAATCTAAAGACGCAAACTTAGTAGAGCGCGCGCACGCATTACTTGTAACAAATATGATGAAAGCTAAGGTTAAATTAGGAATGGGATTTAGAACGGCTGTTCGTTCAGCTCGAAATGTTCTCAAAAAAAAAAAACCTAAAAGCATGAAAGCTGCTATTAAACTAGCATTGAGTACTGCAAAGAGTATAATTAAAAACAAGAAAGACGTTAAAACTCCTAGAATTATTCCCATTCCTAAAGTTGGTGGAGTTCTACCATTCTTGATTCCACTTTTTGCGGGTTTGTCAGCCATAGAAGCATTATCGGGTGGAGCTGCAGGAATAGCTAAAGCTGTTAACGATGCTAAAGATGCAAAGAAAATGTTAGAGGAGCAGAAACGACATAATCAGAAAATGGAACAGAAGGCTGTAGGTCGTGGACTATACTTGAAACAGTATAGGAAAGGATTAGGACTATACTTAAATCCTCAACCAAAAAACTTTTAAGGACGCTACCGAAGAGACCATTGAATGAAAATGATATACGCAAATTTGGAAAGTTCTTGCCTGATTTCAGAGGTGTTTTTATGCGAAATACCCTACCAAAGAAACCTATGCAAAATGAAAGTGGAATTGTTAATTTGGATTCAATGGAAGGACCTGGCACACATTGGGTAGCGTATGATAAGAAAAAAAATCATATCGAGTACTTTGACAGTTTTGGAAATCTACCACCTTCTATCGAATTAATAAACTATTTAGGAACTAATATAAAATACAACTGTAATACATATCAAAACTATAAATCGTATAACTGCGGATATTTATGTTTAAAATTTTTATATAAATAAATATTTATAAAGTTCTTTCATTGTATTATTTGCTGTCATGGCTTACACATTAACGTTGAGTGGTAATACATCCATACTTACAACAGAATATTTTCCACCAATAGACTTGCACGGCGACTATGTTTGTGGACTAGTTGATTTCCAAACGTATAATTCTATACCGAATGTCGATGAAAGAAATAATTTATTTCACATAGGAAAACATGTTATAGAGTTTCCTATCGGATCGTATGAAATCGATGATATTGCCAACTATTTGTATAAAGAAATAGCAAAGATTAACAGCGGAATAAATCTTATAATAATACTCTAAAGAGTGAAATTAAGACAAGCTTACCCATTTACTTTAATAGAGAGAGAACTATTGGACAATTGCTAGGATTTGATAAACGGAAATTAGCCATCAATGTGAAAAATTACTCAGATTTACCTGTAAACATAACTAAAGTTAATGTAATTCGAATTGGGTGTAGTATTGTTGGAAACTCGTACATCAATAATATATCATCACATACAATTCATGAATTCTCACCTGAAGTGGGGCAAGGCTATAAAATAGTGGAGGTTCCTAAGAATGTAATCTATTTGCCGATAAACGTCAAGCGAATAAGTACGTTAACTCTGAAACTTGTTGATCAAGACGGGGATTTAATAAACTTTAAAGGAGAAACGATAACCATTAGACTTCATTTAATGCCCCAGAATGTTGTTATATAGTACTCAGCCTAGTGTAAATCCAATCAGTTCAATCAAGACAACTGAACGAGCAAGAACAAGATTGACAATACGCAATAAACAATATTTAAAATTACTAGGTTTCAAACTAAAAAAATGAGTGAAATTTTGAATATCACACGTAAACCTAGCTATGATAATAGTATTTCTAAAATTGAGTATCATAGCTACTCTCCATTTTTAACATCATACAACTCTAGCGACGAAATCAGAATATCTCTACAACAACAGGATTTATGTGTTTTACCGAGTCAGAGTTTTATTTATATTGAAGGTGTTTTAACTAAAGCAGATGGAACTACATCAACAACTGCAAAACTATCGAATAATACCATAGCCTTTCTATTCGATGAGATTAGATATGAATTAAATGGAGTAGAAATCGATCGAAATAAAAATGTTGGAATAACTTCAACAATGAAGAACTACATATCATTGAATGAGAATGTAAGTAAAATGTTGTATAAAGCAGGCTGGTCACCGAACGAGTTAATAACACATTCAAATGGTTACTTCAACTTTAGTTTACCATTACGAAAACTCTTGGGATTTGCCGAGGATTATAAAAAGATTATTGTAAACGCCAAACATGAACTTATTTTAGTTCGCACAAGAACCGACGAGAACGCATTTTTATCACCCACTGATGATGATGTACAATTCAAAATTTTAAAACTACAATGGAAAGTGCCTCACGTAACCTTAGATGGTTCTGAAAAATTAAAAATGTTGCAAAATATTGAGTCTGGTCAAGCAGTTCAAATGAGTTTTCGAAATTGGGATTTATATGAATATCCAGTTTTACCAATAACAACCGATCATGTATGGAGTGTTAAAACCACAAGTCAACTGGAAAAACCACGATATATTATTATAGCTTTGCAGACAAATCGAAAAAATCAAAAGGATAAGGATGCAAGCAAATTTGATTATTGTGAACTCACAAATGTTAAAGTACACTTAAACTCGGAATCGTATCCATATGATGATTTAAATATTAAATTTCAACGTGATCGATATGCTATATTATATGATATGTACACCAATTTTCAACAATCCTATTATGATGTCCAAGCACAACCATTACTTTCGCGAACGGAATACAAGGAAGATGCACCAATTATAGTAATTGACTGTTCACGTCAAAATGAAACTATAAAAGCGGGTTCAGTTGATATACGATTAGAAATTAAAACATCAGCAGATATACCAGCATTAACAACAGCCTATTGCTTATTGCTTCACGATCGTATAATTGAGTATAATCCTCTTACTAGCGCAGTTCAAAAACTTGTGTAAAAAGGGAACAATGTTCAGTTTAAGATAGATTGTCAACCACGATGGATGTTGTTATCGATATGCAAGGCTTTAGAGCACCACAAAATAAATTTATCGTAAAAGAATTGACTATCGTACACCTCGATGAAAACATTCATCATCAACATTTTGTAATGAAACCACCGTACAGTTTTGAAACGCTTCCAGATAATCTGAAACATCAAGCACAATGGTTATATGAAAATCATCACGGTTTCAAATGGGATGGTGGTGCAACTTCATTCTATGACCTGAAACAATATTTACTACTCGATATGGAAAATACTATAATATACGTTAAAGGATTGGAAAAGAAAATCTGGCTTGATAACTTATTGAGCAGTATTGTAGTTCAGGTATTCGACCTGGATAGTTTCGGTGCTCCCAATCTCAAGACACTGAAAAACGACTATCCTGATACACAAAGATGTTCTTATCATACTGGATGCTGTTCTCTACAAAATGCTTATCTATTAAAAAACTTTGTTATAAAAAATTCAATAAATAGTTAACTTATTATAAACAAAAATTAGTCTTTTCAATCATGAGTAAGCGAGAAGTTGTGAATGAATTACATACATCTGCTCGAAGGAACTTTAAACGACGACGGGTTATTATAAAAGGTTTGGATGACTTATGGCAAGCTGATTTAGTAGAGATGGGCGCATACGCTACCGAAAATACAGGATTTCGATTTCTACTCACTCGTTTTCAAAATATACTTGGATTGTCCCTATTAAATCGAAGACTGGAATAGAAGTTACTAAAGCAATTGAGTCCATTTTCAAGCAGGGTCTTATTCCCAAGAACTTGCAAACGGATGATGGAAAGGAATTTTTCAATAAAAACTTTAAAAACGTTATGGAGAAACATCAAATTAATCATTATTCAATTGTAGAGCGATTTAATCGTACACTAAAAAATATGATGTGGAAAGTGGTTAGTATGAATGGAAATTACCAATGGATTGATATAGTTAATGTTCTGATCAATACATATAATAATACAAAGCATCGAACAATTAAAATGAAACCTTCAGCAGTGAATAGCTTAAATGAAAAAAGACTTCTTTCTACCGTATACAACAATTGGTGTAGTAAAATATAATGTCGGTGATCATGTTCGAATTAGTAAATATAAACATATATTTGAAAAGGGTTACACACCAAACTGGACAACGGAAATTTTTAAAATTCGAAAAATTTAAATAACCAATCCTGTGACATATTTATTAGAAGACTATGAAGGAAATCCAATTGAAGGTGGATTCTATGAAGCTGAATTACTAAAAGCTAAAAACCCATCGCTGTATCTAGTGGAAAAAATTGTTAGAAAGAATGGAAACAAGGTGTTTGTTAAGTGGTTAGGATTTTCAGCAAAACACAATTCTTGGATAAATGTAAATGAAATACTTTAAAAATAAATTTAATTATTCATGTAAAAAGTTACAAGTTTTTTTATTTCACACTTTATCCACTGCTCATCACAGCATCAGGTACACATGTTGCATCATCATAAGCCCAGGGACAGTTTATGAAGTGTTTTCCAAATTGACTTATTTTCTGTTCCATATGAGTGTATGTTTCCAAAAATGAAAAATACTTTGTCAATCTCTCTAAGTGTTCCTCCAAAATAAAATCCTTGTGCTCGTCAACGAAGCGTTTGTATTCATCAACCATG
This sequence comes from Beris morrisii, assembly GCA_951812415.1. Classification (NCBI taxonomy): domain Eukaryota; kingdom Metazoa; phylum Arthropoda; class Insecta; order Diptera; family Stratiomyidae; genus Beris; species Beris morrisii. The sequence continues at coordinate 73,427,211 of OX638312.1, read as the reverse complement.
TTTGCTACACGTTGTTTCAGTTTTTGTCTTATATGTATTGGAGAGGAGAATGGAGTGGGGAGGGGAATGGAGTGGGGAGTGGAATGCAGTAGGGAGGGGCAATTCTTAAAGTTGTCTAGTGTGTTCAGCTGAATTGTGTGTTAGTTATTTAGTGGATTTCAGAAGGAAGATTTCAGAACAGTCAGAATGTTTTGGATTGAGCAGATATCACACAAGTGTAAATATTGTATTTGAGAAGCAATTTGGCTTAATTTTAAATAGTGAATGTGAGAATTTACGCAAATCTACTGGAAGTGTTTTTAACCCCGGAAGATGGAACAAGATGTCTTGTACTACGATTAATAAATGGAGAAGATTGCAGAAATATGAACTTTGCATTTTCTTTTCAAACTTGACAGCATGTTAAAACCGAAGTATTAAGCATGTAAAAAAATTTTTAAAACAATAAATTGTTGCTAATAGTTTTTTACTTTAGGTGGTGAAATTACTATAGCAGGAAATGTTTTATCTGGTTTTAGTGGATATAAAGCAAAAAATTTTTTTCCGAGAGGTTGTCCCTTCGGTGAAGGTGGTGATTGGAAAACGCCGGCAGATGAGGAGGAGCAGTTGAAGGAAGTTTTTCGTAGGAATGGAGCTCTTCATCCTTATACAAAATAGATAAAGAAATCAAACGAGTGGAACGCGAGCTTACATATTTAAAAGAAAAAAGAAAAATAACTAAAACTTTGTCTAAGCAGAAAAGAAAAATAATGAAGGAAGAAGGTATAGAAGAAATAGATGCAAAAATCCTTCGAATAGAAGAAGAGCTTAGAAGCTTTGAGAAATAGCGGAAAACAAGTAAGGTTCAACGATACGCTTGATATCAAACACCTTGTTGTATGGAGTTTCGCGTATCGCAATAGCCGAAAAGGAAATGTATGCCCGAGACAGAGCCAGAATTTTAGATTTATCGAAAATGTTATATTTAATAGTGAGCATAGAGATAGACTTTATAATAAAAGATTTAAAGTTTAAAAAAATGTCTTCTCATTCAAAAGTTTTGAAATGCTCGTGCTGAATTTCACAACATTAAACATGTCTCAACTTGTCGTGTCTGAAAAAATAAACATTATACATAAACTCATCCTAAGCCTAAGCCTGGACTCGCACTATCAAAAAGCTCGGAGTGAATTCTTAAAAAGCTTTTTCCGTTGCATAAAGTTGGGCGGTTTCTTGGGTGGTTTTTTTCATTTAATTGCATAAAGTTGGGCGGTTTTTTGCATGGTTTTTTTCGTTTTATTACATAAATTTTGGCGGTTTGCAGGTTTTTCTCGTTTTGTTGGGCGGTTTTTGGCGGAGTGAAGTCTATGACGTCACCTCCTCGCAAACCCCCCCTTGACCTTGACCTTTGAGCTTGACATTTGACCTTGACCTTTGACCTTTACCTTTGACCTTGACCCTTGACCCTTGACTCCGTACCACCGTCGCACCCTGGTTTAGAACCGGCATATCCACACTACTAATGGGGATCGCATTACCGCTACGGGATCTGGTGACATTAACATTTTGGCTTTCGACGGTAAAAAGTGGATTGAAAAACACCTTTCACAGGTGTTGCTTGTTCCAAAAATTAACCTAAATTTGTTTTCGTCTAACAAAGCTTTGGACAAGGGACTGCGAATGGAGTCGGATAATAAAACCTGTAAATTTATTAGCAAAAGTGACGGCGAAAAGGAACTTTTTAAGATGCTTTTTAAGGCAAATAAAGGGAATAAGATATCTGCTAATATCGCCGCGAAGCAGATTTTACCGATACGCATGTGGCATGAAAGGTTATGTCATCAAAATGTGGAGCGAGTACGAAGTGTACTTCAGGATATGAACATTGAATTTAAGGACAACGACAGTTTCTTTTGTGATGCATGTCTAATCGGAAAGCATCATAGAGCTCCATTTAATAAAAGTAAAAGTAAGACAATTTCCGCCGGTGATCTTATGCACGTGGACTTGTGTGGACCCATGCAGGAAATGTCGATTGGCGGATCGCGTTATTTTATCTTATTTAGAGACGACTTCACTAACTTTCGGGTAGCTTATTTCATAAAAGAAACATACTGCGGTCACGATCGGCTGCAAGCCAATCGTATAATACTCTAGATGAATACTGAACTCCGATTTATATTGTAGATAAAGTGGAATTACGTGTGTGCATGTTGTATGTCCTTTATTAAGAACTGCCATTAGATTGTTACTCAAAACTAAAAGACAATATTCAGTGTTTAATTTCATATCTTGAACTGGGTAAGTCATCGAAATAAATGTCCTTTTTGAAGGACTTTCACATGGGAGGTGCAGGAAGGACTCACTTGATTTCAGACATATTTATCCTTTTCCTTGGAACCATTTAAAAATGAATGTGTAAAAAATTTCAAATTCGTAGCTTGAAGCGTTCAAAAGTTATCGAAAAATATTGTTGAACACGTGTCTTAAGGACATTTTGTATGGCAGCTACCAGAAGGAGTGAAAGGATTTCGCTGATTAGTAAACTCAAACTTCGCTTTTACTCAAAACTAATTTGTACAAAATTTCCAATTCATAGCTAAAAGAATACTTGAGTTATAGTAAGTGCCGTAAATTAAGTGAAGACGTTTTGACAGGATATTTGTATGGCAGATACACGAAGGACTAATAGGATTTTCTTTATATTCATACATTTAGCTCCAACTATTAGAAAAATAACACATACAAAATTTCAAAGACGTAGCTTAAACCCTTCTGAAGTTATCTTGAAGACGTGTTTTAAGGACATTTTGTATGGCAGCTACCAGAAGGAGTAAAAGGATTTCGCTGACTAGTAAAGTCGAACTTTCTTTTCACTCAAAACCAACTTGTAAAAAATTCCGAATTCGTAGCTAAAAGATTACTTGAGTTATAGTGAGTTTTGTAAATTAAGTGAATACATTTTGACAGGATATTTGTATGGCAGCTACACAAAGGACTAACAGGATTTTCTTCATATTCATACATTTAGCTTCAACTATTGGAAAAATAACACATACAAAATTTCAACGTCGTAGCTTAAACCCTTCTGAAGTTATCGACCAATATTCAAGAACACGTGTTTTAAGGACATTTTGTATGGCAGCTACCCTAAGGAGTAGGACGATTTTGCCCGTTAACGAACTTAGCCTTACAAATTCAACCAAACATCCAGATTCAAAATTTCAAGATCCTAGGTGAAGGCGTTCTTGAGTTATCGTGTTCACGGACAGACGGACGGACGGACGGACGGACGGACGTCAAGCGGATTTGAGGTTTTTGGCCACAAATAAACAAAAAATGATATGTTACTTTTTTTCGTCCGTGGCTTGGTTCTATGCGTTACAAACTTTTGGGCTGGATTAAACTTATAATACTCTATATGATTTCATCTAGAGTATAGAAATCTGAAGTGTGCAGATAAATCCAAAAATTTCTTAATCGTGTAAAAACTGACATTCGGCGCGATGTCAAAATTATTCGTTCGGACAATGGTTCAGAGTTTGTAAATCGTCAAGTTGAACAATTACTCGAAAAATTCAGTGTACGGCATCAGACGACAGTTCCATATACGCCTCAACAAAACGGTAAGGCGGAACGTGATATGCGAACAGTTGTTGAAGCAGCACGAACTATGATTCACTCGAGAAATCTATCGCTGAAATTTTGGGCTGAGGCTGTAAACACGGTAATTTCAGTTCTCAATTATTCTGGATCGAGTTCAATACATGAGAAAAGTCCGTACGAACTTTGGTTTGGCAATAAACCAGCGATTGACAACCTCAAAGTGTTTGGGATCAGAAATGTCGCAAACTGAATACGAAATCTAAACGAGGCATTTTTGTTGGCTATGCAGAGAATACAAAAGGGTACAGAATATACATTCCGGAAACAAACAAAGTTGAGGAATCACGGGATGTCATCTTTAAAACAGAAGTCGGTTGTGAAGATCCACTTTTAAAGGTGCCTGAGAAGGAATTGGAGCATTGTGGAGAAATTGGTAATATTTTTGAAGCTTCAGCTAGTGAATCCGATACCACGCATGATGATGTCCAACCGGATGAATTTTCTGATTCGGCGGATAGCTCTTTAATCGATAAATCGAAAGAAAGAACTCCGATAAAGGATAGGCTACGTGGTAGAAACAAGTCTTCAAATTTTTTGTGTCTAGAAGAAGGGCACGCTTTTGTTAAGCAGACGGAACCGATGAACTATGAGGATGCTATCAAAGGTAAAGATTGTGAAAAATGGAAATTTGCAATGGACGAAGAGATAGATTCCCTTCACTCAAATGATGCATGGGATCTCGTCAATAAACCGAAGAAGCACAAGGTGTTGGATAATAAATGGGTGTTTAAAATCAAAATTCAGGACTCCAATTCAGAACGGTTCAAGGCCAGACTAGTGATACGCGGCTTTAGAGAGGAATATGGTATAGATTACCAGGAGACATTCAGCCCTGTAGCTAGATTCACATCTATCAGATCAATATTGGCGGTTGCAGCAGCGCAAAATCTCCAGTTAAAACAATTCGACGTGAAAACAGCATTCCTTTATGGAAATTTGGAAGAGCAGATTTACATGCACCAACCAAAGGGGTATGATGATGGATCGGGTCGTGTATGTAAGCTCAAGCGAAGCCTGTATGGCCTTAAGCAAGCCTCTCGATGTTGGAATGCACGTTTCACAAAGTTCCTTCAGGATTTCAACTTTCGGACGACTGCAGCGGACTCCTGTGTGTTCTAGGATACTTGCACTTTATATAGACGACGGTCTTATAGCGGCAACAAGTGCAGCAGATGCAGAAACGTTGATTGCTCAATTAAAGAAAACTTTCCAAATAAAAGTGCTCGAGGCAAAACTATTCTTAGGATTGCAAATCAAACAAGATGGAAACGGTTCCTTCTTCATTTGTCAATCTTTATATGTAAACAAATTATTGCAGAGGTTTAACATGAGTGATGCAACATGTTGTACAACCCCGGCTATTATATTTCTTTAGTTGCTGACATTACAATCAGTGATGAGGAAAATCATGATGCGATCGACTTTCCTTTTCGAGAAGCAGTTGGAAGTTTAATGTATCTGGCAATAGCGACAAGGCCTGATATATCTTTCTCACTTGGAGTTATCAGTCGACACATAGAAAAACCTTCTAGAGTACACGTGAATGCCATTAAGCGTATTCTTCGATATATCAACGGCACGAAGTCATATGGTATATTTTTCGAACATTCCTCTAAATTTGAATTAAACTGTTTTAGCGACGCGGACTATGCTGGTGACATCGTAATAAGACGATCAACTAGCGGATTTGTGATGTTTTTGGGTTCAAGCTGTCTTTCCTGGAGCTCGCAAAGACAGAAATGCGTTTCACTGTCTACAACAGAATCGGAGTATATTGCAGCAGCGGAAGCAGTAAAAGAATTAATCTGGCTAAGGCGGTTAATGGTTGATCTACTGGCGGATATAGCTATCATTATTGTTAATGGACAACCAAAGCGCAATACGCTTGATGCATGATCATCATTCTTTATAACTAGCATTAAGTATCTACATATAATTCAAGTCATTAAATTCTTCAAAGTCCATTACCTTATGATCCACTTAATTTTGTGAACATTGCAGCATTATACTTTTATCATAATTTGCTTACTACATAAGAGTTCAATCAAGTTCACTTTGTTCAATAATTTTTACCTTATAGAATTAGGCCAATAATTTGTCATGTTAGCAATAAGTACCTATAAATGATATTAATAAATTATACGAAACTCAGGTTCAAAACAAGACTCGTACTTTTAACATGGTCCGTCGAGCACTACGGAAAATTTTTTGAATAAATAGACGGGACTAAGCCATAATATCCTAGGTGAGGCTGCCTAGGCGTCTATTATAACTATTCAAACATTTTCAAGTAACCGAACCCGACTACGGAGAAAACAGTATTCTACAAAGCTGCATCTACACCTCAGTAATTTTGACGTAACGACAACAACAACTACAACATGGAGGAGTTGGTAACCCGCCAAATCGCTTGCTGTGAAGCCGTCCAGCGGCTTAAAACAAACTACAGGAAGGACTCCGACTCAAGGAAAACCGAGATATATTTGGAGACACGGCTCCAAAAACTGGAATCTTTGTGGATGGACTTCTCTGATCAGGATCTTCAAATTAATAATTTGCCGAAACAGGAAGCCAAACCTGACCATAACTACTTTTTAAAAAATTATTTTCAGGAGGTTGAAGCCTTGTATGAAAGCTTTAGAGATGTGCTGCAGGAGAAACTCAGGCAAGGCATAAAAGTCCAGCAACAAGATCAGGCCGCAATCCCTGAAGTCGATGAGATGACCACGAGGCTCCTGAGAATGCAGAAGGAGAATATGCGACTACTGGAGAGGATGCTTTGTAAACTTGATCAGGAGAACGTACAACAGCCAGCATTCTACTACCAACAACACCTCAACCTTATCCAAACGTACTGGGAAAAAATCTCAATGAACCATTCAGACTTAGTGGCATCATTGGATGACTCTCATGAGTACAAACGTGATGATTCTTTCACAAAACTGGAAGATCATTACCAGAAGGTTTACATATCTTTACAGGGAAAGATACCCTCAACACAACGACCAGATGGTGAAATCCGACTACCACGGCTCGTTATTGCAACCTTCGAGGGGGACTACCAATCTTGGACAGCCTTCCATGATATTTTTGTGAAACTCATTCACAATAACCACCGACTAGGAAATGCTGAAAAAATGCAATACCTAAAAACGCATCTAAAAAAGGAAGCTTGTAGTTTATTAAAACATTTAGATATTTCAGATGCTAATTACACTACAGCATGGACATTGCTGAGCAACAGATACAACACATTTTCGCCAAAAACATTTTCGCCTCCTTAATAAAGCTTACGGACTGCGATAATACTAGATTTAGCACATGTGCTGTACAGTGTATAAATTTGGCATAAGGACAAACAGAGCGAACTAATGCTTGAGTCCCTCCTTCTGTTCCAGCCATCACCGCTGCTCCGTCATAAGCTTGGGCTACAAGCTTGTTTTCTGAGCGAAGGACTTTTATTATTTCGAGGATGTGATCAGAAATTGCTTTTGCTGAGCGATCACTACTTACATAAAGGAAACAATAAAACCTTTCTACTGCAATTCCACTGCTTGTTGTATACCGAAACATAACAGATAACTGAGATTTCGAAGAAATATCGGATGTCTCGTCCATTAACACGGATAAAAATGGTGTGTCCAATATTTCAGAATGAATGTGCCTAGTGAGAACATTACTGATACATTCAATCAATTCATTTTGAATTGTTGCCGAAGTACCCTGGAAAATAGTAGACGTTCTCATATGTGTCGCTAGCAATTCATCATATCCAGAAAGTAATGTTAAGAGTTCTTTAAAATTACCGCGATTTGAAGACAATGTCCTCTTCATGACCCCTGAAAGCTAAATTTTGCTCCGCGAGGAAACATATACAGTCTATTAAGCGAGTTAATATGGCTCTGTTTCTAGAAACCTCTTCGTTGTGCTTCGTGATCGATTGAGCAGTAAGACGATCTAACTGTAACTCAATTCGGATCTCACCAAACAATTTCAAGGAAAGACAGTTTCTTATATGACTTTCGGACTTTTCGTGTTTAGTTTTAGCTTGCGAAAAATGATGCAAATCAGAATATCCTTCGTTGGTCCAAATAGTTTTAACACTACCTGAAAAAAATATACATGGCCAGCAATACAATTTGTTCATTTTCCTACAACCTGCTAGGAAGGCGAGTATATGATTTCCCCGCAGACGAAGATTTTGATGTTAGCTCCGAAAGAACTGGCATCGGGCGGCCGCTTAATACTATTTCTTTCTTTTTTTTGTATGGTTGAATGGAGTGGACAAAAGGGCTTCAATAACACAATTACACTCCATTATAATGATTAAACCCAAATCAAAAACAAATCAGTCGAAAACTAATGTAAATAATGTACTTATCGTTTAGTTTTTCCTTCTGCTTTCTACTAACGATCTCGTATCACCTTCATACGTATCTGGAAACTGCCAAAAGATACAACTTTACATTTCACACTTGATTTTGAAGGAAAAAAATAATTACTTGTTCCTCGTCCACGATCAAAACTGAAGAAATTTTAACGTTTTTTTACCGGCAAATCAAATGTCAACTCCCGCTGCAAAGTGCAGTAAAACAATTATTTTTCGGACACTGCGCTATGCGCTTGCGTCGACTTTTTGCAGTCTAATACGTGGGGGAAAATGTCCCCGCTGCATGAATTGAACTGCTTATAGAAAAAACATACAGAACTTGCAAGCTTCCCCAGGTTTGATTGGGCTGTGCAGCCGACAGCACCGAGCCCAGTATTAAAACACAAGAAGCGATCAAAGCTTGGATATTTGCATGTGTGTGTTATTTGGATACGAAAGCAATGTTTGATCAAGTGCTGCTTGTTTCGACGTCCAATGTTGGGTTTTGGGTGATGTGCTCTGAATACCACAGAACATGGTACATGAAAGTTTGGTGGGTTTACGCGGTCGACACCGATACAACAACTAACGCCAGCACCAAGGTTAGTTGAGTTTATGCAAGCTATTGTCAATATGATGTCGACATGAGAATGGTATTATGACTTTCGCATACAACTTTCGGTGCAGGAATTTTTGCTGCGATGACTGGGTGTGCAGTGCACACCTTGCACACCCTGAGAAGACGCCACTGACCTATAGATATACTTATAGGTGCTGATGTTTACGGAACAATAATTCTAGATGGATTACAAAAAACTAATGTCGGCATAATTGCACAGAAGACTGAATTTGGTTGGATACTTTCAGGTCAATTACAACCAAAACAAACATGCGCACGTGTTACGATTACCAGCATGATTACAAACATTGAGTTGGATGAGCAACTTAAACGGTTTTGGGAAGTCGAAGAAATGGAGCAATCTACGATCATGTCAGAAGCCGACACCGAATGTGAAAATCATTATACTGAAACTCACATTCGTAATAAAGATGGGACATATACAGTTCGAATTCCTTTTAAAGAAATGCAACCAGATCTGGGCAACTCAAAAAAAGGGCGATTGCCAGACTCCTTCAAAACGAACGTCGTTTTGTAACTAACAAGACGTTGGAGAAAGAATACAACAATTTTATGAAAGAATATCTAACTCTAAAACATATGATTCCAGCAACCACTAGGTCAGATGAAGGGTTCTATCTACCACACCAGGCAGTCATCAGAGAAGATAGCAGCACAACAAAACTACGCGTTGTCTTCGATGCATCATCAAAAACGGACAAATCTATTAGCCTAAACGACACAATGCACACGGGGGCTAAGCTACAGACCGACCTCACGGATATACTACTGAGATGGCGTAAACATCGATATATTCGTTCTGCAGAAAAAATGTATCGCCAAATTAAAATTGGCAACGAGGATTATAAATATCAAAAGATATTATGGCGCTTTTCACCAACTGAACCAATCCAGGAATATCATCTGACTACCGTCACTTATGGTACAGCCGCCGCACCATTCTTGGCTTTACGAACATTACAACAACTAGCAGAAGACGAGAAAAACACGTATCCCATCGCCTCAAAAATCCTGCGCAAGGATTTCTACGTTGACGACTTATTGACTGGCGCAGACACACTACAAGAAGCAAAAAATATTCGAAAAGAGGCAATGAGTCTTTTTCCAGCAGGAGGATTCAACCTACGGAAATGGGCTAGCAACCACCAGCGGTTACTCGAGGACATCCCAGACAACATGAAGCAATCAGGAGTGAGGTTTTTGGAAAATGGACACGTTATAAAAACACTGGGCATCCATTGGAATCCGTCCAGCGACACTTTTCAATTTCGAGTCAAAAATGACTCAACAAGTCAACATCCAACAAAACGAACGGTATTATCTGAAATAGCTAAACTTTTTGATCCACTAGGTCTGCTTGCACCTCTTATTATACAAGCTAAGTTACTAATGCAGGAACTGTGGTCAGCAAATCTCACTTGGGATGAACCACTACCCAACATACTGTCAGAAAGATGGACGAAGTTCAAAACAGAAGTTCCTCAAATAAACGCAATTACTATACCGAGGTGGATCAAATTTAAAAAAACGATAAGAGAACTGGAAATTCACGGATTTGCTGATGCTTCAGAGAAGGCATATGCAGCAGTAGTCTACAGCAGAATTATTACAGACAACGGTGAAATTATCGTCACTTTATTCACCGCAAAAACCAAGGTCTCCCCAATTAAACTGAAACCGACCTTACCACGATTAGAGCTCTGTGAAGCAGTTTTACTATCACAACTACTTACGAAAACTATAACTTCACTTGAAATTCCAGATGTAAGATGCTATGCCTGGTCAGACTCAACAATCACATTAGCATGGATTAAAGGTGATCCCAGCAGATGGAAAAGGTTCGTGTCACATCGCGTACGCCAGACAACACAGATGATCAACCCAGAAGATTGGTACCATGTCACATCGGAAAACAATCCAGCAGATTGCGCCTCACGCGGACTGTATCCTTCTCAACTAAAATATCACTCATTATGGTGGACCGGACCAAAATGGCTGAATACACATAAAGAAACCTGGCCAACATCAAACGCAACGTTTCATACCGACTTAGAAGCAAAAACTCAGAAAAAAACATTCAGTACAACAATTTCTTCTACGTATATCGACATAAGCAAGTACTCATCTTTAAGCAACTTACTTCGCGTGTATGCATATGGCAACCGTTTCATAACGAACTGCAGAGCTTCTGGCAGTTACTTTACATCGGGACTGGTACTTCCCCATGTCCACACACGACTTACAGTTATGTATCACAATTAACAACCACAGTTACGCGTGTCACCAAACGCAACCAACGTATACGGCAAAAGCTATTCCTAATCGCTGCGAATTGGAATTACTTAACCATCATCCAAATCCGCTATCCCTTTGTAACATTAAGAAGACTGAACGATCACAATATTGGTTACCATTACAGCATCCCAACCATTGGATCTATTCTGTGCACCGTAACACAACTCTCAACATTGTATGTGGTACATCGGTCTTAACCAAAACACTACGCAGCAGCGGACTCATCAGCTTGGCCCCAAATTGTGAAGTGCAGCATTCATCAATGATGTTAAAATCACAAAGCAGTCAAATCGATGTTTTAAAAACTTCCTTTTCACCAGCAACCAACCTATCTACGCTACTAACAGGAAACCATTTACCAGCAACCAACATAACAAATCTCAATCTACTGCGATTCAACACAGAAGAACTGGAAACCATTCGATTACCGGAACCAGATCCTATCCCAACAACACCGGAATTTGGTCACCATATTCACCACTATAGCTAGTATTACACTGTTTGACCATGCTATCAAATTGCAGTGATAATCAATGCGAAATAGCGAATTCGAATTAATCTCACAGTATCCGCTGTGTCATATTCACTATTTCGCATTGCTTATTACTTTAATTTGACATCGTGGTTAAACAGTGTAATACTAGCTTATGTCAGCACGTACCTCATACTCATCATAGCTCTCATAATAGCCAGCGTTATCTGGTATAGACACCACCGAAAATACACCGTCACAACAACAGAGTCCGACTTCAACGTGAGACCAATAACACCTACACCAGCAAAGAGAACAACCCTAGACTTTGAGACCCCGGCAGTATGATGCATGATCATCATTCTTTATAACTAGCATCAGGGGCGGAGCTTCAATAGGAGCAAGTGGAGCAACTGCGCCGGGCGCCAACTTTTTAGGACGAGATACCTACTGTTCTTATACAATTGTTTGCAATTGCAAAGAAAATGTGATATTTTTCTTGCTAGGTTTTATTGCGGGAAAACAAGTGCTACCAGGTAATACGTTTCAAAGGGTACTTTTGATACAACCTTTATTATGTTAAACTACACTTAAAATAGAAATAGAGCATCATACGAGTAGTTTCAACAAAAATTATTTAAATTCAAAAATTCTTGCACTGAAAATGTGTTTGTAATATGGCACCGGAGAGCCAAATTAAATGTGTGTATAATACCATAGGGAAAATAACTATCAGCAAATGTCGCATATAATTATCACGTTCTGCTTCAGGACATTCATTGTGCTCCAAATTTCACAATTTAATGCATATTTCACTTCTTTGGTCACTAGGAAAAGGTCCCTCACAAATTGTGTCTTCAATATGAGATGCCGAACTTAGGGACGTCATTTGGGGGAGGGGCGGGGGGCAATTTCAGAATTGAAGAGAACCGTAACTTTATGATTTTTTTCAAGAAAGCCTATTTTCGAAGTAGTTTAAAAAATGTACGTACTCCTTGAACTGATCGTGCGCGCATGCATACAGTACATATCTTAATATCGATCCACATGCATTTATATGCAGTGAATAAGATTTTGCCCCCTGGGTAAAACTGAGATGACATCCCTGGTCGAATTGTATTCAGTCGAAGAAGCCTCATTTTCACCACTTTCAGTACTTCTTTCCGTGGTGAGCTATTCATCATCCTATATCACATCCACACTCTTGACCGCGGCTACGTTTCCCTCATTAATATCTCTTGATATATTTTTCCATTGAGTTCTCTAATATAAAGCTGTGAAGACACTAACAGATGTTGATGGAAAAAATTATTAAAATCTTGCGGAAGCTAGTCGATCCTTCGGGCACTTCGGTCTTGTTATATGATGTCTTTTTATACTCTAGATGAAATCATATAGAGTATTATAAGTTTAATCCAGCCCAAAAGTTTGTAACGCATAGAACCAAGCCTCGGACGAAAAAAAGTTATATATTATTTTTTGTTTATTTGGGGCCAAAAACCTCAAATCCGCTTGACGTCCGTCCGTCCGTCCGTCCGTCCGTCCGTCTGTCCGTGAACACGATAACTCAAGAACGCCTTCACCTAGGATCTTGAAATTTTGAATCTGGATGTTTGGTTGAATTTGTAAGGCTAAGTTCGTTAACGGGCAAAATCGTCCTACTCCTTCGGGTAGCTGCCATACGAAATGTCCTTAAAACACGTGTTCAAGAATATTAGCCGATAACTTTGGAAGGGTTTAAGCTACGTCATTGAAATTTTCTATGTGTCATTTTTCCAATAGTTGGAGCTAAATATATGATTATGAAGAAAATCCTGTTAGTCCTTCGTGTAGCTGCCATACAAATATCCTGTCAAAATGTATTCACTTAATTTACGAAACTCACTATAACTCAAGTAATCTTTTAGCTACGAATTCAAAATTTTGTACAAACTAGTTTTGAGTGAAAAGAAAGTTTGACTTTACTAGTCAGCGAAATCCTTTTACTCCTTCTGGTAGCTGCCATACAAAATGTCCTTAAAACACGTCTTTAAGAATATTGGCCGATAACTTCAGAAGGTTTTAAGCTACGTCTTTGAAATTTTGTATATGTTATTTTTCCAATAGTTGGAGCTAAGTGTATGATTATGAAGAAAGTCCTATTAGTCCTTCGTGTAGCTGCCATACAAATATCCTGTCAAAACGTCTTCACTTAATTTACGGAACTTACTATAACTCAAGTAATCTCTTAGCTATGAATTGGAAATTTTGTACAAATTACTTTTGAGTAAAAACAAAGTTCGAGTTTACTAATCAGCGAAATCCTTTTACTCCTTCTGGTAGCTGCCATACAAAATATCCTTAAAACACGTGTTCAACAATATTTTCCGTTAACTTTTGAACGCTTCAAGCTTCGAATTTGAAATTTTGTACACATTAATTTTTGAATGGTTCCAAGGAAAAGGATAAATATGTAAGAAATCGAGTGAGTCCTTCCTGCACCTCCCATGTGAAAGTCCTTCGAAGAGGACATTTTTTTCGATAACTTACCCAGTTTAAGATATGAAATTAAACTTTGAATATTGTCTTTAAGTTTTGAGTAGCAATCTAATGGCAGTCCTTAATAAAGGACATACAACATGAACATGCATAACTCTACTTTATCCCCAACTGCAATATAAATCGGAGTTCAGTATTCATCTAGAGTATTATACGATTGGCTTGCAGCCGATCGTGACTGCAGTATGTTTATCTGTTACGGGTGGGCTTTCTGATATATAACACAATCCATAAATGGTATTATGAATCATTACAAATAATTAGGTGCCCAATTCACATTACCACCTTTTCCTCTATTTCTGTCATGTTAAATTTTAAAAAATATTCTTCATTTTTCGAAAACAAAATATAAAATTTGGGGCACCAAAACGTAGAAAGTGCGCCGGGCGCCACACCTATCAGCACCGCTGTCGTGGTCCGGTTGACCCCGACTCTCCCTACACTCACCTCGTATCGGTAATTGGGTTCAATATTCGAACTATGTCGCAATTTCCGATACGAGGTGATAAATTTAAATTGGGCTAAAGGCCGGATACCTTTGCTCGGCGGTCAGCGGGATTTTTGCAACATCGACTATCGATCAATTCTAGCCAACTCGGGTCAACCACCGAGAATTGATCGATGGTCGATGCAGATCAGCAATTATCGGGCTGATGGACAATAATTGTCCAAGCGATAATTGCTGATCGATTTTCCCAACTCCAAAAAACAGGGAGTTTTGATCGCGTTTTCAAACCAACCAGTTGGTTGTTCGTTAAAAAGTGAAAGTATTTAATTAGTTCGTTAATAGTTAGTGAAATAAAGTAAGTGTAGAAATGTTAGTAATTAGTTAGTTACTAGTTAGTGAAATAAAGTAAGTGTAGAAATGTTAGTAATTAGTTAGTTACTAGTTAGTAAATCGAGTAAAATAAATAAAGTGATAACAGAGTGAAAGTGTTTTAGATCAGACTCTAATAAGACCACGACAAATTGGCGCAGCCGGAAAAAAAACAAGCAATGTAAGTAAATATCCGTATATCGTTTAAATTATTTTTTTTTTGTATTCTTGTTGATATATAGTACATAAATAAAAGATATTATGTGTGTTATTATGGACGTCGGTACGGATATTTTGTGAGTTACAGTTGTCAATGTAAGAGCAGATTAACGAAGGTTGAAATGAGAGTTAGAGTTGTTGCTGAGAAAGGATAAAGTGAAAGTTACGGACAGAAAAGTTAAATTCCCGATTCGATATAGTTCGGAATTTCTGGTATTATTACAAGTATAGAATAATATACGTGAAGTGGTATGTTCTTTTTGATTTTCGTTAAATAATACCGGGTGGTTGTTAAAGCGATTTTGTTGTGATTACAACACTGACCTACCTTAACGGTGCTTACAAGTGCATTCGGCTTGTTGAGTGGTGTCAAGTTGCAGAGTTGAATGCGCCCGACGGTACGATGGTTGCTGTAGCGCAAATGCAGTCAGTATAGATTGCCGGCGTATGTTGATACAGAAACACTAGTATCGAGTTGCATGCAAGGTCGTGTGAAATTTTCGTTACATAACATAGTGGATGTAGCTGAATAAGAAAAATATATGTAGCACACGATAAGACTTGCGCAAAGAATGAAGATAGATAGGCAGACGATAAGGGACTTGTCGGCTAGGCTTTGAGTTCACTTCGGCGATTTATTGTGGTAGACCGTAATTGATGTCCAACCCAAAATCAAATATTCTGACTAGAGAGGAGTTGGAAAATGTTCGAGCTCTGATTGCAGAACGTGAAGAACTTAAAGAAATAGTGAACAGGTGCGAGCGGGAAATCGAGCAGCACGAGAAGGATTGGCAATATTTAGCGGAACATATCCAAACGGAAATAACTACTGGACAAGCCCCCGACATCGAGACGGTATTAAGTAAGGCCACACAATCCACGCAAAGGTGTGGGGAAGTGGTAGATGTTTTGCTCAGCGAATTCTTAACATCCATACGAGATAAACAGCGGAGATTGGAAGAAGAGGTAGAAGAGGTCGGAAAGGAAAGGAATTACTACCGCCAAACAGCGAACAGTCTAAGGACGCAATTGGAGGAAGCGGAGGAGAGAGAGAACAAAGGGGTAACCGGACGACTATCAGGAAGAGAATCAAGCCACGCCCATACAAAAATAGAAAAGAACGCAACAACCACAAGAATTACCACAATTCAACATATTGGCACAAACACGACAACCAGAATGACGACAAACGAGATATGGGAAAAGGTCATGGACACAGTGACTAAATATGTACCCATATTTACCGGCGCGAGAACTCCAAATCTAGGAAAAGAACTAAGTCGGTTCTTGGATTGCAGTGGGGATACATACGAACGGCTTGGAGAGAGTGAGAAAAGGGTGTTCATGAAATGCATCAAGTATCGACTTGTGGACGATGCTTACTACCTAATGGCATCGGAAGTTTTAGACGATTTCAATGCATTAGAGAAAGCATTGAACAAGGCATATCTACCGAAAACATCACTAAACCAATTGCGGAATGAGCTGCTGATATGTAGACAACGGCCGGGGGAGGATATAGACGAATATGCCATAAGAATGAACGGCATCTGGCAACAGATACGGGAGGCGGTGTCAGCGCGGTATCCTGGAGGGGACAAAGGGTTATTAGAAGAATTGGGGAAGGACACTGTTGCCGCATTTAAATCCGGGGTTAGGGATAAGAACACGCAGCTATATCTGGTAGGTCGGGCGATGGGCACCCTTGCTGAGTGCACGGAAGCGGCAGCATTTTATGAAGGCGAAATGAAAAAACTGCATGGAGTAATGGAGGTAGAACGCAGGGAGCCGCAACAAGGTAACTCTTCGAACAAAGCACAACCAGCAAACGGCAATAGAACACCAAACGCGGGCTATGGGAATTCAGGTGTATCACCCAATCTGCAAGGAAAATACACTTGCTACAACTGTGGGAAAGTGGGACACTTTGCACGCGAGTGCCGACAGAGGCGTGACGAGCAGTTCTGCACAAAATGCAGTCGTTATGGGCATACTACGCAGAACTGTAGGGAAAACCGAGGAACCACTCAACCACATTCAGAAGGGACACGGGGGAACGTGAAATCACAAAAAGAGAATATACGGTTTGTGGATAGGAATGAGAGCAGGGGTGCCGAAGGGACGGCGAGCAACGTATACTTTGACTTCTGCAAGGAAAATGACCACTATTCATCAAATTGCCTAAGAAAACACTTAGCCGAAGCACAGAATAACCAGGGTAACGGGGGAACACTAAACAGCATGTATTGTGATTTCTGTAAGCAAAGAGACCACGCGCCATCGAATTGTTTAAGAAGGTACTTGGCAGAAATTGAGAAGCAGCAGCCGGAAAACTAAGGGGGGCAGCCCGTGGGCACGAGGAGGTCTGTCTAAAGAAGCAGTGCCAGGAAGTTATAAACCAAATTAAGATAAACACAGATTTTTCGATTACAGTGCGGTCCGATATAAGTAGGAGTGGGTGGCTCTCACTGCTTATAGATACGGGAGCAACCTGTAGCCTATTAAAGTCATCCAGTATAAAAGAAAAAATTATGGTGGATAAGACAAAAACGACAACAATCGCGGGCCTATTCGGTGAGGAGAGGAAGTCACTGGGCACATGCACAGCAAAATTACAAATGGAGCGAAGTGAATTTGAGTGCAAATTTACAGTTGTCGGAGAAACGAGTTCATTGCCGGGAGATGGGATACTAGGAAAGGACTTTTTGGAAGGACGGGCTGTAATAAATTGTAAGAATAACCACATGGAAGTGTCGGCAAAAAGTGACAACAAAAATAAGGAACTAAGTGAAGAAACTATAACAGGAAATTTGATTAAATTAGCAGGGAAACCGAGGGAGCGAGTTGGGTTTGCAAGCGCCAGAACAGGAAAAGGGAGAGATAAACCGCAGGAAAATAGGATAACTAAACGAAGGTTAGAGGATACAGATAACAATATAAAAAAAGAAGCGCAAAAAGGGAATTCGGTTAAATTACCAGTGTATGAAACGCCGGAGGTGAGATACCAAGACACAATAGGTAATGAACAAGAGGTGCCAACGAATAAGGTAAGAGAATGGGATAACGTAAATGGAAAAACAAAAGTGGTTAAAAGAGAAGGAAGGGCAATCGACGGAAATAGGAATGCTGACCAAGAGTCACTGAATGGGAGTGACCCACCAAACTGTTGCGAGGAGGGCGAGGATAAAGCAGGGATCACCGCTCATTGTTTGCGCATAAAAGCAAGACAAGAGCAGATAATAGAGTACCCCGTCGACGGACAAGAGGATATGATCTGTCTCCAGGACGAAATCTATCCAGCGGTATATAGTGGCAACACCCTGGTGAGACCAAGAGAAGGTAGGGTATTCATCGGAGTTATCAATACCAGCACCAAAGAGGTGATAGTAGATAATTTTAAACCAAAATTCGGGAAACTTAAAAATTACAAGTTTTACAGATCAAGGGATCGCACTTTGGAACGAACTAGTGCGCGCCGAATACAGGAGATGAAGAACGTCTTGGAGTTCCCGAACTCGATGAACAATCACGAACGAGACTCCGTGATGCAGCTCTGTTTTGAATTCAACGACATATTTCATTTACCAGGAGACAAATTAACCTATACAACGCGGAAAACTTTCCGTATACCGCTGAAAGATGAAAGCCGCACTATTCATAAAAAACAGTATCGGATGCCCGAGGCACACCGGCTGGAATGTGCGGAACAGATTAAAGGACTGATCGACGATGACATCATTGAAACTAGTGACAGCCCCTTTAACTTTCCAATTATCCTCGTCCCCAAGAAAACCAAAGAGAACGAAAAAAAAAGGTTCCGACTGTGCGTTGATTTCAGAGAACTTAATAAGGAATGCGTGTCGTTCGCATATCCCCTGCCACGAATAGAAGAAATACTTGATAGACTTGGACACTCTAGATATTTTTCGACCCTAGATTTAGCAAGCGGGTATCACCAAGTGCTTATCGAGCCGAAAGATAGGGCCAAGACCGCATTCAGCGCAGATTATAATCATTACCAATACAAACGATTACCATTCGGTCTGAAGACTGCACCAGCCTTTTTCCAATCCCTTCTAAATCAAATACTGACTGGCCTCCAAGGACTAAGATGTTTCGTCTATCTAGACGACGTAGTTGTGTTTGCTAAAAATTTAGACGAACATAATGAGAAATTGAGGGAGGTTTTCGAACGATTCAGAGCAAGCAACTTAAAGCTACAACCCACCAAATGCCATTTCCTATCAAAAGAAGTGACATATCTGGGACATGTTTGTTCCGAAGCCGGAATTAAGCCGGACCCGAGGCTGACAGAAGCAGTTCGGAATTTTCCCAGGCCGGGGAAAATCCGTGAAGTGCAGTCCTTCTTGGGATTAGCAAACTACTATAGAAAATTTGTCCCTAAGTTTTCAGAAATAGCAAAACCAATTACGAAACTGTTACAGAAAGACACCAAATTTGTATGGGACCAAAAATGCGAAGAAGCGTTTGGTAAACTCAAGAATAGATTAACATCTCAACCGTTGCTGCAGTACCCCGATTTCGACGAAGAATTCACTCTGATTACCGACGCTAGCGGAGAGGCACTAGGGGCGGTACTGGAACAAAAGGGGAAACCGATAGCATACGCGAGCCGCACACTTAACTCCGCCGAAAGGAATTATTCAACTTCCGAACGTGAACTACTTGCAATAGTATGGGCTGCAGCAAATTATAGATGCTACCTGTTAGGGCGACACTTTAAGGTGCTTACAGACCACAAGCCCCTGGCAGGCATGCTAAGGGTAAAAGATACGACATCTCGAATGTTGAGACTTAGCCAGAAGCTCGCGGAATTCGATTTCGAAGTCGGTCATAAGCCAGGGAAGAGTATTACGCATGCTGACGCATTAAGCAGAATAGCCACTCCAGCGAGAGAAGATACATGTTTAGTCACAACGCGCGGTCAGGCTCGAAAATCAGAGGATATTGATGAGACCGATAAACGAACCGAAAGCAGTCAGGGGACGAATTGGCCGGTAACGGCACCTTTGGAGGATTCAACCGCAACAGATACCCTGTTGAAACTTTTTAATAAGACCAAGAGGAAAAAAATAATTGCGACAACTGCACGTGCGGGCAGAGAAATTCATCATAAGGGAAAGCACTGGCTATTCAGGATCAAAAAGTATCACCGATGGTTCCGGGAAGAACTTGGAAGAAAGAAAAAACCAAGTTTACCGTCATCCGAATCAGGGCTGGGGTGGGAACCAAATGATAATCCGAGAGAAATAGAGGGAGCGGAGAACATACAACACGTCCTAGAGAGTTACCACAGTTCACCATTCGGGGGGCACTTCGGCCGGCAAAAGACCCTTAATAGAATTCGACGACACTATAAATGGAAACGGATGAGGGAAGCAGTAGAAACCTTCATAAAGAGGTGCCATAAATGCCAAAAAAACAAATCATCCAGAACTACGAAAATGCCCTTGGTAATTACTCGTATCGCTGATAAGCCGTTTGAGAAAGTTTATGTGGATATAGTTGGACCCCTACCCATAACCCTGTTAGGGAACAAATATATTCTGAGCATGATGGATGATCTTACTAGGTTTGTGGACTTCGCGGCTATGCCCAATCAAGAAGCGAACACCGTGGCTCGAATACTATACGAGCAGATAATCAGTCGATACTCATTACCTCAACAAATAGTTACCGACCAAGGTTCCAATTTCACGAGTGACACCTTTAAGGCTTTGTGCCGACTCCTAAGAGTTAAGCATATTCAGACCACTGCCTACCACCCCCAATCCAATGCGGTGGAGCGACAACATTCATGGCTCGGGAATTACCTGAGAAGCTTCGTCGATGACAACCCCAGCGGGTGGGATATGTATCTTCGACCAGCGGCGCACGCATACAATAATACGCAACACTCTGGCACCAAATTAACGCCAATGGAAACCCTCTTCGGGTTCGCAGCCGATGTACCAAATAACCTCCAAAGGAAGGTAGAACCCGTTTATAATGCTGAAAAATACCATATGCAACTTCGTTACCAATTACAGAAAGCTTTCAAGCTAGCAAAAAAAAACTTAGGGGACGCAAAACTAAAGTCCAAGAAATACTACGATAAAACCACAAATGGCCTACAACTTCATGTAGGTGACGAGGTACTTATGAAAGACATGGCAAGACCAGGAAAACTCAGTGCAATACACAGGGGACCTTACAAGGTGATACAGGTACATTCGCCAGAAAATGTGTCCATTCTCGTAAACCGTAGAATTAAAAGGGTACATACGAACCGCCTAAAACTATGGTACGACTAGAACTTACGGAATTGGTTAGAGGCTAGGGGGATGAAGGAATAGATAGGCACCGACATCACCTACATGTTACGGGGAACGATGACAGAACTGTATAGTTATAAATGGTTAGTTAAAATTTAATAATAATAATAATTTATATAGTCCAACACGTGGACATGATAGGACTGTTATAGTTATAAATAGCTAGTTAGAATAAAGTATATAGGTGTTATATGATCCAACACGTGTTTGACCACCCATTTTGGAACGTCTAGTCGGCCTAGCTCATAAAGATGGTGGCAATCGCTGAGGCACTTAGGGGCCCAACGGGATTATTCAACAATGTACTAATTAAATACCTCTTTTGCTATTTATCATTCACAGATAACGAAAGGGTCGAGAGAGAGGGAGACGGTAGACACGTACGCTCTGAAATAAGGACCGTTCAACTCAAGACAACGGGGAGCGAGGATAACAACCACTGTAATCGATCTCTGTTAACCACTAATAAAGGAACGGGAAAATTAAATTAAGCTACTAACTTAGGAATATTAATATTTTATAACCGATTACTAGTTGGAAAATTGTCGGAAAATTGTACAATGAACTACATAATAAGGCTAACCCTACTAACAGCGACAGCAGCGGCCGTGGTAACACCGGAGGGCGTACATCTTCGAGAATTGAAGCCGACAGGAGCCGCCTTTGAGGAAATAGGGAAAGTCCTGTGGTATAGTAAGACATGGACGATCCTTTCTCGAGTGGAAATGCCAGATTTTCGGGACGAGTTGGAGTTCGTAATAAACTGCACCACGGCGGTCGACAAACTGTGCCGGACGCTACACACTCACGACACACGATGTGATAATGTCATTGCCGGAATCAGGTCCAGCGTCAAGTATTTGGAAGGGAAGCGATCAGACCTAGAGCACTACGTTTTTGGCATGAGAGCTACGAGACGCAAGAGATCGTTTTTCGATGGGGTCGGAGCGTTGGGAAAAACCCTATTTGGAACCATGGACAGCAGCGACGACCGAAAGATCTACCGAAAACTGGAGAGCTTGGATCAGCGAGAAAATAGCACGATCAGTTTACTAAATGAACAAGTAACCATTATGCAATCAAATTTCAATCTATTTAATGAGTCCAGAGTACAAGCAACACGAGAAAGACAGAGATTACTGGATTTGTATACCACCATAGCACCAATGATTTACAGCCAGGCGGAACGACTGACAATTGAACATAGCCGAACAGACCTCATTGAATTCCTGATACTCATCGAGATGGAGTTACGACGGATAACGGGGGAATTAGACACAATTATGGGAATAGCGCTCACATCCCATCTCGGAAAATTACACCCGGCAGTCATACATGCTAAAGAACTAATGGAGGTACTCACCACGGTCTGGGAAAGTGAGGAGATAAACCCGAAAGTTATCGATTACCAAGTACTAACTCAAATAATGAGGATACAAATAGTCGTCAACAACACAAAATTATTAGTACGGATTGACGTTCCACAAACGGAGAAGACGTCGTTTACTATTTCAAAAGTGTACACCATACCAGCATACATTGACGAGCTTACATACCACTTCTATGACCTGGAGGGCGATTTTTTGGTAGCTAACACTGACATAAGTCGATATGCAATCCTACACTACGAGATCTTCCAACGCTGCAATCCACTAACTACTACGACGACGGAAAAGTACTACGTATGCGAACGAGAAGTACCAATGCTAACCACTGTCGGAGATAACTGCTTATTAAACCTATACAGAGGGTATAGTTTGGATCTGACGCGATGTCACAAGAAAAGGACCAAGAAATGAAGCTCGTTTGTCAAGATGGAAACTGCGAATCGTTGGTTATATCTTATGAGCGCTCCGAATAAGATTGAAATTCACTGCCGGTCCCTACCAGTACGAATCCTCGAGCTAAGCAATCTGGGGATATTAACTATTGACGAAAACTGCAACTTCCGGAGCGGAGACCGGATGGTATATGCCACAAACAACATTCACCGCGACATCAAACTTTGGCAGCCCGAGGAGGGGGCTGGCCTAAGATCACACATCAAGTCAGCCACGGAGAAAACGGAAGGTATCCAGAGTTCTAACCCACCAGGAACGCGAGACGAACCCATCGTCTTGGTTGCTCGAACACTAGATGCCACATGGCAAACCGAAAGCAAAGCGATTGATAGTTTGGTGGAACGAACGAGGAACGAAATCCAGAGGCGACATGCAGCTGATACATGGAGAACGCATTCCACTCTAATTTCAACGACCGGCGTGGGACTGATAGTCATCATGCTCTCTGTACTCATCCTTAGCATCAGATACTACCATAAATACCGAAAATATAAGTCACACAAAGAGAGAAATAACGAAGACGTAGACGCACCGAAACCCCATGAAGGACCCACTTCGCGTACTCCGAGCCTGCCAGTGGTGCTACCAAATGCCAGTGACGCTATCATTCAACTCCACCATACACCCGCAGCTTTAAAAAACAACACTACTGAGGAGACTACAACTTCAAACATCCGACCGACGGACTCAGCCAGCAATCAGGAATTACAACCCGCTACCTTTACGCTACCGCCCCGGAAAAGGACCATACTAACCTTAGCATAATCGCTAATCAAGCTCTAAGATATATATGTATGTATACTAGAAATAGAAGTAAAAATACCAAGATATATCACTATAACATTAATGTAGAAACAGGTGATAAAATATTAGGATTTGAAGAAAAGAATATACAAAAAAAGAAACAAAGAAAACTTATAATATTGATATATAAAAAAAAAAAAAAAAGGGGGATTAAGTATTAAAAACACGAAAAAAAAAAAAAAAAAATAAAAAAAAAAATAGAATTAAAAATACCAAGATATATCGCTATAACATTAATGTAGAAACAGGGGATAAAACATTAGGATTTGAAGAAAAGAATATACAAAAAAAAAAACAAAGAAAACTTATAATATTAATATATAAAAAAAAAAAAAAGGGGGATTAAATATTAAAAATACGGAAAAAAAAAACATAAAGAATACTTATAATATTAATAAACAAAAAAAAATCTATAAAAGAACGAGAATGCCCACAAATTAACTTCTTGCGTATTGGTACGGCCTTCTGTCACCGATACGTCCAGAATGATAACTTCCTAGACCGCCGGGCATCAGTTTTTTCAAGGGGGGAGGAATGTCGTGGTCCGGTTGACCCCGACTCTCCCTACACTCACCTCGTATCGGTAATTGGGTTCAATATTCGAACTATGTCGCAATTTCCGATACGAGGTGATAAATTTAAATTGGGCTAAAGGCCGGATACCTTTGCTCGGCGGTCAGCGGGATTTTTGCAACATCGACTATCGATCAATTCTAGCCAACTCGGGTCAACCACCGAGAATTGATCGATGGTCGATGCAGATCAGCAATTATCGGGCTGATGGACAATAATTGTCCAAGCGATAATTGCTGATCGATTTTCCCAACTCCAAAAAACAGGGAGTTTTGATCGCGTTTTCAAACCAACCAGTTGGTTGTTCGTTAAAAAGTGAAAGTATTTAATTAGTTCGTTAATAGTTAGTGAAATAAAGTAAGTGTAGAAATGTTAGTAATTAGTTAGTTACTAGTTAGTGAAATAAAGTAAGTGTAGAAATGTTAGTAATTAGTTAGTTACTAGTTAGTAAATCGAGTAAAATAAATAAAGTGATAACAGAGTGAAAGTGTTTTAGATCAGACTCTAATAAGACCACGACACCGCCACTGACTAGCATTAAGTATCTACATATAATCCAAGTCATTAAATTCTTCAAAGTCCATTACCTTATGATCCACTTAATTTTGTAAACATTGCAGCATTATACTTTTATCATAATTTGCTTACTACATAAGAGTTCAATCAAGTTCACTTTGTTCAATAATTTTTACCTTATAGAATTAGGCCAATAATTTGTCATGTTAGCAATAAGTACCTATAAATGATATTAATAAATTATACGGAACCCAGGATCAAAACAAGACTCGTACTTTTAACAACGCTTGATCATCGACGTCCGTTTTCATTTTATTCGAGAAAACTTCAATGAAGGCGCATTCCAGCTGCAGTACGTTTCAAGCGCCGATCAGATTGCAGATGTTTTGACGAAACCACTGGCAAATCAGAAATTTCAACGGTTCCGAGAACTGATGGGAATTACGAAAAACAATTGAATTTTTATTGTATAATGTTTTAAAATTGAATACATTTGTATCTACTTCAAGTTTTTGGATCATACACATAAGAGTTTTGT
Organism: Beris morrisii; assembly: GCA_951812415.1. Classification (NCBI taxonomy): domain Eukaryota; kingdom Metazoa; phylum Arthropoda; class Insecta; order Diptera; family Stratiomyidae; genus Beris; species Beris morrisii. Next base: position 73,401,609 of record OX638312.1, on the reverse strand, counting down.
ATTATATAAAGTTTCTAAATTTTTGATTTACTGATATAAAGTTTTGAATTATACAGGGTGTTTGGCACTCCGTGTGCCACTTTGCAAGGGATTATTCCTTGATATATTTGGAGAAAAAAATTGTTCTACAGGGTGGATCAATTTTCAATGTTAGTGGAGATACAGGGTGGTTAAGAAAAGTGTTGTTGACCGGTACCCTCACTCACTTAAAACGTTATATCTTGAAAACGAATAATCACAAGGCAAAGTGTTATAGGCAATTTTTAGGCAATCGAATTACCTTTCATTTGATGTAACAGTCTAAATTGTAACTGCACCCAATCTTGAGATATTTACTCGAAAACACAGATTTTTGCTACGTCAACCCTAAAAATTCAGTGATCAATGTAGTTTTTCTCAGAAAACCTCATTATAAAAATGTCATTTTTATTTTATTATTTTATGAGCCGTATTATTACCTACAAAAGCTGCATACATATGTATGAGTTACGATTAACATTTTGGAAGTAATAGGTAAAAATACATATCGCATAAAAATTAAATATTTAAAAAATCAGTGCATGTGCATGTTGATCTACGCTACTTGCTTGAATTGAAAGAATTTAATAATGGTTTTTATTTCAAATATTTTTATTTCAAATATTTTTATTATAATAAATGTTCAAAATGGCCACCTTCATTTTGAATGCACGCTAAAGCTCGTTTGGCAAGTGTTCTCTTGGTATTCATATTCCTCAACTGCTGCCTTACTTCTATTGCTGCCGCATCGATCCTGATATTTAGATCTTCCAATGTTTCTACTGGCGTTGCGTAGACAAGGTCCTTCATCCGTCCCCATACAAAGAAATCAATAATAGTAAGATCAGGAGATCTTGCAGGCCAGTGTATCGGTCCATTTCTACCGATCCAGCGATTGCTATAATTGGAATTTAACCAATCTGTGATCTGTCGGCCGTAATGAGCAGGAGCACAATCGTGTTGGTAAAACATGGAAGCCAATCGAACCAGTGGAATATCATCCACCAAGTCCTGTAGATCATTTGATAAAAACTGTAAGTAATTGGAGCTATTTAGAGTACGCGGAAGCCTAATAGGTCCAAGTAAATCGTCACCAATCACACCTGCCCATAAATTGACACTGAATCTGTGCTGAAATGATGCCGCTCTTCTTGTGTGTGGATCACTCTCAGCCCACGTATGTAGGTTGTGGAAGTTTGTGATACCGTCTCTGGTAAATTGGGACTCATCCATTGTTGAAAAAATTGTCGTCATCTATTTGTCGTTCAAAGAGCCAATTGCAAAACTCCATCCGTTTGGGGAAATCAATGGGTAGCAGCTCCTGTACTGGTGTGTGATGGTAGGCATGGAAACGTTCTACTTTTAAAACACTCCAAACCTTCCAAGTAGATATGTTAAACTGCAATGCCAAGCGTCGGATACTGATCGATGGATCATTTTGCACTGCTTGCAGTATTCTTTCATCAATCTGAACAGCGATTATAGACGCAGGATTTGCATTTACTCTCCTTGTTCTAACGCTGCCAGTTTCCCTAATTCTCCTGTAAACGTCTTGAAATACTCTCCTGCTAGGTGTCCGTCGATGAGGATGTCTCTGGTGGTAAACCCTTCGCGCGGCTCGTGCATTTTGGTCACACTCTCCATAAATTAACATCATGTCAGCATATTCTTCATTGGAGTGAGTACTCCTGCCTGAGTAGGCATTTTGAAATAATTTTTTAAATTCTACTGACACCTTCTTCTCTTAGCAACGTAACTAAAACTGAGAAAAATATGAAGGTAGTTTTGCTTTAATAGGCTTTTTATTTTGTAAGACACCCTATTAAAAAAGGCATAGTACCGCATCCAGTAGTACCTACCACGTCCAGGTAAAAGCATCAATTATGTTGAAACTCACTTACATTTCGTTGTTTTCCTTCGTACTTTAAATAGTAATAAATGTGCCATAAAAATACTTCAGTACTACCGACAAATTAAACAGATTCTTGGACGAGGTCCACTCTATGGCACTGACTTTTAAATATTTAATTTTTATGCGATATGTATTTTTACCTATTACTTCCAAAATGTTAATCGTAACTCATACATATGTATGCAGCTTTTGTAGGTAATAATACGGCTCATAAAAAAATAAAATTAAAATGACATTTTTATAATGGGGTTTTCTGAGAAAAACTACAGTGATCACTGAATTTTTAGGGTTGACGTAGCAAAAATCTGTGTTTTCGAGTAAATATCTCAAGATTGGGTGCAGTTACAATTTAGACTGTTACATCAAATGAAAGGTAATTCGATTGTCTAAAAAACGAGTTATAACACTTTGCCTTGTGATTATTCGTTTTCAAGATTTAACGTTTTAAGTGAGTGAGGGTACCGGTCAAAAACACTTTTCTTAACCACCCTGTATCTCCACTAATATTGAAAATAGACCCACTCTGTAGAACAATTTTTTTCTCCAAATATAGCAAGGAATAACGCCTTACAAGGTAGCACACGGAGTGCCAAACACCCTGTATACATAGAATCTAATTTTGATTTACTCTTGATTGTGTTAAAACACTTTTAACTAAAATTTTTATAAAGTGGGAGTGTTAAGTAATTAATTATAAACCATTTTTGTAACCCACTGTCACTATCCAAATGCAACCCCAGCGTGTAAAAACGCAAATGTAGCCAAAATGCGACACGACTCACCAAATTGCACTCATAGCAAGTGCGACGGAAGGAACAACACTACTTTACGTGCCGTGCGAGTTCGTTACAAGTAGTGAACTGTGGTACAATTAAAACAAAAAGAATGTCGTCTGGTGCAATGTAATCACCAAAAAAAAAGGTCGTCGGAAACAATGTGATTAGCCTAAAAAAAAAAGTCGTAGGAAACTATGTGATAAGCTAAAAAAAAAAAAAGGGTCGTCGCGAACAATGTGATAAGCTAAAAAAAAGAAATAAAAGGTCTTCACACTCAATATCAAATAAGAAAAAGTAGTATTCGATACTCGGTACTCGTTTGAAGTAACGAATACTAAGTATCGAATAATTACTTTTTGCACACCACTAGTCGGTACTTTATGCGACAGGATTTTAGAATTCAGTTTTTATGGCGCGCTTCATAGAGTTCAATGATAATCGGTGCGTTTATTTTGCCGGCTACGCGACGCGCACGAAAAATAGCCTTTATAGGCATGCGTTCAATACTAAGGTAGTCACACATACTATCAAAGTAGGCCGAAATATTTTCATTTTCTACAACAGGAACACCCGACAGCGCCAGGTCACACGAAATGGCACTGCGCTCCAAAGCATCAATTCTGGATTCAAGAGCATTGATTTTCTCTTTCTGGTTTCCAATTTCGGCAAGGAGTTTTAACTCAATGGCATCTATACGACACTTGATAGTAGTTTCTGTCTTTTTCAACTGTTCATTTAATTCACATATAACATTCTTGGTTAGTTCAGATAGTTTTTTCTCAATGTTTACCCAAAGAGTATCACTTTTCGATGATGTTGGAAGAGGAGAGATGGTACCATCAGACTATTTGTTCAGCCGCGTAATTCGTTCATTCCCAGGCATTTTAGGCACGAGGAAAAAAAAAGGAAGTACCGCGAAATAATAAAAATTTCGTAAGAACTCAGATGATAATTTCCGCGAAAAAATTCTTTTAAAACCACTTTGGGTTAAAGAAGATCACTAGTAGCGGCAGCGAGAAAGTTATTTTAAAACTATTTTGGGATGATTTGAACTATAAAATAATAAAAAAGATCACTAGCAGAAGCAGAGCTAAGTGAAGCACGTCTAACCACTTTGACACATCAACAACTCCCAATACTGACCACAAGAGCGCAGAAATGGAAGATTGTATTTTAAAACTATTATCTGATTTAGATATCAATTTGGAAGATTGTAGAGGGCAATCTTATGATAATGCTTCTAATATGTCGGGTATATATAGCGGCCTCCAAGCGCGCATTAAATCTATAAAAATCTTGCCATTTACGTACCCTGTGCAGCACATTCTTTAAATTTAATCGGAGAGTCGGCGGCGGAATGCTGCGTACAAGCAACTAAATTATTTTTATTTCTTTAAAATCTATACAATTTCTTTGCCGCGTCAACATCATGATGGGAAATTTTAAAAGATACGCTAGCATTAAAAAAACAAAGTGCCCAAAAAATTAAGCGACACTCGTTGGTCAGCAAGAGCTGATTCAGTGAAGGCAACTGTTTCCGGTTATGAAAATTTTAAAAATGCTTTGAATAAAATTTTAGAATATAATTTCCAAAAGCCTGCAACAAAATTTCAAGATGAGGGGTTGTTAAATGAGTTCAACTCACTGGAAACTGCTATTGTGGTAGCATTTTGGAGCGAAATATTAGAAATCATAGATAAAACTAATATATCACTTCAAAAAGTTGATACTACAATTGAAAGCATTATTTGATTATACGCTTCTTTAGAAACCTAACGAAAAGAAACGAAATACAGAATCATTTAAACTTTACAAATCCAAAGGTATAAAATTGTCTAATTCTGAAGCTTTTATATTTTGTATTTGCCGCTTCCACTAGCCATCAAAATTGTATTTTCTTATGACGAGAGCGTATTATTTTTAGTAGCCCACGGGCGCCGAATATCTTAGGACGGCACTGCATAGGAACTATTTCAAATTTTTTCCTTCAACTGCAGCTAGTGGAAAAGCAATGTATAAAACATTTTAAAGTCACAACCTAAGACTAATCATTCGGTTTTTAAACGAACATCTAATTTGTAAGCACAAAACGAACGAACTTGTATGAAAAGCATGTATGCCTTTCGGAAGAAGTCGTATGTTCTGAGCCATTCGGACCCTGGCCCCTGCCAGATTTTAGACCAGGGCACGCCTATGCCAGAGATATTCTTTTCAAGAATCTCAGCTCGCCGACACGATTCCTCCAAGATTATTAGCCAATGTTATTATTTATACTCCGCGAGCTTGTGGTTTTATCGTTTACCGCGCACCAAGTCGGTTTTATTGCTCGTCAACACGAATCTTCCTGATCGATTCGATCTCCTTGCCAAAAACTCCGCTCCACCAACTTGTGGATTCCTTAATTTTTCCGCGCACCAAGTCGTTTCAATAAATTCTACGCGTTCGATATCTTTCTTTCACCAGTTAAACACTTTCTAATTTTTGTCTATACAAGGTAATTCCGGCTTTTACCAAATTTTCTTTTCGCACATCTTTTCTCGACGGACTCACCAATAAAAAAGCACCGATTTCTATTCCGCTCGTTCCCTCGAAAACTCCTAACGGCCGCGCGAACTGTTAGGGGTTTTGAACCCCAAAACTCGGTCATGAACCCCCGTCTAGTACGACTGTTTTCATACGCACTCGAACACATCGTTAATTTTTGAGTGTTATTAATTTCCCAAGAAAAGGCTGTTCGGCTAAATATGACGGCCTCCATTGTTTGGTTTTAGTACGCGATAACTGTCATTTAACGTCGCGAATTCTAGTGTCCGCAGTGTTTTTTTTTTGTCGAGATCGTTGATTTTGACCATAAATTGGAGTTGGTAAGTTTAATTTCCAATAGTAATATATACCGTCGTTTAACCTAACGTAATATTCTTGTAGTAATAATGCATTGATAATGTAATAATCCGTTCCAGTTCCCGAAGGTAGGATATCAATATGCCCAGAATTTGGACGATTAATTAATTAATTCATTTCGTTTAATTCGTTTCGTTTACTTCTTTCCGTGGGTGAGTCAGACGGCACTCGCAAATGTCGGATGATACCGATCATCGTTTAGTCCGCGTTAATTATTGTTTCCGGCACTTCGCGCACTGGGAATTTGAATTTTGTTCTGCGGTATGGTGCTGTTGTGTCAGTTGTAATCCTCGTTGACTCCTTAATCCTAAACCTTATCCTACCTTAATCCATAGAAGCTATTTGATATTTCCTAAATGTATCTATAATGTTACGTTAACACATTATTTAAAAAAAAAAACTAACGCTGACTCCGCCCTCCGATTTCAGGTTGTTTTCGTAAATTTCAATTTGCTAATATAAATTTCTGTGCGTTATTTTATTTTGCGTTTATTATTTTACGAGTCTCCGCTAGGCTAACATAAGGTAATTTTTCGGTAAGTCTCTATATTATGATTTTCATGTTCCGCATTCTAATTTTGACCTTCTGCATATTTTTCCTCAGATTCTGGATATGAGAGCAATCGTCGGTCTTCACCCAGGATAGCTAAAAAGGTATACCATAAGTATCCTATAATTTCTATAGTAACTTCTCCTTTTTTTCCCAGACGTAATACGGTAACGGTAACATTCAGTGCTTACATTGTGTACAGAGTGTTTATTTTCGAATTCGGTTTCGGTCTCGACAATAGAGTACTACACTGATTGACTTTGCGGTGTTTTATTGCCACTCGAAACAATAAAAATTTTGACTATGGCAGAGTGTAGTGCGCTTGCCTGTGCCGATAAAGACAATAAAACGCCCCAAATTTGTTGCGGCGGCTTCTGCGGTAACATATTTCATTGTTATGCTGTTATGACACTGGCTAGTTCTCAAGTGCAATAAAAGTGCAAAAAAGTCAATCGTGCGACAAGGCGAACAATATTAAGAGAAAGAGATTACCGATAAAAATTACCCTTGCCGATGCTATCGGCATCTAGTAGACGAAATTAATAACTGATTTATTAAGAAAAATACTGATTTTGGCGCGTTTCATAGCATAACATGAGACTTTCCATAATTTATACACTACGAACTGTCAAAAACAAGTCTGTAGCGGCTGGAAAATCTAGCCGCAAGTGGATTTTTCTAGGATTAACTGCTAGAATGTTGTGAAACACTGCTCGAATGCGCTATGAAGTGCATTTTTTTTTGACAGTTATGGATTGTTTTTTGACAGTTACTCATAGTTTTGCTGTTCGGACTGTCTCTCTCACACCAATGTCTAAATTGTATGTTAAAGTCTTTCTCACCTCCTTTTGGATTTTCTGGCCGCTTTAAAGCCGCAAAAATATCCAGTGTCATAACAGCATAAATGTGGTGGTCTGTCCGGTGTCGTGGGAGATTCTGTCGCAAGGGCCGGTAGTGGACTCTATTGTCTTTGCGAATCGTGCAGATCTTCGTCTTCTTCGGTTTATGTGACGAAAATTTTAAAGGCGAAGTCTGTTTTGCAGTCGCTCCAAAGTGAATTTCTGTCGCTTCAGCAGAAATTTCAATCTGCTTTATGCGAAAAAAATCGCGTATGCAGGTAACCAGACGGATTCTGTATCTTCACCTGCATTGTCCGTCACAAGCCCATCATCGAAAACCGCTTGCACTGCTGCTAGAGCTGCTGTTATCTCGGATCCAGTTCGGACAATACGCAGCATGTTTCGTATTAAAAAAACTTCACAGTCAACCCACTCAGCTACGCCATCGTTTCTTTACATCAAGCTTCACAACACAACGCTTCAGCTAACGCTTTGCCGCATCTCGGCGACTAACCAAGACCTTTTATATCAGGTTCTTATTTGCTCAATGATGTAAATTTAAAAATTTCCACTTTTACTCGAGAACTCAACGAATAAAGACACACTTAGCTATCACCACAGTTTTATTTTCAATATTGGCCGATCGAACGGTAAAGTAAAAATTCTATCAATACAGTTTGATACAACAAAATTGATCCGCCGAGAAATAAAATTCGAAAGCACAACGATACATTACTATGATTCACAGCACATCATCTAAAATGAAGAGTCTTCACTCTGATCTTGCTACATCGTCAACGACTTCAGCTAAATCTCAATCTTCGAATGACAACTCCGCCGGCGTTAGTGCTAATAATAACATGTTGTCATCTTAACGTTCTGATTCTGGTGGCACAGGCAGTTCTGCCAACATCAGATTACTTACTGGCACTAATACCTCTACTGATACTTTTGGCCGCGAGGATATTCAAACCCTTTCAACAGCTCAAAATTGGCTCTGGCGTACGACACTACTGAGGCTGAAGTATACGACAATTTATAAAAAAATTGGGACACGCTCCATCAAAATTGTCCTGCAACAAGATGACGTCGGACAATCTTCCTGTTAGGCGAGTATCATCTTTACAGTTGGCCGTACCACCTGAGTACTCCACTGTGAGCAGTTCTGCGTTTTGGCCGACTGGCCTTTTCGTGAAAGAATTTACCAGACAACACAAAAGGAGTAACCATTTTCGGAATTAAATCCAAAAGGATGCGAACCCGTCGTAATCGATGCCAATCACGTTTAAATCTTAAATTTTTATGCGATATGTATTTTTACCTGTTACTTCCAAAATGTTAATCGTAACTCATACATATGTATGCAGCTTTTGTAGGTAATAATACGGCTCATAAAAAAAAAAATGAAAATGACATTTTTATAATGGGGTTTTCTGAGAAAAACTACATTGATCACTGAATTTTTAGGGTTGACGTAGCAAAAATCTGTGTTTTCGAGTAAATATCTCAAGATTGGGTGCAGTTACAATTTAGACTGTTACATCAAATGAAAGGTAATTCGATTGCATAAAAAACGAGTTATAACACTTTGCCTTGTGATTATTCGTTTTCAAGATTTAACGTTTTAAGTGAGTGAGGGTAATGGTCAAAAACACTTTTCTTAACCACCCTGAATCTCCACTAATATTGAAAATTGACCCACCCTGTAGAACAATTTTTTTCTCCAAATATATCAAGGAATAACCCCTTAAAAGGTGGCACACGGAGTGCCCAACACCCTGTATATAAAAATGAATGTTTGTCTGTCTGTTTGTTTCATTGTCCCGTATACGCTCCTAAACCACTCATCCGATTGTGATGAAACTTTGGTGATTTGTTGAGGGCACGCCCGCGAAGGTTTCTGCGATAACAAAATCATTTTACAATTGGTGGTACAAGAGTTATTTCAACATTTGAGTGTACTTCACATGATTTAGCGGCAGTTCGTTCGTTTTCGGTGTATTAGTTATGCGCTCCTATTACTAAATGGTAAAGTTGGACGATGGATGTTGGATAGGGAATAGTGGATGGTGGATTGAGGATGCAGGATGGTGGATGGTGGATGGTTGATGGGGGATGGAGGATGGTGGATAGAGGATGGAGTAACGGGAGCAACGGAGGAACGGAAGCAACGGAGCAACGGAAGTAACGGGCGAAATGGAAGCAACGGAATAACGGAAGTAACGTGAGAAATGGAAGCAACGGGAGTAACGGAAGCAACGGGAGAAATGGGAGCAACGAGATCAACGGGAGAAATAGGAGCAACGGGGGCAACGGGATCAACGGGGGCAACGGGATCAACGGGAGAAACGGGCGCAACGGGGACGGAACAATGGGAAGCAAGATAGTAAAGCACCATACAAACGTGAGCGTAGCGAGTATAGCCGCGGTACGCGGTTAGTACATGATATATTCTTTTTTATTTTATATTGAACTTCACTTGCAACACCTTTATAATTTAGTAACCCAGCCGAAGCACGCATACGAGAGTTTTGAAACATCGTGGACTTTATTTAATCATCACAATTTTTGGATATTCGCCGATCGCCGCAGTCAATAGTGAGAATGAAGTATCACCAAATCGCTTGGTAGCTGAAGCGGGATATTTTTTTGCTCGAGTCATCGTGGGAATAACGTTCGTACAAAAACCGCTTATCAGCCAACGTGGGATTCAAAAATTGTATTAAGATTATATTATATTAAGATTTTTTTTTTGTGAAAAATGAATGATAACGGTGAAAGTGCGATAAACCCGAACAGGAAAATTCCGCCGGTTCATATACAGGGTGTTTGGCACTCCGTCCGCCACCTTGTAAGGGGTTATTCCTTGATATATTTGGAGAAAAAAATTGTTCTACAGGGTGGGTTAATTTTCAATATCAGTGGAGATACAGGGTGGTTAAGAAAAGTGTTTTTGACCGGTACCCTCACTCACTTAAAACGTTATATCTTGAAAACGAATAATCACAAGGCAAAGTGTTATAGGCAATTTTTAGGCAATCGAATTACCTTTCATTTGATGTAACAGTCTAAATTGTAACTGCACCCAATCTTGAGATATTTACTCGAAAACACAGATTCTTGCTACGTCAACCCTAAAAATTCAGTGATCAATGTAGTTTTTCTCAGAAAACCCCATTATAAAAATGTCATTTTAATTTTATTTTCTTATGAACCATATTATTACCTACAAAAGCTGCATACATATGTATGAGTTACGATTAACATTTTGGAAGTAATAGGTAAAAATACATATCGCAAAAAAATTAAATATTTAAAAAGTCAGCGCACGTGCATGTTGATCTACACTACTTGCTTGAACTGAAAGAATTTAATAATGGTTTTTATGTTTTATTTAATTTTTTTTTATTACAATAAATGTTTAAAATGGCCACCTTCATTTTGAATACACTCTAAAGCTCGTTTGGCGAGTGTTCTCTTGGTATTCATATTCCTCAACTGCTGTCTTACTTCTATTGCTGCCGCATCGATCCTGGTATTTAGATCTTCCAGTGTTACTACTGCCGTTACGTAGACAAGGTCCTTCATCCGTCCCCATACAAAGAAATCAATAATAGTAAGATCAGGAGATCTTGCAGGCCAGTGTATCGGTCCATTTCTACCGATCCAGCGATTGCTATAATTGGAATTCAACCAATCTGTGATCTGTCGGCCGTAATGAGCAGGAGCACCATCGTGTTGGTAAAACATGGAAGCCAATCGTACCAGTGGAATATCATCCAACAAGTCCTGTTGATCATTTGATAAAAAATTTAAGTAATTGGAGCTACCTGAAGGAAAAATAGGCACGATTCAGATCCATGATTTCATTCAGTTCCATGATTTCATTCACGATATGCACACCCAACCAGTATGAAATATCAGACCTGACATTTTGGTCTGACTCTTACCATACTAATCATACCTACGTCATAGCTTGCAAGTCCTTCATGAATCACACCTTATTGATACAGTCAAATTTCAGATCTGACACATAAAATCACAATCAGGTATTGGAAGTAATACCTTTGTCATATCTTACGATTACTATATAAATCACAGCTGATTTGTACCTGACCGTTCCATGATTTTATTCATTTTATGCACACTCAACCAGTATGAAATATCAGACCTGACATTTTGGTCTGACTCTTACCATTCTAGTAATATCTAAAAAAAAATGGAGTTATTTGTGTTAAATCCTACACTGAATTTTTTTTGTTACCTAGGGAGGAGGGTAGGAGGACTGAAGACACTATTTTCCTACTTCAAATATTATTTCTCACTTACTAACTAAATAAAATCCATGGCTATATCTAGGAATCGAACCCGGTGTTGAATGTTTTTGGATTGGCGCGCATAACCACTGCGCTACAGAAGACCTTTTATTTTCATTTCCCTATGTGCAACTTAACTTACTGTGGATTAACTATAAGTTACCGCAACATACATTCGGTTGGCGGAACACACATTTGGTTATCACAACTGAAAGATGCCGTAAATCGTTTGTGATGATCAACATTCTATTGGACGTTTCGGACCTATCGATAGGTCGAAATTAGGTCTGATTTTAGTGTATTAAAATCAGACCTTTCAAGACTTTTCCTAGATCATGATGTGATTCATATCATACGCATATGATGAATAATCAGATCATGCATTTCGGACTTATCGATAGGTCAAAATCAGATAAGATTTTGGAGTGATTGAAAACATACCGTTTAATTTTCCATCCAAAGTGGTATGATTCATATCATACATGTCCAGCGAACGTCATACCTTGCGTTTTGGTCCTATCTATAGGCCGAAATCAGGTCTAATTTTGGTATTATTTAAATCAGGCCTTACGACTTTTCCTACAGGGAAGGAAATCGTCACCAATCACACCTGCCCATAAATTGACACTGAATCTGTGCTGAAATGATGCCGCTCTTCTTATGTGTGGATTGCTCTCAGCCCACGTATGTAGGTTGTGGAAGGTTGTGATACCGTCTCTGGTGAATTGGGACTCATCCGTCCACAGAATATTGTTGAAAAAATTATCGTCATCTATTTGTCGTTCAAGGAGCCAATTGCAAAACTCCATCCGTTTGGGGAAATCAATGGGTAGCTCCTGTACTGGTGTGTGATGGTAGGCATGACGTTCTACTTTTAAAATACTCCAAACTTTCCAAGTAGAGATGTTAAACTGCAATGCCGAGCGTCGGATACTGATCGATGGATCATTTTGAACTGCTTGCAGTATTCTTTCAGTAACCTGAACAGCGATTATCGGCGCAGGATTTGCATTTACTCTGCTTGTCCTAACGCTGCCAGTTTCCCTAATTCTCATGTAAACGTCTTAAATACTCCCCTGTCAGGTGTCCGTCGATGAGGATGTCTCTGATGGTAAAGCCTTCGCGCCTCGTCCATTTCCGCGACATTCTCCATAAATTAACACAATGTCAGCATATTCTTCATTGGAGTACTCAGGCATTTTGAAATTATTTTTTTAATTCTACTGACACCTTCTTCTTTTAGCAACGTATCTAAAACTGATAAAAATATGAAGGTAGTTTTGCTTTTATAGGCTTTTCATTTTGTAAGGCACCCTATTAAAAAAGACATAGTACCGCACACAGTATTACCTACCACATCCAGGTAAAAGCATCAATTATGTTGAAACTCACTTACATTTCATAGTTTTCCTACATACTTTAAATAGTAATAACTGTGCAATAAAAATAATTACTTAATACTTATACTTAAAAAATAATAAAGTAAAAATTGGTTTAAAGTCCATATTGCGATAAAATAAATATAATAAAAAAAATTTGCCAACGTCTGGGCGCAACTTTATTATTTTTTCGGTAGAAGTTCGGAACGAGTTTAATTCTGAGATGCGGTGTACTATGTGACTGAAAACCTAAAAAAAAGTTCAGGAAGCGGTTAGAATGGGGTCGCGCTAGAATGCTTACGCCGTTGCCACATATAACATATGAATTACACAATTGGGTCATACTCCGGGCAGCAGTCAAAGTCGTAGTATAATATCAGTTGTTACATGATTAGGATGCGATTATATAAAAAGTATGTGAAAGTGAAAACCAATCTAATATCTTATCAATCCTAAGAAATATGTCGAAAGCCTTAAGTCCTATTGGAGTTGAATAACAAACATCTTGAAATCAACTTTTTGACGATTATGTAGGAAGCCTTAGAAAGTAAAAATGAATTCGATATCCCATTAGAACTAATAAATATGTAAGAATTTGTGAAAACATATGCAACCCCCTTGTACCCATTTTGGGGTTGAATATCCAAAAATCCTGAAATGAGTTTTTAGATATATATAAAGAAAGCCCAAGGAAGTAAAAACCAATCCGATGTCTTATCACTCCTAAGAGATATGACGGAATTCGTGAAAACGTGTTCAACCCGTTCTTACACTCTTAGGGGTTGAAAAAGGAAAAAATTTGAAAACGAGTTTTAGGTGATTATTAAACAAGCCCGTGGAAGGGTATAATGGAATGCCTAAATCTCAAAATCGCAAACGATTTGCCTGCTGGCAGTCACTTTTGAGCATGACTGTCGTCGAGCCACACATTGTGGGCGCACTTCACACTACACTAATCATCAGGAAACAATTACATCAAGGCGACATTCCTTTTCTCAGCTTTCTGGTGCTGCGGAAAGTCCTTGACCAGCAACCTGCCTTGTAATGGAATGCCTAAATTTCAAAATCGCAAACGATTTGCCTGCTGGTAGTCACTTTTGAGCATGACTGTCGTCGCGCCACAACGATACTCGAATGGTGAATAAAGCCTTTGGTGCCTTCGCGAGAACGACGCAACAAAGAAAGCGTAGAGTTGGTTTTCATCTTCAGACCGAGCCGGTCGTGAGAGTTGGATTTTGACATCGGACCGCGTCGGTCGTCTTTTTGTTTAAAAAAAAATAAAAAAAATACACCAAGTAGTGCGGTGTGGTTTTTTTTTTGTGGAAGTGCTCGCTGGGAGGACCCCCAAAGCACACAGCTGCTCCCGCCAGCAGAGGAGGCTCGCTGGGAGGACCCCCAAAGCACACGGCTGCTCCCGCCAGCGTTGGATGGAATCAAGGCTAAGCGATTAAGACCATTAGGTATGAACCATATTCAAATTGTATTACCAAAATTCTTTTCTTAAATATGCCAAATTACCAAGCACGTAATATGCCGAAATGCAGGTGCAAAAACGTGAAGTTTTTTTTTTTTTAAATTTTTGTTGTTTGAATAAAAGTTAGCCGAGGATGTTTATACACCATACCATTATTATTTGTATTTTTTTTATTATGTCGTAAAGTTTATGTGTGATGTTATGTTTTTTTTCCGCGAGTGGGGTGTTCTGCTATTGGGCCCCTGCATTAAAAAGAAAGAAATACCCGGGCGAATTCTGGTTGGAGAAATTTCGTCGTTTTGCCTTTAAATCATTTGGTGGTTTCCGTGCTACGACCATGGAGCCCTAGAGAGCCCCTTTTGGGTAGTTTTTTTTGTTATTTTGCTGAATTGAAGACTGGTTGCTGCAGAGAGCCCCCTATTATCCGTGAAGGATTGAATTTTGTGCGTGATTTGTGCGGTATTCGATGCCTTTTGGGTTTTACTTTTTTTTTGTGGTTTTCAGGACACGCGGTGCCGTAAGTGAAAATTAATATAACGGTCGGCCCGCCTGAAAAGAAACGGTTTTTTTTTTTAGCCGGTACCGTTTGCTTTTCCATGCGGCGTGGGTGACGCGCAACCGCGTGGATAATGTTCCCTGTTAGCAATCCCGCTAGGAAAGAAATGAATGAAATGTTTCGGTACTTTGCAGTTTCTTGCATATTTGGTGAAGAGTTTCGATTTTTCTTTAGGCGAATTCTACGACAATTCGTGGCGCACAAGTCGATTGAATCCGATTGGAGTTCGTCGAATTGGAGCCATCGATTTTGGGGTTTTCTTGGTTTTTCATTGAAGTGATTTTCAGGGTATAAAATTCCACTTTTCTTTCGTGCGAAGAATCATTGAAAATTAGGACTCGAATCGTAAATTTCCATAAGACTTTCAGGTCCATCAAATAGGTCCAGTGGCCTTAGGAGAACACAACGCAACCCAAAACTGCAACAAGATTATGAGAAGATTGACCGTTTCTTTTTCGTTCGTTCAAATTTTCAGCAGATACGAAATTGCATTATAACCATGCGGTGTGCAAAAAGGGAGCCTCTTTAGCTTTCGGTTACTTTGAAGGATGCTGGACTCAGAAACAGAGTTTACTATTTACTCACCTACGCGGAAACGGATCCGCCAAAATTTAGTTACTTTTTTTTTTGGGTATCAATGCCTTTGTAGGATATGGAGGGTATTGTCGGAAATTCGCCTACGCCGCGATTGTCCCCGTTATAGAAGCTTGTGCCACGAGGCGAAGCCAAAATGTACCGTGAATAACGGTTTTAAAGAAAATTCGAGTTAGAGAAGTTTATTCTTCTTTAGCTCTAAAAGTGAATGGCCCAACACATGCGGTATTCTTAATAGCAAAGTAGTATCGGTGCTCGTTTTTACGAATAGGTAGTCCTATTAGAGGGGCGCCCTATTTCCCGATTACTTGCAATACTACATTTTTCTCCGAATTTTTCTGAGTCAAATGTGCGAGAACATATAGAATTTTCTTGTACCTTTCTTTATATTTTGGTTGAACTTCGTCTTCATGAGTTCTGTACTTTTCTTTCGGGGCTATTAACATCCTACGGTGATGAAATACCACCCTCCTCCACCATCATACAAGTATAGTTGATATGCTAGTATGACTGATCATGGAGATCGCTTTTCTTCTGCCTTTCTATCACGAAAGGATATATATAAATACCATTTAACAGCTATAAAATATGGTTACTGCTTCGGCCTTCCCGCCGAAAGTCTCCATCCTTGTGCTCTCCTCCTTCATTTCCTCACTCTTCTTTCTCCATCCTTTTCCTAGTCTGACTTCCTGCTTTCCTTCTTCCTATACCGACCCAGCCCGCTGAGGATAGAGTACGGACTTCTCAGCCCATTACGTGCATAATTATTTATGATGTCCATGGATACAGGTAGCAACCCACGCCCCTTCCGACGAGCTACGCATGTGCTTTTATGCTAGATGCACGCTACCTCTAGGCAATCCATGGGGCATAAGCCACCCAACTGTGGCTTTGTCACCAGACGGTAATTGTCTTAGCCGGTATATACGATCATGGCCGTCTTGATCAAATGGTAACGGAGACCTACTCCCACTATTTGTTTCAGGGCGGAATACATGGTACTATACACTCGTGGCGATGACAATTAATTAGGTTACGATGTTGCGATTGTTCAGTTTGGTTGGACGGATACCATTGTGGTATCGTAGCTTAAAAACGATTTAGCGTACATTACATGGCGCCCAACGTTAGAAGCCCTTATACGGCGCCTTGTACATTACAAGTGGAAAGTTTTTCGATATCAAATCAGACCTGAGGCTGAATTCGTGAAAATGTATAAATCCCCTTTACACCACCTTGGGGGTCGAATTTAAAAAAAAACTGAAAACACTTTCTAGGATCTAGGTATTTATATGAAGAATCCGTACAAAAAAAATTAATACAATATTTGGAAAGACCTAATAGATATGACGAAAATCATGAAAATATATGCATTCCATTTTTACTAATAATTTTTTTTGCCCCCCTTCCGAACGCCAATGGATATTTGAAATTTTTTCAATCAGTATTACTTTTCTCGTTGATTTACATATACATACCGCGTTTCAACTTTCTAGCATAAGCCGTTCTATAGTTAGGAAAAACACCTCCCACCCCCGTACCATACTACCCCTATACAAAATTATATTTTTCCAACATGCTACTACTATAGCTCTATCTAAATACTAAGTTCCAGTTTTATATCAGTATAGGTTCTCAAGATAAAAAAAAATTGGAACATTTCACTTTTTACCTTCCCCCACCCTCACCCTCTACACCTTCATCACTGAAATTTTTATTTTCTGCTAGGGGTCTATTATGCCTACTTCTGGTAAAAAATTTAAAAATCTATCTTACACCGTTCTTGAAAAAAAAATTAAATTTTTATTTTCTGCTAGGGGTCTATTATGCCTAATTCTGGTAAAAAATTTAAACATCTATCTTACACCGTTCTTGAGATATGAGACGTGATTAAAAAATTTTACTTTCAGCAAACTTTGTTTGTCAGCCTTTATACAGAAACTGAATTTTATTTCTCTAGTGTAATTGGTTCGTGAGCTATTGTAATCTAAAGTTTTTCACCCCCACCTCCGTACGTCACTGAACCCTCTCAAAAATTTTTTTCCGGTCTATTCTTCTAGTATACCTACAGATGATCATTAAGTTTTAATTTCGTGACATTAACCGTTTAGGAGATATGGATTTTAGAATGACTCGATCTCGCCTTTCGAACGTTTCGGACGCATTATTTTACCCCTCACTCCCACACCCCTTCACCAAAATCAACAAAATTTTTGCAAATGGGTCCACCATCGAAGCTCTATATAAATTCCAAGTTTCAGGCTCCTAACATAAGCGGTTGCTGAGATCTAGAAACCAACATTTTTTGTCTAAAACGATTCCCCCACCTCCCTCCTCAAACAACAATCCCACAAAAAGTGGTCACTTCAAGGGGCCTACCCAATCTATTAAAAAAAAAATTTCAATTTAATAGCTCATAGGGTTTGGGAGCTATAAGCCCTCAAACGCGGACGGCGCATAGACGGACTGAAATTTTTTTTGGCTTTTTTGGTGCTTATTAGTCATGAAACGTATAAGAAAAATTTTCAGGGTAGCAAATTTTTTTTTTAAAACGATTTTTAACAATACTTACAATACTTACTAAAGCTAGTATTACACTGTATGCCAGGCGGTCAAATATTTGACCATTTTCCCTGTCAAATGCTGTCAGATGGTGTCAGATAATGTAATGGTCAAATGCTGTTTGACAAAATGTTTCATTTGACCATCAATCTGATCAAATTTGACCGTTTGCGATTTCTGGAAAAACAATTGTGTCAAATGGGTCAAATGGGAAATGTCATTCGTGAACATTACATTTTCTGTGGCAATCTCTTAAACAAATAGAAATAAGTAATAATAATTAATTAATTATTTTAAGTACTGGAGTTCGGTTTTTTTTGTTTGTGCGATGTCTGCCAACGAATTGGCAGCCGATGTGATAGCTGTGAACAGCAATGAAAGCGAGAATCGGGTAGAAACCCCCAACCGTTTGACACGAAGAGAAAATTTTACGATTTTGTCAAATGTGTCAGATAGTGTAATATCGCAATCGGGCAGCGTGCCAAATGGATATTTGACATCAAATGCGGTCAAATTTTATGGTCAAATATTTGACCGCCTGGCATACAGTGTAATACTAGCTTAACAATACTTTATTATTAAAATAATAAAGTAAAAATATAACAAAAGAAACTCACCCTTCTTCATATGTTTACGTCATCTTTTAATTCACCGTTAGTTATTCATTAGTTCGAATTATTATTCGATGCATTAATAATTTACGATATAACGTCCTCGTCAGTTCTGTCATGTCAGCTATATTTATTTATTATTTTTTATACTCTAGATGAAATCATATAGAGTATTATAAGTTTAATCCAGCCCAAAAGTTTGTAACGCATAGAACCAAGCCTCGGACGAAAAAAAGTTATATATCATTTTTAGTTTATTTGTGGTCCAAAACCTCAAATCCGCTTGACGTCCGTCCGTCCGTCCGTCTCTCCTTGAACACGATAACTCAAGAACGCCTTCACCTAGGAAATTTTGAATCTGGATGTTTGGTTGCATTTGTAAGGCTAAGTTCGTTAACGGGCAAAATCGTCCTACTCCTTCGGGTAGCTGCCATACAAAATGTGTTTTTTTTCCAATAGTTGGAGCTAAATATATGATTATGAAGAAAATCCTGTTAGTCCTTCGTGTAGCTACCATACAAATATCCTGTCAAAATATATTCACTTAATTTACGAAACTCACTATAACTCAAGTAATCTTTTATTAGCTACGAATTCGGAATTTTGTACAAATTAGTTATGAGTGAAAAGAAAGTTCGACTTTACTAGTCAGCGAAATCCTTT
This sequence comes from Beris morrisii, assembly GCA_951812415.1. Lineage (NCBI taxonomy): Eukaryota > Metazoa > Arthropoda > Insecta > Diptera > Stratiomyidae > Beris > Beris morrisii. The sequence goes on along the minus strand of OX638312.1, from coordinate 73,382,458 downwards.
TACTCCTTCTGGTAGCTGCCATACAAAATCCTGTTAGTCCTTCGTGTAGCTACCATACAAATATCCTGTCAAAATATATTCACTTAATTTACGAAACTCACTATAACTCAAGTAATCTTTTATTAGCTACGAATTCGGAATTTTGTACAAATTAGTTATGAGTGAAAAGAAAGTTCGACTTTACTAGTCAGCGAAATCCTTTTACTCCTTCTGGTAGCTGCCATACAAAATGTCCTTAAAAAACGTGTTTAAGAATATTGGCCAATAACTTCAGAAGGAACTTACTATAACTCAAGTAATCTTTTAGCTATGAATTGGAAATTTTGTACAAATTAATTTTGAGTAAAAACGAAGTTCGAGTTTATTAATCAGCGAAATCCTTTTACTTCTTCTGGTAGCTGCCATACAAAATATCCTTAAGACACGTGTTCAACAATATTTTTCGATAACTTTTGAACGCTTCAAGCTACGAATTTGAAATTTTGTACACGTTCATTTTTAACTGGTTCCAAGGAAAAGGATAAATATGTAAGAAATCGAGTGAGTCCTTCCTGCACCTCCCATGTGAAAGTCCTTCAAAAAGGGCATTTTTTTCGATGACTTACCCAGTTCAAGATATGAAATTAAACACTGAATATTGTCTTTAAGTTTTGAGTAGCAATCTAATGGCAGTCCTTAATAAAGGACATACAACATGCATACACGTAATTCTATTTTATCCCCAACTACAATATAAATTATACGATTGGCTTGCAGCCGATCGTGACTGCAGTATGTTTTTTATACATGTTCTGGTTAATTCGCGATTTTAAAGGAAATTCAGTAGGTATGTTTGTATATAGTTCACGATTTTAACGAAATTTAGTATGCATGTTTGTGAAATAAAAAAAAATCCGTATGTGTACTTTACTATTCAAAAACTTCAGTATGCACGTTTGATTGCGATTTTAACGAAATTTAGTATGCATGTTTGTGGAATATTTAAAAAAAATTATTATGTATGTTTTGGTTGAGATTTTAAAAAAACATTCTTTATTTACATAGAGCACCGTCTCGACACATTAAACGATATGATCATCTTTTTATTTCGTTATTATACAAAAAAAAGTTTTATTGTCGGTGCTGGCCACAGTTAACACTTCTGTTACACACTGCTCGAGCGTTTATTCGCGCCGCAACCTGATCTGCCCGTTTCTGTCGTTTACGATCTATTTTGCGCGTAAGGCTCGTTTCACACTGTCCGGTTTGCGACTGATTTTGGAGAAAATATAAATTAAAATGATCGCGAGTAAAACTATATAAAAACCGAAACCCTTACAAGTCATAGTCCACATAGGCTCGTTTCATACTGTCCGGTTTGCGCCGTACGGTTTCTCGTCGTAGGGCAAAAATCCGAATTGGGCAATCGTTCACACTGTATAAACCGTACAGTTTGAATGATTGCCCAATTCGGATTTTTGCCCTACGGCGAGAAACCGTACGGCGCAAACCGGACAGTGTGAAACGAGCCTATGTGGACTATGACTTGTAAGGGGTCGGTTTTTATATAGTTTTACTCGCGATCATTTCAATTTATATTTTCTCCAAAATCAGTCGCCAAAATTAGAAATCACCAGGGCGTAATCATATAGATTTAATCGCGATCATTTTAGTTTTCATATATAAAAAAAGTCGCCAAAATTCATAACACTGGGCGTAATCATATAGTTTTAAATTGCGATCATTTTAATTCATATTTTTTTAAATCAGTTCCCAAAATTACAAATCACCAGGGCGTAATCATATAGATTCAATCGATCGAGAATCGATCGCACTCACAAAACCCAGACGGGATTTGTGCCAGTCAGCGGCAACTCAACAACATATCGGTAAGCACAAGCTAGCATATCCATATTATCACAAAATGTGTCTAAACCAAATAGAAAAGACTGGAACGAGCTCAAACGTGTGATAAGATATTTGAAAGGAACTGTTGTACACCTTTCATTGATACTTAGGGGTGATTACAACGAACCAGTATTACTCAGATACGCTGATGCGAATTGGGCTGAGAATAGAGGTGACAGAAAATCAAACAGCGGCTCTGTTTTCCTTTTATTCGACGCAACAATCAGCTGGACTTGCAAGAGGCAAACATGTGTCGCATTATCTTCAACGGAAGCAGAGTTTATAGCACTGTCGGAAGCGTGCAAAGAAGCTCAATGGTTGCGACGTGCTTTCATTGACTTTAACTTAACCATCAGCGATCCTATGACCATCTATGCGGATAACCAAAGTTGTTTGAAACTCGTCGAAGAGAAAAAATTATCGAACAGATCGAAACATATCTATGTTAAATACTACTTCGTTAAGGATTACGTTGACAAGGAAATTTTTCAATGCACTTATTGTTCGACCAATGATATGGTAGCTGACTTGTTAACGAAACCACTCCATGCCACACGCATCAAAAAATTACGTTTTTCATTGGATCCTTGCAAGAAAAGCCAATAATTGTTTACACAGACGGCTTGAAATCAGTAGAAGAGACAGACAAGTGGAGCTTTCTATCTTATTGAATCCTTCCAGATAGTGTTGCTTAAACATTGATAGTCTCGGATTTCGATAGTATAGTGTTTCTTAATCATAGATTGTGTAAAATTTCAACAGTATAGTCATTTTATTTTAAACAATACGAAAATACTAACAAAGGCATGAATAATACAAACATTATTGCAAGGATATTATAATATTTATTAGTTATATGCTGGAAAAATTGATAGTTTTCAAAAACAATATATATTATACATATATATACATATACAAATTTAAATTCAATCAAACATACTTATGTTTTGGTTTAGGAAAAGCAAGATATTTAGATTGTTATCGTTAAGTCTATTGCGTTTCGCGGTCTTTATATTACCAGCTTTGGAAAATATTCTTTCCGCCGCAACTGACGTAGCTGGAATTCATAAATATTGCTTTGAGAATTCTCGGAGCATATTTGTTGATTTTGCCCAATATTCCAAAACATTGCAGCGTTTGTCGGTTGGTGGACGTCAATCATAGAATCAGTTACTGCAGTCGATACCGAACGTGGCTGGCTATTTGGCATGAAAAGTAATTCATCTAATTCACTTTGTTCAGTAGATGTAGAACGTTGGGACATAGGATGTGGAAGTTCCGCGTTGGTTTGCCTGGATCCAATAAAAGACGCGTATTCTTAAAAAGTTACTGTAAACTGTATTTTCAAGATATTTCGTAAGATTCTTTCGGGGAAATCCTATGATTTCAAACTCCATACTTGGCGTTAAGGGGCAAACTCGCAGCATGTACATTCAACATAACTAATGAATCTTGTTTAGGCCACATATTCATAAATAGCATACATGCTTAGTCTCCATTTCGTTGTAAATGCTTATAAAATAGAAAGCAGAAGACTTTTTTTTATTCAGTCATGTATACGCAATCTGAAATCAACGGCACACTCATTGCAAAAACACACATTCATCTGTTTTCGCGTGCATGTCTTTGGCTTTTAAAGAGATGGATGGGTACGACATACGGGTAATGCCGTTTATCATCTTTATGCCAATTGCCTTATCGATAGTTTTTAAAACCTATCGATTGTTTCGATAGTACAAAACTATCGATAGACTATCGATGTTTAAGCAACACTACTGCCAGATGAGCTTCAAACTGCCAGAACCGTCATCAGTATTCGCGACGGAAGTAATCGTTGTATATATGGCGTGCCGCAATATTCAACTGTATCTCTCTCTGGGAAGCTACTTAATTCGATCCGACAGTCTGTCAATAATATTCGCTATAAGCAACATTGGCAAGCCTTCCCATACATACGTGTTTAAATGCAAGAAAGTCCTATTACAACTCGTTAGTGTTGGATACAAAGTAACACTGGCCTGGGTTCCAGCACATTGCGGTATACGAGGAAACGAACTAGCAGACAAGCTAGCGCACGAATGGGCGTCCTTAGCTCAACACACAGACGCACTTTATTACCGTTTTGCCCCGCGGGCGGTTTCCCGGATCGCTACAATGGATTTCCATGCTAACTAACCGCAATCAAAACCCCTTTATCGCAAAAAGGGGCGAACCGGTCCTTTCCGACCAACCCAGGATGGGTCGTGGGCGCCAGTGGCTCTTAAATTTAGGAACCCGTCCTCCAGAATCTCCCCGACCGAACCACTAGTTCGGGGAAAAGAAACCGCGCTGACTCAATACTCGACACAGAGGAAAACAAAAGAAAAGAAACACTATTCACCACGGAGAAAAAGCTGAAACACGTAACACTTCTAATTGTTCTAATTAATAAAAATTATGTAAAATTTAATATTCTTTAAAATGACCAATCTTCTGATTTTACTTAGCTTTTCTTTCGATGATTTCTTCTGGATATTAAAAAAAACTATTCTACCTATTCTTAACTAGGGCGCCTCTGGTGCGGTGCCCCACGATGAAAATTCGAATAATTTCTCGATCGCTGCACAACTTCTCCTCTGTTCTGCTGGCGAAGACTCCGACCGTATATCGCCGACATCAGATGCAGTATTTTCTTAACTTTTCACTCCGACCGTATATCACCACTTCCGAAGCAATATTTTCGGCTCTGCACTCCGACCGTCTACGCGCTACAGGTGCAATATTCCTTCCGTCCTTTCTCGTTTTCACCACGCGATTTCTTCCACGTTCTAACGTACACATACCAAATCACTTGACCAAAGAGACCGCAAACATCGTTCAAACTTGCCGCGAAAACTTCCAACGGCACCCAAAAAGTCAGTTATTTGCACCGACAACTCAATTCATCTTTTATAGGTCAACGTACCATCACATCAACAATATTTCAAAATTCATACGACGATTTATCGGAGTTTCATCGAACTAGGAAATTCTAACGACGATCTATCGGAGACTCCAACCGCCGAGCGGCAGGTGTCTGTATTTAACTCGCTTGAACTACTGTTTAATTTCGCCGCGTTCTTTGCTCTCAGCTGTTTCCTTGGCCTTGACCGATATCCGCGATCCGTCATTCGGGTATTATTGTTTATTCCTCATCGATCTGCCATGGTCGTGTTGTGCTGTATATTCCTGTGTTTTGTTTGTTCATTCTTAGTTGTAATCGTGCTCCCACACAGAGAAAAATATCTGTAATAAATTCTACAAATTCAAAAAAATATCGTTGCAATAAAATATATTACAAATTTGGTCAAATTTGATCAAGTGTAGTACTATTGTAGTAAAATTAACGAACATTTGTTATACAGGGTGTTTGGTACTAAGTGTGCCACCTTGTAAGGGGTTATTCCTTGATATATTTGGAGAAAAAATTGTTCTACAGGGTGGGTCAATTTTCAATATTAGTAGAGATAATGTATGGTATGTATTTTTACCTGTTACTTCCAAAATGTTAACCGTAACTCATACATATGTATGCAGCTTTTGTAGGTAATAATACGGCTCATAAAAAAATAAAATTAAAATGACATTTTTATAATGGGGTTTTCTGAGAAAAACTACATTGATCACTGAATTTTTAGGGTTGACGTAGCAAAAATCTGTGTTTTCGAGTAAATATCTCTAGATTGGGTGCAGTTACAATTTAGGCTGTTACATCAAATGAAAGGTAATTCGATTCCCTAAAAACGAGTAATAACACTTTGCCTTGTGATTATTTGTTTTCAAGATAGAACGTTTTAAGTGAGTGAGGGTACCGGTCAAAAACACTTTTCTTGACCACCCTGTATCTCCACTAATATTGAAAATTGACCCACCCTGTAGAACAATTTTTTTCTCCAAATATATCAAGGAATAACCCCTTACAAAGTGGCACACGGAGTGCCAAACACCCTGTATAATGTAGTAAAATTTACTAAAAATGTAGTATCCTTGGTAAGGTAATAAAATTTACTATACAATTGTAATTAAACTGAAAGAAAATATTCGAATTACAGTATGTAGTAAATTTGACGAAAGCAGTAGTGAATCTGTCGAACGTAGTACATTTCAGAATGATAGCAATAAATTTTAGTAAAAAAGTAGTGTGCTTGACGACGGTAGTAGTAAATTTGACTAAAGTCAGTAATGAATTTGATTGACGACGGTAGTAGTAAATTTGACTAAAGTCAGTAATGAATTTGACTAATACGCTAGTATTTTTGACTACAGAAGTAGTAAGTTTGCAGATGTGCGACGACGCCAATGGATTGCACATTACTTACTTGTTGAGTTGAATTGAGTGATAGTGATCGTTTTTGCTAAATTTTGGTTTTATTTTTATTTTATTTATTATTAAATTTTAAGCGTACATGTTATAAAATAGGATTATACTTACACAAAGAATACGATATATTTATTTACAAAATCTGCGATATAATTGTAAATGAAGACAGGGTATTAATAATAGCAGAAAAAGTTGATGTTTATTATGATGTAAATTTAAATGCTTTTATCATTAAATATAATACAAAACTTTTCAGTTTTAATAATATACTTGAATTTAAGTGATGGCAGAAAAGCATTTCGTTTTAAAATAATTTAATTGTGAATTTCTTTGTATTTGTTACATGAATAAAAACTGAATAATAATTGATAGAGTATTTTTATTTAATAAAATATACATATGTAGTTTACTACTTATGTAATAAATTATACCATCGTTGGTATAATTGATTATACCATTCTCAGTAATAAAGTAAGCCGTACTTGATATTGAACTTTACTATAATAAGTAATGTATTTTACTGTTCTTAATAATGAATTTTACTATGCGAAGTAATAAATTTTACTTTGTAATTATTTTTACTACACTGGTAATACACTTTACTAAATTTTACTACACTTGTTAATGAATTATACCGTGCGATTTATAATATTTGTAATGAATTTTACTAATCTGTAATAAATGTAACAGCAACTCTTTACTACAGAATTTAATTACATGTCATAGTTTTCATTACGGGCATAATGGGTTGGAATTTCATTGCATATGTAATGGAAATCATTACATTTTTTGTTAGATTTCATTACACTTTTCTCTCTGTGCAGGTGGTAGTTTGTTTTGTGTATTATATTTAACACCGGTTTGTTTTTTTTCCTATCTGAAGTGATAACTTAACTAAACTAACCCTAACCTAACCCTAACCTAACCCTAATCTAACCCTAACCTAACCCTAACCTAACCCTAACCTAACCCTAACCTAACCTAACCCTAACCTAACCCTAACCCTAACCTAACCCTAACCTAACCCTAACCTAACCCTAACCTAACCCTAACCTAACCCTAACCTAACCCTAACCTAACCCTAACCTAACCCTAACCTAACCCTAACCTAACGCTAACCTAACCCTAACCTAACCCTAACCTAACCCTAACCTAACCCTAACCTAACTCTAATCTAACCCTAACCTAACCCTAACCTAACCCTAACCTAGCCCTAACCTAAACCTAACCTAACCCTAACCTAATCCTAACTTACGCTAATGTTCCACTAATAATCCCAATTCATTCATTTTGCAGCCTCTTCTCCGTGTTTACTGCAAAATACACTAATATTTCTTTACTGGCTTTACTTTTAGGGCCTATTATCGACTGCGGAGCCGTGCATAAGGAGCGTCCCCAGCGCATCGAGGTTCATTATAAAAAAAAGGTAATTTTCTTCATCATTTGTTTCTTCCTTTTATTACTATTAACAACGAAACTCACAATTGTTCTTTTCCTTCCAGATACGCTATTTACGAGGGAAACTCGTAACAACTTCATGACGACTCCGAAACAAAGACTTCTAGATAGGTGGCAAAAACACTGGCAAGAAGAAGGCATGGATACATACTGTCACTCCATAATTGATGGTGGAAGTGGTAGACTCTAGCCGCTCAATGATAATTCTATTTTCTCGACTCATGGCCAATCACAATGGCCTCAGTACCTATTTGAACCCACTAGGAATTACTGCAAGTCCACTATGCGCCCATTGCAACCAATATGAAACTGCCGATCACGTCTTTTAGTCATGTTCCAAACTACAGAACTACACTTCTTGCATCTCTGGCGTTTGGGCTTCACTCTTCCTCTGTTTATACGGGACATCATCGCAGTCTATATCTTGCACAAAAACGACAAACCTCTTTTAGTGCTGTTATACGCTTTTAATATTATTTTGAAAAAAATAAATAAAGAAATGTTGTAAGTAAACATCTCCACGGCTCCAATAAGGCTAAATAATTTTAATTAAAAAAAAATATATATATATAAGAGTGGTAGTTACACTTATTTTCAAATTAAGAGCCGATAGTGGCAATGAAGTTCCCATACCTTGAGCAAGATCTAACAAAACATCTCTAAGCACGCTCTAGATTGAAATCCGCAAGTGAAGTGTGGTAAGTCCTGAAAGAGTTACATGGAAACAAACTATCGAGAAAGATTCTAGAGGTGTAAATAAGTTTCGGCAACAGGGCACTGAAGCGCCATGAACTGGTATTTTGCACTATAAATTACTCCAGCATTTACATACCATAAAGATTTTCATAGTCCATTTGATCCATATTCCAATAATTATTAGAGCAAATTCTCTAAAAAAACTACTGTATTTAGATCGAACTTCACACAAAAAATTCACATGTCACATCTCAATCACGATACGGCACTTGTTTTTTCGTGTTAATTAAACTATTAACTTACACTTCCAATTTTTTTCCTGCCAAACAATTACTTAAATAACAGAATAAAACACTATCCGAAACAAGTAATTCAATTAATTTAACATTGAATTTGCTCGACGATTGCAGTTTGAAGTAGTCACTAGTCAGAACTCAGAACTCACCATAAAATCAACCAATCACATGGCTCATGAAGTCGCAACAGTGCATGACTTTTTCGTCGACGCATGCTACCATGCATACAGACATATAAACTGAACTGTGGCAGCACACAATTCGCAGCCCCTCATAATTCTGTCGTTTCGCACTTATAGGCAAATCACACCGCAGAGGCATGTTCGCTGTAAATTGCTATCAACACAGCAAGGACTACAGCCGACGAAAACCGGTTTTTAATGGCTCTCCGGAGTTGAGGCACGCCTCATTGGGTTCAGTGTAAATCCAGCATCATGGCCTTTTCCTGTAAGTATAGGTGGTCTTGAAATAAGTATTGTTTGCTGATATTTGAAAGCGATGATTAAAAATAACTGCCGCCCATAACATTATCCACGAAACCAACAATATTCGGTTATTCAATGAACCCATTTTTTATTTTTTGTCAAAAATGTCAAAATTAATTGATAATAGAAAGACAACTCCCAGATAAATGTCTGGCAACGGATTGTATTCAGCAAACTCGGGAAGAGAGTAGCGACACCACAGGAGTCTATGGTGTGTCTAATGTAGTCAGTGGTGTACTTATTCAACTCGCAAGATTAAAGGCCTAAACAGAACACGGACCTCGTCTGCGACTGCGCAGTCCTGGTCTTATACACATAATACACAGGATTGTATGGCGATGCCCATAATAACAAATTCGACAGCGACTCCGCAGTCATTTTACACTCTAATTCTGAGACTGCGGTTGCTCGCACAGGGCTGCCAATTGCAATCTCGGATTTCAATAATTTTCCAGCAGGAGAACGAAACCGTATGCAACTCGTATAAGCCGTCATATTTTTTGGGAACGATGTCGCCGTATGCTGTATATACTTATTATTATAGTTTGTACGAGCACTTATGGAATATTTACATGGCCCCTTCAAAATGAATTCTGTTAACATTTAAGAGGAGACGGCGATAGCTTAGTACATGCTGTCTCTATCTTACAAATAGACATGTGGAATTTCGATGGATTTGAACGGAGCCCCGTCTGCTAGTTTTCTATTCTCCAAATTCGACCCGATTCCTATTTACTTCCTCGTTTTTATACTCTAGATGAAATCTGAGAGTATTATAAGCTTAATCCAGCCCAAAAGTTTGTAACGCATAGAACCGAGCGTCAGACGAAAAAAAGTTATATTTTATATTTTGTTTATTTGTGGCGAAAAACTCCAAATCCGCTTGACGTCCGTCCGCCCGCCTGTCTGTCTGTTCGTTAGCACGATAACTCAAGAATGCCAAGATCTTGAAATTTGAAATCTGGATGTTTGGCTGAATTTGCAAGTTTACTCCTTCGGGTAGCTGCCATACAAAAATGTCCTTATAACACGTGTTTAATAATATTGGTCAATAACTTCGGAACGCCTTAAGCTACGACTTTGAAATTTTGCATAAATTAGTTTTCCGATAGTTGTAGTTCAAGGAATGAATATTAAAAACATTACATGAGTCCTTGGAGTAGCTGCCATACAAAAATCCTGTAAAAATATCCTCACTCAATTCACGGCACTCACTATAACTCAAGAAATCGGTAAGCCACGAAGTTTAAATATTGTACAAATTAGTTTTGAGGAAAAATTAAGTTCCAGTTCATTAGTCAGTAAAATTACTTTACTCCTTCGGGTAGGTCGCATACAAAAAGTCCTTAAAACACGTGTTCATGAATATTGGCCAATAACTTTGGAACGATGTAAGCTACGACTTTGAAAAATTTTACGGGTTGATTTTTCAATAGTTGGAGCTCTTGGAATGATTATGAACCAAATCTCATTAGTCCTTCGTGTAGTTGCCATACAAATATCCTGCAAAAATGTATTCAATCAATTTACGGATTCACTATAACTCAAGTAATCGTTCAGCCGCGAATTCAGAATTTTGTACAAATTATAATAGTTTTGAGTGAAAAAAAAATTCGAGTTTACTAGTTAGCGAATACTGGTAAATACCATACAAAAAGTCCTTAAAACACGTGTTCTAGAATATTTTCCAATAGTTTTTGAATGCTTCAAGCTAGAAATTTTAAATTTTACACACAATAATTTTTAAATGGTCGAGTGAATCCTTACTGCGCCTTTGAAAAGGTAAAAATTTACTTTCGGTGATTATCCTAATTTCAGATATTAAATTGAGCACTGATGATATTGTCTTTTAGTTTGAAGTACCAATGAAATTAGAATCCTTAATAAATGGAGCCGCACTCCTTATTTTAGTTTATCCCTACTACAATATATATCGGAGTTCAGTATTTTAAGGCTAAGTTCGTTAACGGGCAAAATCCTCCTACTCCTTCGGGTAGCTGCCATAAAAACACGTGTTCAAGAATATTGGTCGATAGCTTCAGAAGGGTTAGCTACGACTTTGAAATTTTGTATGTGTTAATTTTCCAATAGTTGGAGCTAAATGTATGATTATGAAAAAAATCATATTAGTCCTTCGCGTAGCTGCCATACAAATATCCTGTCAAAATGTCTTCACTTAATTTATGGAACTCACTATAACTCAAGTAATCGTTTAGCTACGAATTCGGAATTTTGTACAAATTAGTTTTGAGTGAAAACGAAGTTCAAATTTACTAGTCAGCAAAATCCTTTTACTCCTTCTGGTACCTTCCATACAAAAAAATCTTAAGACATGTATTCAACAATGTTTTCCGATAACTTTTCAACGCTTCAAGCTACGAATTTGAAATTTCGTACACATTAATTTTTAAATGGTTCTAAGGAAAAGAATAAATATGTAAGAAATCGAGTGAGTCCTTTCTGCACCTCCCATGTGAAACTCCATCAAAAATTAAAACTTTTTTTCGGTGACTCACCCAGTTCAAGATATGAAATTAATCACTGACGATACTGTCTTTTAGTTTCAAGTAGCAACCGAATTGGGGTCTTTAATAAAGGACATACAAAACGTAATTCTTATTTATCCCCAACTACAATATAAATCGGAGTTCAGTATTCATCTAGAGTATCATACGATTGGCTTGCAGCCGATCGTGACTGCAGTATGCTTTTTCACTTATTTTGCTCATAATTTAATAACGCAAAAGTTTGTGCAGCAGATACCTACTCGAAAAATTATATTACGCTTCCAATTTCTCGTTAATGTTGCTGTAATTGAAAATAATGCAAAACTAATCTATGCAAAAATGTAGGCTGTAGTTTTACGCAAACGAGTTTCAAGAACTTTTGAATGGGAAACCCAAAAATGGCAGTGTACATAGTTGATACACACTTCGCCATGAAAAATAACATAAAGCTGCCGAGACCCGATATATTGTCAACTTTTAATTGACATGCAGTAATTTTATGCAAAATAATACGTGCTGCTGACTGCATAGTATAGATGTTAAATTCTGAACTAATATTAATCAACTAGAGTGCAACAGCGGCAGAACTGGCATTCGAAGGGAAAGATTGTTATTTGTTCCAAATTGCTAACCTGCTGCAATACTGATTTAAAATTTAATACTATACGTACCTTTATAGTTACAAGGACTTTATCAAGCAACCAAATAATTATGTTTCTTCTTTGTACACCAAGTGCAACAGATCGGTACCATGCCTGCTTCCTGCCCAATTCTATGGATCGTTTCTATAAAAAAAAAATGTTAACATAGCGATAAATTAGTCATATAATACTCTAGAAATATTAAATTCCTTAGACAATAAAGAGATTAATAGCGTAGTTAGTTATAATCGGTGGAGTTAAATGTTTTTAACGGAGTTAATTATAATCTAAATGAAATCAGAATATCATCAAGTTTAATCTTGCCCAAAAGTTTGTAACGCATACAAATGAGCCTCGGACGAAAAAAAATTATATATCATTTTTTGTTTATACGTGGCCAAAAACCACAAAGCAATTTATTTTCCGACTGTCCGCACGTACGATAACTCAAGAACGCGTTGACCTAGGATGCTGAAATTTGGAATCCGCATGTTGGGTTGAATTTGTAAGACTATGGTATGGTATATGGGGTGGTGATGCCATCATCCTCCTTCACTTAGACGTTAATGTTCGTCCATTGTGCTGCCCGTTTTAGTATGATAACTCCTAGAACCTAAAATCATTTAGACGATTTTATAAAGTATGCTATTGTTGCGAGCTAGGGGTTCGCCGGGATTTCAAGTGAAACACAATTCGGTTAAAATAAAAATAAGTGATAATTTATTTAATCGCACTATTAATTCACAGAATTATATTCGCACTGTATGGCAGCACTGCCCGCTTATTCCATATATCGCTTTACTCGATCACTTTCGCTCTCTACCAACACGGTCACAGTCGACGTAATAAAAATTACTATGGCTCTTGCTGAAAGCTTTATCTGCTTTTATACCACTTGACTGTGGTCGAGACTGTTCTTGAATCTTCGTTCGATGGTGTGTGTAGAATATTGTGGAAAGCATGAGAGCATTCCATGTGATCTTCTAGGCTGTTCTAATACATTCGATCGCATTCCATTAGAGGGGAAATATTGTCGTGTTGTTTCTCCTTATATACGTTTCTGATTGGGTTATTTTGCAACTAGGTATTTGGTTGGTGTTGTTTTCATTATGTGAAACGATCGAGTTGCGCGGTTGCACGGTTGCCAGATTTACATGTAACATTACTCCCTCCTTAGTTCCTGTTCGTCCCGAACAGAGTCGATCCCCTCGTCATGGGCGCCATGGTACTTCGTTAGTCTATCGAGGTGTACCACTTTCATTTTAGTACGAGGTTTTTGATGCAACTGAATGCGGTACACAACATCATTTAACCGGTTGATGATTTGATAAGGTCCTTCCCAATTGCGCTGTAGTTTCGGTGACCTGCCCTTCTGTCGTTTGGGATTGTATAGCCAAACTAAATCGCCCTCTTGGAATCCTGATGAATTTGCCCGTTGATCATACCTCGTCTTCATCCGATCGGTTGCCAAATTAATTTTATCTCTGACCAGGTTGTAAATTGTGTGTTGTCGATGTCGAAGATCCGAGACGTAATCTTTTGGATGGGTTGGTTGGTCTGGTGGTACTCCAAACATTAATTCCGCGGGGACTCGAATATTCTTTCCGAAGATGACTCGGGAGGGCGTTTCTCCTGTTGTTGCGTGTACCGATGTTCTGTAGGCCATTAAAAATAGAGGAATGTGTTGATCCCAGTCCTGTTGCCTTTCGCTGACGAGTTTCGATAGGTTCGAATTCAGTGTTCTATTGAAACGTTCCACCATTCCATCGGACTGTGGATGTAGTGGAGTTGTCCTCGTTTTGTTTATTCCCAGCATTTGACACACGTGTTTGAATGTTTGAGATTCAAAGTTGCGCCCTTGATCGGAGTGTAGTTCACGTGGAACTCCAAATCTGCTCACCCAGTTGGTAACAATTTGTTCTGCGACGGTAACTGCTTCTTGATTTGGAATTGCGTAAGCTTCGGGCCACTTGCTGAAATAATCGATGACCACAAGAATGTAGCGATTACCATTTTCCGATTCCGGAAATGGTCCAGCAATATCCACAGCAATTCTCTCGAATGGAGCTCCCACGTTGTATTGCTGCATTTCTCCCTTTGATCTGCGTTGCGGGCCTTTACTCGATGAACAGGTAGTACACTTACGACACCAATTTTCGACGTCATCTCGGAGATGGATCCAATAGAACCTCTCTCGTATCTTTGCCAAGGTTCTATTTATACCTAAATGTCCACCGGAAGTACCTTCGTGATACTCCTTCAGAATTTCCTCGACTTTAGAATGCGGGACGATGATTTGCATGAGATGTGATGTTCCGTCAGCAGTTTCCCATTTCCGTTTTAATAACCCACCGTCTAGGTGGAGGGAGTTCCATTGTGCCCAATAACTCTTTAAAGTTTCGCTGAATTGTGAGATGTCTTTCCACTCAGGCCGCTCCATTTTGTCCTTCCATGCCATGATCGGTGAAATATCTGGATCTTTTCGTTGGGCATCTTCCAGTTCTTGCTGATTCCATCCATCCTTTGGTTCGGTCGTTATTCGCTGAATGGTTTCTCCGACTTCTTTTTCTTCTACGCGGTGACAATGCTTGCAGTTTGGTGGACAAGGACGACGTGAGAGCGCGTCGGCATTACCGTGAATTCTCCCTCTTCGGTGAACAATTTCAAAATCGTAGGATTCAAGCCTTTCTATCCATCTTGCTACTTGGCCCTCGGGATTCTTGAACTGAAGTAGCCATTTAAGTGATGCGTGATCCGTTCGAAGAAGGAACTTTTGGCCATAGAGATATTTGTGGAAATGTTTTGTAGCTTCTACAATGGCTAATAGCTCTCGGCGAGTTACG
The DNA here is from genome assembly GCA_951812415.1 of Beris morrisii. Taxonomy (NCBI): domain Eukaryota; kingdom Metazoa; phylum Arthropoda; class Insecta; order Diptera; family Stratiomyidae; genus Beris; species Beris morrisii. Next base: position 73,367,306 of record OX638312.1, on the reverse strand, counting down.
CAATAGTTCCTTTCTGATTTTGAGAGTACTCGGCTGTAGTATGATAGCACTCTCTCTTGCCCGTCGATCTCCTGTGATAGTACTGCGCCGATACCGACATTGCTGGCATCAGTGTCTATGATGAAACTATGACCTGGTTTTGGATACGCCAGAACTGGAGAGTCGCAAAGTTGATCTTTTATTTTCTCGAATGCTTCCTGGCACTGTTGATTCCAAGTAAATGTCTTTCCCTTTTCTGTTAGCTGATGAAGACATTTCGCAGTGTTGGCAAAGTCTTTTACGAATCGACGGTAATATGTCGCTAATCCTAGGAAGCTGCGTAGCTGGCGTTTATCACTCGGAGTAGGCCAATTTTTCACCGCCAGTATTTTCTCCGGATCCGTCTTTACACCATCAGCTGAAACGATGTGACCCAAGTACTTTACTTCTGCACTAAACAAAGTGCACTTTTTCGGACTCAGCTTTAATTTTGCTGCTCGCAGTCGCTGGAAGACTTCCTGTAGATTTTTCAGATGTTCCTCGAAGGTCTTGCCGATAACGATCACATCATCCAGGTAAACGAGACAAGTTTTCCAACTAAGGCCACGCAAAACAAATTCCATTAGTCTTTCGAATGTAGCTGGAGCATTGCACAGGCCAAACGGCATCACGATGAATTGCCACAGTCCGCTGCCAACAGAGAATGCTGTTTTCTCTCTATCATTTTTGTCTATTTCCACTTGCCAGTAGCCACTTTTCAGGTCCAACGTTGAGAACCATTTAGCATCTGTCAGGGTGTCGATGATATCGTCGATTCTAGGTAGTGGATAGCTATCCTTTTTCGTAACATCATTTAGTTGTCTGTAATCCACACAAAAACGGGTGCTGCCGTCCTTTTTCTTAACCAGCACCACTGGCGATATCCACGGACTCTTTGATTCTTCGATTATTCCCTGATGCTCCATGGTTTTGACCATTGAATTCACTTCTCCTTGTTTCGCTAGTGGTACTCTTCTTGGGGGTTGACGTATCGGTGTAGCACTTCCGGTATCTATACGATGTTTCACTAGGTTTGTTCTGCCATAGTCGTCATCACCGGTGGAGAAGACGTCGCTGAATCTTTCGATCAAATCCAATGCTTGCTTGTGTTGTTCTCCTCTAAGGTTGCTTGACTGAAGAACTGCTGATGTTACACTATTCTTCCTCCTTGAATTATTTTTAGAGGCTACGTCATGATGCTCTTCAGTGTCTATACTCGTCACCGCTGAGATTGGTTCGCAGCTGCCAATTACATCTCCTTTCTTTACACTGGTAATGCTGTCCGAAACGTTGAGCACTCTTATTGGTACCATCATCTTCTCATTTCTTTTTACTAGCGTTTTTCCCAATATTAGACTTCGTAATGCAGGTGTCGTTTCTGGTTCGATGAGGTAGAATCGGTGGTCCCCGGGATCACCATCGAGCTCTGCCCAAATAACGTTCTCTGATGACTTTGGTATATCCGCATCTTCGCACAATATAACTCGCAGCTTGGTTGTGTTGGAGGATGTTATTTCCATTGGGATTTCGATGTTCCGCCACTTCATTATTCGTTGTCCTAGGTCCAGCTGGATACCGTGTGGTTTCAGAAAATCCATTCCAAGAATACACTCGTCGGTAATATCAGCTACCACGAATACATGCGAGAATGTGAAATCTCCAAGCTGGATGTCACGTGATATTTCTCCATGGACTGTAGTAGTTTCTCCTGTTGCTGTGCGAAGTGCGTACTTTTTGGTGTTGTGAAGCCAAGTACGGTCTACGAGGTCAGATCTTAGCACTGATCGTGTTGCGCCTGTGTCAATTGTTATTATGCAGTTTAATTTGTCGACTCGACCACTCATGCATAAGTCGTTTTCACCACGATGTAGTCGAGAAACTGCGATGATGGTTCCGGGGGCGTCGATTCCACCAGCCAACTTCTGCCCCATGAAGTTGGCTTTTACTCGTTTCCCGGACTATGATTAGGCGAAGCGTGCTCTCGTGACGGTTCGCCCCGTTCTCCTTTTTGTTTAGCAGCGCAGCCGGAACAATAGTTGGTAGCTTTTCTTGGTTTTCGGCAGTCGCGTCTTAAGTGTCCTGCCTGTCCGCAATTCCAACATCGAGGGGCACCAGATCCTTCGCTCCGTTTGGTGTACTCCGTTCTCTGACATACACACTCTTCTGTTATTTCTCGAACTCGGTAGTTATTTCGCGAGCTTTGCTTGGCAGCTTCGAACGTAAGCCCATATACTAAGGCTTCGCCAATCGTTTTCTTTCCTGCCAATTTTAACGCCTGCTGGAGCTCTCTGTCCTGTACAGCATTGTTAAATGCGAAAACAGCTGTATCGTTACGTTGCTCTGTTTGCGCATTGGGAAGCGATAATAGTGTAAGTCGTTCTATATCGCGCGCCAGCTCTTGAAGTGTTTCACCAGTCTTTTGGCTTCGGTTGTAAAGTTGTGTTTTGTAAATCTCTCGCATGTGGTCACTGCCGTAATGAAGATCTAAAGTCTGTACCAACGTCGAAAAATCTTGTTGCTGCTCCTGCGGAATTGTTTGGAGAACTTCTGCTGGTGGACCTCTTAGCGCCAATATCAAAGCCGTTCCTCGTTCCAAATCATTCCAATGATTATTTCTCGCGGCAGCCTCAAATTGGGTCTTGTAGATAGCCCACGGTGTTTGCCCATCGAAGATTGGAGCTTTGAGATCTTTGTGTGTAACGTGTTCTGTTTTGATGACTCCAGTTGCTTTCACGTTATCAAAGTCCCTTTTTAGACGTTCAACTTCTTCAACAATCGCTGATGTCTTCTCCGTTATTTGATCTTCAAAAGTTCGAAGTTTCGTCTCCAGATTTTCTTCGATTATTTTACCCATGGTGTCTATTTTATTATTTAGATCTTCTTTTAGCTCTTTCGTCTGTTCGCTTTGCTGTTCCAATTTTTGGTTGAGGTCTTTTGAAGTCTGGTCTAGCTTCTCATTGAGATCTGCTGAGAGGTCTGCTGATAGTTGACTTTGGTGGTCCATTTTCTGGCTTTGTTGGTCCATTTTCTGGCTGAGGTCCGTTGACTGTTGATCTAATTTGTTCATCATTTGCTGCATTAACTGCGACAGAGAATCTGGTGTACCAAAATTCTCCTCACCACTTCCTGCACGAACTTCTTCGATTGGGAACTCGAAACTGTTTGCGTCCTTACCCTCAGCCTCAAGTATCTCGATCATACGGCTGACAAGCTCAGACTTGTTCCCTGTTGTAGATAATTCCCGTCTACCGAGCTCTTCCTTCAGCTCCGTTAATTTTAAATCTTTTAAATAACGCGGCATTTTCACTATCGATTTATTGTCCGTTAAAGATTTTTCCGCGATACAAATTCACTGAAATTCTCTTTTTGTCCGTACGAGAACTTTCCACTTCACTAATTGAAATTACCGCTCACTAGGGCACTCGAAAATATCCGATTTCACAAAATTCTCACTGTCCGTTCGAGAATTTTCACTTCACTTCGTCACAGTTTGAAAATTTTATTCACGCACAAAATTCTCACTTTGTCCGTTCGAGAATTTTAATTGCACTTTTTCCACTCGCGATTCTAACCCGAATTAATCCTTGAAATCCCACTTCTGACACCAATTGTTGCGAGCTAGGGGTTCGCCGGGATTTCAAGTGAAACACAATTCGGTTAAAATAAAAATAAGTGATAATTTATTTAATCGCACTATTAATTCACAGAATTATATTCGCACTGTATGGCAGCACTGCCCGCTTATTCCATATATCGCTTTACTCGATCACTTTCGCTCTCTACCAACACGGTCACAGTCGACGTAATAAAAATTACTATGGCTCTTGCTGAAAGCTTTATCTGCTTTTATACCACTTGACTGTGGTCGAGACTGTTCTTGAATCTTCGTTCGATGGTGTGTGTAGAATATTGTGGAAAGCATGAGAGCATTCCATGTGATCTTCTAGGCTGTTCTAATACATTCGATCGCATTCCATTAGAGGGGAAATATTGTCGTGTTGTTTCTCCTTATATACGTTTCTGATTGGGTTATTTTGCAACTAGGTATTTGGTTGGTGTTGTTTTCATTATGTGAAACGATCGAGTTGCGCGGTTGCACGGTTGCCAGATTTACATGTAACACTATGTTACATAGCTTCCCCTTATCGATATCATCAAGGTATTCGAGAAAATATGCGCCGAGGTTCCGTCTTCTCGTTCCCGATAGGGCAGGGCACTCGCATAGGACATGGAAGATTGACTCTTCCACTTCTGGATCACCACAGCTATGACAGAGATCATTTGCCTCGGTACCCAGTCATCTAGCGTGTCTACCGATCAGGCAGTGCCCAGCACTCCAATTAGTGTGCTAGCATCTTTCCTGCTTAGGCTCAGGATATACTTTTCCCGTGATCATATTCAGGCCAACGAGTTCTCGATATTGAGCATGTTTGCTCAAGGTTTGACCATCGTCTGCCCACTGCAAGCATAGTGAGCCGGTAGACTGTTTTATGGATCCGATGGGAATAGAAATGTACTGGTCTTCCACTAGTGAGCTTGAGCTGGAGCCTTCTCGATCGAGTTCATCAGCCTGCACATTTCCCCTGGATTCCACAGTGGCCTGGCACCCAGGAAAGGGTAATTTTGTGCCGTGTGTCGATAGTGTTAAGAATGCCACGCTATTATCTAGGTGGCGTTCTTCATTACAGTCGTCCCTGTGTGGGATTTTAATAGAAAATTCCCAACCGAAACCTATTTCTGGCATAATGAAGTCCGTTTTCCTATCGATATCACACTCCAAGAAGTCATTGAGTATGGTAGATAGATAGATAGATAAATTTATTGAAATTCATTAGGTTGTATAGCAACAAGTTAAAATTAGTTCAGTGATTAGATTAGATCTTAATCTTTACAGCTGCAATTAATAAATTTGCATTTAATTTGCAAAAACTTACGTTAATCTGTTACAGTAATATAATCAAGGAAATGGTATGGTGCTGTGACCAGCAGTAACCTAACTCTTTGAGTCTAAGAACACCTTTTGCAGCTAGGCTTTTTCTGTATATCGCCGTGTCGGAAGAACAGTGACGCAACTGCAAAAAATTCTAATTTTTTTCCGAGAAACAATATCATTTTTGACAATTGCCCACAAGCCATACCAGCTTAGTAATAGTTACTACAGACAGCTTAGATCAAGAGCACGTTCGTTTAAAACAACGGGGAACGATTTTATGCAAGAATAGCAAAACCACAAAATATTGAAATGTGAAAACAAAAAATTTTCAAAATTGCAGTTGCGTCACTGTTCTTCCGACACGGCGATATGTCCATTGGCAGCAAATGGGGGATAGTTTCCAGTGCCGCCATGGGAGTGGTTCAGAGTGACCCCAATGCATTCTAAGCGCTGTACTTTTGTCAACTTGGTTAGATACGTGGACTTTCTAGTCGCCTATCCCAGAATTACTGGTTACAGAGGTGGCGTCTCATTTTTTCCACAGTGGCGTCGTTACAAGTATATTATTAATAAAAAAAACATTTTAAAAATGTAAAAAGAAGGTGTCGGGTTCAACAAAAAGGGATTATATTCACAGAGTCGGTTTTCTTTTTATTAATATTTTCACTTACACTTGTATACAAATTTGTGATATTCATTTTTCCAAGAAACTCGACAATCGCTCGTCGTGGCAAAAAATGATGTGCAAAGTTTACTTTTTGGTTGCTTTTAATCTGGAAAATTTGGGGGGGGGGGGATATTTTTCCGAGCGATTGTCGGGTTTCTTGGAAAAATGAATATCACAAATTTGTATACAAGTGTAAGTGGAAATATTAATAAAAAGAAAACTGACTGTGAATATCATCCCTTTTTGTTGAACCCGACACCTTCTTTTTACATTTTTAAAATGTTTTTTTTATATATATATCATTTCTTTTTGTTGTCCTCTATCTCGAGCATTATACTTATTATGTTATGTTGATAACAGGATCAATATCACAAATTTGTCCACTAGAGTAAAGCCTCGTTTATAAAATCATTACCCAAGCATATCACGAGACATATCAGTTTATAATTATTGTCTTTGAAAGTATTATATTACATTCAATAAAGTTTTAATTCAAAACATATGTCTCTTGATTCATGGTTACGAGTTTCCACACTTTAATCGCGTGTACTGCCATCTGGTGGTAGTAATGACTTGATGAAATTAAATTCGAAAGGATAGAGGATAGAGGATGGAGGATAGAGGATGGAGGATGGAGTATAGAGGATAGAGGATGGAGGATGGAGGATAGAGGATAGAGGATAGAGGATAGAGGATAGAGGATAGAGGATAGAGGATAGAGGATAGAGGATAGAGGATAGAGGATAGAGGATAGAGGATAGAGGATAGAGGATAGAGGATAGAGGATAGATAATAGAGGATAGAGGATGGAGGATGGTCGATGGACGATGGAGGATGAAGGATGGAGGATGGAGGATGGAGGATGGAGGATGGATGACGGAGGATGGAGGATGGAGGATGGAGGATGTAGGATGTAGGATGGAGGATAGAGGATAGAGGATAGAGGATAGAGGATGGAGGATAGAGGATAGAGGATGGAGGATGGAGGATGGATGATGGACAATGGAGGATAGAGGATGGAGGGTGAAGAACGAAGTATGGAGGATAAAGGAAAGAAGATGCAGAGCGAAGTATGGAGGATGAAAGATGGAGGATGAAGAATAGAGGATATTAGATAGAGGATATAGAATGGTGGATTTATATTAAAGATTAAAGGTTAAAGATTACAGATTAAAGATAATAGATAAAAGATAAAAGACAAAAGATAAAAGATTCAAGATTAAAGCTTAAAGATTAAAGAATAAAAATTAAAGATTAAAGATTATATATTTATGATTAAAGATTATATATTAAAGATTAAAGGTTAAAAATTAAAGATTAAAAATTAAAGAATTAAGATTAAAGACTAAAGGTTAAAGATTAAAGGTTAAAGATTTAAGACTAAAGGTTAAAGATTGAAAATTAAAGATTGAAGATTGAAAATTAAAGATTATAAGTTGAAAATAGGAGATGGAATATAGATTTAGGAAAAAGTATTACTGGGCACTAAAACTCCAAAATGAAAATTTACATTTTTCATTTGTGGTATTTCGACTTTTAAGCCAATATCAATTTGTTTCATTCCCCGCTCGATCTGAAATTAATAGATATCGTTATCTAAAAATTTGCAGGGTTAAAGGGATTAAAACTCCCTTTCGCGTTCATATTTGGCTGACGCGCGCTACGCTCCAACTACATCCTCTATCCTCTATCTTCCATCCTCCATCCTCCATCCTCCATCCTACATCCTCCATCCTCCATCATCCATCATCCATCATCCATCCTCTATCCTCTATCCTCTATCATCTATCCTCTATCCTCTATCCACTATCCTCTATCCTCTATCCTCTATCCTCTATCCTCTATTCTCCATCCTCCATCCTTCATCCTCCATTATCCATCTTCCATCGTCCATCGTCCATCGACCATCCTCCATCATCCACCCTCCATCCTCCATCATCCATCCTCCATCATCCTCCATCCTCTATCCTCTATTCTCTATCCTCCATCCTCCATCCTCCATCCTCCATCCTCCATCCTCCATCCTCCATCCTCTATCCTCCATCCTCCATCCTTCATCGTCCATCATCCATCCTACATCCACCATCGTCTATCATCCATCGTCCATCCTCCATCATGCATTATCCATCGTCCATCCTCCATTATCCATCGTCCATCCTCAATCCTGAATCTTCCATCGTGAATCCTCTATCCTGAATCCTCCATCCTCCATCTTCCATTTTTCATCTTCTATCCTCCATCCTGAATCTTCCATCCTCCACAATCCATTTTCCAACTTCTATCTACATCATCTCAAAAATTCGCAAACCTTTAAGATCCACGAGCCGTGATGATCCGCGAACCGCAAGATCTGCCGTGAAGATCTGCAAACCACAAAGATCCGTAAAGAACTGTTATTTTTTTAATAGTTGGAGCTAAATATATAAATATGAAGAAAATCCTGTCTGTCCTTCGTGTAGCTGCCATACAAATATCCTGTCAAAATGTATTCACTTAATTTACGGAATTCACTACAACTCAAGTAATCTTTTAGCTACAAATTCAGAATTTTGTACAAATTAGTTTTGAGTGGAAAGGAAGTTATAGTTTACTAGTCAGCGAAATCCTTTTACTCCTTTTGGTAGCACCCATACAAAATGTCCTTAAAACACGTGTTTAAGAATATTGGCCGATAACTTCAGAAGGGTTTAAGCTACGTCTTTGAAATTTTGTATGTGTTATTTTTCCAATAGGTGGAGCTAAATATATGATTATGAAGAAAATCCTGTTAGTCCTTCGTGTTGCTGCCATACAAATATCCTGTCAAAATGTATTCACTTAATTTACGAAACTCACTATAACTCAAGTAATCTTTTAGCTACGAATTCGGAATTTTGTACAAATTAGTTTTGAGTGAAAAGAAAGTTCGACTTTACCAGTCAGCGAAATCCTTTTACTCCTTCTGGTAGCTGCCATACAAAATGTCCTTAAAACTCGTATTTAAGAATATTGGCCGATAACTTCAGAAGGGTTTAAGCTACGACATTGAAATTTTGTATGTGTTATTTTTCCAATAGTTGGAGCGGAATGCATGATTATGAAGAAAATCCTATTAGTCCTTCGTGTAGCTGCCATACAAATATGCTGTCAAAACGTCTTCACTTAATTTACGGAACTTACTATAACTCAAGTAATCTTTTAGCTATGAATTGGAAACTTTGTACAAATTAGTTTTGAGTAAAAGCAAAGATTTAGTTTACTAATCAGCGAAATCCTTTTACTCCTTCTGGTAGCTGCCATACAAAATGGTCTTAAGACACGTGTTCAACAATATTTTTCGATAACTTTTGAACGCTTCAAGCTACGAATTTGAAATTTTGTACGCGTTCACTTTTAAATGGTTCCAAGGAAAAGGATAAATATGTAAGATATCGAGTGAGTCCTTCCTGCACCTCCCATGTGAAAGTCCTTCAAAAAGGACATTTTTTTTCGATGACTTACCCAGTTCAAGATATGAAATTAAACACAGAATATTGTCTTTTAGTTTTGGGTAGCAATCTAATGGCAGTCCTTAATAAAGGACATACAACATGAATACACGTAATTCTACTTTATCCCCAACTCAATATAAATCGGAGTTCAGTATTCATCTAGAGTATTATACTATTGGCTTGCAGACGATCGTGACTGCAGTATGTTTTTCGATTACTTTTGAACGCTTCAAGCTACGAATTTGAAATTTTGTAGACGTTCATTTTTAACTGGTTCCAAGGAAAAGTATAAATATGTAAGAAATCGAGTTAGTCCTTCCTGCACCTCCCATGTTAAAGTCCTTCAAAAAGGACATTTTTTTTCGATGACTTATTCAGTTCAAGATATGAAATTAAACACCGAATATTGTTTTTTAGTTTTGAGTAGCAATCTAATGGCAGTCCTTAATAAAGGACATACAACATGCACACACGTAATTCTACTTTATCCCAAACTACAATATAAATCGGAGTTCAGTATTCATCTAGTTCGATAACTTTTGAACGCTTCAAGCTACGAATTTGAAATTTTGTACACGTTCATTTTTAAATGGTTCCAAGGAAAAGGATAAATATGTAAGAAATCGAGTGAGTCCTTCCTGCACCTCCCATGTGAAAGTTCTTCAAAAAGGAAATTTTTTTTCCGATGACTTACCCAGTTCAAGATATGAAATTAAACACTGAATATTGTCTTTTAGTTTTGAGTAGCAATCTAATGGCAGTCCTTAATAAATGGCATACAACATGCACACACGTCATTCTACTTTATCCCCAACTACAATATAAATCGGAGTTCAGTATTCATCTAAAGTATTATACGATAGGCTTGCAGCCGATCGTGACTGCAGTATGTTTATACTCTAGATGAAGTCATATAGAGTATTATAAGTTTAATCCAGCCCAAAAGTTTGTAAATCATAGAACCAAGCCTCGGACGAAAAAAAGTTATATATCATTTTTTGTTTATTTGTGGCCGAAAACCTCAAATCCGCTTGACGTCCGTCCGTCTGTCCGTGAACACGATAACTCAAGAACGCCTTCACCTAGGAAATTTTGAATCTGGATGTTTGGTTGAATTTGTAAGGCTAAGTTCGTTAACGGGCAAAATCGTCCTACTCCTTCGGGTAGCTGCCATACAAAATGTCCTTAAAACACGTGTTCAAGAATATTGGTCGATAACTTCAGAAGGGTTTAAGCTACGACTTTGAAATTTTGTATGTGTTATTTTTCCAATAGTTGGAGCTAAATATATGATTATGAAGAAAATCCTATTAGTCCTTCGTGTAGCTGCCATACAAATACCCTGTCAAAATGTATTCACTTCATTTACGGAACTCAATATAACTCAAGGAATTCTTTAGCTATGAATTCGGAATTTTGTACAAATTAGTTTTGAGTGAAAACGAAGTTCGAGTTTACTAGTCAGCGAAATCCTTTTACTCCTTCTGGTAGCTGCCATACAAAATGTCCTTCATTTTTAAATGGTTCCAAGGAAAAGGATAAGTATGTAAGAAATCGAGTGAGTCCTTCCTGCACCTCCCATGTGAAAGTCCTTCAAAAAGGACATTTTTTTTCGATGACTTACCCAGTTCAAGATATGAAATTAAACACTGAATATTGTCTTTTAGTTTTGAGTAGCAATCTAATGGCAGTCCTTAATAAATGGCATACAACATGCACACACGTCATTCTACTTTATCCCCAACTACAATATAAATCGGAGTTCAGTATCCATCTAGAGTATTATACGATTGGCTTGCAGCCGATCGTGGCTGCAGTATGTAACTGTGATCTGATCCAGTTGAAAATAACACACCTAATAAGAAATTGAGCTTTGCCAGTTTTCACGCATACGCGTGTACTACCATCTAGCGGTAGTAATTTTCAACGGAGATTTCATTGCTCAAAGTGACGTCATCAGCGTCTGACTTGAAAATTTTATAAAAATTCATCTGAGCTTTTGCTAGTTTCTACACATGCGTGAAATTTGTTTTAGAAAACTCTCATGTACGCAGCATACAGATAGAGCAGTCGTGTCCATGAGAGTTGGCTGCAGTAAAGATACGTAGTCGGTGCTTGGGGTTTTATTGAACCCGACAATCACATTCGACTGAACGTTCTAATCGACCTGAAATTCCAAAAAAAATTGCTACTCTGAATTTTTTTATTTTCACGATTTAGGACTTGTAAGCCCCAAGAAAGCAAAAAAAAATAATTTCCGTCTGTCCGCCGTTCGCAAAACCGTTTGAAGGTGCGTAGCTCACAAACCCCTTGAGATATTAAGTTGAAATTTTTACGGTTGGTAGAATGGGTGAACCCCTATGAGTTGTATCTTTTGTAGGGGTGGGGGGGGGGGGGGGTGAGGGGAGGAGGGAGAGCGTTTTAGATGAAAAATGTTGGTTTCGAGATCTCAGGAACCACTTATGCTAGGAGGCTGAAAGTTGGAATTTATGTAGTACTATGATAGTGGACCCATTTACAAAAAAATGTTCGATAGTGGTCGAGGGGTGTGCGAGTGGGGGGAAACAATGCGTCCAAAACGCTTGAAAGCTGGGATTGAAACATTCTAAGATCCATATCTCCTGAACGATTGATGTCAGATGGCTGAAACTTTGTAGTTGTCCTAAGAGATACTAAGAGATCCCAAAAGGGTTAAACATTTTAAGGGCGGTGGTGAGGTATGGGTTGCGTTGAGTTGAGGGTGGGTGGTAGTTTTTCATATCTCAGAAACGGCTTCTGCTAGAAAGTTGAAACTTAGTACCTATATGTAGATGTGCTACCAGAAAAATTAAAACTAAAAAAAAAATCGGCCAACTGACTGGGCGCAACTTTATTATTTTATGGGTAGAAGTCTGAAACGTGTTTAATGCTGATATGCGGTGTAGGTGACTATAGGACTGACAATCTAAGGAATAACCAGGAGGCTATTTAGAACGTTATTTTTTAGGTTGTCAGTCGCATAATAACATAGGCCACTTTCATGCTTATTTAATTATTAAGCGAGTTATTTTTTCGCTTATTACTTCCAAAATGGTAAAACGCAACTCATACATATGTATGCAACTTTTGTAGGTAATAATATAGTACATAAAAAAATTAAATTAAACTGACATTCTTATACTCTAGATGAAATCATATAGAGTATTATAAGTTTAATCCAGCCCAAAAGTTTGTAACGCATAGAACCAAGCCTCGGACGAAAAAAAGTTATATATTATTTTTTGTTTATTTGTGGCCAAAAACCTCAAATCCGCTTGACGTCCGTCCGTCCGTCCGTCCGTCCGTCCGTCTGTCCGTGAACACGATAACTCAAGAACGCCTTCACCTAGGATCTTGAAATTTTGAATCTGGATGTTTGGTTGAATTGTAAGGCTAAGTTCGTTAACGGGCAAAATCGTCCTACTCCTTCGGTTAGCTGCCATACAAAATATCCTTTAAACACGTTTTCAAGACTATTGGTCGATAACTTCAGAAGGGTTTAAGATACGACATTGACATTTTGTATGTGTTATTTTTCCAATATTTGGAGCTAAATATATGATTATGAAGAAAATCCTGTTAGTCCTTCGTGTAGCTGCCATATAAATATCCTGTCAAAATGCCTTCCCTTAATTTACGAAACTCACTATACCTCAAGCAATCTTTTAGCTATGAATTAAGAATTTTGTACAAATTAGTTTTGAGTGAAAACGAAGTTCGAGTTTACTAGTCAGCAAAATCCTTTACTCCTTCTGGTAGATGCCATACAAAATGTCCTTAAAACACGTGTTCAAGATTATTGGCCGATAACTTCATAAGGGTAAACCCTAGCTACGACTTTGAAATTTTGTATGTGTTAATTTTCCAATAGTTGGATCTAAATGTGTGATTATGAAGAAAATCCTATTAGTCCTTCGTGTAGCTGCCATACAAATATCCTGTCAAAATGTCTTCACTTAATTTACGGAACTCACTATAACTCAAGTAATTTTTTAGCTATTAGTTCTGAATTTTGTACAAATTAGTTTTGAGTGAAAACAAAGTTCGAGTTTACTAATCAGCAAAATCCTTTTACTCCTTCTGGTAGCTGCCATACAAAATGTCCTTAAAACACGTGTTCAAGAACATTGGCCGATAACTTCATAAGGGTTTAAGCTACGACTTTGAAATTTTCCAAAAGTTGGAGCTAAATGTATGATTCTGAAGAAAATCCTAGTAGTCCTTCGTGTAGCTGCCATACAAATATCCTGTCAAAATGTCTTCACTTAATTTACGGAACTCACTATAACTCGGAATTTTGTACAAATTAGTTTTGATTGAAAACGAAGTTCGAGTTTACTAGTCAGAGAAATCCTTTTACTCCTTCTGGTATCTTCCATACAAAAAATCATTAAGACTTGTTCAACAATATTTTCCGATAACTTTTGAACGATTCAAGCTACGAATTTGAAATTTTGTACACATTAATTTTTTAATGGTTCCAAGGAAAAGGATAAATATGTAAGAAATCGAGTGAGTCCTTCCTGCACCTTCCATGTGAACTGAATATCGTCTTTTTGGTTTGAGTAGCAATTAAATGGGAGTCCTTAATAAAGGATATACAACATACACACATAATTCTACTTTATCCCCGACTACAATATAAATTGGAGTTCAGTATTTCATCTAGAGTATCATACGATCGTGATTGCTGTATGTTTATAATGGGGTTTTCTGAGAAAAACTACATTGATCACTGAATTTTTAGAGTAGAAGTAGAAAAATTTGTGTCTTGAAGTAAATATCTCAAGATCAGGTGCAGTTACAATTTAGACTGTTACATCAAATGAAAGGTAATTCCCTGAAAAACAACACTTTCAATTGTGATTATTAGTTTTCAAGACATAACGTTTTAAGTGAATGAGGGTACAGGTCTGAAACACTTTTCTTGACCACCCTGTATCTCCACGGATATTGAAAATTGACCCTGTCTGTAAAACAATTTTTGTCTCAAAATATATCAAGGAATAACCCCTTACAAGGTGGCGCACGGAGTACCGGACACCCTGTATAAAAACTCTACAGAAGTTGTAGCCAATTTGATATCCCATCAAACCTAAAGAGATATACAGGGTATTTGGTACTCCGTGTGCCACCTTGTAAGGGATTATTCCTTGATATAGGGTAAAGTACCCATTCCTGAGCCCTCTCACTAGTAATGAGCCCTCTTTGCAAAATTTTCACCAATAGCTAAGAACATGCTTGGTTTAGCTAAATTTTGTTTTTTTCGTTAAATGCCGGTTATTCTTTATTGTCAGTTCGACATACACTTTCCATGTGGTTCTCCTTCTGTCGAAAGAAATATTTCGTGCCGAAGGGACTGACCTCCTTAGTGATGTGAAAAATTAACTATTCTTGTGCAAATGTATAAGGACTTCATTTTGATTCAAACAGCAGATAAGTACCGTATTTCAATCTTACGTTTTACTATAGTTTGTACTGATAGATTTATACGTTTCCTACATATTTAAAATAAAAAGGCCTGGAATTAAAGAATTTCTTGCGAAATTAAAGGGGGACTCATTACTTGATCAAAAATTTCATAATTTCTAGTAATAAGCCATAGTGGGGCTCACTACTGAATTAATGGAAAAATATAGCGTTCCAGTAATGAGCCCTGTGGTATTTTATAGTCTAGATGAAATCTATATAGGGTGTCCCGAACTCCGTGCATAACTTTGTAAGGGGTTATTCCTTGATATATTTTGAGACAGAAATTGTCCTACAGGGAGGGTCAATTTCCAATATCCGTGGAGATACAGGATGGTTAAGAAAAGTGTTTCGGACCTATACCCTCACTCACTTAAAACGTTATATCTTGAAAACTAATAATCAGAATTCAAAGTGTTATAGCTTGTTTTTCCGGAAATCGAATTACTTTTCATTTCATGTAACAGTTCTAATTGTAACTACACCCCATCTTGAGATATTTACTTCAAAACACAAATTTTTCTACTTAAACCCCATTATAAAAATGCCATATTATTTTTATTTTTTATGTTCTACTTAAGAATTTGTATTGCCCATTTATTTATATTTTAAGTATCGAGAAAATCAATTAAATGTAAATGAGTTTCAACATAAGTGATGCACTTACCTTTATGTGGTAAGCAAAACTGGGTACAGGACTTTGTATTTTTTAATGGGGTACCTGACAAAATAAAAAGCCTATAAAAGCAAAACTACCTTCATATTTTGATCAGTTTCAGTTACATTGCTAAAACTAGAAGGTATCAGTAGAATTTAGGGCCATTATTACGATCGTCAGTTAAACTTTAACTTTAACTTTAACCGGAAATTTTGCATGAGAATCTGTTAAGGTTTCAGTGAGAACGTAACTGAACATCATAGGAATATGAATGAAGAATATGGAGACATTATGTTCATCTATGAAGAGTGGCAGGGAAATGCACTAGCGGCGCGATCTCTGTATCATCATATCCTAATCGACGGACACCTGACAGAAGAGTATTTCAATACGTTTACAGAAGGATTCGGCAAACTGGCACCATTGGGACAAGTAGAGTAAATGCAAATCCTACGCCGATAATCGCTGTTCAGATCGATAAAAGAATACTGCATGCGGTTCAAAATGATATATCCATCAGTAGCCAACGCTTGCATCATTACCATCACATACCAGTGCAGAAGCTGCAACCCATTGATTTGCCTAAAAGGATGGAGTTTTGCAATTGGCTCCTTGAACGACAAATAGATGACGAGAATTTTATGAACAACATTCTTTCACAAACTTCCACAACCTACATACGTAGGCTGAGAGCAATCTACACACAATAAGAGTGGCATCATTTCAGCACGAATTTACTGTCAATTTATGGGCAGGTATGATTGGCGACGATTTCATTGGATCTATTAGGCTTCCGCCTACTCTAAATAGTTCCAATTACTTACATTTTTATACTCTAGATGAAATCATATAGAGTATTATAAGTTTAATCCAGCCCGAAAAGTTTGTAACGCATAGAACCGAGCCTCGGACGAAAAAAAGTTATGTATTATTTTGTGTTTAGTTGTGGCCAAAAACCCCATATCCGTTTGCTGTCCGTCCGTCCGTCCGTTTGTACGATAACTCAAGAACCCGTTGGCCTAGGAAGTTGAAATTTTGTCAGCACCTGTAAAATGGAAAAAGTAAGGCTAAGTTCGTTAATGGGCGATATCCTTCCACTCCTTCGGGTACCTCCCGTACAAGAGTCCTTAAAACATGTATTCAACGAAAGTTCCGAATATGATGCAAATCGAGTGAGTCCTTCGTGTAGCAGCCTACAAAAGTTCTTCAAAAATGTGTACAAGTTACAGAATCCACTATAACTCTAGTACAAGTTAAAGCAGGGATTCCAAATTTTACAGGAATTAGTTTTATATCAAAAGCAAGACTGATTTCATTAATTAGCGCAATCCATCAACTCCTTCGGGTAGCTGTCATACAAAAGTTCTTAAAACACGTGTTCACCAATATTGAACGATAACTTTAGAACGCTTTAAGTTACGACTTTGAAATTTTGTATACGTTAATTTTATAATAGTCGCAGCTGAAGGTATTAAGTGGTTGCCATACAAAAATTCTGTAAAAATGTCCCAACTTAATTTATGGAACTCACTATAACTCAAGAAATCGTTTAACCATCCATCGAGTAGCCACTATACAATAGTTTATACCTGTAAATAAAAGGTCATGCAATAATTGTATTTGCACTCCTCATTCTTGTGATATAATCCCAACTAAAATATAAATCGGAGTTCAGTATTTCATCTAGAGTATCATACGATTGGCTTGCTGCCGATCGTGACTGCGTTATGTTTTCATATTGTGACAACCTTCCCCTTTAAAATAAACGGCAATAACCACTATGATGTCATCGACTGTGTAGCTTGACCGATAAACGGTAGCCAAAGCTACACTTTATCCCCAACTAAAATATAAATCGGAGTTCAGTATTTCATCTAGAGTATCATACGATTGGCTTGCAGCCGATCGTGACTGCGTTATGTTTTAACATATGATCTACAAGACTTATAGGACGATATTCCACTGATACGATTGGCTTCCATGTTTTACCAGCACGATGGTGCTCCAGCTAATTACGGTTGACAAATCACAGATTGTTGGTTAAAATCTTATTATAGCAATCGCTGGATCGGTAGAAATGGACCGATCGATACACTTGCCTGCGAGATCTCCTGATCTTACTAATATGGATTTCTTTGTATGGGGACAGATGAAGGACCTTGTCTAAGCAACGGCAGTAGTAACATTAAAAGATCTAAATATCAGGATCGATGCGTCAGCAACAGAACTAAGGCAGGAAGGAGTTGAGGAGTATGAATACCAAGAGAACACTTGCAAAACGAGCTTTAGCGTGCATTCAAAATAAAGGTGGTCATTTTGAACATTTATTGTAAATAAAAAATTTTTAAATAAAGCATAAAAACTATTATTAAATTCTTTCAGTTCAAGCAAAAAGTGTAGATCAACATGTTCTTCTTTTTTGCATAAAAGTGTAATATTTCTGGAATCATAATTTTTTCCTAATTATTAAACTTATGCAATGCAAGTGTCAACTTTTGGAAGCAATAATATTAAATTAAACTGGCGTTTTTATAATGGGGTTTTCTGAGAAAAACTATTGATCACGAAATTTTTATAACAGAATAGAAGTAGCAACATTTGTGTTTTGAGCTAAATATCTCAAGATCAGGTGCAGTTACAATTTGAACTGTTACATGAAATGAAAGGTAATTCGATTCCCTGAAAAACAAGCTATATCACTTTGAATTCTGATTATTAGTTTTCAAGATATAACGTTTTAAGTGAGTGAGGGTGCAGGTCCGAAACACTTTTCTTGACCCCCCTGTATCTCCACGGATATTGAAAATTGACCCTCCCTGCACAACAATTTTTGTCACAAAATATATCAAGGAATAAAAACTTACAAGGTTGTGCACGGAGTACCGGACACCATGTATATATCATCGTTAAAAATTGTATTCTAGAGAAATTCGCACCTTCTTTGGGGGGGCTCAGTATTGGGTCGGCCATGGCTCAGTATTGGAAAAAAAGGGCTCATTACTGGGCACACTGGTCTTTTTTCACTATTATTAAATTTTTTAAATAATGTTCTTTGCAAACGTCAAACTAATTATTTAGTTTAATAGCTGCTTACATAGTCCTTAGAACAAAAAAAAAAGGTAACCAAAATATTTTATTATGTCAAGATGCGGAAGACTCAAACTAAAAATTTTTCAAGGGGGCTCAGGAATGGGTACTTTACCCTATTTGGAGAAAAAAATTGTTCTACAGGGTGGGTCAATTTTCAATATTAGTGGAGATACAGGGTGGTTAAGAAAAGTGTTTTTGACCGGTACCCTCACTCACTTAAAACGTTAAATCTTGAAAACGAATAATCACAAGGCAAAGTGTTATAACTCGTTTTTTAGGCAATCGAATTACCTTTTATTTGATGTAACAGTCTAAATTGTAACTGCACCCAATTTTGAGATATTTACGCGAAAACACAGATTTTCGCTACGTCAACCCTAAAAATTCAGTGATCAATGTAGTTTTTCTCAGAAAACCCCATTATAAAAATGTTATTTTAATTTTATTTTTTTATGAACCATATTATTACCTACAAAAGCCACATACATATGTTTGAGTTACGATTAACATTTTGGAAGTAATAGGTAAAAATACATACCGCATAAAAATTAAATATTTAGGTCAGTGCCATAAAGTGGACCACGTTTAAAAACCTGTAAATATACATATCGCATAAAAATTAAATATTTAAGTCAGTGCCATAAAGTGGACCACGTTTAAAAACCTGTTTAATTTGTCGGTAGTACTACAGTATTTTTATTGCACATTTATTACTATTTTAAGTATGAAGGAAAACAATGAAATGTAAGTGAGTTTCAACATAATTGATGCTTTTACCTGGACGTGGTAGGTACTACTGGATGCGGTACTATGCCTTTTACAAAATAAAGAACCTATAAAAGCAAAACTGCCTTCATATTTTTCTCAGTTTTAGTTACGTTGCTAAGAGAAGAAGGTGTCAGTAGAACGTACAAAATAATTTCAAAATGCCTGAGTACTCCAATGAAGAATATGCTGACATGATGTTAATTTATGGAGAGTGTGACCAAAATGCACGAGCCGCGCGAAGGCTTTACCACCAGAGACATCCTCATCGACGGACACCTAGCAGGAGAGTATTTCAAGACGTTTACAGGAGAATTAGGGAAACTGGCAGCGTTAGAACAAGCAGAGTAAATGCAAATCCCGCGCCGATAATCGCTGTTCAGATCGATGAAAGAATATTGCAAGCAGTTCAAAATGATCCATCGATCAGTATCCGACGCTTGGCATTGCAGTTTAACATCTCTACTTGGAAAGTTTGGAGTATTTTAAAAGTAGAACGCTTTCATGCCTATCATCACACACCAGTACAGGAGGATGGAGTTTTGCAATTGGCTCCTTGAACGACAAATAGATGACGATAATTTTTTCAACAACATTCTGTGGACGGATGAGTCCCAATTTACCAGAGACGGTATCACAAACTTCCACAACCTACATACGTGAGCTGAGAGCAATCCACACATAAGAAGAGCGGCATCATTTCAGCACAGATTCAGCGTCAATTTATGGGCAGGTGTAATTGGTGACGATTTAGTTGGACCTATTAGGCTTCCGCGTACTTTAAATAGCTCCAATTACTTACAGTTTTTATCAAATGATCTACAGGACTTGTTGGATGATATTCCACTGGTTCGATTGGCTTTCATGTTTTACCAACACGATTGTGCTGAAAAATAACGTTCCAAATAGCCTCCTGGTTATTTTTTAGGTTGTCAGTCGCATAGTACCCAACACCGTATCTCATCATTAAACACGTTTCGGACTTCTACCCATAAAATAATAAAGTTGCGCCCAGACTGTTGGCCGATTTTTTTTATTTACTTACGTATATTTTTATCAATAGAATAATTCATAGTAGTAAAAGCGAATTCGATCACATTAAACCTAAGAGATTTTCGGAATCAGTGAAAACTTGAACAATACCCCCAGGGGTTTAATTGAGAAAAATACTTAAATCGATTTTTCCCCGACTACGTTTAAAGCTTATAGAAGTAAAAGTGAATTCCAAATCTCAATATACCTTAGAAATATATCAGAATTCGTGAATATGTACACAACCACTTTACACCCCGTTAGGGGTTGGATATCTAAAAATTTTGAAGATCGTTACTAGGCGCTTATATAAATAGCCCGCAGAAGTAAAATTGCTTTGATAGCTCGACATGTCTAAAAGTTTTAACGAAGTTTGTGAAAATGTGGATTCACGGACATTTTTTTTACTCAACCTCTGAACGCCAATAAAAATCTGAACTTTTTTTTTGCTTTAATTACTCTAATAGTACATCTACATATACGTACTAAGTTTCAACTTTCTAGCATAAGCCGTTTCTGAGATATAAAAAACCACCCCTCTCCCCCTATCAACAATTTTATTTTTCTAGGATGTCTCCATAGTGGCTCTATATAATCCTAAATTGTTAGCTTTCTATTCATTATGGTTTTCGAGAAATAAAAATCAGAATATTATTCTTTCTACCCCCTTTCACCATCACCCCCAACACCCACACCCCCAACATTTTTTTCTCTATTAGAAGTTTACCGACCCCAACTATTGTTAAATTTTCGAGATCATATCTGATACGGTTTCTGAGATATAAAAATTACATTTTTTGAAAAATTGCTGTCCCCCCACTTTCGTGATCCACCTCCCAACTAAAAAAATTAAGTTTCGGTAGACTCCTCTTGTGATCCTTTATACAGAAACAAAATTTTATCTTCCTGGTATAATTGGTTCGGAAGATATTGTAATCCAAAGTTTTTTACCCCCCACCCCCACACCCCACCACCCCTATTAAAAATTTTAGCCCTTGTCTAATCTTGAAGTATCCCTAAGGACAACAACAAAGTTTCAATCTTTTGACATCAATAGTTCAGGAGATATCGATTTTAGAATGTTTCAATCCCGTCTTTCATGCGTTAAAGACTCATTGTTTCCCCCCCCCCCCACTTCCACACCCCTTAACCAAGATCGACCATTTTTTTGCAATTGAGTCCATTATCATAGTACTATATAAGTTCCAAGTTTCAGCCTTCTAGCATAAGTGGTTCCTGAGATCTAGAAACCAAAATTTTTCGTCTAAAACGCTCCCCTCTCCTCTCCCCTTGTACCCCCACCCCTCAAAAATATACCAGTCGTAGGGGTTCACCCAATCTACCCGACATAAAAATTTCAATTTAATATCTCAACGGGTTTGGGAGCTACGCGCCTTCAAACGATTTTGCGTACGGCGGACGGCGGACGGCGTACGGCGTCTACGGCGGACAGACGGACATTTTTTTTTTTTGCTTTTTTGGTGTTTACTAGTCCTAAAACGTGTAAATACAAAATTTCAGGGTAGCAAACTTTTTTGAAATTTCAGGTCGATCACAATACTTTATTATTAAAAAATAATGAAGTAAAAATAAAAAACATACTGCAGTCACGATCGGCTGCAAGCCAATCGTATAATACTCTAGATGAATACTGAACTCCGATTTATATTGTAGTTGGGGATAAAGTAGAATTACGTGTGTGCATGTTGTATGTCCTTTATTAAGGACTGCCATTAGATTGCTACTCAAAACTAAAAGACAATATTCATTGTTTAATTTCACATCTTTAACTGGGTAATTCATCGAAAAAAAATGTCCTTTTTGAAGGACTTTCACATGGGAGGTGCAGGAAGGACTCACTCGATTTCTTACATATTTATCCTTTTCCTTAGAACCATTTAAAAATGAACGTGTACAAAATTTCAAATTCGTAGCTTGAAGCGTTCAAAAGTTATCGGAAAATATTGTTGAACACGTGTCTTATGGACATTTTGTATGGCAGCTACCAGAAGGAGAAAAAGGATTTCGCTGATTAGTAAACTCAAACTTTGTTTTTACTCAAAACTAATTTCTACAAAATTTCCAATTCATAGCTAAAAGATTACTTGAGTTATTGAAAGTTCCGTAAATTAATTGAAGACGTTTTGACAGGATATTTGTCTGGCAGCTACACGAAGGACTAATAGGATTTTCTTCATAATCATACATTTAGCTCCAACTATTGGAAAAATAACACATACAAAATTTCAAAGTCGTAGCTTAAACCCTTCTGAAGTTATCGGCCAATATTCTTAAACACGTGTTTTAAGGACATTTTGTATGGCAGCTACCTGAACGAGTAAAAGGATTTCGCTGACTAGTAAAGTCGAACTTTCTTTTCACTCAAAACTAACTTGTAAAAAATTTCGAATTCGTAGCTAAAAGATTACTTGAGTTATAGTGAGTTTCGTAAATTAAGTGAATACATTTTGACAGGATATTTGTATGGCAGCTACACGAAGGACTAACAGGATTTTCTTCATAATCATATATTTAGCTCCAACTATTGGAAAAATAACACATACAAAATTTCAATGTCGTAGCTTGAATCCTTCTGAAGTTATCGACCAATATTCATGAACACGTGTTTTAAGGATATTTTGTATGGGAGCTACCAGAAGGAGTAAAAGGATTTCGCTCACTAGTAAACTCGAACTTCCATTTCACTCAAAACTAATTTGTACAAAATTTTGAATTTGTAGCTTAAAGATTACTTGAGTTATAGTGAGTTTCGTAAATTAAGTGAATACATTTTGACAGGATATTTGTATGGCAGCTACACGAAGGACTAACAGGATTTTCTTCATAATCATATATTTAGCTCCAACTATTGGAAAAATAACACATACAAAATTTCAAAGTCGTAGCTGAAACCCTTCTGAAGTTATCGACCAATATTCATGAGCACGTGTTTTAAGGACATTTTGTATGGCAGCTACCCGAAGGGGTAGGACGATTTTGCCCGTTAACGAACTTAGCCTTACAAATTCAACCAAACATCCAGATTCAAAATTTCAAGATCCTAGGTGAAGGCGTTCTTGAGTTATCGTGTTCACGGACAGACGGACGGACAGACGGACGGACGGACGGACGGACGGACGAGGTTTTGAGGATTTGAGGTTTTTGGGCACAAATAAACAAAAATTAATATATAACTTTTTTTCATCCGAGGCTTAGTTCTATGCGTTACAAACTTTTGGGCTGGATTAAACTTATAATACTCTATATGATTTCATCTAGAGTATAAAACAATCCTGCAGTCACGATCGGCTGCAAGCCAATCGTATAATACTCTAGATGAATACTTAACTCCGATTTATATTGTAGTTGGGGATAAAGTAGAATTACGCGTGTGTATGTTGTATGTCCTTTATTAAGGACTGCCATTAGATTGCTACTGAAAACTAAAAGACAATATTCAGTGTTTAATTTCATATCTTAAACTGGGTAAGTCATCGAACAAAAATGTCCTTTTTGAAGGACTTTCGCATGGGAGGTGCAGGAAGGACTCACTCGATTCCTTACATATTTATGCTTTTCCTTGGAACCATTTAAAAATGAACGTGTACAAAATTTGAAATTCGTAGCTTGAAGCGTTCAAAAGTTATCGAAAAATATTGTTGAACACGTGTCTTAAGGACATTTTGTATGGCAGGTACCAGAAGGAGTAAAAGGATTTCGCTGATTAGTAAACTCGAACTTTGTTTTCACTCAAAACTAATTTGTACAAAATTTCGAGTTCATAGCTAAAATAATACTTGAGTTATAGTGAGTTCCGTAAATTAAGTGAAGGCTATTTGACAGGATATTTGTATGGCAGCTACACGAAGGACTAATAGGATTTTCTTCATAATCATACATTTAGCTCCAACTATTGGAAAAATAACACATACAAAATTTCAAAGACGTAGCTTAAACCCTTCTGAAGTTATCGGCAATATTCTTGAACACGTGTTTTAAGGACATTTTGTATGGCAGCTACCAGAAGGAGTAAAAGAATATCGCTGATTAGTTAACTCGAACTTCCTTTTCACTCAAAACTAACTTGTTTAAAATTCCGAATTCGTAGCTGAAAGATTACTTGAGTCATAGTGAGTTTCGTAAATTAAGTCAATACATTTTGACAGGATATTTGTATGGCAGCTACACGAAGGACTAACAGGATTTTCTTCATAATCATATATTTAGCTCCAACTATTGGAAAAATAACACATACAAAATTTCAATGTCGTAGCTTAAACCTTTCTCAAGTTATCGACCAATATTCTTGAACACGTGTTTTAAGGACATTTTGTATGGCAGCTACCAGAAGGAGAAAAAGGATTTCGCTAATTAGTAAACTCGAACTTCCTTTTTACTCAAAACTAACTTGTACAAAATTCCGAATTCGTAGCTAAAAGATTACTTGAGTTATAGTGAGTTTCGTAAATTAAGTGAATACATTTTGACAGGATATTTGTATGGCAGCTACACGAAGGACTAACAGGATTTTCTTCATAATCATATATTTAACTCCAACTATTGGAAAAATAGCACATACAAAATTTCAAAGTCGTAGCTTAAACCCTTCTTAAGTTATCGACCAATATTCTTGAACACGTGTTTTAAGGACATTTTGTATGGCAGCTACCCGAAGGAGTAGGACGATTTTGCCCGTTAACGAACTTAGCCTTACAAATTCAACCAAACATCCAGATTCAAAATTTCAAGATCCTAGGTGAAGGCGTTCTTGAGTTATCGTGTTCACGGACAGACGGACGGACGGACGGACGGACGGACGGACGGACGGACGGACGGACGGACGGACGGACGTCAGGCGGATTTGAGGTTTTTGGGCACAAATAAACAAAAAATAATATATAACTTTTTTTCGTCCGAGGCTTGGTTCTATGCGTTACAAACTTTTCGGCTGGATTAAACTTATAATACTCTATATGATTTCATCTAGAGTATAAACATACTGCAGTCACGATCGGCTGCAAGCCAATCGTATAATACTCTAGATGAATACTGAACTCCGATTTATATTGTAGTTGGGGATAAAGTAGAATTACGTGTGTGCATGTTGTATGTCCTTTATTAAGGACTGCCATTAGATTGCTACTCAAAACTAAAAGACAATATTCATTGTTTAATTTCACACCTTTAACTGGGTAATTCATCGAAAAAAAATGTCCTTTTTGAAGGACTTTCACATGGGAGCTGCAGGAAGGACTCACTCGATTTCTTACATATTTATCCTTTTCCTTAGAACCATTTAAAAATGAACGTGTACAAAATTTCAAATTCGTAGCTTGAAGCGTTCAAAAGTTATCGGAAAATATTGTTGAACACGTGTCTTATGGACATTTTGTATGGCAGCTACCAGAAGGAGAAAAAGGATTTCGCTGATTAGTAAACTCAAACTTTGTTTTTACTCAAAACTAATTTCTACAAAATTTCCAATTCATAGCTAAAAGATTACTTGAGTTATTGAAAGTTCCGTAAATTAATTGAAGACGTTTTGACAGGATATTTGTCTGGCAGCTACACGAAGGACTAATAGGATTTTCTTCATAATCATACATTTAGCTCCAACTATTGGAAAAATAACACATACAAAATTTCAAAGTCGTAGCTTAAACCCTTCTTAAGTTATCGGCCAATATTCTTAAACACGTGTTTTAAGGACATTTTGTATGGCAGCTACCTGAACGAGTAAAAGGATTTCGCTGACTAGTAAAGTCGAACTTTCTTTTCACTCAAAACTAACTTGTAAAAAATTTCGAATTCGTAGCTAAAAGATTACTTGAGTTATAGTGAGTTTCGTAAATTAAGTGAATACATTTTGACAGGATATTTGTATGGCAGCTACACGAAGGACTAACAGGATTTTCTTCATAATCATATATTTAGCTCCAACTATTGGAAAAATAACACATACAAAATTTCAATGTCGTAGCTTGAATCCTTCTGAAGTTATCGACCAATATTCATGAACACGTGTTTTAAGGATATTTTGTATGGGAGCTACCAGAAGGAGTAAAAGGATTTCGCTCACTAGTAAACTCGAACTTCCATTTCACTCAAAACTAATTTGTACAAAATTTTGAATTTGTAGCTAAAAGATTACTTGAGTTATAGTGAGTTTCGTAAATTAAGTGAATACATTTTGACAGGATATTTGTATGGCAGCTACACGAAGGACTAACAGGATTTTCTTCATAATCATATATTTAGCTCCAACTATTGGAAAAATAACACATACAAAATTTCAAAGTCGTAGCTGAAACCCTTCTGAAGTTATCGACCAATATTCATGAGCACGTGTTTTAAGGACATTTTGTATGGCAGCTACCCGAAGGGGTAGGACGATTTTGCCCGTTAACGAACTTAGCCTTACAAATTCAACCAAACATCCAGATTCAAAATTTCAAGATCCTAGGTGAAGGCGTTCTTGAGTTATCGTGTTCACGGACAGACGGACGGACGGACGGACGGACGGACGGACGGACGGACGGACGGACGGACGTCAGGCGGATTTGAGGTTTTTGGGCACAAATAAACAAAAAATAATACATAACTTTTTTCGTCCGAGGCTTAGTTCTATGCGTTACAAACTTTTGGGCTGGATTAAACTTATAATACTCTATATGATTTCATCTAGAGTATAATAATACAAAAAAGTCCTGTTTTCTCCATCTGATTAACCACCAAATTTTATTACATTTTCGGAAAGCCCATAAAATTTCACTATACGTTTGATAACAGAATTTCTTCATAGGTTGAATTGTAAAGGAGCGGGGCTAACAGTTATCAAGCACGTTCCCTTCAAGTAAATCTGGTTTGACACCCGTCATTCGCCGAAGGAGTATTGAATTAATGTGAATTGTGCTGTTCTGAAATTATTAATTCTTCTTTAAATAAAAACTCGAAATGTTGTAGAATTAGAATAAAATTGCTTATATTTAATTTCCTTTAAAAATATTATGATACTATTTACTTTTTTACAAACTACCAAAATTTCAAATAAAATAAAATGAGTTCTCCAAATTTCAAAGGCAGCGCAGTCGGCATGCCAAAGAATTTGTCGAAAATTTTAATTGTTCTCGTTGAAACAACTCAAGCAGCGCAAATTTGGCCTACTTGAGAGGTTGCAACGGATGCAAATTGAATAATACCGCGTTAATATTGCTACCTTGATTTTCGTTTGAGGTCCCTTCTTGCAGCGCAAATTTGGCCTACAATTGTGGTACTCAATGAAATAGTGTCAAAGAGGGCGAGCCGACGTTGCGCGTGGCTTAAATAGCCCGATTAAGCTTTTGTTTCCGTTGTCTTGGACCAATTTTGGCGTGGTGAAAATTGGATGGACAGTACGGATCGAAAGTATTTAAGATTAGAAATGTAACAATTATAAAAAATAGAATTTATGTTTGGGAGGTCCAAACATTCTCCCGCGCGCAAATTAGAACAAGTATGAGTTGTGTATGTACTTCAAATTTGTATTTAAATACTGATAATTCAAACTTATATCTAATAAAAACTTAAACTATTCAACAATGTAAACTTGATTCTATTATTAATTCTATACTATTGTGTGGGTGGTCTTGGCGATGCATGCCTTAGACGGAACCAATGTGTCTTGTTTCCGGTGTATTTCACGCGCACTTGGCTACCTTTGTTGAAGAATACGGTGTATGCTCGTCGTTTAGCTCTTTTTATTTTTCTCTATGGAATGGAATTGAGCTCACCATACGTGAGATCGAATAATTCTCCCTTTTCCGTGACGAAGGTATACCTTTTCTCTCGTTCACTATTGGGCGTTGACGAAAGTGTGACGTTCGGTGTCACCATTGGGGATGATGTGACCTTTGGGTCTAGACTTCGACCCGGAGTGATCGGTAGATCATTGATCATACCAATGCGTGATGATGTAACGATGTCGGGTTCTAAGTTTCGACCCGGAGTGATTGGTAGATCATCGATCCTACCAATGGGTGATGATGGTGGACTGTGAAACACCACCTTGGACGGTAGAGGTTTCAGCAATTCCTCGACACTGCCTATGTTACACCCTGAAGTAAATAGCAACTCTTTAGCTTGAGTTATGGTCAGTAGGTTGTGCTTATCACGATAGATAACGCGACTTATAGTTTTTGATGATCTAGGCGATCAATGAAATTGTTGTATTGTGACTGATTGCGATGCCGTGTCGTGTTGTCGGTGTATGCAGATTAGAGCGCAATGAGACTTATTGGTTTTGATGAAAACCGGATTTGTGACTTGTCTCTGTGCAATGAAATCGTCTCGGACGGATGATTTATTGTAGAGAAATTATATTTTTTGTGCAATTGCTAAATCGGACGGCGATTGCACTGCGGTGGTGTGTGTTATATCGATAGATAAAACAATTATCGACGTGGCGTTTGTGACCACGTAACCAACGAACTTGTGGCTGTGTGGCGTGTCGTAATTCAGTGGATCGCTGCTTTAGCGCGAGGGAGATCGTTTTCGGATCAAATAATCCGATGATTATTTGGTTTCGCGAAAACCGGCCGTGGTGGGCTCTACGCAAAGGAATTATTTCGGTCGTATAATTTATTGCAAGAGCGCGTTTTTGTGGTCCAGGAATTGCTTACGGTCGGCAATTGCACTGCGATGGTATGTATCTCGGTCGATAACACTATGATGATGCCGATTGTTGTCTTCTCGACGTGACGACTATGCAATGCGCCTTGATGTCGCAAAAAATCGGGTTTTCGGTGAAGAATTGTTCAAATTCTTGATGACCGGTTGAATTAAACGCGTATTTTTTTTTTGTAAAATGTGATAATAATATTTCAAAAATCTGCCAACAGTCTGGGCGCAACTTTATTATTTTATGGGTGGAAGTCCGAAACGTGTTTCACGATGAAATACGGTGTTGGGTACTATGCGACTGACCAGGAGGCTATTTGGAACGTTATTTTTTAGGTTGTCAGTCGCATAGTACCCAACACCGCATCTCATCGTTAAACACGTTTTGGACTTCTACCCATAAAATAATAAAATTGCGCCCAGACTGTTGGCAGATTTTTATACTCATTCCGTACTAACATGGCCATATTGGTAGAGTTGTTAGAACCCATTCTTCCAACATCCACTAAAGCTTCTCTTTGTTCAAGCTCCCGTCTCCATTGTCCCTCAATCAAATGGCCGTCACTATCTTTACGATCCGCGTAACCTATTGGACAAAATAAAGAATCTTTCCTTTTAATCCAATTATGAAGGACAACTGTCGCCTTTATGAAGAGAACGACATTGGTTCGTTTCGCTAAAATTGGTCGCCGATACATCCTCCATTTGGCAGAAAGAATCCCCAATAAATTTTCAACGACTCACCGTGCTCTAGAAAGCCGATAATTGAAAACCTGCTTATCCTCTGGCAATCCACCCACACTATTCCTGACAGGAAATGGCCTCATTATATTTTTGGTCAACGGAAACGCTTCAACGCAACAACTACAGCATAAGGAGTCGTAATTTGAGTGTTGGGAAGAAAATTTCCATTTGGTATATCTAACACCTCAGGGTGTTCGATCAGACTTTTTCCGAACTTGGTATTTTTGAAAATGCCACTGTCAGAGTATCTGCCTGATGCTCCAATGTCCGCAACTATGAAGTTGTAATCTGAGTCTGCGTGAGCATTTTTATAATTAAAACAAGTTGATCCACTGTTCGGGAACGCCTGTATGGTACAATGTTTTCCGTCAAGCGCCCCAATACAGTTCGGAAAATTCCATTTAGTTGAAAATCTTTCTGCAATTGTTATCCATTTATCTGCCATGATGGGTGGAAAAACTTCACTGTACAGAGCATCCCAAATAGCGCCAGAGGTTTCGCCTATTATTCTAGAGACTGATGTCTTGGACACCCGATAATCGTAGCTTAATGACGTCATCATGTCTCCACTTGCTAAATATCTAATTACATTTACGAAATTATAAATAATTTAAAATAATATCATTTGTATAAAAACCTTAACGTTAAAGATAATCTGCTGAAATCGGTTCACGATTAACAATTATCTTCTCAATGGCAGGTTTAATTTTTTCCAATAATTCATCGAATAAGTCTATAGACATCCGGTGAAAATTGAAAAACCTAGCACTGTCGTTCAGGCGCATCTCCTGTACTAAATTGTCGAAGTGTCCTTGTTCCCGTCTTCTTTGGAATATTTCCGCAACCCAGCGTCTTCGACAATAACTTTTTATAAACTTTCGCACTAAAAGAATTTTTAACAACTTCCGTCTTCTTAAAATTCCTGATGTGTTAAAGCCCTCATTTTAGATTTCAGCGTTTCGTTTACAGATAGAAATAATTGACTGATGACGTTTTAGCGTCGCGTCGACCGTTTCGTCGCAGATGGAAACAACGATGGCAAAAGTGTGACGGGACACCCGTGAAATTTTCATTAGTTTAAAACACTTGTTACGTTTAGAATAGCGAAGGCCCGCAAGGCTCGAATATGGTACCCGGGAAGATGGGTTTCACGTGCGGATGGCTGCTAAGGTAATTTGCTTTACGTTTATATCAATAAATTAGTTTTTTTTTCATTTTGAAGTATTTCTTTGCTGAGAGGAAGAATTGGCGCTTGAGCGGATGAAGGTCCGCGTTTAAAGACACGGTAACGTCACCAACACCTGAGAACCGACCCGCGCAGAATTCAGCCCGAAAACTTGAGCAAGGAGCAGCGTTGGCGCATGCCATTAAGTAGAGGGCCATGGAACTTTATTCAAGAAAATCAGTACCTACATTAGGCCAATTGGACCAAATACTGCAACGCTGGTATGGAGAACGAGTGAGCGTTTGCAGGAAACGAGGTTTCTTCGAAATGGAACACGATGACCGAAGCCTCTTTTATCACTGGACTGTCGAGGAGTGCGGCTAGCTAATCCGAAGCCGATTGCGATAGGTTGTCGAAATTTTCCGCAAACTCGCGCCCAAGTACTGTTGTCCTGTGACATTTAGTTTTGTCGGTACCCAATACCTTCGCCACGCCCGTCTCTGCAGCTCAACCGGGAGGTGCAAGCACGAATATTTAACCCGGTGTTAAATATTAAACTTAAATTTTTCCATAACTAGTTAATAATGACAAATAAATGTAAAGATCCTGTTTTATTGAAATTGACAGATTTCAGAATTGGTGACGTTGACTTTCCAAACAATATAAAACAGAGCTTTCGGATTCATGTTTACAGTGGACTACAAATATTAGTATAAAAAGCTCTAATAGCCACCAGAGTTTGGCCGCCAATCGTAAAGCTTTATTGATTGACTTTATATTGGTTGGGACATCTTATATAAAGATATTCTAATATCTTTGCTAAAACTCTTTCATTTTCTGATTTTTTTGACAGCTTACCAGAGCCAGGTGTCCCCACGCTGCTGACTCTAGTATATTTACATACACCCTAAATGTAACCAAATACTAAAATATTAGCTTTCCTAAAACTCTTGCGATTTTTTGTCGCGAGCTCTCCGACTATGAGACTGTTAGGCGTCGCAAAAGAAGGAATAAATGTGTTTTGCAATCTTATGGACATGTGCACTGGATTGAGTCAAGGCAGTTACAGCAAAATCATAGAGCATATTCATGCAGCTGCTAAGTCATCATTCAATTTTTTATCACTAAAAGCAGTTAAAGAAGAAATCGAAAAAAATTTTGACCATGGGAGAGAAGAAAAAAGTCTCAAGGTTTCTGGTGACGGTACATGGAAAAAGCGTGGTTTCAAATCATTGTATGGTGTTACAACGCTCATCCAGGGCCGGATTTACTTTTGAAGGGGCCCTGTGCTATTTCACTTTTGGGGGCCCCCTAATAAAACCCGCATAAATATAGGCTATTTGGAACGTTATTTTTTAGGTTGTCAGTCGCAGTCACCTACATCGCATCTCATCATTAAACGCGATCCGGACTTCTATCAAAAAATTATAAAGTTTCGCCCAGAGTATTGGCAATTTTTTTTATGTATTCACATATTTTTTGGATAGAAGAGTCAATAGAAGTAAAGCCGAATTCGATCTCATTAACCCTAAAAGTTTTTCGGAATTCTTGAAAAATGCTTGCATCAGTAGATTTTTCTTCGATTAAATTTAAAGCCTTTAGAAATAAAAGTGAATTGAATATCTCATTAGACCCAATATATGGAAATTCGTGAAAATTTACACAACCACTTTACACCCGCTGAGGGTTTGGATATCGAAAAATTGAAAAAAAAAAAAAATATTTCTAGGCGCTTACGTAAAGAACCCGCATAAATAAAATTTATTTCGTCATGTCCAATATATATAACGAATTTTTTGGTGAATGTTTTCACAGTACATGTTGAAATGAAAATACAAGTTTTCCGGGTTCAATACTGTTCTTGTTTATTTTTGCGTGACGTTTCGGACTCGACTGAGTCCTTTATCAAACTGACCGACAATATTTTTACAAACTGTTTTTATATGAAAACAGGTAGAAAAAAGGTTACACTATTTAAACAAACGAGTCAATTAAAAACATACTGCAGTCACGATCGGCTGCAAGCCAATCGTATAATACTCTAGATGAATACTGAACTCCGATTTATATTGTAGTTGGGGATAAAGTAGAATTACGTGTGTGCATGCTGTATGTCCTTTATTAAGGACTGCCATTAGATTGCTACTCAAAACTAAAAGACAATATTCAGTGTTTAATTTCATATCTTGAACTGGGTAAGTCATCGAAAAAAATGTCCTTTTTGAAGGACTTTCACATGGGAGGTGCAGGAAGGACTCACTCGATTTCTTACATATTTATCCCTTTCCTTAGAACCATTTAAAAATGAACGTGTACAAAATTTCGAATTCGTAGCTTGAAGTGTTCAAAAGTTATCGAAAAATATTGTTGAACACGTGTCTTAAGGACATTTTGTATGGCAGCTACCAGAAGGAGTAAAAGGATTTCGCTGATTAGTAAACTCGAACTTCGTTTTTACTCAAAACTAATTTGTACAAAATTTCCAATTCATAGCTAAAAGATTACTTGAGTTATATTAAGTTCTGTAAATTAAGTGAAGACGTTTTGACAGGGTATTTGTATGGCAGCTACACGAAGGACTAATAGGATTTTCTTCATAATCATACATTTAGCTCCAACTATTGGAAAAATAACACATACAAAATTTCAAAGACGTAGCTTAAACCCTTCTGAAGTTATCGGCCAATATTCTTAAACACGTGTTTTAAGGACATTTTGTATGGCAGCTACCAGAAGGAGTAAAAGGATTTCGCTGACTAGTAAACTCAAACTTTCTTTTCACTCAAAACTAATTTGTACAAAATTTTGAATTCGTAGCTAGAAGATTACTTGAGTTATAGTGAGCTTCGTAAATTAAGTGAATACATTTTGACAGGATATTTGTATGGCAGCTACACGAAGGACTAACAGGATTTTCTTCATAATCATATATTTAGCTCCAACTATTGGAAAAATAACACTAACAAAATTTCAAAGTCGTAGCTTAAACCCTTCTGAAGTTATCGGCCAATATTCTTGAACACGTGTTTTAAGGACATTTTGTATGGCAGCTACCCGAAGGAGTAAAACGATTTTGACGGTTAATGAACTTAGCCATCCAAATTCAACCAAACATCCAGATTCAAAATAACAAGATCCTAGGTGAAGGCGTTCTTAAGTTATCGTGCTAACGGACAGACGGACGGACGGACGGACGTCAAGCGGATTTGAGGTTTTTGGCCACAAATAAACAAAAAATAATATATTACTTTTTTTCGTCCGTGGCTTGGTTCTAGGCGTTACAAACTTTTGGGCTGGATTAAACTTATAATACTCTATATGATTTCATCTAGAGTATAAACAGAGGAGGAAATTACGTTAACAAGGGTAGTCATAAAACTATTAAAAGGAGCGGAGTTAATTAAAAGGGGATATTCATGAAATCTAAGCTTAATTGGTTTTTGGGATCGATGATTTTTGAACAGTGTTTTTTCCAAAACGTAGAGCAGGTAGCCAAAGTGAAGAGAGGTTGTATCCAGTTTTGTGGGTGTTTGGCTATCTCAATCGCTTCCCTTACGATTCTTTGATGGTAGTGTTTTGTCTTGGCCAATATTTTAACGTTGTTAAAATCGATTGAGTGGTTTTCTACCGCTGCATGTTCCGCAATTGCCGATGAATGGACCTGGTTTTTTTGTGTACAGCGCTGATGTTCACGAATCCTTGTTCTGATGGTCCGTCCCGTTTCTCCTATGTAGACTTTGTTGCAAGACCCTCAAGGAACTTTATAAATACCCTCCATTTCCAATGGGATTTTATCCTTTAGGTTTCAAAGTATGCCTCGGATCGTGGTTGCCGTAGAGTAGTCATCCGTATATAACGAAATCGTGAAAATGTGGAAAAATTCTCTTTCACGGACATTTGTTTTACTCAACCTCTATGCCAATAAAAACCTGAATTTTTTTTCCTTTAATTACTTCAGTAGCATACGTACATACACGAACTAAGTTCCAACTTTCTTCTTCATAAGCCGTTTCTGAGATATAAAAAACCACCTTGCTACCCATATTAAAAAATTTTTTTTAGGATATCTCTTTATTGGCCCTATGTAGTCAATTTTAGCTTTCTATGGTTTGTGGTTTTTAAAAAATAAAAATCGATGTTATTTTCTTTCCACGCCCTCCCACCATCAGCCCCTTCACCAGTACCTCCAAAAAATTTTCCCTGTTAACTGCTGTAAAATTTCTAAGATTATTTATATGATACGGTTCTTGAGATATACAAATGAAATTTTATGAAAAATGGCTATATTTTAGCTTTTGATTAATCTCCTATTATCCCTTAAGACAACTATAAAGTTTCAATCTTCTGACATCAACCGTTCAGAAGATACGTATTTTAGAATGTTTCAACCCCAGCTTTCAAGCACTTCGAACACATTGCTTTCCCCTCCACTCCCACACTCCTCAACCTTTATCGCCATTTTTTTTGCAAATAGGTCCACTATCATAGTTCTACATAAGTTCCAAGTTTCAGCATCCTAGCATAAGTGGTTCCTGAGATCTAAAAATCAAATTATATATTATATAATCCAACTATTCAATTCATTTCAAACTTCGATCAGAATTCAATTCCTATCCTACTCTGGTAGCACTTATTTCTTATAAGATCTCTGCTTGCTGAAAGCTTCTCCGCTGCAGCCAGGAATGTGTGGAAGCAAATAGCGTATTGCTTCCACCGTGCCGTGTATGAAAATTTTTTTTTATAACGTCACAGTGGGCGGAATGAAATGAACGCTCATAGATGCAACTTTAAAGTTGCTTCCATGTGTCTTCTTCTTGGTTTCTTTTCGCTTGCCTTTATCGTGGTGTTGCCAATCGGCTGTTTGCGACATTCGAGTGTAGTTTCTTGCGAACTTTTAGACTGTGATTAAAGAAAATGTTGAAACATGAATTTTTTTCGCGATTTTTTTGCGCGATTTAGAAAACGCATTTTAGATATATTTTTAAGCAAAATGTAAAGGAAGCAATGCCTCCCTTGCTTCCATGGACACCACGCCACTGCAATTACACCGGCTGAGCATTTAACTCTGACTTTGAGGTATTCAGCAACAGGTCAGTCAGTTAATTATTGAAAATAAATAATAAGTAATTTGTGTCTGTGTTTGTTAAGGTGATAGTTATAAATCCCTGATGTATTTATTTCGAATACCGTCTAACACAATTTCAACTATAATACCAGAGGTCTGCAGTGCAATTTTTGATGTCTTAAAAAACGAATATTTACAGGTATGTGAAGACTATATTTTCATGTTTTGTATGCATTAGTGGTGTGCAAAAAGTAATTATTCGATACTTAGTATTCGTTACTTCAAACGAGTACCGAGTATCGAATACTACTTTTCAATAGTATTCGACATTGACCCCATTAATTCATTCTCGTTTCTAAGTGTGATGCCCTTTTTTTTTTTTTTTAGCTTATCACATTCTATCCGACGACCCATTTTTTTTTTTTTTGGTAATGACATCACACCAGACGACATGGTTTTTTCTAATTGTACCACTACTTCCAACGAACTCGCACGGCACGTAAAGTAGTCTTCTCAAAAATCGTCAGTCTCCACTTCTCGTGTCTTCGGCATCGTGGCACTTGGTATGAGTGTAATTTGGGTCGTCACGCATTTTGGCTACATTTGCGTTTTTATACGTTTTGGGTTGCATTTCCCGACGCGAATGAAAAAGGGGCATTTCTTATGCAATTTTTAAGAAAAACGGTTGTCTGACGGACGCGGATGGTGTTCACAATTCACGTTCACGTTTAACCCGTGAGAAATTATGCCCATATTTTACGTTCAATATTTCTTTGAAATTAAAATCAATAGTTCAACAATTGATGAAATTGCAACTCATTTTTCCAACAACTTGAAAAAACTTGACTTTTGTGACCACTTATAGCATACATCACCCCTCAAATATGTGTTAAAAACAAAATTATTTTCAAAACGTGCCACCACAATACCTCTACATTCCAAGTTTCAGCTTTCTACCATTATCGGCTCTCAAGATATTCTTTTTTTTTCCTTTTCACCCATACCCACAAATGTTTGTCCTTGCTGTTTTTGAGACATGAGACGCAATTTTTTTTTTTATAGTAAATTTTTATTCTCCCTCCTACTCTCATGATTCACCGCACCGTGAAAATTTGAATATACAGTGAACTTTTCTTGTCCTACTATATACAACTAGTACGTTTTGTCTTTCTGCTAAGTTTCACACTCCGTTACGCATGACCGACACTCTCCTCCGTCAAAATTATTTGGTACCCTCCATCTCCAATCCCGTTTCCCCATATTCCATCGGCTATCTAATATTCTTCATTCTGCATCCTCCTTCGTACATCCTCCTTCTTCCATTTTCCATGCTCCATGCTGCATCCTCTATCCTCTATCCTCTAACCTCTATCCTCTATCCTCTATCTTCTATCCTCTATCCTCTAACCTCCATCCTCTATCCTCTATCCTCCACCCTCTATCCTCCATCGTCTGTCTTCTATCCTCTACCCTCCATCCTTAATCCTCCATTCTCCATCTTTCATCCTCCATCCTAAATCCTCCATCCTAAATCCTCCATCCTCCATCCTCCATACTTCATCCTCCATACTCCATCCTCCATCCTCCATCCTCCATCCTAAATCCTCCATCCTCCATCCTCCATCCTCCATCCTCCATCCTCCATCCTCCATCCTCCATCCTCCATCCTTCATCCTCCATCCTCCATCCTCCATCCTCCATCCTCCATCCTCCATCCTCCATCCTCCATCCTCCATCCTCCATCCTCCATCCTCCATCCTCCATCCTCCATCCTCCATCCTCCATCCTCCATCCTCCATTCTCCATCCTCCATCCTAAATCCTCCATCCTCCATCCTAAGTATCGAATACTATTCGTTACTTGTACTATTTGATACTTACAGATGGAGGATGGAGGATTTAGGATGGAGGATGGAGAATGGAGGATGGAGGATGAAGGATTTAGGATGGAGGATGGAGGATGGAGGATGGAGGATGGAGGATGGAGGTTGGAGAAAAGTGGATAGAGGATAGGGAATAGAGGATAGAGGATAGAGGATGAAGGGTGGAGGATGGAGGATGGAGGATGGAGGATGGAGGATGGAGGATGGAGGATGGAGGATGGAGGATGGAGGATGGAGGATGGAGGATGGAGGATGGAGGATGGAGGATGGAGGATGGAGGTTGGAGGAAAGTGGATAGAGGATAGGGAATAGAGGATAGAGGATAGAGGATAGAGGATAGAGGATAGAGGATGAAGGATGGAGGATGGAGGATGGAGGATGGAAAATGGAGGATGGAGGATGGAGGATGGAAAATGGAGGATGGAGGATAGAGGATGGAGGATGGAGGATGGAGGATGGAGGATGGAGGATGGAGGATGGAGGATGGAGGATGTAGGATGGAGGATGGAGGATGGAGGATGGAGGATGGAGGATGGAGGATGGAGGATGGAGGATGGAGGATGGAGGATGGAGGATGGAGGATGGAGGATGGAGGATGGAGGATGGAGGATGGAGGATGGAGGATGGAGGATGGAGGATGGAGGATGGAGGATGGAGGATGGAGGATGGAGGATGGAGGATGGAGGATGGAGGATGGAGGATGGAGGATGGAGGATGGAGGATGGAGGATGGAGGATGGAGGATGGAGGATGGAGGATGGAGGATGGAGGATGGAGGATGGAGGATGGAGGATGGAGGATGGAGGATGGAGGATGGAGGATGGAGGATGGAGGATGGAGGATGGAGGATGGAGGATGGAGGATGGAGGATGGAGGATGGAGGATGGAGGATGGAGTGTTTAGGATGGAGGATGGAGGATGGAGGATGGAGAATGGAGGATGGAGGATGGAGTGTTTAGGATGGAGGATGGAGGATTTAGGATGGAGGATGGAGGATGAAGGATGGAGGACGGAGGATGGAGGATGGAAAATGTAGAATTTAGAATTTAGGATGGAGGATGGAGAATGGAGAATGGAGCATACAATATGGAGAATGGATGATGGATGTTCGATGATGGAGGATGGAGGATGGACGATGGAGGATGGAGGATGGAGGATGGATGATGGGGGATAAAGGATGGAGGATGAAGAATTTAGAATCGATGATGGAGAATGGAGTATGGATGATGGAGGAGGATGGATGATGGAGGAGGATGGGTGATGGAGGAGGATGGATGATATAGGAGGATGGATGATGGATGATGGAGGAGAATGGATGATGGAGGAGGATGGATGATGGAGGAGGATGGATGATGGAGGAGGATGGATGATGGAGGAGGATGGATGATGGAGGATGGGGGATGGATGATGGAGGAGGATGGATGGATGATGGAGGAGGATGGATGATGAAGGATGGAGGATGGATGATGGAGGAGGATGGATGGATGATGGAGGAGGATGGATGGATGATGGAGGAGGATGGATGATGGAGGTGGATGGATGGATGAAGGAGGATGGAGAATGGAAGAAGGAGGATGTAGGAAGGAAGAAGGAGGATGTAGGAAGGAAGAAGGAAGAAGGAGGATGTAGGAAGGAGGATGTAGGAATGAGGATGTAGGAATGAGGATGCAGTAGGAAGGATAGGAGATAGCCGATGGAATATAGGGGAAAGAGGATAGAAGATGGAAGATGTAAGGTGGCATATAATTTTAACGGATTTTAATTAATCGTAACGTAGAGTGAAAACTTGGCAGAAAGACAAAACTGGCTAATTGTATATAGTATAATAGAATAAGAAAAGTTCACCGTATATAAAAATTTGCACGGTGCGGTGAACGATGAGACTGGGAGGGAGAATAAGAGTTTACAAAAAAAAATCACTTCTCATGTCTTAAAAACAGGAAGGACAAACATTTGTGGGTGATGGTGAAAAGGGGAAAAAAAGTTATATCTTGAGAGCTGATAATGGTAGAAAGGTAAAACTTGGAATCCGTCGACGTCTGTCCGATAACCCTATTTCTCAAAAATTCGGAATTTCCTTTCTCATTGGGGTTGGCAAATATAGCGGCGAGCGTGTAAAGACGGAAATGCGTCACAACTCACCATATTGCACTCATACTAAGCCCCAGGACGCCTAAGACGCAAAGAGTGGAGACCCAGAGCAGGAAGTGGTACGATTTTTCGTTTCGTAGAATGTGATGCAAAACGGAAGGTATGTGGTACAATGTGATGAGCTAAGAAAAAAAAAAAGGTCGGCTGATATAAGGGGATGAGCTAAAAAAAAAAAAAAAGGTCATGAAGTATATGCAAACGCAGTAATTGAAAAAGTATCGAATACCAAATATCGAATACTAATTTGAAGTACTCAGTAATTATTCGATACTGAAAAGTAATTGCATTGCACATCACTAGTATGCATTACAATTGTTACCATTAATAAAGTGAGAAATGAAATATATTATATGCATTAGAATTATTATGTTACTATAACATCGGTAAGAATTCTGTGTAGCAACTAAGTGAAAAAAATGATGAAGGGAATTTTACATATTTTGCATTTACCTTTAATAGCAGTCTGCTACGAAAATCGTAATGTACGAAAAAGTGGGAAAAGATCAAAAAAAAAAAGAATGCGCGAGTTGGATTCGCGAGAACATTTTTCTTCAGTCGCGGACAGATTTGTTTTTTCAATCGAATTGGGAAATTTTAGTTTTACTGTCGCGAGGATTTCCACTCGGCGGAAAATATGTCGGCAAAGGAAAAAAAAACAAAAGATGCACCGACAACGGCAACAATGGCGATGACGACGGCAATTAAACAAGTAAACGTGCCGAATTCAAAAACCCACGCCGGCTTCTATCACCTTACTGTCCTGCTGCGTCCGGTGTTAGGTTGGCGGCAGTTGCGGGTGCTCCCAAATGTCAGCGAAGTGCTGACTTCTGAACGCACTCGCAACGCCCAGCAGGGAATACAAATCTTGCCCAGCGGCAATTCAACATAATTTGATTCCATTTTATTGAATATATGAAAATTTGAGGCCCCAGTGAAATTTGTTGGGGGCCCCTTAAAATTTGGGGGCCCTGTGCTGCAGAACTTTTTAGTCCTATGGGAAATCCGGCGCTGCGCTCATCGGCTACTACTCCAGCAAAGTGATCGATTTAGTTGTAAAAAGCAGTTATTGCCAAGGATGTACGTCCTGGAAAAATAAGACTCATACTGCAGATTATCATAAATGGTTTGAGAATCACGAAGAAGAATGCATGAGGAATCACGAGGGCTCCTCGGGAAAAATGGAGGTTGATTCTATGAAATAAATGTTTTCGAGATCGGAAGACAGCTTCGGCGTAAAATATAGTAATTATATAGGAGATGGGGATTCAAAAACTTTCAAGGCCATACTAGAATTAAATCCTTATGGTGACGAGTTGACTGTTGCAAAAAGTGAGTGTATCAGCCACGTAGAAAAGAGAATGGGCACCAGACTCCGAAACGTAAGAAGAGAAAAAAAAATCTGCCAACAGTCTGGGCGCAACTTTATTATTTTATGGGTAGAAGTCCGAAACGTGTTTAATCATGAGATGCGGTATAGGTTACTATGCGACTGACAACCTAAGATATAACCAGGAGGCTATTTGGACCGTTATTTTTTAGGTTGTCAGTCGCATAGTAACCTACACCGCATCTCATCATTAAACACGTTTCGGTCTTCTACCCATAAAATAATAAAGTTGCGCCCAGACTGTTGGCAGATTTTTTTTATTTATTTACGTATTTTTTTATCAATAGAATAATTCATAGTAGTAAAAGCGAATTCGATCACATTAAACCTAAGAGATTTTCGGAATCAGTGAAATCTTGAACAATACCCCCAGGGGGCTTAATAGAGAAAAATACTTAAATCGGGGTTTTCCCCGACTACGTTTAAAGCTTATAGAAGTAAACGTGAATTCCAAGTCTCAATATACCTTAGGAATATATCAGAATTCGTGAATATGTACACAACCACTTTACACCCCCTTAGGGGTTGAATATCGAAAAATTTTGAAGACCGTCAGTAGGCGCTTATATAAATAGCCCGCAGAAGTAAAATTGCTTTGATAGCTCGACATGTCTAAAAGTTTTAACGAAATTTGTGAAAATGTGGATTCACGGACATTTTTTTTACTCAACCTCTGAACGCCAATAAAAATCTGAACTTTTTTTTTGCTTGAATTTCTCTAATAGTACATCTACATATATGTTCGGATTCTCACGTCCGAACTCTTCTTTCCTGAAAATAATTGGGAAAGGTAAGACAAGTAAAAGATTGCCGGTTTTGTGAGTTTCTTTTGGCTTTTATTAAATCGTGTTTCGTGGGTTTTTTTTGTATGTTGTTTCGTGAGTTTTCCCTTTGGTGTTTGATTTGACTATTTATCTTTCTTCAAATTACCCCTTGAAAACAGAATCCGAATTCACGGGGGAGTCTGAAGTAGACTGTGTCAGTTTTAAAAGAAAAAAAAACAACCAGGAAATTTGTTGGTTTCCGGCAAAACTCTCCGTTGAATCTTCGGAGAATTACACAAGAAAGCAACAAGTATGAAATAAATCTTCTGATCGCTGAGCTACGAGCACTTACCCTTGTGTCCTTACGTCGAAGCGGCGTGTGTTTTAGAGTAAGATTTGAATGTTAGCTGGCGCGAGCGTGCTCCGTCATGGCTTATATAGGCCCGTGGAGCTTTTATTATGTCCTTTTCCGAGCCTCGACAGACGGTGTCGTAAAAAATCAGCCGCCCGTGTTTTACAGCCGACGTGCTCAATAGTTGCCAGTATGACCATGTTCAGTGAAGTCTGAACATATACGTACTAAGTTTCAACTTTCTAGCATAAGCCGTTTCTGAGATATAAAAAACCACCCCTCTCCCCCGTACCTTGATACCCCAGTAGTAAGTATACCACCTTTGTATCAAGTTTTAGCAGGTGCGATAGGGACAGGACACCCAAAGTGGGTAAGCGCTGACAGTTCAAAGTGGGTGTAGAAAATTGCATAGAAAAACCAGTTTGGATTCCTGAAAGTGGGTATACACGTGGCCTGTGGGCTGGCTGCTGGGGCATGGAACCATGAGCGTGGTGGCTGGAACCGGTCTTGGTTTGCGCTAATTGGTCGGGAGCTGGCTTGACGTAATCGAAGTGAAGAGTCCGAGTACTGTATTCGGAAAGAGAGGAGTATACGTGTGTTTCTATCGAAAGTGAGAAAACTGCCATGTGTTTACGTTGAAAGTGTCTTAAAAAAAGGGCACGTATATGCGAAGACGATTTAAAAAAAAAAGTAGCGTGTTCGTCTTCTTGATGCAACTATAATGCGGTTTTCATTTTATTTGATGCGATCTTCTCTGAATTTGATCGGCGGACAGCTGGCGTACGGGTATACTTATACGTCGGATGATATGTCTTTGGTGTGATAACGAGATTTTCGATTGTAAGAGGTCAGGTTTGCGGTAATCTCGTATTCCGTTTAGGGTCTGGTCTTCTTTGTAGTGAAGGTGTATTATGATCGAACTAGAGTCAAGTTCAATGTGATACATACGTGTATATATGGGAGGTTATTGTTGACTTCAGATTTCGTGTGGCGGCAATTATTTCGCGTCGTTTTATGGTTATTGTATGGTAATGTAGCCGGTCTTTGGACGATGTGCGTAAGTTTGCGAGGTAATTTTTTATATGGGTGAATTGCCGTGGGAATTTTAAGAACAAGTTTCATTCGAGGCGATCGTTTTGTTGTTGTGATTATTCTCATGACTGATAATATGGGTGAGGTGTTGGGTGATGCGTCAATGAAACAATTTTATGTTTTTAGATTTTATTAAAAGTGATAAGGTTCTGCACATTACACAAATTAATTTTTTTAAAAAGCGTAAATTTAAAAAGCCGCCGCGTGACTCGTCCACCCCATCGAACATCAGATACTGGTCTGACGATTGATTTAGGTCGTCCACCTGACGCTGGGTTTTAACCCTTTCGGAGAAACGGGACGGGAGAAAACAGAAAATTCCATCTTCGAGATGGACCGCTAGCCTGACTCCATACTTGGTCTTTACTAAGCGGAAAAACTTGATGTGATGCTCCTTGGCAACTTCCAGGGAGCTAACGGACGTCATAGTGTCTCCATCACCCCCAACAGCCGAGACTAATAGTTCAAAAGTGTTCTGAAATGTAAAAAGTTATAATTAGTGACAAGAAGTAAAAGCGGATATTATAAAACTCACCATATTTGACGCGATGGAATCGTAAGGAGATTATGATTTTCCTCTGGAGGCTCACCGGCTTATATACCAGTCGCGAGATAGTAAAAACAGGTAAGAATTGGAATTATACAGAGTGAGATAAGGTAAAACCCTCGCATAGCTTTGGAGTGATTAAAAATACAGAGTAAAGATATAAATTAAAATTAATCGGCCTATAAAGCCAAGAGTCTAGGATTTCAACAAAGTTGGTAATAGGGGATTAAGCTATACAGATGAGAGTAATAGGAATGATGCAGATAGGCTGTCGAGTGGTGACTTAGGGAAAACAATTTTAACTTGACACATACGTGTTCTGAGAAGATAATCACGTACTTATTAAATGCAACATTGTAGATGCCTGTATCATAGGGCATGTCTTTTCTATAACTATCGTGGATAGTTCAGTGGACTTTTAATGAGATTTGTATTAT
Organism: Beris morrisii; assembly: GCA_951812415.1. NCBI lineage: Eukaryota > Metazoa > Arthropoda > Insecta > Diptera > Stratiomyidae > Beris > Beris morrisii. The sequence continues at coordinate 73,322,946 of OX638312.1, read as the reverse complement.
CCAGATAGATGGCTGAGCGAGGTTATAATCATAAATTTATTAAAATGGGACATGCGCGTACTGCATAGGTTTAGTAGATAACGTCTGTGGAAAATAATCATGCACTTAATAAATGCAACATTGGAGATGTCGGTATCATAGGACATGTCTTTCTATAAATATCGCGGCTAGTTCAATGGACCGAAAAAAAGGAAAAATGTTAAGAATATGCAGAATAGCCTTGGCAACTAGTATAAAAGTCGCGAGTGCTAGTGCTAAAGAATATTATCATCCGGGCTTTTAAGCCAGATCGAGGTTTGCGTTTATGGGTAAGTGAAAATTCCTCACATTGAAATATAATTTTTTGATAGAATTTTTTACAGAGAGCAGAACAGAAATTGGAATTCGCAAGGCGTTGCTGAAGATAAGTGAACAGCTAGCCGTAATTTCAAATGCGCTGGATGAAGATAGGGACCGCAGCCTAGTCATAGATCCTGCTTCCTCGAGGCCAAAGGACGATAGGAAGGACCGAAAAACCAGCCTTAATAACGCATATCCTGTCACCTTGGTGTCTAAGCGTGTTAAAGGCTCTGGAGGTCACAGCTTCGCCTTTGCTGAACCTGCACCCGCAGCATCAAAGTGCGATAGAGAAGCCCGAGGTAGCGGTCTTAATAACGCATATCCTGACACCTTGGTGTCTAAGCGTGTTAAAGGCTCTGGAGGTCACAGCTTCGCCTTAGCTGAACCTGCACCCGCAGCATCAAAGTGCGATAGAGAAGCCCGAGGTAGCTGTAACACTGTTACAGACTCTGACTCCATAGCATCTAAGCGCAGTAAAGAGGTCGGAGGTCGCTGCTTTACCACTACCGACCCTACAACATCGAGTCAGCCGTGCGGCTCTCCAAGATCAGCAAAAATCGTCGTTCCGAAGAGGAAGAGCGGAGGGGTAAGGTTCCATCCAATTAGCCCACTATGGCAACGAATATACCCCACACTGACAGGGTATAATAAAAAAACTAAATAAAATTAATAGATATTTTTCTGTCTGATTCTTAGTTATAGCAAGTGGTTTTAAGTGTTTTTTTATTTTCTAAATTTTTTTAATCTAAGTACTTAGAATAAAAAATGGATAGTTTAAGTATCATTAATCATTTAAATAGCACTCTAAGTCTAGGTTACCGTTTATTTGTATCGACTTTAAATATTTTAGTTGACGAGATGAAGTTAAAAAATATCTCTTTCGACTCGGCGGAAAAATTCCGGTTCATCGAGCTGTTAACTCGATTTTCAGCAATACATAATGTTCCCTTTTCGGACAATGGGCTGAGAGATGCTGTTGCTTTTCTAAAAAATGAAGAAGCTACTAATGACAATTCTTCTGGGCGTGGAGGTGAAATGGGGGTTATCTGCGAAAGATCGAGCGATAACAGGTCAACCACTTGTGTTGGAATTGTAATGGAAGAGGAACGGGATGGTAGTTTAAATCAGCATGGCGGTGGGTCAGATACTGCTATAGAAATTTTATCAAGACAGGAGATTTTTTATAAAAAATTTAATTTGAATGGTGTTAAGATGATTTTCCGTTTTAAAGAATTCAATGAGAATGTTGAGGACCCCGTTAAGGAGCTTGAGAGTATGTTTGATAGGTTGGTAAAAGAGCTAGTTTCTAATTCGATTCAGGGAAGCAAAATTAGTTTATCTATCGAACTTCCGGAATCACCAGAGGTCAAGGCTATTTGGTGTAGTTTAAGACCTGTAACTGAGCTGAGTGGCGCAACTATTATTGGGCTAATCTCGAATGTGAATCAGTCCAACACAACTTTTCTCTCGGATGGAATTATGCAGATAAAGGCGGATATTGTAAATTTTCCATTCATTGGCGGGAGGGTGGATCCTAAAAATTCGACAGAAAAAGAGACTCTAGCACGAAAGTATAGTGTGGTAGATGTCGGTAAAGACGATGACCTTAATTGCCTCGCACGAAGTTTATGTTATGCAATTGAGATGAATTCGGGGAGATTGAATTGTAAAAATAAAACTACGAATACTAATAAATTAGATAGGTTATCTAAGAAACTGTGTAGAGAAACAAACGTTGCGATTGGTAAAAAAGGCTGTGTCTTGCCTGACCTATACAAATTTCAATGTTTTTTAAAAAAGTACCAAATTATCGTTTTTGACGATATGAAGAATTCAGAATCTTTTATGTTCAGACCACCATGTGAAGACAGCTCTGTAAAGAAGCTATACTTCTATTATTCTAAAGAATTGGAACACATTTATGTAATAAAATCTCTTACCGCTTTTTTTAACAGAAAATATGCATGCTCCCTTTGTGATAGAGTATTGCATTTGAAAGAGCATAAATGTGAAAAGAAATGTCCGTATTGTCTTTCATTTCCGGCATGTCCGTTTGTGGAAAAGCTTAGAGAATGTAAAAGTTGTAATCGTGTGTTCAGAGGGGAAAACTGCTTTGAGAGCCATTTACAGAATAAATTTGGAAAAAAGGTGTTTGTGAAAGTTTCAGGATATGTGAACGGTGTGGAAAATTTATTGTTCTCGATAAAAGGCGAAGTGGCGAACACACATGTAACGAATTTCTTTGTCAGATCTGCTGGAAAATTGTACCATCAGACCATCTATGTTATATTAAGCCTCTGAAGAAGAGGGTTGATAACAACTTTATGTTAATAGTCTTTGATTGCGAAACTACTCAGAATACTTCCTACGAGAATAACTCTAATACTTTTCTTCATATTGTTAACTTAATTGTTGCTCAGCAGTTATGCTATAACTGTTATGAAAATTCTGATATTAAGGAAGAATGTAGAGTCTGCGGTGTAAGGGAACATATTTTTCAATACCGAGAAAATGATAATGTCGTGGGGAGGTTTTTAGATTACTGCTTCAAAGTACAATCATCTATTTCCAATATTTATTGTATAGCGCACAATTTACAAGGTTACGATGGTCACTTTGTGATTTCAGAGCTAATGAACAGAAAGATGAAGATCGAACCTATAATGAACGGTACTAAGATAATGAAGTTAACTTGTGGTAGAGTATCTTTTATTGACTCTTTGAATTATCTGGCATTCCCGCTTGTGCAGTTCCCAAAGGTTTTTGAAATTAAGGATCATACAAAGGGTTATTACCCATATTACTTCAACACAATGGAGAATATTGACTATGTGGGTAAATATCCACCACCTGAGTTATATGGCTATACGACGATCAAGGAGGTAGAAAAAGATAAGTTCTTTGCCTGGTATAAAACTAATGCATCAGGAATTTTTGATAACCGTGACGAGATGTTGCGATATTGCATAAACGATGTCAATATCTTGCGATTGGGGTGTATTCGATTCATGAGGGAGTTTCTTAATATCACTAGTGTAAATCCCTTTACGGAAGCTTTGACTATAGCATCGGCCTGTATGCTAGTTTTTCGAAAAAACTACCTGCAGGAAAATACAATAGGTATAATGCCAAAAAAGGGCTACTACAAATCTCAAAATCAGTCGCTTATCGCTTCTAAATGGCTTGTTTGGGAGTCAAGAAAAATACAGGGCGAGATAATATCCGCTATTAATAAAGGTGAAGTGAAACTAGAGAGGGGGGGGCATGTACGTAGATGGCTTCAATCCAATGACAAACACGGTCTACGAGTTCTTTGGCTGCTTTTATCACGGCTGTAGAAGCTGTTTTAGATTACAGGATGTAAGTACTGAGAATGGTGGATGTCGCGAAACCTTTAATCAAAGATATGAAGCCACAGCTAGGAAAATTGAAATGATTAGGCGTAATGGATATAAATTAAAATACATGTAGGAGTGTGAGTTCAAAAAATTCTTAAAGTCAAATCCTACGGAGAAAATGGAGTTGGAAAAGCTTACTAAGAATATAGTGGAACCATTAAATCCTCGAAATGCTATTTTCGGAGGTCGCACCGAGGTGTTTAGATTATACCATAAAAGTGGGGAGAATGAAATAATAAGATATCTTGATTTTACTAGCCTGTACCCGTACATTAACAAATATTCTCCTTATCCCATAGGCCATCCGGAGATATACAGAAATGAAAATCTGCCTACGAGTTCAGAAATACTTTCGATGCATGGTTTCATCACCTGTACTATTTTACCGCCAAATGATTTATTTCTCCCGGTATTACCTTTCAAGAAGAATCTAAAACTGTATTTTGCGCTATGTAGAACTTGCGCATCTGAGAATAAAGTAACAAGATGCGGGCATGATGAGAGTGAGCGAGAGATTACTGGCACTTGGGTTATACCTGAAGTATCATTAGCTGTGAAAAAAGGCTATCAAATTAAAGTCATATTTGAAGTCTGGAAATATAATCACACTATGTACGATCCCAATACGAAAACAGGTGGTCTATTTACGGAGTATGTTAATACCTTCTTGAAGATTAAACAGGAAGCTAGCGGGTGGGGGAATGAATGTACGACAGAGATAGAGAGAGAGAATTACATAAGGTCATATCGCATAAGGGAGGACATTGCGCTAGACAAAAGTGAAATCCAAAAAAACCCTGGTAGGCGTAACACTGCAAAAATATGCCTAAATTCCTTTTGGGGGAAATTCGCTCAGAGAGAAAATCGTACCAACACCAAGGTACTAAATAGCTTTAAGGAGTTCTGCGATTTTATACATACCTCGGGTATAGAAGTCTGTTCATTACTGCCAGTATCTCAAGACACTTTGTGGGTTACATGGAAAAATATAGAAGAGAATTTAATTATGTTGCCCCATGTGAGCACGCCCATTGCTGCCTACACTACCGCATTTGCTAGACTTAAACTCTACGATGCATTGGAAAAAGTCGGTACAAGAATACTTTATTGTGACACTGACAGTCTAATATTTGTAGATGATAAGACATCACCCACCCCCTTCGAAATTTCAAACTTTCTAGGCGATTTAACTAACGAGATTGAGAGCTATGGCCCCGATGCATTTATCTCCGAATATGTAAGTACCGGTCCTAAAACTTACAGTCTAAAAGTCCAAAAAGGGGATCAGGTTGAGTATGTCACAAAGTGTAAGGGGATAACACTTAATTTTAAAAATTCAAAAAAGGTGAATTTCGAATGTCTGAAATCTATGGTAACTGGTTGTAGCGATGGTGACCCAGTTTGTGTAAAAAATGAGCGTAAGATTAAGCGTAAGCGTCCTGGGATTGTCATTAGTGCTGTGGAAAAAAAGCATTTGCAATTCACATTCGATAAAAGAGTTGTCGTCGAAGATCATTTTTCATACCCGTATGGCTTCAAAAGAGCAAAGTTAGCAAACTAAAATAGTGTAACTTTTTTTTAAGACGGCATTTTAGTTTAATTATTCTTAACTTGATAGATGTACTGATATAGCTATAACTTGAAAATATTGTTAAAAATATATAAATGTGTATAAATAAAATTGACTCTCACTTATTGACATTACGTCTTACCGAAAACATGAGTAAATTCATAGTTGATATCCAGTTTGTTACAGGAAATCATGGCCAGTATTTTGCTAAAGAGCTTGCTATACTGCCTTTTGGGTCAATATACCCAACGTTCTATTTCCTCCTCCCCCCTCATCCCTATCAGGAGCTGAACATGAAGGCGGATCGGCAGCAGAAGTATGAACGAGAAAACATCAATGGTTTGCACTGGAATGATGGCGATACATGCTATAATAGTCTACCCGACATTTTGAAGGACCTTGCTAGCTCTACTATATACGTAAAAGGCCTTGTGAAGGAGAGTTTCATCAGAAGATACTTACCAGACGCTGAGATAATACAGCTTGAAACACCTAAATTAACCGAGCTTCAACACTTTCAAACACTATGTAAAAATCATAACCAAGCTCGAGCTACTCGTTGCGCTGTGCAGAACTGTGTAAACTTATATCTATATATGCTGATGAATAAAGCTTATTTATAAATGAAAACAAATAGTTTAGTATAATTTTTTATTAGCAAATCGTTATATTAAAAATAATTCTTGCACTACAAAACCACGGAATTTCATAAAAAAGTCGAGAATAGTTGATATGCACATATGAAGTGCGGACTGGTATAAAAAAGTCTGCACTCGATAATTGTAATACATCTTTTTCCTTGCATTTAGCGGTGTATTGGCTGAAATAATCCCTCACACTTTCAGAAGCGTTGTTATTATGGTACATGACGATATTGAAGAAATCCATCCTTTCGTACAAATTTAAAAGGTTCTGGGATGATAGTCGAATACTACTTTCATCGATCGGTATCACGAATTCCTTTTTTAAACCAGCTTGAACCGCTTGAGCAGCCTCGTCATTTTCATGTTTCAACATGATCAGATGATTGTACAGCGAGGACCATCCGGAGTAGTTCGTTGACACAGGGAAGCGTCCAGGGTAACTGAAGATTATTTTTGCCTCAAAAGTGAACGGATCGAAGCCTAATACAACCTTTCGATTTTGACAGCCGTCCAGATAGTAGGTGTAGTTCAGTAGAGCACCTTCGCCAGGAATCTCGGACCTTTTCTGCTTGCCTGGCTTCTTAATAACTGATTCATCCGATGGGACTGATTTTTTTCTTTTGTCAGCGACACGTCTCTTCTTGTCACTCTCCACTTTTGTAATAGGTGAATCCATAATGCCTGGTAGATTTTTAAAGAAAAACTGAAAGTCGAGTGGCTTAAGCTGATGCTTTTATACTCTCAGCCTCCGATTTGCAATACTGGTTACGAGAAAACCCACCATTCTGGTTGGCATCCGATGAAAATATATGATGGTATAAGTTAACCACCTTGGCGTCATTGTCTGTAAAATCTTTTGATGAAAACTGCTTCAGGAAAAGCTTCAGCTCCTTTCCCCTGCAACGCGAATATATGTATACACAGCAGTAATTCCCGCAAGTCGAAGAGTATACACTCTGTAATCGTTTTTTGTTATTTATGAAAACCTTAGAGTTGGTATGCAGAAACCTTTTAAAATATTTATTGTTAGGGTATCTGCCAAAAGAGTCAAAAAATTCAGCAGGGCCTGTCCTCGGAAAATAAAAAGCTACCCAATGAGTACCTTTTTTGTCTGCGGGATCGGTATTTGCAATAACACATGCTGGCTTTTTAATTTTATAAGGTAAACGATCGCATGGGAATACGCCTTTGAAAAATCTCCTTGTGCTTGCGTTTTTCCTTAAGGCATTAACAAGTTCGATCGTGTTCATATCTGCTCTTTGGAAGCGATAGCATCAATGTCAATGATCTTGGTGTGACTGGTGGCGTAACTTTCTAAGAATTCCTTTGTTGTAGCGCTATAAACAAAAACTGTTGCAAATTTTGCTAGCGTCATAATAAGATTTTCATCCAAACGCTTAAGTTCCAAATTCCCAAATGCCCCTGTCTGATCTGTTGTGGTAGCCGATGATGTGGGATATTTATACGTTATTTCCTTCGAGAATAATTTATTTTGTGATGAGAAACCGGCAAACGAAACCTTTTTAAAGAAGGTTAGATTACCTTCATTAAAATATTCGACATTTACAACACAATATGCCATCTTTGTTGTTCTTCCTCGTCCGCTGAGTAATATGAAGAGTGCGAGATTAAAAGGCTATATTTATACTTTTCAAAAATCAGTATGAACTCCACGAAGTTTGTCTATTTCAAGACTTCCATCATACTCGGCATATACTATACAAGTTACACTTTTTTCCAGCGCTTTCTTCCCTCGATCCTCACTGTTCCTTGATTCAATAAACTGCCACAAGATGATCCGTATGAATTGTCTGCAGTTAAATCGAACGCCATTAAAAAGCATCCATTATCGAAGAATTCCTTAGAGATTTGATTGCCTTTGTCGAAGTAATGAATGCCTGTTCCCTTAAATAGTGAAAGGTATCCCCGTGTACTTATAGGTTTTTCCTGAGAGTAATCAAACTCTAAAGCCTGGTTCGGAACTTGTACTCCATTGACGGATAAATTGAATCGTGTGATATTATTGTGTTTAAAGTTAAATGGATTCTTCGTCTGTTTACCGCTGTAGGCATCATTATCTACCATGCCAAAAATTAACAAGTTCGGTAGCTGTCCGATTATGACATTATCTAAAGATAGTGTTGAACTGTTAGCTGGTAATGTATAACTTTTTACTTCGACACGCTTGTACGGATATATCACGTTGGAGCGCTGAAGAATAGTTTCATGTGCCATTAAAATATTGGGATTAACAGTTACATGATTCATATACATTGTTGCATCTATAATTTTAATTTGCGGTGAGTGTCCGTCTTCTTTTGAGTATAGATAAAATTCCGGTTTTTTCAGGGATAGTGAGAGTCTAAAATCTACCCCATTCAGAAGTAACTTATCCTGATTAAGTAAATCACCATGAATCTTTCCCATAAGCTCTACCACATTACTTTTCGAAAGCAATTCAGATCGTTTGAGATATCCTGCATTAAATTTACTAGGACCCCCGCTTTTGCTTCCATCTTCAATCATTTCCATACCATCTTGGTCGAGGTACCATCCTACAGATTCTAAATGTGTTGTTGATGCATCTCTACCGTAATTCAATAAGTTTTCAATGTGAGCTCTGTAATGGTAGTTGTTGTCAGTTTGGGCAATCGGTCTGCCATTTAATTGTATTGTACATTGTCTAAAAAGTGAATGCATCAGGTTGTTAACTACGCCGATTGGATCACTTTCCTCTTCAGGGTCACCAGCTTTAACTCGGGTTTTTTCTTTTCCGGTGTAGAATTCTTCTTTCCCACCTTTTGCTTTAATTAGCTGAACTTTTAAGCGAAGGTAGATACTGGATAAATCGCGGTACGTGTCCGCATGTCCTAGCGAGACGAATTCCAGAACTGAAGAGTTATCAAGAGAAGCTATTGGTTTGTATGATACTTCTTCTGTTTTTAAAATATTGGCCTGTATCGGTGGTGCTTTAAATAAATCTAATTCAGATTTCATACATTCTCTGTACGAGGCCATTCTCCTTACTTATCGAATATATCCAATATACGCTTACGCTTATTGTTCTTAACTCTTTTATTTTTACTGGTTGCTGGTCTTTTCTTAATAGATTTTCTCTTTGATTTGGTACGTTTTCCACGTTTAGGAGCCGTTTTTAACTGTGCTGTTGAAAACGGATTTGCCCTTTTTATAGCCATGCGCCTTTTCATACCCTCTCCACCCATGCTGTCAAAGAGTTTTTTTACGCCCTTTTGCATCAGCTCTTGAGTAGCAGCTTGTCCTTGCTCTTTTAAAATGTTTTTGAGAGGTTTACTCCCCGCCTCTGATAATATTGTTTTTCCAGTCTTTATAGCTTGCTCCTTTATAGTTTTTACTCCTGAGGAGACTAAAGGCCGTAAATAACGCAGTAATCCACTGAAGAAGCTGCCAATACCTCTTCCACGCTGATATATAAGTGGGGATCGATAAAGATCCCCTATATCCGACAAACCAGCTCCGCTTTGGATTAAATAATACCTTGTGTAATATGAATTCATTTCGATTTGAATGTACACTAGTTATGAAGATCCCTTATACGCGTCTGAATATTTATACTTTATTGTCTTTTAAAGTGAAGCATCACAAATGTTGGGGTATAGCCTGGAATGAAGTCGATTAATTCGCCTTGATCATCGGTTATCTTTATGGAGATACTTTCAATGTAGGTCTTTTCCAGAGGGTAGTATTCTACATGCTCAAACCTGAATATATTATCGCATTCTTTCAATGGAATCATACGCAGATTCCTCACTAATTTGTTTCCTACTATTTGGGGGCGAATGATATCAGTGTAAACGTGTATTATTCCTAAAGCCTTACATTCCTCTGCAACTACAGCTGTTAGTTCTCGCGGAAATCTGCTCTTTATTTCGAGAACAGATTCATCTAATACGGCTATTCTGTCTAAAGTATCCTTCTTCGCTTCTACTGAAATCTTATCAAACGACTTGTCCACCTCCACGGTAAGGAGTTTAGCATTACGCTCCTTCACAGGCGTTTGAAAGAATATATCGATAATGAATCCCGATAAGTCTTTCTTTTTCAAATCTATAGGCACTTCTCTAGTTAATAGGGTACCATCGGGTCGTTTTTCATAGGGAACTTTCAACTTTATACTTTTATCCGTAATTATACGCCTGTTTGGTATCTCAAAGGTAGAGGCCTCTGCATCCAAATCAGTTAGAGTTTGAATAATTTTTTGCCTAATTTGACTTGATTTTTTCCTCCGAGCTGCAACAGATTCAGTTTCGTCATCAAACTGTATATTCGCGACAAAAAGCCCGACTAAATCATTAATATCAATTGGTGTTGGCAGCGGGTACTTTATCTTTATTTTAATCTTCAAGTCTTTTATCTCTAAATCTAAAGAGTCAAGCTTCTTCGGGACACTTTCCCCGAGCTTTTCACTTATACTGAGCGCTGGAGGTATGTAATAGTCTATCATGCGTTTTAGTGCTTTATAATTGCGCTTTTCTCTAGGAATCTGCCCAATTATACTACTGAAAAAATAATATAAAGAATCATGTACGAAAACTACTAAAGTTACAATATCCGCAACTTCGCTATCCTGATAAATGTGTAAATAGAAATCTTCTGCTCTTGTAACTCGTTCGTCTTTACTCGTGTCAGGGATATCTTTACGAATTTCATCAGATTCTAAGATGGCGTATAACATCTCTTTAAAATCTGGATGAGCATCAACATACCAATAGGGATCAATTGCGTCGTTGAACGAAGACAAGAAAGTAGAAAAGTTCATATCATGTTTATTGTAACATAATTTTAATAACTGTTGGTAACTCCATTTAAGATAAATGGAAATACCATGTACTTTTTTTACATAAGCTTTAATCTTTAGTACATCTGTCGCAGCTCTCTTCACCTTTTTAGTAGTACCTTCCACTTTTTCATCTTCCTTCTCACGTTTTCCATCTTTTTTCCCAACTGATTTCGTTTTTCGATTTGGTAATGCAATTTCAGTCATTCCGACACTCCATCCACCGTCCAACTTACAGGCACTAGGAAGCATATTCGTGAAGGCTGACAGTGTATTTTCATTGTATATGCGCATGGAATTGTTGCTTAGAAGGCATATGTAAAAATCGTTTTCTCTTATGTCATTTTTAAACTCTTTCCCAGAAAATATTTGGTGCACTTCCGGCCCGTTCCGTTCTTCTTTTTAAACGTCCAGGTATCGGGTACCGATCCTCTGTACTTACTGAAGGATATTCTAGTCGTGAAGGCTTTAATATAGTTTGTTTGGTAGGGGTTCTCTGTTCGGTTTTATCCCCCCTTATCCCTGCTCTAGTTCTTCTATAAGCTGTGCCGCTTCATCAACATCCATCTCATTCGGTATAGTATACTGAGTTATACCGTCATCAGCCGTTATAATTCTATATTCTTTTTCTATGTTCTTGACTTCGGGCGTAGTTTTGCGAAACTTTGCAGCCGGTTTCAATGTTTTTGCTATACCGCTTACAGATAATCGTCTTTTGAACCGAGGCGTTAGCGATCGTCTTGGCGGTGTTATCTCCTCTGCACTAGAACTATGATACTTTGGTAAAGTCACGTCGCCTGTCTCAAATACATCTTCCGCCGTACTGTAAAATGGGTCGGGGTTCTTCATCGGGGAGGTTTGCGTTGACATTTCCTCTTTGAATGCAATCCTTGTCTGTGTCGCATTGTCTCGTAAATTTTTCTGACTTCCTAACTTTACTTGTGGCGTAAACGCGAGAGATTTTTCTTCACGAGACTGTCTCCCTTTACGCTTAGCATTAAGAAACTTTATTAGCGTGTTCCTATAATTATACCATTTGTCGTCGTCAGACAGCTTTTTATTCCTCAAAATGGTGTGTATCGTCTTATCGAATATAGACAGGCCATCTCCACCTTCTATCTGACCCTTAAACTGTTCATACACTTCTGGTGAAAGAAGTAGCATTTTATTAAGAGCGCTCCTTCTATGCATATTTTTCAATCAACAACCCAATAACACCTGAAAGTACACTTCCTATCAGGATTGGTAGAAAACCACCTTGCTGTACTAAGATTTTACGCTGTCTAGGAACAGATCGTCTTGCTTCAACTAACCTTCGCATGCTCTTTTTATACTTACATAGACCGTTCAAGATTTTACGACCTGGCACATGATTCCCCTTCAACGTGTTTAATGTGATTTCACAAATAGTCTTAACCACTTCAGGATCTGCCTTTTTCATGATAGCCTTTCTTAAACATGGACTAGCATTTTTGAGAACATATAGCATATGTTTGTTGTCCCTCAATCGTTTCATTCGTGACACCATTTTTACTGTTTAAATCAGTCGCTGCACAGTAGCACGTCACAAATCTTTTATTAAAGATATCTGTTCTGAATCTAAATAAATCGTTAGTAGACTGAGTCAGATCTATTAACAAATACCCGTGTGGAGCCTGAGTAATATCTTTATATATTCTCACCAGCTCTGCACTATTTTCAGGGTAAATCTGCTTGGCTAAATGGAGGAACTGGCTTTTATCGCGGGGGTTTTTGAAAACCACCATATATTTACAGTTAAGCGAAATATCTCGACAAAACTTACCCTGATGGAAGACGTTCTGTGTTACAAGTATTACTGAAAAATTGCTATGATGTGACCCTTTTGTAAAAAGTTCACAAACCTGCTTTGAAAATGCATTTAGCATCATATCATCTAGTACGATTAATGTAGGCTCATTGGTTTCGTTTATAAATTCCTCGGGTATGGAGCCTAAATATTCAATATTTTTAAATGCTAGCTGTGACGGTATCGCTCGCTGCTCAGCATTACACCAGATAATCTTTTTTATCTGAGTGTTAACTAGCGATGTATTTTTCAGGAATGATTCAATAAATGTCGTCTTACCACTTCCTGACGGTCCCGAACCATCATCGTAAACGGATGATCAAACTGCATCATCTTCTACACTGTTTTCTATATAAAACATGTGCAAACAAGTCCACTATTTATACACATGATGAAATGAGTAGAAGACAGGTTATTAACGAACTGCATAAGACAGCTCGTAGAAATTTTATGCGTCGTCGTGTGACCATTCGTGGAATAGATGACTTATGGCAGGCGGATTTAGTGGATATGAGCTCTTATTCAACTAAGAATAAGGGCTTTAATTTCCTTCTAACAGTAATAGACACATTCTCCAAATATGCGTGGGCCTTGCCCCTTAAAAATAAAAGTGCTGGGGAGATTATCAAGGCAATACAGTCAATTTTTAATGAACGACGTTTCCCAAAAAATTTGCAGACAGATGATGGAAAAGAGTTTTTTAATAAGGCATTTCGTAATTTGATGAAAAAATTTGAAATCAACCACTACTCTACTTTTAGCCAATTGAAAGCCTCTATTGTAGAACGGTTCAACCGAACACTAAAAAACATGATGTGGAAAGAATTTAGTATGAACGGCAGATATAAGTGGACTGGGTTACTAAAAGGGTTAATAAACAAATACAATAGAACAAAGCATCGTACCATAAAAATGCGTCCTATAGATGTTGGGCCATCGAATGAGGCTCAGCTTCTTGGAGAAGTCTACCGTAAGGTGAAGGTCTCGTCTACCCCCAAGTACAGGAAAGGTGATCATGTACGTGTAAGCAAATACAAGCATGTATTCGAGAAAGGATATACCCCCAACTGGTCCACCGAAATATTTCAGATAAACGAAGTAAAGAATACAGAGCCGCGCACTTACATACTCAAAGACTATCAGGGGAACATAATACAAGGAGGGTTCTACGAACTAGAGTTAATAAGAGTCAAACACCCCGATGTATACCTTGTAGAAGAGATTCTAAAAAGAAGGGGCAATCAAGTTTACGTAAAATGGCTTGGTTTTCCATCAGCTCATAATTCCTGGATTGATATAAAAGACGTGCTATAACGTGCGGATTTTAGTCAACATGCTGAACTTAAGACACGAATACGACCGTCTAAAGACATTCAAAAATCTGGATCTGGATGAGAGGAAAATTCTTAAGCTGGTAAAAAGCGGCTTCTTTTACACCAACTTGCAGGATTACGTCAGGTGCTTCTTCTGCTCTCTAATAATGAGTGCATTCTCTACCCCTTCTGATGTGGAAGCTGAACATCTACGCCTGTCTCCTGATTGTGTTTTCGCTAACGGCAAAGACGTTTGTGGACCGTATAACAAACCGGTCAAAAAATCACGTTGGTCGTCATCATTACCTATAGTGCTGAAATATCTTCTTCTGATAATTGCGATATTTTTCTTGATCGTCGAATTACTCAATCTGTGCAATGCCTTCGCTAGACTATAAACATGTCCGTTTTTGTGATCAGGTTTCTGTTAAATACATGGTTGCCTGGGGGTATGCATATAGATCTAATAAAAAGAGCACTTGGCAATCCGACGCATTAGACCGCATAAGATTTCAACGTAGGATTTTAAAAATGGAAGAATTACTAAAGCCTATTTTACTTAAGAAACAATCTATTCTGTAATCAAAATAAAGTTAAAACTCTTGCATAATAATTGTATCAAACTGTTCACTGTATGTAAATTCTATATCAAATTGAATAAAGAATAGCAAATGAAAACTAGTACTTTAATTAACATCATTATCACCCAACACCTCACCCATATTATCAGTCATGAGAATAATCACAACAACAAAACGATCGCCTCGAATGAAACTTGTTCTTAAAATTCCCACGGTAATTCACCCATATAAAAAATCACCTCGCAAACTTACGCACATCGTCCAAAGACCGGCTACATTACCATACAATAACCATAAAACGACGCGAAATAATTGCCGCCACACGAAATCTGAAGTCAACAATAACCTCCCATATATACACGTATGTATCACACTGAACTTGACTCTAGTTCGATCATAATACACCTTCACTACAAAGAAGACCAGACCCTAAACGGAATACGAGATTACCGCAAACCTGACCTCTTACAATCGAAAATCTCGTTATCACACCAAAGGCATATCATCCGACGTATAAGTATACCCGTACGCCAGCTGTCCGCCGATCAAATTCAGAGAAGATCGCATCAAATAAAATGAAAACCGCATTATAGTTGCATCAAGAAGACGAACACGCTACTTTTTTTTTTAAATCGTCTTCGCATATACGTGCCCTTTTTTTAAGACACTTTCAACGTAAACACATGGCAGTTTTCTCACTTTCGATAGAAACACACGTATACTCCTCTCTTTCCGAATACAGTACTCGGACTCTTCACTTCGATTACGTCAAGCCAGCTCCCGACCAATTAGCGCAAACCAAGACCGGTTCCAGCCACCACGCTCATGGTTCCATGCCCCAGCAGCCAGCCCACAGGCCACGTGTATACCCACTTTCAGGAATCCAAACTGGTTTTTCTATGCAATTTTCTACACCCACTTTGAACTGTCAGCGCTTACCCACTTTGGGTGTCCTGTCCCTATCGCACCTGCTAAAACTTGATACAAAGGTGGTATACTTACTACTTACCCCTATCAACAATTTTATTTTTCTAGGATGTCTCCATAGTGGTTCTATATAATCCTAAATTTTTAGCTTTCTATTCATTACGGTTTTCGAGAAATAAAAATCAGAATGTTTTCCTTTCTACCCCCTTCCACTATCACCCCCAACACCCACACTACCAAAATTTGTTTCCCTACTAGAAGTTTACCGACCTCAACTCCTGTAAAATTTTCGAGGTCATATCTGATACGGTTTCTTAGATATAAAAATGACATTTTCTGAGAAATTGCTATCCCCCCACTTTCGTGCTCCACCTCCCCCCTCAAAATATTTAGTTTCGGTAGACTCCTCTTGTGATCCCATATACAGAAACTAAATTTTATCTTCCTGGTGTAATTGGTTCGAAAGATATTGTAATCCAAAGTTTTTCAATTCTTGCAATTGAGTCCATTATCATAGTACTACATAAGTTCCAAGTTTCAGCCTTCTAGCATAAGTGGTTCCTGAGATCTAGAAACCAAAATTTTTCGTCTAAAACGCTCCCCTCTTCTCTCCCCTTGTACCCCCACCCCTCAAAAATATACCAGTCGTAGGGGTTCACCCAATCTACCCACCGTAAAAATTTCAATTTAATATCTCAACGGGTTTGGGAGCTACGCGCTTTCAAACGATTTTGCGTACGGCGGACGGCGTCTACGGCGGACAGACGGACATTTTTTTTTTCTTTTTGGGGTTTACTACTATTTCAGGTCGATCACAATACTTTATTATTAAAAAATAATAAAGTAAAAGTGATAAAACTAAACAATTTTATCGTTCTACAACATCCGGCTCGACGGACCAATGAATTAATGTGAATTGTGCTGTTCTTAAATTATTAATTCTTCTTTACATAAAAACTCGAAATGTTGTAGAATTAGAATAAAATTGCTTATATTTAATTTCCTTTAAAAATATTATGATACTATTTACTTTTTTACAAACTACCAAAATTTCAAATAAAATAAAATGAGTTCTCCAAATTTCAAAGGCAGCGCAGTCGGCATGCCAAAGAATTTGTCGAAAATTTTAATTGTTCTCGTTGAAACAACTCAAGCAGCGCAAATTTGGCCTACTTGAGAGGTTGCAACGGATGCAAATTGAATAATACCGCGTTAATATTGCTACCTTGATTTTCGTTTGAGGTCCCTTCTTGCAGCGCAAATTTGGCCTACAATTGTGGTACTCAATGAAATAGTGTCAAAGAGGGCGAGCCGACGTTGCGCGTGGCTTAAATAGCCCGATTAAGCTTTTGTTTCCGTTGTCTTGGACCAATTTTGGCGTGGTGAAAATTGGATGGACAGTACGGATCGAAAGTATTTAAGATTAGAAATGTAACAATTATAAAAAATAGAATTTATGTTTGGGAGGTCCAAACATTCTCCCGCGCGCAAATTAGAACAAGTATGAGTTGTGTATGTACTTCAAATTTGTATTTAAATACTGATAATTCAAACTTATATCTAATAAAAACTTAAACTATTCAACAATGTAAACTTGATTCTATTATTAATTCTATACTATTGTGTGGGTGGTCTTGGCGATGCATGCCTTAGACGGAACCAATGTGTCTTGTTTCCGGTGTATTTCACGCGCACTTGGCTACCTTTGTTGAAGAATACGGTGTATGCTCGTCGTTTAGCTCTTTTTATTTTTCTCTATGGAATGGAATTGAGCTCACCATACGTGAGATCGAATAATTCTCCCTTTTCCGTGACGAAGGTATACCTTTTCTCTCGTTCACTATTGGCCGTTGACGAAAGTGTGACGTTCGGTGTCACCATTGGGGATGATGTGACCTTTGGGTCTAGACTTCGACCCGGAGTGATCGGTAGATCATTGATCATACCAATGCGTGATGATGTAACGATGTCGGGTTCTAAGTTTCGACCCGGAGTGATTGGTAGATCATCGATCCTACCAATGGGTGATGATGGTGGACTGTGAAACACCACCTTGGACGGTAGAGGTTTCAGCAATTCCTCGACACTGCCTATGTTACACCCTGAAGTAAATAGCAACTCTTTAGCTTGAGTTATGGTCAGTAGGTTGTGCTTATCACGATAGATAACGCGACTTATAGTTTTTGATGATCTAGGCGATCAATGAAATTGTTGTATTGTGACTGATTGCGATGCCGTGTCGTGTTGTCGGTGTATGCAGATTAGAGCGCAATGAGACTTATTGGTTTTGATGAAAACCGGATTTGTGACTTGTCTCTGTGCAATGAAATCGTCTCGGACGGATGATTTATTGTAGAGAAATTATATTTTTTGTGCAATTGCTAAATCGGACGGCGATTGCACTGCGGTGGTGTGTGTTATATCGATAGATAAAACAATTATCGACGTGGCGTTTGTGACCACGTAACCAACGAACTTGTGGCTGTGTGGCGTGTCGTAATTCAGTGGATCGCTGCTTTAGCGCGAGGGAGATCGTTTTCGGATCAAATAATCCGATGATTATTTGGTTTCGCGAAAACCGGCCGTGGTGGGCTCTACGCAAAGGAATTATTTCGGTCGTATAATTTATTGCAAGAGCGCGTTTTTGTGGTCCAGGAATTGCTTACGGTCGGCAATTGCACTGCGATGGTATGTATCTCGGTCGATAACACTATGATGATGCCGATTGTTGTCTTCTCGACGTGACGACTATGCAATGCGCCTTGATGTCGCAAAAAATCGGGTTTTCGGTGAAGAATTGTTCAAATTCTTGATGACCGGTTGAATTAAACGCGTATTTTTTTTTTGTAAAATGTGATAATAATATTTCAAAAATCTGCCAACAGTCTGGGCGCAACTTTATTATTTTATGGGTGGAAGTCCGAAACGTGTTTCACGATGAAATACGGTGTTGGGTACTATGCGACTGACCAGGAGGCTATTTGGAACGTTATTTTTTAAGTTGTCAGTCGCATAGTACCCAACACCGCATCTCATCGTTAAACACGTTTTGGACTTCTACCCATAAAATAATAAAATTGCGCCCAGACTGTTGGCAGATTTTTATACTCATTCCGTACTAACATGGCCATATTGGTAGAGTTGTTAGAACCCATTCTTCCAACATCCACTAAAGCTTCTCTTTGTTCAAGCTCCCGTCTCCATTGTCCCTCAATCAAATGGCCGTCACTATCTTTACGATCCGCGTAACCTATTGGACAAAATAAAGAATCTTTCCTTTTAATCCAATTATGAAGGACAACTGTCGCCTTTATGAAGAGAACGACATTGGTTCGTTTCGCTAAAATTGGTCGCCGATACATCCTCCATTTGGCAGAAAGAATCCCCAATAAATTTTCAACGACTCACCGTGCTCTAGAAAGCCGATAATTGAAAACCTGCTTATCCTCTGGCAATCCACCCACACTATTCCTGACAGGAAATGGCCTCATTATATTTTTGGTCAACGGAAACGCTTCAACGCAACAACTACAGCATAAGGAGTCGTAATTTGAGTGTTGGGAAGAAAATTTCCATTTGGTATATCTAACACCTCAGGGTGTTCGATCAGACTTTTTCCGAACTTGGTATTTTTGAAAATGCCACTGTCAGAGTATCTGCCTGATGCTCCAATGTCCGCAACTATGAAGTTGTAATCTGAGTCTGCGTGAGCATTTTTATAATTAAAACAAGTTGATCCACTGTTCGGGAACGCCTGTATGGTACAATGTTTTCCGTCAAGCGCCCCAATACAGTTCGGAAAATTCCATTTAGTTGAAAATCTTTCTGCAATTGTTATCCATTTATCTGCCATGATGGGTGGAAAAACTTCACTGTACAGAGCATCCCAAATAGCGCCAGAGGTTTCGCCTATTATTCTAGAGACTGATGTCTTGGACACCCGATAATCGTAGCTTAATGACGTCATCATGTCTCCACTTGCTAAATATCTAATTACATTTACGAAATTATAAATAATTTAAAATAATATCATTTGTATAAAAACCTTAACGTTAAAGATAATCTGCTGAAATCGGTTCACGATTAAGAATTATCTTCTCAATGGCAGGTTTAATTTTTTCCAATAATTCATCGAATAAGTCTATAGACATCCGGTGAAAATTGAAAAACCTAGCACTGTCGTTCAGGCGCATCTCCTGTACTAAATTGTCGAAGTGTCCTTGTTCCCGTCTTCTTTGGAATATTTCCGCAACCCAGCGTCTTCGACAATAACTTTTTATAAACTTTCGCACTAAAAGAATTTTTAACAACTTCCGTCTTCTTAAAATTCCTGATGTGTTAAAGCCCTCATTTTAGATTTCAGCGTTTCGTTTACAGATAGAAATAATTGACTGATGACGTTTTAGCGTCGCGTCGACCGTTTCGTCGCAGATGGAAACAACGATGGCAAAAGTGTGACGGGACACCCGTGAAATTTTCATTAGTTTAAAACACTTGTTACGTTTAGAATAGCGAAGGCCCGCAAGGCTCGAATATGGTACCCGGGAAGATGGGTTTCACGTGCGGATGGCTGCTAAGGTAATTTGCTTTACGTTTATATCAATAAATTAGTTTTTTTTTCATTTTGAAGTATTTCTTTGCTGAGAGGAAGAATTGGCGCTTGAGCAGATGAAGGTCCGCGTTTAAAGACACGGTAACGTCACCAACACCTGAGAACCGACCCGCGCAGAATTCAGCCCGAAAACTTGAGCAAGGAGCAGCGTTGGCGCATGCCATTAAGTAGAGGGCCATGGAACTTTATTCAAGAAAATCAGTACCTACATTAGGCCAATTGGACCAAATACTGCAACGCTGGTATGAAGAACGAGTGAGCGTTTGCAGGAAACGAGGTTTCTTCGAAATGGAACACGATGACCGAAGCCTCTTTTATCACTGGACTGTCGAGGAGTGCGGCTAGCTAATCCGAAGCCGATTGCGATAGGTTGTCGAAATTTTCCGCAAACTCGCGCCCAAGTACTGTTGTCCTGTGACATTTAGTTTTGTCGGTACCCAATACCTTCGCCACGCCCGTCTCTGCAGCTCAACCGGGAGGTGCAAGCACGAATATTTAACCCGGTGTTAAATATTAAACTTAAATTTTTCCATAACTAGTTAATAATGACAAATAAATGTAAAGATCCTGTTTTATTGAAATTGACAGATTTCAGAATTGGTGACGTTGACTTTCCAAACAATATAAAACAGAGCTTTCGGATTCATGTTTACAGTGGACTACAAATATTAGTATAAAAAGCTCTAATAGCCACCAGAGTTTGGCCGCCAATCGTAAAGCTTTATTGATTGACTTTATATTGGTTGGGACATCTTATATAAAGATATTCTAATATCTTTGCTAAAACTCTTTCATTTTCTGATTTTTTTGACAGCTTACCAGAGCCAGGTGTCCCCACGCTGCTGACTCTAGTATATTTACATACACCCTAAATGTAACCAAATACTAAAATATTAGCTTTCCTAAAACTCTTGCGATTTTTTGTCGCGAGCTCTCCGACTATGAGACTGTTAGGCGTCGCAAAAGAAGGAATAAATGTGTTTTGCAATCTTATGGACATGTGCACTGGATTGAGTCAAGGCAGTTACAGCAAAATCATAGAGCATATTCATGCAGCTGCTAAGTCATCATTCAATTTTTTATCACTAAAAGCAGTTAAAGAAGAAATCGAAAAAAATTTTGACCATGGGAGAGAAGAAAAAAGTCTCAAGGTTTCTGGTGACGGTACATGGAAAAAGCGTGGTTTCAAATCATTGTATGGTGTTACAACGCTCATCCAGGGCCGGATTTACTTTTGAAGGGGCCCTGTGCTATTTCACTTTTGGGGGCCCCCTAATAAAACCCGCATAAATATAGGCTATTTGGAACGTTATTTTTTAGGTTGTCAGTCGCAGTCACCTACATCGCATCTCATCATTAAACGCGATCCGGACTTCTATCAAAAAATTATAAAGTTTCGCCCAGAGTATTGGCAATTTTTTTTATGTATTCACATATTTTTTGGATAGAAGAGTCAATAGAAGTAAAGCCGAATTCGATCTCATTAACCCTAAAAGTTTTTCGGAATTCTTGAAAAATGCTTGCATCAGTAGATTTTTCTTCGATTAAATTTAAAGCCTTTAGAAATAAAAGTGAATTGAATATCTCATTAGACCCAATATATGGAAATTCGTGAAAATTTACACAACCACTTTACACCCGCTGAGGGTTTGGATATCGAAAAATTGAAAAAAAAAAAAAATATTTCTAGGCGCTTACGTAAAGAACCCGCATAAATAAAATTTATTTCGTCATGTCCAATATATATAACGAATTTTTTGGTGAATGTTTTCACAGTACATGTTGAAATGAAAATACAAGTTTTCCGGGTTCAATACTGTTCTTGTTTATTTTTGCGTGACGTTTCGGACTCGACTGAGTCCTTTATCAAACTGACCGACAATATTTTTACAAACTGTTTTTATATGAAAACAGGTAGAAAAAAGGTTACACTATTTAAACAAACGAGTCAATTAAAAACATACTGCAGTCACGATCGGCTGCAAGCCAATCGTATAATACTCTAGATGAATACTGAACTCCGATTTATATTGTAGTTGGGGATAAAGTAGAATTACGTGTGTGCATGCTGTATGTCCTTTATTAAGGACTGCCATTAGATTGCTACTCAAAACTAAAAGACAATATTCAGTGTTTAATTTCATATCTTGAACTGGGTAAGTCATCGAAAAAAATGTCCTTTTTGAAGGACTTTCACATGGGAGGTGCAGGAAGGACTCACTCGATTTCTTACATATTTATCCCTTTCCTTAGAACCATTTAAAAATGAACGTGTACAAAATTTCGAATTCGTAGCTTGAAGTGTTCAAAAGTTATCGAAAAATATTGTTGAACACGTGTCTTAAGGACATTTTGTATGGCAGCTACCAGAAGGAGTAAAAGGATTTCGCTGATTAGTAAACTCGAACTTCGTTTTTACTCAAAACTAATTTGTACAAAATTTCCAATTCATAGCTAAAAGATTACTTGAGTTATATTAAGTTCTGTAAATTAAGTGAAGACGTTTTGACAGGGTATTTGTATGGCAGCTACACGAAGGACTAATAGAATTTTCTTCATAATCATACATTTAGCTCCAACTATTGGAAAAATAACACATACAAAATTTCAAAGACGTAGCTTAAACCCTTCTGAAGTTATCGGCCAATATTCTTAAACACGTGTTTTAAGGACATTTTGTATGGCAGCTACCAGAAGGAGTAAAAGGATTTCGCTGACTAGTAAACTCAAACTTTCTTTTCACTCAAAACTAATTTGTACAAAATTTTGAATTCGTAGCTAGAAGATTACTTGAGTTATAGTGAGCTTCGTAAATTAAGTGAATACATTTTGACAGGATATTTGTATGGCAGCTACACGAAGGACTAACAGGATTTTCTTCATAATCATACATTTAGCTCCAACTATTGGAAAAATAACACATACAAAATTTCAATGTCGTAGCTTGAATCCTTCTGAAGTTATCGACCAATATTCATGAACACGTGTTTTAAGGATATTTTGTATGGGAGCTACCAGAAGGAGTAAAAGGATTTCGCTCACTAGTAAACTCGAACTTCCATTTCACTCAAAACTAATTTATACAAAATTTTGAATTTGTAGCTAAAAGATTACTTGAGTTATAGTGAGTTTCGTAAATTAAGTGAATACATTTTGACAGGATATTTGTATGGCAGCTACACGAAGGACTAACAGGATTTTCTTCATAATCATATATTTAGCTCCAACTATTGGAAAAATAACACATACAAAATTTCAATGTCGTAGCTGAAACCCTTCTGAAGTTATCGACCAATATTCATGAGCACGTGTTTTAAGGACATTTTGTATGGCAGCTACCCGAAGGGGTAGGACGATTTTGCCCGTTAACGAACTTAGCCTTACAAATTCAACCAAACATCCAGATTCAAAATTTCAAGATCCTAGGTGAAGGCGTTCTTGAGTTATCGTGTTCACGGACAGACGGACGGACGGACGGACGGACGGACGGACGGACGTCAGGCGGATTTGAGGTTTTTGGGCACAAATAAACAAAAAATAATACATAACTTTTTTCGTCCGAGGCTTAGTTCTATGCGTTACAAACTTTTGGGCTGGATTAAACTTATAATACTCTATATGATTTCATCTAGAGTATAATAATACAAAAAAGTCCTGTTTTCTCCATCTGATTAACCACCAAATTTTATTACATTTTCGGAAAGCCCATAAAATTTCACTATACGTTTGATAACAGAATTTCTTCATAGGTTGAATTGTAAAGGAGCGGCGCTAACAGTTATCAAGCACGTTCCCTTCAAGTAAATCTGGTTTGACACCCGTCATTCGCCGAAGGAGTATTGAATTAATGTGAATTGTGCTGTTCTGAAATTATTAATTCTTCTTTAAATAAAAACTCGAAATGTTGTAGAATTAGAATAAAATTGCTTATATTTAATTTCCTTTAAAAATATTATGATACTATTTACTTTTTTACAAACTACCAAAATTTCAAATAAAATAAAATGAGTTCTCCAAACTTCAAAGGCAGCGCAGTCGGCATGCCAAAGAATTTGTCGAATATTTTAATTGTTCTCGTTGAAACAACTCAAGCAGCGCAAATTTGGCCTACTTGAGAGGTTGCAACGGATGCAAATTGAATAATACCGCGTTAATATTGCTACCTTGATTTTCGTTTGAGGTCCCTTCTTGCAGCGCAAATTTGGCCTACAATTGTGGTACTCAATGAAATAGTGTCAAAGAGGGCGAGCCGACGTTGCGCGTGGCTTAAATAGCCCAATTAAGCTTTTGTTTCCGTTGTCCTGGACCAATTTTGGCGTGGTGAAAATTGGGTGGACAGTACGGATCGAAAGTATTTAAGATTAGAAATGTAACAATTATAAAAAATAGAATTAATGTTTGGGAGGTCCTAACAAGTATGATTAATAATAGTGAGGACGAAATAAAAGAATATAAGTATAGTTTATTACGTTTATTTAGTTTATTTAGTTTACAAATAATTTTCAACATATCCGCCGTTGTGGAGCAAGCAGAAGTGGTATCGCCGACGAATGGCATTGGTGGAGTTCACACGCAATAGTTGAGCTCGTAACTGAACGCATGCTTTGGTGATACGGGAAATGAGCTGTTCTCGTGTATGAATTTCCTCTGCGTAGACGATGCTTTTCAAATACCCCAGACATAAAAGTCCATGGGAGTTAAGTCGGGAGATCGTGGAGACCATGCAATGGGACCGCCACGACCTACTAGTTACACCCTGTAGAACTGCTATAGAGACACCTTGGAAAAATAAAATTTTTTGATAAGGGTAGCACGGTACAGGGATGAGGGGTGGGTTTTTATATATCAGAAACGGCTTATGCTAGAAAGTTGAAACTTAGCATGTACATGTAGATGTGCTAGTAGAGTAATTAAAACTGAAAAAAATTCAGATTTTCATTTGTGTACAAAGATGGAGTAAAAAAAAAGTCCGTAAAAAGGGTTTTTTCCCACATTTTCACGAATTTCGTTTAATCTTTTAGACGGAAGGAAAATTGATTTGATAGCTTTAGAATCAAATCAATTTTCCTTCTGCGGCCTCTTAATATAAATGCCTAGAAACATTTTTCCAAATTTTTCGATATGTAACCCCTAAGGAGGTGTAAGGCGGTTATGTACTTTTTCACGAATTCCGATATATTTCTTAGGTCTAATGACATATAGAATTCACTTTCAATTCTAAATGCTTTGAATATAGTCGGGAAATAAGCCGATTTAAGTATTTTTTGATATTAAACCCACTGGGGAGTAAGATATTGTTCAAGTTTTGGCGAATTCCGAATTTTTTTTTAAGTTTAATGAGATCAAATTCACTTTGACTTCTATTGAATGAATTGAAAAAACAAATACGTAAATATGTAAAGAAAATCGGCCAACAGTCTGGGCGCAACTTTATTATTTTATGGGTAGGAGTCCGAAACGTGTTTAATGCTGAGATGCGGTTTAGGTTACTATGCGACCGACTACCTAAGGAATAACTAGAAGGTAATTTGGAACATTATATTTTAGGTTGTCAATCGCATAGTAACCTACACCGTTGGCCGATTTTTTTATTAACGAAACAATTAAGTATATTATTTAATTAATCTATTTTTTATTGTTTAAAGGATTTTTCATATTTTTTTAATCATCCTTTTCGATTTTGCTTTTTCTTGTTTTCTTGTCGTATCTTTTCGTTCTCCTCTCGTTTTTCCTTGTTTTCTTCTCATTTTGTTGTTCTGTCTATTGATAAGCTTTGTTTCATCCGAAACGTTGTCTCAATAATAATGCTACGATGTACGTGGGATGGGCCTTTACCAGAGCAAATGAGCGGCAGAGGGAGAAAATTCTTTGATGCGCTAAAAGGTTTAGAACAGATTCGAATACCGAGATGGTTAGGCACTGATCAACATTGCAAAGACTGTTTCCGTTCCACGTTTAGAGCTATGTGCAGCAGAACTGTTAATCAGACTCATGGCTTCAGTGAGGCATGGGTGCGGATTTAAGAGAGCTATTTTTTTGAGTGATTCGACAGCAGTAGTCCACGGGATCAGAAAGCCACCTTGCCACCTAAAAACGTATGTGGCGAATTGAGTAGTAGTCATTCAATCGAACTTCGACGTCAGTACATGGGCGCATGTACGTACAGAAGATAATCCAGCAGACTTACTGAGCAGAGGTTCGTCGCCAGAACAGTTAATTGGCAATGATATGTGGTTCAATGGACCAAGTTGGCTGAACAAGAAGCAGTCCGAATGGCCAAAGCAAATAATTTGTGCATAGTCAAGTGACAACCGATGATGTGCTTTGCATTCAGAGAAGTGCAGGAAAATAGCTTTTGTGCAGTTGCTACAATCGAAATGAGCGAAGTGTCACTATTAGATGCACATGGAAGCAGCAAAATCGGGGTTAACTAAGCGAAGCAAGCTGTTGCCATTGAATCCGGTGCTTGATGTGCATAAGCTTTTGCGCGTGGGCGGACGAATTGATTGTGCAAACCTTTCATACGGTGCTACACATCCTTTGATTGTGCCTACGTTTTCAAAACTGGGTCGGCTAATCATGTCCGACGCGGACAGGCAGACTTGTTACGGTGGCATACAGTTGATGCATTATATTAGGAGTGAGTACTGGATACCTGGACTGCGTGCTGCGTTGCGGCGTGTTGTGCAAGACTAGACGCGAGAGTGTCGGAGTAGTTGATGAATAATCTCCCGACGGATAGAGTGCAGCCTGCCAGAGTTCTTACATACCGGTAGTGATTTTGCTGGGCCTGTTGTGAGGACGCAAATTTCGAGAGAAATCTCCGCACACAAAACATGTAGCACTGAATTAAAAGCTTAAACTAAAAACGACACAGCAATGCTGAAACACATGCCCATGCACATTGGCAAAATACCTGAAAAAGCCGGTGGGACCGCACCAATTTGCTGGATAAAACCCACCGAAAAGAACGCAATATAAAAGACTATATACTGGCGGCTGCATAAACCAACCCCGAATCATAAAATAGTGAAATATCAAAATCGCCAGGAAAACCGGTTATGACGAGTACCTATATAAAGAACAACGAGCAAGCAGAAGAGGTCAGTCGGTCGGCAGTTCTCATGCTATGACAAAGATAGTGGAGTTGTACTTCCTTTCTTTGAAGCGACATTGAGGAACTGAGCTCGATCGGTTCAACTTGTGCTATTGCTCTTGTGGAGTTGTACTTCCATCAATAAGCAAGTCTGAATCGAACGAAGAACTGAGCAAGGACGACGACGAAGCAGCGTAAGCCAACGCAGTCAGCGCAAACCAACGCAGCAAGACGTAATAGCTGCAGGAGGCCGAGAGACGACGACGCCGAAGCAACGCAGTCAGCGCAAGCCAACGCAGCAAGACGACGACGAAGTAGCGTAAGCAAGACGTAGTAACCGCAGGAAGCCAAGAGGAGACGACGATATAACGCAGCCCGCACAAGTCAACGCAGCAGAGTCGAAGCATTAGCGGAAAGCCAAGTGAAGACTACGACGAGGTGACGTAGCCAGCGCAAAACCAACGCAGCGAGACGTAGCAACCGCAGGAAGCCGAGAGAAGACAACAGCCAAGCAGCAGCGACCACAGCGAGCCACGACGCGCAGAGCAAAGCAGCAACGACGCGCAGAGCAAAGCAGCAACGACGCGCAGAGCAAAGCAGCAACGACGCGCAGCGCAACGCAGAGATCACAGCGAACCACGACGAGCATAGCGAGCCACGGCGATGAGCAGAGGAAACGAACAAAGCAGAGGAAACGAACAGAGCACAGCAAGCGTCGACAGAACAGATCAGGCGAACAGAGACAAGATGACGATCAGTAACCAGGGTCAAGTTAAGGCAAGCAGAGTCGTGCCAGGAGTCGGGTTAAAACCAGCTAGGACAAAGCAAGGGCCACACACAGAGACGAAGACAGGAAAGGACGAAGACAGGGTGAGCAAAGGCCACACAGAGAGACGAAGACAGGGAGAGAGCAGAGCAGAGGGAGTCGAGGCAAGGCGAGTGAAGTCGTACCCACCGAAGATACGAATCGAGTCACGTTTAGCAGAGACGACGATCAGACAGCAAGGAGAAAACCCAGAGGAAATCAAATAATAGTTTTAATGTATGTCAACTGATAATAATAAAGTGAAGTCTAATAACAAATAAATATTTTGTAATGGATCCCGGCGCCCGATGAGCCTACCCCGGAAATTCGAGTCGTTACACTGTGCTCGTGAGATCTGGAGCAAATAGAGGAAGGTATCTGCGCGTGGAGAAGGGCTACGTTGCTGTTTTTGTGTGCATGGTGACAAGAGCTGTGCACCTTGACGTCGTTACTAATATGACTGCTGATGCATTCGTGGCTTGTTTTAAACGATTTACTGGGCGAAGCGGACATTGTTCAAGATTGCATATTGGCAATGTTACAACTTTCGTAAAAGCTAACAAAGATCTTGCAGAGGCTTTGCAGAGTTGGAAGTGGAGAAAGGTTATGGATCAGCTTAATGTGCAGGGTACAGGGTGGTGATGTATAATACCCGCTGCTCCTCACCAAGGCGGGCTTTGGGAGGCATCTGTAAAGTCCATGAAGCACCATCTACGTTATGTGATGGGTCAACAATACTTCGCCTATGAACTACACTACAGTCCTTATCGAGGTCGAGGCCTGTTTGAATTCAAGACCGCTGTGCGAATTATCTGATGATCAAAACGATATGAGAGTATTGACACCTGATCACTTTTTGGTGGGTGAACCGCTGAAGCAACCATTACCGAGAGAAAATTATGAAGTTCCATCAAATAGAGTGAAAGTTTGGCGCAACTTACAGAATACGTTACAATCAATTCCCAGAAGCGCCTAAGGTTTGAATCAATGTCTTCAAGTGCTAAGTGACTTGAGACCGAGTTGGGTGACAGAATATTATTGGTCTGTCCAGAGAGAATCCAACCGAATATTGTTGACAATGCTGAGATGACTCCATTAAGATTGCAGGTAGCCTCCGGTTGTATAATATTCAGAAATTTATCAGCTCCAATAAGTATATAAATTTGTCCTGGTACATGAAAGTTCGGATCTGCCCATTGCAGATACATTGCCCATTGCCCGTACAGATTCCATCCGATTGATTGGAAAGTTGGGTAAAGATGCACTAATTCGATTAACCACAAATGCCGAGATCTCCACTGAGTTTTCATTGTAGATCGACCACAGTAAGAGAGTAGTTTGTCCTCTAGTAACTCCTGCACTAGCTGAAGACAAACCCTTGATTGGAATTCTTGCATTAGTTCGAGAGAGTTGAAGCCTTTGAATACATGATTCCGTCACAAATGATACTTGTGAGCCGGAATTCAACAGAATACGACAATGTTGATTGTTTCCATGACGATCCTGGACCAAAGCTATGGCCGTAGGCAATAAAGTGTTCGTACAAGAACGAGATGTTGGAGTTGAGTGAAGAGTACTAATTGTTTGTTCGGGTGACAACGAAGTTGTCCCGCTTTCAGAGTTCGAAGGAGAATGAACGATTGTGTGATGCGACTTATCGCATATTCGACAACGGTGTTTTGATTTACAGTAATTGGATGTATGACCGAACCGAAGACAGTTATAGCACAGTTTTTCCTGTCTAACAAACGCGCGTTTATCATCGATCGATAGAAGTTTGAAGTTTTCGCACTGATGTAACAAATGATTCAGTTTGCACTTTGGACACGAAGGGTTGGTTGCTGAACATGGAAGTTTCTTGCCTGTACTACCTTTTGAGAATGAGTTTTTGGCTGATGAAGTGATTCTAACACATTCCACGAAATCAAGAAAGTCACTGAGAGAAGGAAATTGTTCCTTTTCTAATTCTGCCCACTTTTGTTGTGTAGTTTCATCAACTTTGGTTAGTAAAACCTAAATTAGCCACGGATCTCTGCTTTCCGCTTTAGAATCTAACGCGCGTAAGCCTCTCACGACTTCATCAGCCGTATCACTTAGTTTGCGTAAACCGTTAGCCGTACACGAGGTAAGGTTTGGAAGGTTCATAAAACGTTTTATGAACAATTTTGCGATGTGGTCCGTTCTATCGTAACGCCTGTCAAATTTTTCCCACGCTTCCTTATAATTTGAGTCGGATATTGTGAGATGCTTAAGCAAATTCAATGCATCGTCCGCGAGAAAAGTTTTTAAATAATGAAACTTTTGACTTGAAGTCAAATTTGAATTTTCATGAACCGTGCTCACATATAAATCCCGAAAAGACATCCATTCACTTGGTTCACCAGAAAATTGTTTCAGTTTTATTGCTGGGAGCCTTAAATAATCTGTAGGCAACAGATCGTTATGTAACTGTTCCGAACGAGCACTTTCACCGTTTGAAGTTTTTCGATAACTTTCGTTTTCTATACTATATTGGTCTTCCACAAATTCTCCTGGATCATCTGCAAGAGCCATTAAATCGCCCAAAATTTGTCTATAGGATGTCCAACATTCTTCCAGTTTTGCGTCTCGAATTGTTAGCTCTTCAATAAAACTTTGTGAAAGATTCGAAAGGCCATCAAGGAAATTTTAAAGCCTTGTTAGATACGCTTTAATATTTCCACGCTTTGCACGCAACACATCCATTTGGGACGTTAAATGAACACCGTAGCGCATGCACAAAAAAATTTATAAATTTATAAATACCGTTTGCGTTTCGTATTGAATAAAAACGCATGTCTTACTGGGTTAACTATTCCGGTTAAAATCTATATTCTAGCCTACTATCTACAGGGAAAAGGAATAAAAAATAACAAAAACAGCAATATTGTTGGTGTTTTCAATGTAAATTTTAATCACTACTCTAATCTGGAGAAATACGCAAAAAAACATAACTAATGAAGCCAAAAATTAGAATACAATGTTCCGTATTTTTAAAGTGAATCTTGAACACGCAATAGTGCAGACATCAACAAGCCGACTGACAAGACCAGTGCAGAAACTGTGCGTTTTACCAACCGAGAGCTATAACGAACTTTCCGCCCTATATCAGGCATTCACACTCGTATCTCTTTTGTTATATACAGGGTTCGAAACCGGTCTGGAAACTTTACATCAGAATTACAATTTCAAGCATATCTTAGTTCAATTTCGGACCCCCCAAATTTTTACTTCTTTTTGTATTTTTTATCATCTTTTAAAGAAATTTTACTTTTATTTGGCTTTATAATTTAATATCTTACTTACCGTTTTGTTTAAAACCGTTCACAAAACTATGCGTTAAAACCAACTCGCGCTTAGCAAAATACCTAAGGAAATGATGTGTCATCTTCAAATACTCCAGAATGATTACACGGGTCACAAAGAGTATACAAAGCGACAAAGAAAATCATTCAGAACATCTCAAGCAGCTCAAATTAGCAATTGAATGTATTTTATTTTGATGGAGCTTAGTAAAACGAGAAAAGCAACAGGGGAGCCCGAAATAGGCTGGGGCCCGAAACCGGGTAGTTTACCTATACAGGGTGTTTGGTACTCCGTGCACGACCTTGTAAGGGGTTATTCCTTGATATATTTGGAGAAAAAAATTGTTCCACAGGGTGGGTCAATTTTGAATAACAGTGGAGATATAGGGTGGTTAAGAAAAGTGTTTTTGACCGGTACCCTTACTCACTTAAAACGTTATATCTTGAAAACGAATAATCACAAGGCAAAGTGTTATAACTCGGTTTTTAGGCAATCGAATTATCTTTCATTTGATGTAACAGTCTAAATTGTAACTGCACCCAATCTTGAGATATTTACTCGAAAACACCAATTTTTGCTACGTGAACCCTTAAAATTCAGTGATCAATGTAGTTTTTCTCAGAAAACCCCATTATAAACATGTCATTTTAATTTTATTTTTTTATGAGCCGTATTATTACCTACAAAAGCTGCATACATATTTATGAGTTACGATTAACATTTTGGAAGTAATAGGTAAAAATACATATCGCATAAAAATTAAATATTTCAAAAGTCAGTGCCATAAAGTGGACCTCGTTTAATTTGTCGGTAGTACTGAAGTATTTTTATTGCCCATTTATTACTATTTAAAGTATGTAGGAAAACAATGAAATATAACTGAGTTTCAACATAATTGATGCTTTTACCTGGATGTGGTAGGTAATACTGGGTGCGGTACTATGCCTTTTTTAATAGGGTGCCTTACAAAATAAAAAGCCTATAAAAGCAAAACTACCTTCATATTTTTATCAGTTTTAGTTACGTTGCTAAAAGAAGAAGGTGTCAGTAGAATAAAAAAAATAATTTCGAAATGTCTGAGTACTCCAATGAAGAATATGCTGACATTGTGTTAATTTATGGAGAGTGTCGCGAAAATGGACAAGCCGCGCGAAGGCTTTATCATCAGTGACATCCCCATCGACGGACACCTGACAGGAGAGTATTTCAGGACGTTTACAGGAGAATTAGGGAAACTGGCAGCGTTAGAACAAGGAGAGTAAATGCAAATCCTGCGCCTATAATCGCTGTTCAGATTGATGAAAGAATACTGCAAGCAGTGCAAAATGATCCATCGATCAGTATCCGACGCTTGGCATTGCAGTTTAACATATCTACTTGGAAGGTTTGGAGTATTTTAAAAGTAGAACGCTTCCATGCCTACCATCACACACCAGTACAGGAGCTGCTACCCATTGATTTCCCCAAACGGATGGAGTTTTGCAATTGGCTCCTTGAACGACAAATAGATGACGACAATTTTTTCAACAATATTCTGTGGACGGATGACTCCCAATTTACCAGAGACGGTATCACAAACTTCCACAACCTACATACGTGGGCTGAGAGCAATCCATACACAAGAAGAGCGGCATCATTTCAGCACAGATTCAGCGTCAATTTATGGGCAGGCGTGATTGGTGACGATTTACTTGGACCTATTAGGCTTCCGCGTACTCTAAATAGCTCCAATTACTTACAGTTTTTATCAAATGATCTACAGGACTTATTGGATGATATTCCACTGGTACGATTGGCTTCCATGTTTTACCAACACGATGGTGCTCCAGCTCATTACGGCCGACAGATCACAGATTGGTTAAATTCCAATTATAGCAATCGCTGGATCGGTAGAAATGGACCGATACACTGGCCTGCAAGATCTCCTGATCTTAGTATTATGGATTTCTTTGTATGGGGACGGATGAAGGACCTAGTCTACGCAACGCCAGTAGAAACATTGGAAGATCTAAATATCAGGATCGATGCGGCAGCAATAGAAGTAAGGCAGCAGTTGAGGAATATGAATACCAAGAGAACACTCGCCAAACGAGCTTTAGCGTGCATTCAAAATGAAGGTGGACATTTTGAACATTTATTATAACAAAATTTTTTTAAATAAAACATAAAAACCATTATTAAATTCTTTTAGTTCAAACAAGTAGTGTAGATCAACATGCACATGCACTGACTTTTGGAATATTTAATTTTTATGCGATATGTATTTTTACCTATTACTTCCAAAATGTTATTCGTAACTCATACATATGTATGCAGCTTTTGTAAGTAATAATACGGCTCATAAAAAAATAAAATTAAAATGACATGTTTATAATGGGGTTTTCTGAGAAAAACTACATTGATCACTGAATTTTAAGGGTTCACGTAGCAAAAATTGGTGTTTTCGAGTAAATATCTCAAGATTGGGTGCAGTTACAATTTAGACTGTTACATCAAATGAAAGATAATTCGATTGCCTAAAAAACGAGTTATAACACTTTGCCTTGTGATTATTCGTTTTCAAGATATAACGTTTTAAGTAAGTAAGGGTACCGGTCAAAAACACTTTTCTTAACCACCCTGTATCTCCACTGTTATTCAAAATTGACCCACCCTGTAGAACAATTTTTTTCTTCAAATATATCAAGGAATAACCCCTTACAAGGTCGTGCACGGAGTACCAAACACCCTGTATATTAGAATACCTAAGAGATATGACGAAATTCGTGAAAATATATGCATTTCATTATCACTGATAATTTCTTTGGTCACCATTCCATACGCCAATATTTGATTTTTTTTGATAATTTTTTTTATCTAAATTACATTTCTTATAGATCTACATATACTCACCAAGTTTCAACTTTCTAGCATAAGCCATTCTATAGATAGGAAAAACACAGATATGAGATGTTATTTATTAGAAAAATTCTTATCCCCCACTTTCATGCTCCACCTCCTTGAACAATTTTATTTTCAGCTAACTTTACTTGTCGACTTGTATACAGAAACCGAATTTCATTTTTCTGGCGCAATTGGTTCGTGAGATATCGTAATCTAAAGTTATTAACCCCCCACCCACACACGCCACTGACCTTGCTCAACATTTTGTTTCGGTTTATTCTCCTAGTATACCAACAGGCAATCATTAAATTTCAATTTCGTGACACTAACCGGTTCGGAGATATAGATATTAGAATGTTTCAATCTCGGCTTTCGAGAATTTCGGACGCATTGTTTTTGTTCAGAGTAGCAAATTTTTTTTTTCGATAACAATTCTCTATTATTAAAATAATAAAGAAAACTGAAGAAAATTTATTGAGTGAATAATACAACCTTATACGACCAATTCCCTTAAATCAAAAACTACATTGCGTTATACCCGTGAGGAAAGGATGCGTAATTAAAAAGTTTCCTTTATCTTCTGAAGAAGTAGAACAAATTTTGTATGAATAGATTATGTAATTAGCATGTAAAAATAAAAAAACCTATGTCATGTAATTTCAAAGATGTTTTAATTTGTATACTCTAGATGAAATCATATAGAGTATTATAAGTTTAATCCAGCCCAAAAGTTTGTAACGCATAGAACCAAGCCTCGGACGAAAAAAAGTTACATATTATTTTTTGTTTATTTGTGGCCAAAAACCTCAAATCCGCTTGACGTCCGTCCATCTGTCCGTGAACACGATAACTCAAGAACGCCTTCACCTAGGATCTTGAAATTTTGAATCTGGATGTTTGGTTAAATTTGTAAGGGTAAGTTCATTAACGGGCAAAATCGTCCTACTCCTTCGGGTAGCTGCCATACAAAATGTCCTTAAAACACGTGTTCCAGAATATTAGCCGATAACTTCGGAAGGGTTTAAGCTACGACATTGAAATTTTGTATGTGTTATTTTTCCAATAGTTGGAGCTAAAAATATGATTATGAAGAAAATCCTGTTATTCCTTCGTGTAGCTGCCATACAAATATCCTGTCAAAATGTATTCTCTTAATTTACGAAACTCACTATAACTCAAGTAATCTTTTAGCTACGAATTCAAAATTTGGTACAAATTAGTTTTGAGTGAAAAGAAAGTTTGAGTTTACTAGTCAGCGAAATCCTTTTACTCCTTCTGGTAGCTGCCATACAAAATGTCCTTAAAACATGTGTTTAAGAATATTGGCCGATAACTTCAGAAGGGTTTAAGCTACGTCTTTGAAATTTTGTATGTGTTATTTTTCCAATAGTTGGAGCTAAGTGTATGATTATGAAGAAAATCCTATTAGTCCTTCGTGTAGCTGCCATACAAATATCCTGTCAAAACGTCTTCACTTAATTTACGGAACTTACTAAAACTCAAGTAATCTTTTAGCTATGAATTGGAAATTTTGTACAAATTAGTTTTGAGTAAAAACGCAGTTCTATTTTACTAATCAGCGAAATCCTTTTACTCCTTCTGGTAGCTGCCATACAAAATGTCCGTAAGATACGCGTTCAACAATATTTTTCGATAACTTTTGAACGATTCAAGCTACGAATTTGAAATTTTGTACACGATCATTTTTAAATGGTTCCAAGGAAAAGGATAAATATGTAAGAAATCGAGTGAGTCCTTCCTGCACCTCCCATGTGAAAGTCCTTCAAAAAGGACATTTTTTTCGAGTTCAAGATATGAAATTAAACACTGAATATTGTCTTTTAGTTTTGAGTAGCAATCTAATGGCAGTCCTTAATAAAGGACATACAATAAGTCCTACTTTAATATTCTACTTTAATATTCTAGAATAAAAATTACCAGAGTTATGAATTTTTAAAGAGGACTCGGACACCTTTTTTGCGAAATATTTAACATACTATAACTAACAGAAAAAATGAGATAGAAACAAAAAATTTAAATCATGTTTTTTCTTCACTAATTCTTTGAGCCGATAAATTTTCAAAAGAATCGGCGATGGTAAGGTCGCAACTTTGACAATTCTTGATGGTATGGCCCATTATGTTCATTGACCATAATATACAGGGTGTTTGGTAATCCGTGTGCCACCTTGTAAGGATTTATTCCTTGATATATTTGGAGAAAAAAATTGTTCTACAGGGTGGGTCAATTTTTAATATCAGTGGAGATACAGGGTGGTTAAGAAAAGTGTTTTTGACCGGTACCCTCACTCACTTAAAACGTTATATCCTGAAAACAAATAATCACAAAGCAAAGTGTTACAACTCGTTTTTTTAGGGAATCGAATTACCTTTCATTTGATGTAACAGTCTAAATTGTAACTGCACCCAATCTTGAGATATTTACTCGAAAACACAAATTTTTGGTTCGTCAACCCTAAAAATTCAGTGATCAATGTAGTTTTTCTCAGAAAACCCCATTATAAAAATGTCATTTTAATTTTATTTTTTTATGGTCCGTATTATTACCTACAAAAGCTGTATACACGTACATATGTATGAGTTACGATTAACATTTTGGAAGTAATAGGTAAAAGTCAGTGCCATAAAGTGGTTCTCGTTCAAAAACCTGTTTAAATTGTCGGTAGTACTTAAGTATTTTTATTGCCCATTTATTACTACATATTTGAAGTATGGAGGAAATCAATGAAATGTAAGTGAGTTTCAACATAATTGATGCTATTACCTTGATGTGGTAGGTAATACTGGGTGCGCTACTTTGCCTTTTTTAATGGGGTACCTTACAAAATAAAAAGCCTATAAACGCAAAACTACCTTCATATTCTATCAGTTTTAGTTACGTTGCTAAAAGAAGAAGGTGTCAGTAGAATTTAAAAAATAGTTTCAAAATGCCTGAGTACTCCAATGAAGAATATGGGGACATTATGTTCATTTATGGAGAGTGTCACGGAAATACACGAGCCGCGCGAGCGCTTTACCATCAGAGACATCCTCATCGACGGACACCTAGCAGGAGAGTATTTCAAGACGTTTACAGGAGAATAAGGGAAACTGGCAGCGTTAGAACAAGCAGAGTAAATGCAAATCCCGCGCCGATAATCGCTGTTTAGATCGATGAAAGAATATTGCAAGCAGTTCAAAATGATCCATCGATCAGTATCCGACGCTTGGCATTGCAGTTTAACATCTCTACTTGGAAAGTTTGGAGTTTTTTAAAAGTAGAACGCTTTCATGCCTATCATCACACACCAGTACAGGAGGATGGAGTTTTGCAATTGGCTCCTTGAACGACAAATAGATGACGATAATTTTTTCAACAACATTCTGTGGACGGATGACTCCCAATTTACCAGAGACGGTATCACAAACTTCCACAACCTACATACGTGAGCTGAGAGCAATCCACGCACAAGAAGAGCGGCATCATTTCAGCACAAATTCAGCGTCAATTTATGGGCAGGTGTGATTGGTGACGATTTCATTGGACCTATTAGGCTTCCGCCTAATCTAAATAGCTCCAATTACTTACATTTTTTAATAAATGATCTACAGGACTTTTTGGATGATATTCCACTGGTACGATTGGCTTCCATGTTTTACCAACACGATGGTGCTCTAGCTCATTACTGTCGACAGATCACAGATTGGTTTAATTCCAATTATAGCAATCGCTGGATCGGTAGAAATGGACCTCTACACTGGCCTGTGAGATCTGCTGATGTAACTTTTATGGATTTCTTTGTATGGGGACGGATGAAGGACCTTGTCTACGCAACGGCAGTAGTAGCATTGGAAGATCTAAGTACAGTCAAGTCTCCTATAACGCGGTGTTTTTATAATGCGATGTTTTTATAACGCGATTTCCATATAACGCGGTCTCCTTATAACGCGTTTTTCGTACAAGAACATTCCAACAACTCTAATGACTTGAAAAATGTATCTTATTGGATGTTTTAAATTTTGTAGGTGTTAACATTTATGGGGTATGCCCCTGTTTATGAACTCTAGTTATGATATTTCAGCTTCAGTTATGATGTAAAAGAGAGCTGGATTTGGGTAAAGAATTAGAAAGTCATTTAACTGAAAATGATCCTTCAACGATGAGCAGTGGACAATTTAATAGAGATTTTCAAAATGTCTTGGCTCCATATAAAGAGGTTTCGGTAAAACTACAAAATAAGACTACTTTTGAAAACCAATAAGAAATTTGCAAAGTGAGGAAGAGATTTTCGGTCAATTAGAAAAAAATGGTTAGACTGCAAATATTTGACAATGATACTGAATAATAGGACAATCTAATATGATCCAAACTCATTTTTATGCTCTAGATGAAATCTAAGAATATTATAAGTTTAATCCAGCCCAAAAAGTTTGTAACGAATAGAATGGAGCCTCGAACGAAAAAAAATTATATATTATTTTGTATTTATTTGTGACCAAAATCTCCAAATCCACCTGACTCCTTCGGATAGCATATACAAAAGTCCTTAAAACACGTGTTCAAGAATATTGGCCAATAACTTCGGAACGCCTTAAGCTACGACTTTGAAATTTTGCATACATTGGTGTTCCAATAGTTGTAGTTCAAGGAATGAATAAAAAAAATCCCAAGAGTCCTTTGAATAACTACCATACAAAAATCCTGTAAAAATACCCATACTCAATTTACGGAACTCACTATAACTCAAGAAATCGTTAAACCACAAAGTTGAAATTTTGTAGAAATTAGTTTTGAGGTAAAATAAAGTTTGAGTTGGTCAGTAAAATTACTTTACTCCTGCGGGTAGCTCCCATACAAAATGTCCTTAAAACGCGTGTTCATGAATATTGGCCGATAACTTTAAAACGGTTTAAGCTACGACTTGGAAAATGTATGTAAATATGTGTTGATTTTTCAATAGTTGGAGCTAATGGTATGATTATGAATAAAATCTCATTAGTCCTTCGTGTAGCTGCCATACAAATATCCTGTAAAAA
The DNA here is from genome assembly GCA_951812415.1 of Beris morrisii. Lineage (NCBI taxonomy): Eukaryota > Metazoa > Arthropoda > Insecta > Diptera > Stratiomyidae > Beris > Beris morrisii. The sequence goes on along the minus strand of OX638312.1, from coordinate 73,283,774 downwards.
TTTCTTCACTCAATTTACGAAACTGACTATAACTCAAGTAATCGTTCAGCCGTGAATTCAGAATTTTGTACACATTAGTTTTGAGTGGAAACAAAATTCGAGTTTAACTTCTTCCGGTAGCACCCATACAAAAAGTCCTTAGAGCTATAGAACTATTCCATAATATTTTCCGATAGCTTTTGAACGCTTCAAACTAGAAATTTTAAATTTTGCACATAATAAATGGTTTCAGGTAAAGAGATTAATATGCTAGAAATCGAAATAGTCCATCTTGCGCCTTCCATGTGAAAGTCCTTGAAAAAGGAAAAGCTTACTTTGGTGATTTTCCTAGTTCCAGATATGCAATTGAACACTGATGATATTGTCTTTTAGTTTTAAGTACCAACCAAATAAAAGTCCTTAATAAAGGGCAAACTACAGGCGCACTCCTTATTTTACTTTATCCCCAACTACAATATATATCGAAGTTCAGTATTTCATCTAAAGTATCATACGATTGGTTTGTAGCCGATCGTGACTGCAATATGTTTTTTTTTTGTTGGAAACAATTTTTTTAGTTTATAATTTTTATATTTTAACTATGTATTATATTCAATACACCTAAATTCAAATATGTAAAAGTCTACATATTCATTGCAATTTCTATTATAAAATTTTACTTATTAAACGTATTAATTACAACTTGATATACTTTGAGAATGAAGTTTTTGTATAATAATAAATTATGTATAATAAACTTTTGTCTGAGATTCCATATAACCCGGTACGAATTCATGTAATTTGTATTAAATCTTAATTTCTTATAACGCGGTTTCCATATAACGCGACAGTGGTTTCAATATAACGCGGTATAAATAAATTTGATTTGTCTTATTTTTATGTTTGTCGGAACGCAGTTTATATAGAACGCATTTCCTGATTTCAATTAATTTGAGTTTCTTATAACACGGTTTCCATATAACGCGGTACGAATCAATCGCGTTATAGGAGACCTGACTGTACCAGGATCTATGCGGCAGCAATAGAAGTAAGGCAGCAGTTGAGGAATATGAATACCAAGAGAACACTCGCCAAACGAGCTTTAGCGTGCATTCAAAATGAAGATTTTGAACATTTTGAACAATTATTATAAATAAAAATATTCGAAATAAAACATAAAAACCATTATTAAATTCTTTCAGTTCAAGCAACGAGTGTAGATCAACATGTTCTTCTTTTTGTATAACAGCGGCACTGACTTTTTAAATATTCAATTTTTATGCGATATGTATTTTTACCTATTACTTCTAAAATGTTAATCGTAACTCATACATATGTATGCAGCTTTTGTAGGTAATAATACGGTTCATAAAAAAATAAAATTAAAATGACATTTTTACAATGGGGTTTTTTAGGAAAAACTACATTGATCACTGAATTTTTAGGGTTCACGCAGCAAAAATCTGTGTTTTCGAGTAAATATCTCAAGATTGGGTGCAGTTACAATTTAGACTGTTACATCAAATGAAAGGTAATTCGATTGCCTAAAAAACGAGTTATAACACTTTGCTTTGTGATTTTTCGTTTTCAAGATATAACGTTTTAAGTGAGTGAGGGTACCGGTCAAAAACACTTTCCTTAACCACCCTGTATCTCCACTGATATTAAAAATTGACCCACGCTGTAGAACAATTTTTTTCTCCAAATATATCAAGGAATAACCCCTTACCAGGTGGCACACGGAGTACCAAACACCCTGTATAATATGTACCTACATATATTTTATTGCATCTATTATTGATTTTTTATATTTTTACCGCCCATATATCTACCATCATAAAATTTATAATAAAATTAATTAAAAAAAATCTGCCAATGGTCTGGGCGAAACTTTATTATTTTTCGGGTCAAAGTTCGGGAGCGGTCAAAGTCGGAGTGTATCATGAGTTGCTTCGAGATTATTAGATTTCTTGGAAAATTATTTTTGTTCTTAATATTAAAATATTTAAAATAGAGATTTTTAGCTAATTAAACATTGAAAAAGTCCGTGTAGACTATTCGAATTTCAGTATATTATGTACACTAAAAGCCCATAGAAGCAAAGACGGATTTGTTGCCTTATCAGAATTAAGAGACATGACGAATTGTTAAAACGTATACAAACCCATTACTTCCACTTGGGGTTTGAATTTCGAAAAAATTGTGAAACAGGTTTTTAGACGATTTCATAAGAAGCAACTTGATATTTTAGGAGACATGACGGATTTTGAAAAATTTGTGAAAACGTAAGCAAACCCTTCACACCTCCTTGGTTCTGGAAATTCGAAAAATCGTGAATTGGTTGCCGTAATAATCAATTTTATATCTCATCAGAACTAAGGAATGGCAAAAATTGTGAATACATATACAAACCCTTAGGGGTTGAATATCGAAAAATTGAGAAATGGGTTTGTAGGCGATTATATAAAAAGTCTGTGGAAATGAAAAGCGATCTAATATCTCATCGAACCTAAGAAATATGTCGAAGCTTTGAAAAGCATACAACACCCTTACACCCATTAGGATTGAATATCTAAAATAATGAAATTGACTTTTTGGCTTTTTTTATAGGAAACCTTAGGAAGTAAAAATAAATTCGACATATCACCAGATATGCAACCTCCTTACACCCACTTGGGGGTTGAATATCCAAAAATCCTGAAAGGAGTTAATAAATAAATATGAAGACAGCACGAGAAAGTGTGAACCAATTCAATTTCTTATCACTTCTAAAAGAAATGACGGAACTCGGGAAATCGTATTCAACTCGTTTATACCCTCTTAGGGGCTGAAAAAGGAAAAAACTTATAAAGGTACCGCAGGTGGAGTGCGATATAATCGATGAAATAAAAGATATACTGAGTATAATATTTGAATTTTATTTGATAGAGATGTTGTCGCGTCGATGTTCAAAAATAGAAGAGAATGTTAAAATGCTTACAATATTCCTAGTGGTCCATTTACGGTAAAAACAAGTTTTTAATGTTCAATATTTAGAGTACAGATGTGTACTTAGGTTTATACGAATATTTAGTTAAATAAGAAATGATTTTGAATATTGATTATGATGTGTTGGTAATTATGTTATCCACATTACTCTCCTTCCAGCGACAGCGATGTTAATTCAGGTACATTGGAATCGTATAGGTCGTCTAATTCTTCTACCGGATCTAGTAGTCGGTGGTGGCGGTGAAGCATTGGGTGTTGGGTTTTCGTTATCTTCCAGTTCACAGTCTGGGGTAGGATCTCGTGAGGGCTGTTCCAAAAACATTGGCTTAAGTCTGTCGATTGAGATGTTTTTAGAATTATTTTTTATTTGTAGCGTAAAATATTTTGTTGTTCTTGAGAGTATTTTGTAGGGTCCATCATATGGGGGTTGAAGTGGTTTCCGGACGCTGTCGTTCCGCACGAAGACATGTGTACAATCTTCTAATGCGGGGTGGACAAATGTGTTTCGAGAAGTGTGATGTTTTATGGGTACTGGTTTCAAATTCTCGAAAATGTTCTTCAGGTGGTGCATAAATGTAGTTGGTTCATAATCGCGGTTACTGGTTTCAAAAAAATCGCTTGGTAGCTTGATCGATGTTCCGTACACGTATTCCGCAGGACTTCCGCTCCCATCGCTTACTGTAATTGATCGAAGACCCATTAAAACTGTTGGCAGAACTTCAGTCCAGCGGTTGTTGTTGTGGCATTTTATTGCATTTTTTAAAGTTCTGTGGAATCTTTCAATTTTTCCGTTTCCTTGTGGATGATACGGAGTAGTTCTGATATGTTTAATACCGAGGAACTTTGTTAGGTTTCGGAATAGCTCGCATTCAAATTGTCGACCTTGGTCCGTCGTGATTTTTTGAGGGACTCCAAATCGAGCAATCCAATTTGTATAAAGTGTTCGAGCCACGGTTTCTGCCTTAATATCCGATATCGGTAACGCTTCTGGCCAATTCGTAAATCTATCGATAATAGTCAAGCAATATTGAAATCCATCCGATAGAGGTAGAGGTCCTATTAAATCAATGTTGATATGTTCGAAGCGATGTGATACTTCTGGGTAGTTAATGAATTTAGATTTGGTATGACGCCATACTTTGCATTTTTGGCATGGTATACAGGCTTCTGTCCAGCTCCTGCAGTCTTTTATGAGTGTAGGCCAGATGTATTTCTGTTTTAGCATTTCTTGCGTCTTTTTGATTCCTGGGTGTGCAACGTCGTGTATCAAGTGGAAAATCTGCTTCCGCATTGAATTCGGTATATAAACTCTGGCATTTGAAGTTGATGTGTCGAAGTATAATGCAATTTCGCCTTGACTGCTGGGTATCGGTACTAATGTTAACTGCAACGAGTGAGTGTCCTTGTTCGTTAGTAGATTCTTAAGTTCTTCGTCTTCCAATTGTTCCTTGCAAATTTGTTTGGAATCTATTGCTGAAGGTATCGAAATGGTATCCAAGCGCGATAGGAAATCAGCAACGATATTATCTTTTCCAGCTACGTGCTGGATATCTGTTGAAAATTGGGATATAAACTGTAAATGCCTTTGCTGTCTTGGTGATGCTTTTTCGGGTTTTTGTTTAAACGCAAAAACTAAAGGTTTGTGATCTGTTAAGATTGAAAATATCCGGCCTTCCAACATATATTGGAAATGTTTAATGGCTTTGAAAATTGCGAGCAGCTCTCGATCATATGTTGAGTAATTCTTTTCACTGTTGGAAAGTTTATACGAATAGAATCCGAGTGGTTGCAAATTATCATTTTTTACTTGATTTAATGACGCTCCGATCGCTACGTCTGAAGCGTCGGTCATCAATACGAGCGGTGATGATGAGTCTGGATGTGACAGCATTGATGCATTCGCAATACTTTGTTTACATTCTTTGAATGCTTGTTCGGTTTCTGCAGTCCATTTAATGGTCTCATTATACTCTAGATGAAATCATATAGAGTATTATAAGTTTAATCCAGCCCAAAAGTTTGTAACGCATAGAACCAAGCCTCGAACGAAAAAAAGTTATATATTATTTTTTGTTTATTTGTGGCCAAAAACCTCAAATCCGTCTGACGTCCGTCCGTCCGTCCGTCCGTCCGTCCGTCCGTCCGTCCGTCCGTGCGTCCGTCCGTCCGTCTGTCCGTGAACACGATAACTCAAGAACGCCTTCACCTAGGATCTTGAAATTTTGAATCTGGATGTTTGGTTGAATTTGTAAGGCTAAGTTTGTTAACGGGCAAAATCGTCCTACTCCTTCGGGTAGCTGCCATACAAAATGTCCTTAAAACACGTGTTCATGAATATTGGCCGATAACTTCAGAAGGGTTTAAGCTACGACTTTGAAATTTTATATGTGTTATTTCTCGAATAGTTGGAGCTAAATGTATGAATATGAAGAGAATCCTGTTAGTCCTTCGTGTAGCTGCCATACAAATATCCTGTCAAAATGTATTCACTTAATTTACGAAACCCACTATAACTCAAGTAATCTTTTAGCTACGAATTCGGAATTTTGTAAAAATTAGTTTTGAGTGAAAACAAAGTTAGGGTTTACTAGTCCGCGAAATCCTCTTACTCCTTCGGGTAGCTGCCATACAAAATGTCCTTAAAACACGTGTTTAAGAATATTGGTCGATAACTTCAGAAAGGTTTAAGCTACGTCTTTGAAATTTTGTATGTGTTATTTTTCCAATAGTTGGAGCTAAATGTATGATTATGAAGAAAATCCTATTAGTCCTTCGTGTAGCTGCCATACAAATATCCTGTCAAAACGTCTTCAATTAATTTACGGAACTTAATATAACTCAAGTAATCTTTTAGCTATGAATTGGAAATTTTGTACAAATTAGTTTTAAGTAAAAACAAAGTTCGAGTTTACTAATCAGCGAAATCCTTTTACTCCTTCTGGTAGCTGCCATACAAAATATCCTTAAAACACGTGTTCAACAATATTTTCCGTTAACTTTTGAACGCTTCAAGCTACGAATTTGAAATTTTGTACACATTAATTTTTGAATGGTTCCATGGAAAAGGATAAATATGTAAGAAATCGAGTGAGTCCTTCCTGCACCTCTCATGTGAAAGTCCTTCGAAAAGGACATTTTTTTCGATAACTCACCCAGTTCAAGATATGAAATTAAACTTTGAATATTGTCTTTAAGTTTTGAGTAGCAATCTAATGGCAGTCCTTAATAAAGGACATACAACATGAACATACGTAATTCTACTTTATCCCCAACTACAATATAAATCGGAGTTCAGTATTCATCTAGAGTATTATACGATTGGCTTGCAGCCGATCGTGACTGCAGTATGTTTTTTTGTATGTGTTCCCTTGGTTAAATCGTGTAGGGGTGCTTGTATACGAGCAGCTGTCGGGAGGAATCGTCTGTAGAAATTTAGCATTCCCAAAAATCGACGTAACTCCTTCATTGTGTGTGGCTGTTTCATATCCGAAATTGCGCTAACCTTTTCTGGTGATGGTGTGATCCCGGATGAGGAAACTTGATAACCCAAAAATGATAGTTCGTTTACTCCAAGAGTGCATTTGGAAGCATTTAGGGAGATGTGGTGTTCACTTAAACGTTGGAAGATCTTCTCTAAGTGTTGAAGGTGATCTTCTTCACTTGTAGATGCTACTAGGATATCGTCCAGGTAAATGAAGCAGAATGTTAAGTCTTTCATGATTGTGTGGATGAACCTTTGAAAGGTTTGGGCTGCGTTACATAATCCGAACGGCATTGCCAGGAATTCGAAAAGTCCGAACGGAGTAATTACAGCTGTTTTTTCGATGTCTTCTGGCTCGACGGGTATATGGTAATATGCACGATTTAAATCCAATTTTGAGAATATGGTTTTGTTTTCCAAAAGGTAGGTGAAGTCTTGAAGGTGTGGGATTGGATACCTGTCTGGGATTGTGATTGCATTGAGTCTACGATAGTCGCCACAGGGTCGCCAATCCCCACTTTTCTTGGGTTATAGATGTAAAGGGTTTGCCCATTTGCTTTTGGATGGTTGGCAAATTCCTTGACTGAGCATGATTTGAAAATATTCTTTTGCTATCTTTAGTCTCTCGGGGTTAAGACGTCTAGCTCTGGAAAAGACTGGTGGTCCAGTTGTTTTTATTGTATGCGTTATGCCGATATTCCTGCTAGCTGTAAAGTCTATTTGATTTGCTGGTTTAATTATGCTTTCGTATTTCGACAAAATATTTGTGTATTTATTATTGTTTATTATAGCCTTTATTGTAAAGGGTTTTCCAATAGGGACTTGACAACTTTGAATTCAATTTGTGAACGCACCCTTTCACTAATCATCGAACTGTCACTGTCAATTTATTCAGTAAACTTAACATTTTTATCATGGTAAAGTACACGAAGGAACAACGTCTGCAAATTATAAAAATTTACTACAGAAATTCGGAGTCGGTGACCGCTACTTTAAGAGCGTTAACTCCGATTTTCGGTCGTAATTCTCGCCCTAGTAGACAGGCAGTAACAAGTTTAGTGCAAAAATTTGAGTCTACATATTCGTTGTGTGATGTTGCCGTGCCAGTGAGACAACGGGTTGGTCGAAGTGTCGAAAATATCGCTGCCGTTGAAACGTCCGTAGCAAATGATCCAAATCAGTCAATTCCACGGCGTTCTCAAGTGTTGGGCATCGCCCAGACCACGTTATGGCGAATTTTGCGTAAGGATCTTGGTTTACACCCATACAAGATCAAGCTGACTCAAGAATTGAAGCCGATGGACCATTTGAAGCGACGTACGTTCTCCGATTGGGCTCTGGAAAAGATGCGCCAAGATGATCAATTTCATCGCAAAATCATCTTCAGTGACGAAGCTCATTTTTGGCTCAGTGGGTTCGTCAATAAGCAAAATATGCGTTATTGGTCCGGTGAAAATCCACATGTGCTTCATGAAAGACCACTTCATCCACAAAAAATAACTGTTTGGTGCGGTTTGCATGCTGGCGGCGTCATAGGGCCATATTTTTTCGTCGACGATAATGATCGTCACGTTACTGTGAATGGTAATCGTTATCGCGCCATGATTACCGATTATTTTTGGCCCGAATTGGAAGATATGGACTTGGACAACATGTGGTTTCAACAGGACGGTGCCACAAGCCACACAGCACACGTTACAATCGATTTATTGAAGAGTAAGTTTGATGAGCGTGTTATCTCAAGAAATGGACCAGTCGATTGGCCGCCTCGTTCGTGCGATTTAACGCCTCTGGACTTTTTTCTTTGGGGCCACGTCAAGTCGTTGGTCTATGCCAACAAGCCGACGACGTTGGAAGAGCTCAGAGCCAACATTGAAGACGAAATAGCAGCCATTTCGGCCGAAATGTGTGGCCGAGTCATCGAAAATTGGGTCCAACGAATCGACCGCTGCAAACGTGCCCGCGGTGGCCATATGAACGAAGTCGAGTTCCATTCATAAATGTTTTGAATGTACTTCAACCCGATAATAAAGTTTTTGAAATATCTCAAATGGTTTGCATTTTATTTTGAAAAAAAGTTGTCAAGTCCTTATTGGAAAACCCTTTATTATTACTTTTTATTTCTAAAATATCTGCCGTCGACTTGGATCCTGTGATGCTATCTATTAGGCACTTGTTTTGTAAATCGACTACTAGTTTGTGATGTTTGAGGAAGTCAGCTCCGATTATGGGCTTGGTTACGTCGGCAATGATAAATGGCCAGTTGAATTTTCGTCGTAGTCCTAATGTTAGGCTCAACATTTTTTCTCCATATGTATTTATGGGCGTACCGTTCGCGGCGTATAATTTTAACGTTGTATGTTTGCGTTTTTCTAAGTTATTGGGTGGGCAGATAGACAGATCAGCTCCGGTGTCTACTAAGAAACTATACCCGGTTTTCCTGTCATTAATAAAGAGGCGACAATTTTGACGGCTTTTGATGCTTGTCGCCTGTGAAGCACCTAAGCCACTTAGTTTTCCGCACGTTTGTATTTGCACGGAGGTGTACATTTCGTTGCAGATTCGCCGAATTTAAAATGGTACCAACAAAATGGTCCATTTTTGTCAAATTGGCGAGATTTTGAACGTGAACGTGAAGCTGTATGTCTACTACGGGAGATAGAACGCGATCGGAATTTTTTCTGTTTATTGTTCGTTTTGAGTTCACTAACTTCCGCGGTTAATATTTCAATTTGTTTTTTAAGGTCTTCGTATGGATTAGCACTCGGGGTATTAGCAATGGACATGGCATAAGGTCCATCGGAAGCTTCCTTCACCTTATCGGCCATGTTTGCTAGTTTGTCTAAGCTATCGTCACTAATAGACAAAATTGCCTGCACGTTGGGTGGTAAACCACCTAACCACAGAGATTTTAAGAGTTCGTCCGGTAGTTTATTATGGGCTAGATTGCGCATTTCGCGTAAAACGTCTGATGGTTTTTTGCCATCGAAATTTATCCCGGTTAATAGTTTTTTAATTTTTTGATTTTCACTGTCCGCGAATTGAGATATGAGTCTCGCTTTTAAAGTAGCATATTTATTGTCTACCGGAGGGTTTTTAATTATATCACTCACCGTATACAATATTTCGGTTTCCACGGCGGATATCACATGATAATATTTAGTTGAGTCCGATTTCACGGAAAGGGTTATGAACTGTGCCTCAATTTGGTTGAACCATATTTCCGGATCGGTCTTCCAAAAGGGCGGAAATTTTACGTTTACCCGGGCGATTTCGTGCTCTGATTCTATTTGTTTTTCACGTGTATATGAACCGGCGGAATTTTCCTGTTCGAGTTTATCGCACTTATTTTCACCTTTATCGTTCATTTTTCACAAAAAAAAATCTTAATATAAAATATTCAGTACCTTGTTTTAATTTTACTTCCATAAACCAAATTTTTGGATCCCACGTTGGCTGATAAGCGGTTTTCCCACGATGAGTTGATCGGAAAAAATATATCCCACGTTGGTTACCAAGCGATTGGGTGATTTTTTATTCTCACTATTGACTGCGGCGATCGGCGAATTATCGAAAATTGTGATGAATTAAGAATTTCCGCGATGTCTCAAAACAATCGTATGCGTGCTTCGTCGGGGTCACCAAATTATAAAGGTACCGCAGATGGAGTGCGATATAATCGATGAAATAAAAGATATACTGAGTATAATATTTGAATTTTATTTGATAGAGATGTTGTCGCGTCGATGTTCAAAAATAGAAGAGAATGTTAAAATGCTTACAATATTCCTAGTGGTCCATTTACGGTAAAAACAAGTTTTTAATGTTCAATATTTAGAGTACAGATGTGTACTTAGGTTTATACGAATATTTAGTTAAATAAGAAATGATTTTGAATATTGAATATGTGTTGGTAATTATGTTATCCACAAACTTAAAAACAAGTTTTAGGCGATTATTACGCAAGCACGTGAAAGTGAAAAGATATTCGATGTCTGATAAGACGTGGGGATATAGTAGAATTCGTGAAAAAGTTTACAACCCCCTTTGCACCCCCTTAGGGGTCGAATTCTAAAAAATCCTGAAAACACTTTCTAGGTATTTATATGAAGAAGCCGTATAATAAAAATGAATTCAATTTTGGGAAGACCTAATAGATATGACGAAAACCGTGAAAATATATGCATTCCATTTTCACTGATCATTTTTTTTGCCCCCCCTCCGAACGCCAATGGATATTTGAAATTTTTTTTTATCTAAACTAGTTTTCTAGTTGATTTACATAAACGTACCAAGTTTCAACTTTGTAGCATAAGCCGTTCAATAGATAGGAAAAACACCCCCCACCCCCGTACCATACTGCCCCTATAAAAAATTATATTTTTCCAACATGCTACTAATATAGCTCTATCTAAATACCAAGTTTCCGGTTAATATCATTATAGGTTGTCGAGATATAAAAATCGAAACTATTTCCTTTTCACCCTCCCCCACCCTCACCCTCTACACCCACACTTCCAAAATTTTGTTTTCTGCTAGGGGTCTATTAGGCCTACTTCTGGTAAAAATTTTAAGCATCTATCTTACACTGTTCTTGAGATATGAGACGTGATTTTTTAGAAAAATTCTTATCTACTCCACTTTCATGCTCCACCGCCCCCTTGAAAAATTTTGCTTTCAGCAAACTTCATTTGTCAACCTTTATACACAAAAAAAATTTTATTTCTCTAGTGCAATTGGTTCGTGAGATATAGTAATCTAAAGTTTTTCACCCACCACCACCGTACGCCACTGCCCAACTCAAATTTTTGTTTCTGATCTACAGATATTCATAAAGTTTCAATTTTGTGACATGAACCGTTTAGGAGATATGAATTTTAGAAAGTGTCGATCTTACCTTTTTTGCGTTTCGGACGCATTATTTTTCCACCCACTCCCAAACGCCTTCACCAATATTGGCAATTTTTTTGCGAATGGGTGTACTACTGAAGCTCTATATAAATTCCAAATTTCAGCCTCCTAGCATAAGCGGTTGCCTCCTCCCCCCTTACACCACCATCCCTCCAAATTTGGCCACTTCAAGGGGCCTAGCCAATAGCTCAAAGGGTTTGGGAGCTACGAGCCTTCAAACGATTTTGCGTACAGCGGTCGACGTACGGCGGACAGACGGACTGAAATTTTTATACTCTAGATGAAATCATATAGAGTATTATAAGTTTAATCCAGCCCAAAAGTTTGTAACGAATAGAACCAAGCCTCGGACAAAAAAAAGTTATATTATTTTGTGTTTAGTTGTGGCCAAAAACCTCAAATCCGCCTGACGTCCGTCCGTCCGTCTGTCCGTGAACACGATAACTCAAGAACGCCTTCACCTAGGATCTTGAAATTTTGAATCTGGATGTTTGGTTGAATTTGTAAGGCTAAGTTCGATAACGGGCAAAATCGTCCTACTCCTTAGGGTAGCTGCCATACAAAATGTCCTTAAAACACGTGTTCAAGAATATTGGTCGATAACTTCAGAAGGGTTTAAGCTACGGCTTTTAAATTTTGTACGTGTTATTTTTCCAATAGTTGGATTTAAATATATGATTATGAAGAAAATCCTGTTAGTCCTTCGTGTAGCTGCCATACAAATATCCTGTCAAAATATATTCACTTAATTTACGAAACTCACTATAACTCAAGTAATCTTTTAGCTACGAATTCGGAATTTTGTATAAATTAGTTTTGAGTGAAAAGAAAGTTCGACTTTACTAGTCAGCGAAATCCTTTTACTCCTTCTGGTAGCTGCCATACAAAATGTCCTTAAAACACGTGTTCAAGAATATTGGTCGATAACTTCAGAAGGGTTTAAGCTACGACTTTGAAATTTTGTACGTGTTATTTTTCCAATAGTTGGAGCTAAATGTATGATTATGAAGAAAATCCTATTAGTCCTTCGTGTAGCTGCCACACAAATATCCTGTCAAAATGTCTTCACTTAATTTACGGAACTCACTATAACTCAAGTAATCTTTTAGCTATCAACTCGGAATTTTTTACAAATTAGTTTTGAGTGAAAACAAAGTTCGAGTTTACTAGTCAGCAAAATCCTTTTACTCCTTCTGGTAGCTGCCATACAAAATATCCTTAAGACACGTGTTCAACAATATTTTCTGATAACTTTTGAACGCTTCAAGCTACGAATTTGAAATTTTGTACACATTAATTTTTGAATGGTTCCAAGGAAAAGGATAAATATGTAAGAAATCGAGTGAGTCCTTCCTGCACCTCCCATGTGAAAATCCTTCAAAAAGGACATTTTTTTCAATGACTTACCCAGTTCAAAGTATGAAATTAAACACTGAATGTTGTCTTTTAGTTTTGAGTACCAATCTAATGGCAGTCCTTAATAAAGGACATATAACATAAACACACGTAATTCTACTTTATCCCCAACTACAATATAAATCGGAGTTCAGTATTCATCTAGAGTATTATACGATTGGCTTGCAGCCGATCGTGACTGCAGTATGTTTTTTTGCTTTTTTCGTGTCTACTCGTCATGAAACGTAAAAAAAAAAATTTTGAGGGTAGCAAATTTTTTTTTTTTAAAAATCGATAACAATACTGTATTATTGAAATAATAATGTAATAGATTGAGGAAATTTTTTTGAGATATTCAATGATAAAGGACAAAATCGTTATCCTTGGAAAAAAAATTTAAGTATTATATAATTTTTATTCATATTTTTATACTCTAGATGAAATCATATAGAGTATTATAAGTTTAATCCAGCCCGAAAAGTTTGTAACGCATAGAACCGAGCCTCGGACGAAAAAAAGTTATATATTATTTTGTGTTTAGTTGTGGCCAAAAACCCCAAATCCGTTTGCTGTCCGTCCGTCCGTCCGTTTGCAAGAACCCGTTGGCCTAGGAAGAAATTTGGTCACCACCTGTAAAATGGAAAAAGTAAGGCTAAGTTCGTTAATGGGCGATATCCTTCCACTCCTTCGGGTACCTCCCATACAAGAGTCCTTAAAACACGTATTCACAATTATTGCTCGAATGCTTCAAGTTACGAGCTTGAAATTTTGAATACTTAAAGTTTACAATGTTTGAAACGAAAGTTCCGAATATGATGCAAATCAAATGAGTCCTTCGTGTAGCAGCCTACAAAAGTCCTTCAAAAATTTATGCAAGTTACAGAATCCACTATAACTCTAGTACAAGTTAAAGCAGGGATTCAAAATTTTACAGGAGTTAGTTTTATATCAAAAGCAAGACTGAGTTCATTAATTAGCGACATCCGTCGACTCCTTAGCTGTCATACAAAAGTTCTTAAAACACGTGTTCACCAATATTGAACGATAACTTTAGAACGCTTTAAGTTACGACTTTGAAATTTTGTATACGTTGATTTTATAATAGTCGCAGCTCCGAATTAATATGAAAAATATCCCGTAAGTCCTTCATGTAGTTGCCATACAAAAATTCTGTAAAAATGTCCCAACTTAATTTATGGAACTCACTATAAGTCAAGAAATCGTTTAACCATCCATCGAGTAGCCACTATACAATAGTTTCTACCTGTAAATAAAAGGTCATGCAATAATTGTATGTGCACTCCTCATTCATTTGATATATTCCCAACTAAAATATAAATCGGAGTTCAGTATTTCATCTAGAGTATCATACGATTGGCTTGCTGCCGATCGTGACTGCGTTATGTTTTTATATTGTGACAACCTTCCCCTTTAAAATAAACGGCAATAACCACTATGATGTCATCGACTGTGTAGCTTGACCGATAAATGGTAGCCAAAGCTACACGGCCCTGTAAAAGGCGCGGGCGCCTATCACTCGCCCCATTTCTAGTAACTTTAATTGGTTAGTTCTAATTGCGATTCGCAATCGGCTGTTTCAGCAAGCTCAACCAAGGTAAGTGTTATTAGAAAGAAGCGGAAATCATTGAAACCTGTCGTCACGCTGCTTCAGCTGGTGACCTTTTTCAATAGTAATACGCTAGACCATAGGGTATCCCTATTTCCCTTCCTCACGGTCATACCTCAATATCGGCAACGTCTTTTTCCACGCATAAGACAAGTTTCCATCACAAAATTGGAATATTTAACTCCAATTCTGCTCCCCAACCTCGACAACAAAAAATCCGATCATATCAAGCGAGTTGTAAAGCATGTCGAGGTGAAAGAAATACTCTTCTTTCCACTTTGAGGTGATCAAGATGTAGACAAAACGAAAATCTAGATCCCTCAAAATCGAAAAAATAAACCATAGAAAGGTTTATGCAGCTTTGCTCAAACCAAACGTCATTTGTACGAATTGATCGAGATGTTGTGATCGCCGTTTTTGGAACGTCATCCTCGTTCAGAGGTATCTGGTGATACGCACGTTCCAAATCGACTGCGAAGAAGACAAAACAGCCATGAAGTTGTTGGGCGATATCCTGGATGTGCGGAATTGGATATTTATCCGGGACCTTCTGAGCATTGAGCGCTCGATAATCATCGAAGGCTCTCCAAGTCTCATCCTTTTTATGGGCCATGTGAAGTGGAGAGGCCCATCGCCTGTCGCTTGAACTCGAAGGTTTTCGTGCGTGGCCACAAGAACAGATAAATCTGTAGAAGGTCCTTTCAAGAATTGACCGATGGCTGAACTGACGTTAGTGAGTGGATTTATCAGACAGGGTTGCCTGAGATCGACAATTAAACCAAAATGTCGTAGGAAATCGGCTCCTAGAATTGGTCGGACAACGTCAGCGACGATAAAATTCTACTGAAAATTCCGTCGAAGTTTGAGTGAAATTTTAAGAGTCATTAGATCATATATCGAGATCTTGGTGCAGTCGCTGCAGAACCAAGTTAGGATTCGCGGTGCGACGGTCGTCACAACGTCTGGGAACAACCGAAATATCCGCACCGGTATCTACAGTGGCAGAAGTCGCCATCTCTAACACCCGAGTTGAGTGTTGAAGTGCCGTTCAGAGCTTCTGCTTTGCCTGCTGAATTGAGCCAGATCGCTGACGGTGTTAACCAATGCAGCAATTTGTTTTTGAAGAAGTTTAAAGCCAAACTTCTGCGTGTTAGTCGATGCCGTGGCGGAAGAAGTACTGGCGATCTGTGAATAAGCTGTCGCGATAGCTATCTTCTCAGCGATATCGCCCAATTCATCAAGAGTGCCAGAGGACACAGTCAGAATCGCTTGCGTTTGCGAAGGAAGACTTTGTAACCAAAATTTCTTAAGCACTTCACAAAAAAATTATTTCCAGCAAGTGAACGCATCTGACCAAGTAACTGGGATGGTTTTAAATCCCCACTAACCAATCGGTTCAATTTAGCGTCTTCAGACTCTTCGAACCTCCGAATCATCGTATCCTTAAAATGGGTGTAGGGAATATACGGCGGAGTGCTATCGGTAATGTACATCGCCTGCTCGCATTCCGCCGCACTCAACATGTTCAATGCATGGTTGAATTTAGAAAGTTCACAATTTATACATGCAGCAGTAAATTGCGCATCCATTATACGAAACCACGCGAGTTTGACGTCCAAAAAGGTCGTTTTTGGATAGCAACCGCGGTCAATCGCATTCGCGGGTTGGCAGACGCGCCAATGCCAGCGAATTTGTTCAATCCCCGTTGGACACTGTTTTTTTTAAATGAATATAGCAAAAAAATAAATAATAATTCCTTGCACACAAAAGAGATGAACTCGGACAAATTGTAAAATAGAAACTGTCTTCACAAAATAATAATAAAATATTGTTTAACTTCTCAATTGAAACATTATACAGGGTGTTTGGCACTCCGTGTGCCACCTTGTAAGGGGTAATTCCTTGATATATTTGGAGAAAAAAATTGTTCTACAGGGTGGGTCAATTTTCAATATTAGTGGAGATACAGGGTGGTTAAGAAAAGTGTTTTTGACCGGTACCCTCACTCACTTAAAACGTTATATCTTGAAAACGAATAATCACAAGGCAAAGTGTTATAACTCGTTTTTTAGGCAATCGAATTACCTTTCATTTGATGTAACAGTCTAAATTGTAACTCCACCCAATCTTGAGATATTTACTCGAAAACACAGATTTTTGCTGCGTGAACCCTAAAAATTCAGTGATCAATGTAGTTTTTCTCAGAAAACACCATTATAAAAATGTAGTTTTAAGTTTTATTTTTTTATGAGCCAAACTATTACCTACAAAAGCTGCATACATATGTATGAGTTACGATTAACATTTTGGAAGTAATAGGTAAAAATACATATCGCATTAAAAATTAAATATTTCAAAAATCAGTGCATGTGCATGTTGATCTATGCTACTTGCTTGAATTGAAAGAATTTAATAATGGTTTTTATTTTAAATATTTTTATTTCAAATATTTTTATTATAATAAATGTTCAAAATGGTCACCTTCATTTTGAATGCACGCTAAAGCTCGTTTGGCGAGTGTTCTCTTGGTATTCATATTCCTCAACTGCTGCCTTACTTCTATTGCTGCCGCATCGATCCTGATATTTAGATATTCCAATGTTTCTACTGGCGTTGCGTAGACAAGGTCCTTCATCCGTCCCCATACAAAGAAATCCATAATAGTAAGATCAGGAGATCTTGCAGGCCAGTGTATCGGTCCATTTCTACCGATCCAGCGATTGCTATAATTAGAATTGTTGAGTTGTCAAGCGACAACTCATAAATTTCCGCTGAGCGGTTGCGGGTGCGCTCGAAACTCAGCACTGCGATGAATTTTGATCGCACCCACAACTGCCACCAACTTAGCGGCAGCAAAAAAGGACCGTTAGGCAGTAGATGCCGGCAGCGGCAAGAGTAACGGGTTGGAAGCGCGCGGTTGAAAAAAAAAAAAAAAATCATTTTCGGCATCCAACGCAATTTTCTGCTTTGTGCACCGCTGAGGTTCGGCACGAGTTGGGTGATTATTTTTGTCCGTTTCGTCGATGGTCGAAAAGTTCGGTGTGTTCGAGTGCGCGAAGGGCGAACGCGTAAAGGAGTAAAGTGTCGCGCGCGCGAGAGTTAACCAACCCACAGAAATACCTTACGGAGCCCGTAAAGTCCCTGAAAGTTTTTTTTGCTTGTTTGAAGCTGTCCCTGAGTTGCTCCGGCAGATTTTCGAGTATGTACATATTGTACTTAATATACCCGAAACGCCTTTTGCGTCAAATGGAGGAGTGATTTTTTTTTCGGTGGAGTTTTTTTTTATGTATTTGACACATAACCTAAAATTGGGTTGTCCTCTAAAACATCATCTCATCGTTCACTGAGTTTCGTGTGAAGCTTCATTAGTGCGGAAATTCATTTAATTTTCCGAATTTATTTTAAAATCGAGAATTGTGTTCGCCACGAATTAAAGAATTTACCAAGTGCCATGTCTTACGCGATTCTTGCCGTAAATAAAAAGGAATGATTTCGAGTGCGAAAAAAGCCGCGGCACGGTTTAAAATATTCGAAACGTCGGGGAGTTTAAATTTCGTTCGTGGCGCGAATTCTGAAAAAGTGCGCTTTTCCGAGAGAATTTTGTCAGTTCGGCTGGAAATTGAAGGCGACAAAAGAACAACTGGCCCGACCGTTATTAAAAGAAAAAATTAAATAATTAAACAATAAAAATAAAAAAAATAAAAATTAAACTGCAAAGCAAGCGCAAAGTGCAAGTGATTTGGTTTTTTTTTTATCCGCCGCCTCATAATCTGATCATATGGTCTAATAAGTGCAAAATTGTGATCGTCTAATTTGTTACACAAATTGATATTTCTATAAGAGAATTTTTTTTTACCGAAATTGATATGTGCCCCTTGTGAACAAAAATCCCAATTTACCCGATTAATTGATCGAATGAATTAGAAAAAAAGGAGAATAAAATTGTTTACGATTTCGGCCGTCGTTGTGTCGCTTTTAATTTGGTTCGGCGCCATGCCTACTGTTTAAATTGCAGTGTACCAAATGAGTGTCAAGTTAAAATAAAAATGGCCAAATCAAAATATAATAATAAAAAAAAAAAAGGTTATAATCAATAATAATTTTAAAGAAGAAACAAAAAATAATAAAATTTGGAAAATGAATTAAAATTTAAATAATAAATAAAATAAAATAATAAAATGACAGACAGACAGAATTTTAATAATATAAAAAAGAAAAATAATAATAAATCAAGAAGAACAGAAATGAAATAGGGATGAGTTTTCCTTTTTTATTTAAAGTTTTGGTTATGGTTTTTTTTTCTGTATTTTATTTTCCAGAAATTTTTTTTCCTTTTTATGAAAGATGATTAGAGGCTAAAGAAAGCCCATTAAAATGAACCCAAGCGTCTAAGCTCCTCCACCCTGAACCTCAACAAGGGGCCATGACAAAGTTGTTTTTAGGACAGTCATGGCTGAGGTAGGGTGGGCAGACAGGGCGCTATACTACCTAAGCGCCCTGACAAATCGCGAAGTCGCGCAAATCCACCGCTTCTTGGTCTTTCACGACCTATTGGGGAAATAGTCCCAATTTTAAATCACCCTGGAGTAAGCCGACACGAAATTTTTTGTTGTACAGGCCAAGGGTTTATGGTCTGAAATCTGGGCAAGAACCCCCCCACAACTGCTGTAGCTAGTCCCGGCCGCCAGCAAGCGTGTCGCTTCCGCTCGGATTTCAGCCACCAATTCGGACGTAGGAGGAATTGGCCCACTCTTTCCTGAATCTTCCTTTCCCTCGAATATTTTGACTTTTTCAAGTCGAAATATTCACTCCAAGGCCTCCGTTCACAACAGAATTTAACTAATATGTGATCTGTCGGCCGTAATGAGCAGGAGCACCATCGTGTTGGTAAAACATGGAAGCCAATCGAACCAGTGGAATATCATTCAACAAGTCCTGTAGATCATTTGATAAAAAACTGTAAGTAATTGGAGCTATTTAGAGTACGCGGAAGCCTCATAGGTCCAAGGAAATCGTCACCAATCACACCTGCCCCCCATAAATTGACGCTGAATCTGTACTGAAATGATGCCGCTCTTCTTGTGTGTGGATTGCTCTCAGCCCACGTATGTAGGTTGTGGAAGTTTGTGATATCGTCTCCGTCTAAATTGGGACTCATCCGTCCACAGAATATTGTTGAAAAAATTATCGTCATCTATTTGTCGTTCAAGGAGCCAATTGCAAAACTCCATCCGTTTGGGGAAATCAATGGGTAGCAGCTCCTGTACTTGTGTGATGGTAGGCATGAAAGCGTTCTACTTTTAAAATACTCCAAACTTTCCAAGTAGAGATGTTAAACTGCAACGCCAAGCGTCGGATACTGACCGATGGATCATTTTGAACTGCTTGCAGTATTCTTTCATCAATCTGAACAGCGATTATAGGCGCAGGATTTGCATTTACTCTCCTTGTTCTACCGCTGCCAGTTTCCCTAATTCTTCTGTAAACGTCTTGAAATACTCCCCTGTCAGGTGTCCGTCGATGAGGATGTATCTGATGGTAAAGCCTTCGCGCCTCGTCCATTTCCGCGACACTCTCCATAAATTAACACAATGTCAGCATATTCTTCATTGGAGTATTCAGGCATTTTGAAATTATTTTTTTAATTCTACTGACACCTTCTTCTTTTAGCAACGTAACTAAAACTGATAAAAATATGAAGGTAGTTTTGCTTTTATAGGCTTTTTATTTTGTAAGGCACCCTATTAAAAAAGACATAGAACGGCACCCAGCATTACCTACCACATCCAGGTAAAAGCATCAATTATGTTGAAACTTACTTACATTTCAACGACGACTGTCCACCTTGCCGTGGTGTTGGGGCTGAGTAGGGTCTCGCCCGAAACCAAGAGATGGTCAACCTCCCTCCTCTCCATCCATCTCCCAATATCCCTTCACTCCACCTATCCGGGCTGGATCAAGGTGTCATACGACCCGTGCCGAGGATCGACCAGGCTGGGGGCCCTATACAAATAGCCCAGCCGCGAACGGAGTATCCGGATATCTGGCGACCTCCGGATTAAATAGCCTTATCTGCACAATGCGGATCTCTGTGCAGATGGACCTTCCGTTCTCCGCTACTCGTGGGAACACTATGCATTCAAAAGAAACAAAAGCAAACAAAAAAACAGAGTCCGGATCTCTTAAAAAACCGGACGGAGAGATGGACGAAAGCTCATCCCTCTCCTCCACCCCAATGGGGTTAACTGCGAAGACTGCGGTCACAGAACCTGGTCCTAGCAACTCACCCGCGAGGACTCCGGCAACCAAACCTGGTCCAAGCGACTCAACATCCACGAGGACTTCGGCTCCCAAACCCGGTCCAAGTGGACATTCTAAAATTAGGACTTCGGTCACCAAACCCGATCCAAATACCATGGGCAAGACTTCGGACACCAAACCTGGTCTTGGCTCACTCAAAAAGGAGGATACTGGCAGAGGAAAGGGAGCTGCTAATATCCCAAAAAGTACCGGCACAATCGGACTTCTAGGGACCGGTAGTGACCAATCTCAACGCCATATCGCTCCTTCTAAACAGCTCTACAAAGAGAAGAAAACGGCCCTGGGAATCCTGAAGCGCCTTGGTAGTATACCAGAGGAACAGCGGACGGACAAACAACGGGCTTCTATTGATTGGGCTTTAAAGCTGACCACCGAGGGGTGGGAACCATCCGGCAAAGGTCAAGTGCCCAAAAGACACAGATCGCTGGATGAGTCTCCCGAGGCAGCAAAAAGGGCCAAGACGGGCAACTCAAGCACCGCGGCACCTTCAAGGCTCTTCAACGAGGTCCTGAAGGATCATCTCGTGATGGCCGTCATCGACAGAAGTGACGATGACGGTGGATCACTCCAGACAAGTGGAAAGACTTGCAGAGCGAGCTGGCGGATGGTTTCCTCAAACTTATGAGGGAGCATCCTGGTCCTGTCCCCTCCTGCCGCGACGGTGGGTGGCATCAGGGCCATGTCAAGCTGGTGATCTGCTCCGACCAGAGATCGGCGGATCTCTACAAGGAGGCAATTGCTGGTCTAGGCGAGGTTTCGCCTGGAGCAAAGTTGAAGGTTGTGGCAAGGGAGGACATCCCTAGTCGGCCTCGAACAAGAGCCAGGATACCAAGCAAGCCTTCTGACGCGGCGGCTGTCCTGGAGATCCCAAAGATCTGCAACCCAGATCTTCCGACGCAAAATTGGAAAATCGCCAAGAAATCACACTTCGAGTCTACAAGGCGGACGCTGAGAATCCCTTACCGAGCGCGTCGGACACCGAAGCCTCGAAAATGGAAACAGATTCCGCCTCCCACGTCGTCCATAGTGACGACTCAAACCTCGCTGAGTCTGAACTGGCGATGAAACTGGACCCGGTGCAACCCGACTCCGATTCAGTACTGGTTCGCCAGGATCACTGCTCCTTAACGGACGAATATGATCTTGGCTCGGATGCTGGACTGGATGAAGGCTCGACTGGTCCTCCCGATGGCAGTGAGGAAGATCTGCTGGCATCTGACCCGGAAGATGCGAACCTAACCGTGATCGAGGCTTAATGCTGCGAATACTGCAGATTAATCTTCATCACTCGAAAACGGCATCAGCCTCCTTACTTCTCCGTCTAGCCAGGGATGGAGAAGACCTTGTCTTGATCCAGGAACCATGGATTGTGCATGACGTGGTAAACGGTCTCAAGACTCCAAACTATACTCTGTTCTATGTAAGGAATAATGGCAAGCCAAGAGCATGTATTCTTGCAAAAAACAGTTTAAATATATTTCTGCTACACAGCTTCAGTGATCCTGATATCGTCACAGTCAGCCTTGAACTAAATAATAAGATTCACTGGCTGATCTCGGCCTATCTGGCCCATGACCATCAAGGTCCACTGCCACCGAGTATTATGAGCGATCTAATCACGGAAGCTAGTAAGCTCAATACTGGTGTCATTCTAGGGTGTGATGCAAATGCGCATCATGCAGTCTGGGGTAGCACTGACACAAACGAAAGAGGCGAGTTGCTTGCTCCTCTGGGCGATAGAAGGCTTTAAACCATTTAAGTCTGCGGGACCGGATGGAATAATTCCTGCTGAAATCCAGCAGACCTCGGATATAATTCTGCCTTGGCTGAAGGTTATCTTGAAAGGCTGCCTGGACCTAACCTACATTCCTGAAACATGGAAGGAAGTCAGGGTGGTATTCATACCCAAAGCAGGAAAAAGCTCTCATGTCTGCCCTAAGGACCTCAGACCTATCAGTCTATCATCCTTTCTTTTGAAAACACTGGAAAGACTAATTCATGTATATCCGAGACAATATTGACAAGCGACTGCTGTCAACATCCCAACATGCGTACTGGAAGGGGAGGTCGATCGAAACGGCCTTACATTCGCTCGTGCGCACCATAGAAAAATCTCTTAGTATTAAAGAATACACCATGGTTGCCTTTCTCGATATCGAGGGAGCTTTCAACAACGTCAGACCAGAGGCAATCAGTGACGCACTTTCTATCCTGAAGGTGGAGTCCTCGCTTGGCGCGCTGATCAATTTGATGTTAACATCCAGGATTGTGAACACAAAGCTGGGCGAGTCCTCCTCTCGAAGGTTTGTCAGCAGAGGTACATCACAAGGTGGTGTGCTCTCCCCTCTTCTTTGGAATTTAGTGGTCAACAAACTACTATTGAGACTGGAAGGGGCAGGCTGCAGAGTGATTGCCTATGCAGATGATGTTACAATTGCTGTCTCGGGAAAGCACCTCAACACGCTGAGTGAGATATTGCAAAATGCTCTCTCTATCCTCTCCAAATGGGCAGCTGAATGCGGGTTGGGTGTGAACCCACGCAAAACAGAATTAGTCCTCTTCACCAGGAAATATAAAATTCCTCACGTAGACCCTCCTTCTCTGAATGGTACTAGTCTAGTTTTCACCGATAGCGCAAAATATTTGGGTCTTATTTTGGATAGGAAACTTCACTGGAAATCTAACATTCAGGAACGGGTAAAGAAAGCAACAGTTGCGCTTTACTCGTGCAAAAAGGCCATTGGCAAAAAATGGGGTATGCAACCCCTGATAGTTCATTGGCTCTACGGGTACGTCATCAGACCGATACTTATGTATGGTGTTATTGTCTGGTGGACGGCCTTAAACAAAGCAGTTAACTGCACCACCCTAGGGAAGGTACAGAGATCAGCATGCATATGCATCAGTGGAGCTCTGAGAACAACTCCCTCTGCAGCACTAGACATGCTATTCAGGCTGCCACCTCTAGACATTTTTGGCAAGCAAATGGCAGCCAATGCAGCCATTCGACTTAGGGCCCCTACACAGTGGACTGGCACATATGCAGGTCACTCAACAATTTTGAATCACTTCAATAACATTCCTGAAAACACAGACTACACCCCTCCCAGTTATGATTTTGAGAAAAATTTCCTAACAGCCATCCCAACCCGTCTAGAATGGGAAAGGGATTCGGTACGGACGGAAGAGTCCGCCCACATATATACGGACGGCTCCAAAACTGAAGGCGGGGTAGGTGGAGGTGCTTTCTCTGATATGCTTAACATTAGCAGCTCCTTCCACCTTCCGGACCACTGTAGGTCTTTCAGGCGGAGCTTATGGCGATCAAGGAGGCCTTGTCCTGGCTGAGGTGTAATGTAATATCTACTAGGGATATTAGCATTTTCACAGACAGCCAAGTGGCAATAAAATCCTTGGAATCGACCTCGACAATATCAAAGGTCGCCGCAGAATGTCGATCATCTCTTAAGGAGATGGCTGAACAGTTCAATATTCTTCTGTGCTGAGTGCCAGGACACAGGGATATTCCAGGGAACTGCATGGCTGACGAACTCGCTCGACGCGGTACTACCCTTCAGATTATGCCGGAACATCGGAATCTGGGTGTGCCTCTCTCTACATGTAAACTGCTACTGAGATTGGACTCAATTGAGAAAACCAACTCAAAATGGGCGGAAGGTGTTACATGTCACACTGCGAGACAGATCTGGCCGGAGCTGGATCTAAAATGCTCCAAAAGGCTGACTTTGCTCAAATGGGCGAATATCAGCACCACAGTCGGTGTCCTGACCGGACACTGTCTTATAGGTCGACATGCTAAAAGACCCGGTCTCTTCTCAAACGACTTCTGTAGAAGCTGCCTGGATGAGGAGGAGGAGGAGACAGTCCTTCACCTTCTCTGTACCTGTCCAGCTCTATCAGCCAGAAGGAAAGCTCATCTTGGAGCTTACTTCTTCAACTGTCTCGGTGACATTGCCTCAATGGAGGTCTCGAGAATCCAACACTTCATCGCAAGCTCTAAATGGTTCGGATGGTAGGACCGGATTCGATGATCCTGTGGTAACACAACGGACCTTTTAGGTCTAAGTGTGTCCGTGTTCTCACGGGCAGCCACGCGTACCTACCTACCTTCATTTCATTGTTTTCCTACATACTTTAAATAGCAATAAATGGGCAATAAAAAACTTCAGTACTACCGACAAATTAAACAGGTTCTTAGACGAGGTCCACTTTATGGCTCTGATTTTTGAAATATTTAATTTTTATGCGATATGTATTTTTACCTATTAATTCCAAAATGTTAATCGTAACTCATACATATGTATGCAGCTTTTGTGGGTAATAATACGGCTCATAAAAAAATAAAAATTAAAACGACATTTTTATAATGGTGTTTTCTGAGAAAAACTACATTGATCACTGAATTTTTAGGGTTGACGTAGCAAAATTTTGTGTTTTCAAGTAAATATCTCAAGATTGGGTGCAGTTACAATTAAGACTGTTACATCAAATGAAAGGTGATTATACTTTTCAAGATATAACGTTTTAAGTGAGTGCGGGTACCGGTCAAAAGCACTTTTCTTAACCACCCTGTATCTCCACTGATATTGAAAATTAACCCATCCTGTCGAAAATTTTTTTATTCAAATATATCAAGGAATAACCCCTTACAAGGTGGCGGACGGAGTGCCAAACACCGTGTATACAGGATGTAACTAGTACTGAGGTTCAAACGAAAATGGGAGATAGAGGAACTTGTCCTGAGTAGAAAATCGTTCTACACATACTCCCGTTTTTGCACCGTTAAGGAGATAGCGCGATTTTAAGGACGAAGGATTTTCATCGTACCTGTGATCAATGTTTGATCTCTAACTTCTGCTGTACTTAGCATAACGTAATAATTCTGGGCTCGTTGGAAATGACACAAATTCTTCTTTCTAATTGCTATCAACTGTGTCAATCAGTGTTATACTTTTTGAGAAAAATTAATTTAAATGACACAAAAATAAAAAAAAATTAAAAAAAAATACAAAAAAGTCCTGTTTTCTCCAAGAAGAACCTGATTAACCACCAAATTTTATTACATTTTCGGAAAGCCCATAAAATTTCACTATACGTTTGATAACAGAATTTCTTCATAGGTTGAATTGTAAAGGAGCGGGGCTTACAGTTATCAAGCACGTTCCCTTCAAGTAAATCTGGTTTGACACCCGTCATTCGCCGAAGGAGTATAATTGATAATAGTGAGGACGAAATAAAAGAGTTGAAGTATAGTTTATTACGTTTATTTAGTTTATTTAGTTTATTACGTTTACAAATAATTTTCAACATGTCCGCCGTTGTGGAGCAAGCAGAAGTGGTATCGCCGACGAATGACATTGGTGGGGTTCACACGCAGTAGTTGGGCTCGTAACTGATCGCATGCTTCGGTGATACGGGCAATGAGCTGTTCTCTTGTATGAATTTCCTCTGCGTAGACGATGCTTTTCAAATACCCCCAGACATAAAAGTCCATGGGAGTTAAGTCGGGAGATCGTGGAGGCCATGCAATGGGACCGCCACGACCAATCCATCGATCCCGAAAATTCGCGTCGAGCCACCGACGGACATTAGCACCATAATGCGCTGGCGCTCCATCGTGCTGGTACCAAAACCTGACCAGTACACGGAGTGGTATATCCTCTATGAGGTCTGGTAAAGTTTCCTCCAAAAATTCGGCATAATTGGTGGAATTGAGAATTGGGGGAAGAAATACCGGACAGATGAAAGTTCTGCCGATGATGCCAGCCCAAACATTCACACTGAAGCGATGTTGATGGGACGTATTTCGGCTGGTATGGGGATTTTCACGTGCCCACACATGCATATTGTGGAAATTTTGTATGCCATCGCGGGTGAATTGCGATTCGTCGGTCCAGAGAATTCTTCCGAAAAACGCTGCATGTTCGTCTGCTCGCAGTAACATGGTACGACAAAAGTCTCGCCGATGTTCACGATCATCGGGCAACAGTTGTTGCACCGATGTATTGTGATAGGGATACAGTCCTTCTCCTTGCAGAATTCGGAACACTTGCATGTGGTTGATGCCTAATCGTTGGCCGATGCGCCGGGTTCTTACCGCGATGCGCAGTATGCGCTCCTCCGAGGCCACAGGTACCGAGTGTCGCCGTCCTGGATGTTGTGTCTCCCGCCACGGCTGCAGTGTACCTCGTTCACGAAGGTTCCGATGAATGCTGATGAACATCCGATAAGGGGGGTACCGAGATCTGTCCGGATACCGTTCTCGGTAAACTCTTTCGGCTCGCCTAGCATTCCCGCCGCACAACCCATACACGAAGTGCATGTCTGCCATTTCTTCCGTTGTAAAAGACCTCCTATTGCTTGCCATGTTGCTCGTAATGATGTCTATGACATTCTGTTTGCTGCTGCATCCTCCCGATGCTTTTATCGCAGAAAAATCTACGTAGGACGAAGTCATTCCTGTTCCTTAAGGAAGCAGGTAAACTCCATGCCCTACTTAAATGGATATTACTTAATTAACTTAAATGGATGTTAGTTAATTTACTTAAATGGACGCTATCTAATTAGTTGTCATATTTTTACTTACCTGTAACATAATTTCCACACATAAGAGCAATACGTGTGTTGTTAACATGGTTGCTCATTACTGCATCTGTTTTGCGGTAAATTCTATGTTTAGCAGTATTTCCAACATGTGCAGGGAACTCACTTGTTGTTGCAAATATGAAGAAATTCTGTTATCTAACGTATAGTGAAATTTTATGGGCTTTCCGAAAATGTAATAAAATTTGGTGGTTAATCAGGTCCTTCTTGGAGAAAACAGGACTTTTTTGTATTTTTTTTTAATTTTTTATTATTTTTGTGTCATTTAAATGAATTTTTCTCAAAAAGTATAACACTGATTGACACAGTTGATAGCAATTAGAAAGAAGAATTTGTGTCCTTTCCAACGAGCCCAGAATTATTACGTTACGCTAAGTACAGCAGAAGTTAGAGATCAAACAGTGATCACAGGTACGATGAAAATCCTTCGTCCTTAAAATCGCGCTATCTCCTTAACGGTGCAAAAACGGGAGTATGTGTAGAACGATTTTCTACTCAGGACAAGTCCCTCTATCTCCCATTTTCGTTTGAACCTCAGTACTAGTTACACCCTGTATGTGCCAAACTTATTTATTCACCATATTAGACTAGGTAGAAATGCACCATTTTTCTTTAATTACTCCATATCTGCGTAGAAAAAAGAGGAACTTGATTAATTTTTTTTAATTTGGTTGCGGCAAATCATATTAATATTAAAAAGATTTGTGGCCATGAATTCAGACAAAGGAGGCATACCAATCTGGTGCATATCCCCCTGTATGCTCGTGGTGCAATTCTACCGATTCCGACCAGATGGATATTTTTTTTCATTTTTTGTTAAATAAAAACAAATAATAAACTAGCACTTTACTAAAACACACCTTAAACTACACGCTATATACATGCCTACCTAGTTTGCTTTTTCTCCGAATAACTGTTCGGCATTATTCGGTATTTCAAGGATTACTTAACGCGATCATATGGATAGGAAAGAAAAAGAGAATACTACCTCTGCTTTGTAGATTTTGCATACAGACGAGCGACAATGGCGTGTGGTGCATTTCTACTACATTGCTGACAGTATAACAAAATAGAAGTTTTTTCTTTTTGAGAGTAATTTTTCAAATGACGTCTAAGTTTAGAGTCCGATATCTCATTTCTCAGTAATTCTTGGTTAGGCAACTGTTCCACTGAACCACTCAATTGTTAGTCGTTTTACTTCATCACTTATTTGTTGTTCAAACAAAACGTAACTTTATCGTCCATTCGAGCCTTCTAGCTTTCCAAGAAAGCTTTTGGGTCTTCATATTGTACGTCCAATTTCGTCGTGTAATTTGAAAAACAAACAAAAGAAACTTAACAAATTATCAGTTTAAATATTTGTTGTCACTCATAATGCCGCAAAAAAACACAAAATGTACAGAACTTTAAACAAACTAAAATGACGTTTGACAAATTGAATTTACTGCTGTCATTGTCAGTTAATTGAAAAATTGATCCTATTATGATTCTGAGACATCCTCTTTGTTGTTGTTTTCAGTGTGATACGAATGATCTTGATTGTGATCCTATTGAGAGAAAAAAACATCTACTAATATTCCTTTTATCTTCTTTACAGGATCGCTCTACAATGGACCGTAACAACATTTGTTGTACTTTTGGCCCTTTCCAGGATTATCGTCACGTCATTATACACATTACCTACGAACATTTTCCGAAACATTATCTAGAATCTTTTTACATAGATGAATCGTCTCGTCTTTCCATACATTTCAAAATCATTTTTTCCGCATTGTAAATAAACATCCGAGTGCAACGATTCACTTTTTTTTAAATGCATCATCCTTCAAGTTAAACGACCTTTTTGTTTTGAACTGAAAGTCGACATTCCACCGGTCAGCAGTTCGTATAAGGTCACGATTTCAATTTCATACACAAGTCACAGACAAGAACACAGAACACCTACTAACATGATTTAACTACCGAGTGTGGCGTAATCACTAGGAATGCAATCGGTTCGTAATGTCGCCTGATACTACCGGGCATAACAGAACTGAATGAATTTTAAAATATCAAAGTGGGCCGCGACAGAATTTAGGGCTGGACTAAATTAAACATATAATACTTTCAGATTTCAGATTTATAGAGTATAAACATCTTTTCACATTAGTTGGAGTTCACCAAAACGCAATTCTACTGTATTCCCCTTTTCCGCAAGATTTTACGTACAATACATTGCACAATTTCGGGCTAATAATAAACTTATAATCCATATATCAATTGCATCTAGAGTATAAGAATCGGAATATTAAAATCATAAAATACTTAATTCTTAGATTAGTATAAAAGAAAATCCTTGCAAAGAGTAGAATAGAAATGTTAATAATGTACAAACCGTAAATACATTTTCGCGTTGTCCAAATTTGAAATTTAACGTTGCTAAAAGCTCTGTATTCATCGATGTGAATCCTGAACCGGTAACATCATTTATTATTTTAATATCCTTCTGAACTTCATCCAAATTGCTTTTCGTTTCCAAGAGAACATCCGTTAAACTCGCTATCTCATCCCGAATGGCAACAATCTAAATTATAGAATAATATTATAAAACCCACTTTTTAGTGTAGAACACTGCTGCATACTTTAACAACATATTTGTGACCAACAGCATAGTAATAAATAATTGCCAAGTCAAGTAATTCGTTCAATGACTTTTCGGTATTTACGTTTCCTGGAGGTACTGGCATACTTCGTGATTCAGGTCGGTCATTTGCTAAACTTTATGAGATATTTAATAACAATTTTTCATAAGGCAACTAAATCTGACGTTTACCCATGAGCTCGACCTACTAATGAGAATGTGTTTAGATTTCCAGATATAAGAAACATTGCAGAATCTAATCAAGAAAAATATATAATTAATTTTAATACAGCACGTGAACATACAATTTACTTACAAACATCACTAGTGTCCGCACGTATTAAATCCGTGCTCTCCAAATTAAACAAGGCATCGTGGTCATCACCTAGTTGCGCGATAATTTCTGATCTGTAAACCTTTCGTAAATGAGATAATACTCCCCCAAGTCTGTCAAAGTGGTAATAACGTAATGAACCATCGAAAAAACATTTCGGATCTACAACTGCACTTGTATCTACTTCTTTTTCAAATAAAGTTCTCGTTAAATCCACCAAAATACAAAGGAACGATAATGCTACAGGAGTTTCCGTGGGCGGAGTATAATTGCCTTGCAGTAAGAAAAATGCCTGCGTAATAGGAATAGCGATATATATATAAATATAAATCAAATTATAATTATGTACTAAAAACTTACTCGATGCTCTAAACTATTTTCCATCACATACTTCCGCAATTTTACAAGAAATAATTTACGACTTGAACTTTGCATTTCGTTTCCATCATCGTTTGTGAGTAAAACGGTTAAAAAATTTTTTTGCAAATTATATAAAACTTTAACTGCTGCATTTAATTTTTCACAAGCAGCCAAATATTTATCTTTTGGTCCTCCAATACCTAAAAATGCACAATGTTTTATATTAAATTAGTTGTAATTAACATCAGTGATTCATGAGATATCGAAATTAAAAGTGTTGAGCCTTCCAATCCTCCATTAAATTCCACTAGTATGCATACGTACGGGTCCGTTCACTTATTTCACTTACTTAACGCCAAACACAATAATTGTTTGGTGATACTTAGTTTAAAATTCATGACATAACATATATAGTGCTTAAATGGAATTAATGTTAGTCGATACTAATATTATAAAGAGAAGAGACAAAGTTTCTATGTTTAGATAACCCGTTATTTATAAAATAAAGCATCTGTTTTGGAAAATTTACCTGAAGCAAAACCACCGATAACTACAAGCCCTACACAAGGTTGTGTGCAAGTATGCATAGGAGGCCGTCAGTTGCCCGCACAACAAGTGAAGTGCTTTGGCGGTTACGGTTCCACGAACATTTTAAACGTACGTAACCTATTAAAAATTGTATTTTTTAAAAAATAAATGGAAATGTTTTTGCTAATTGATCATGATAAGTTTTAGAAGTTTAGTGTGGAGAATCATTGCTATTTAATGAAATATCGAGTAAAGAAAGAAAAACATTTCCATTATTTCCAAATTTTTATTACTAAATTAATAGTTAATACTAAATCTCCTTTTAAGAGCGAACATAAAATTGATGATCGATGCTATCCTTTTTCTTCTTTATCAAATGAAAGATTAATTCTTTTCGATAAATTTCTCCAATGGTTAACAGCATAGAATACATTACCTAATAATAATGGCACTTTAACCAATGATACCTATAATGCAGTGTACTTTAGCACACTTTCTTTAGTGTGCTTTATTAAATATTATATTGAAGAACTACACATTCCATATGTCCTTCCCGGAAAGCTGCAAACCGATGACTTGGAACATAGCTTTAGCTACCGAATATTTTATTCGCAGCTTGCAGACTCTGAGAAAAGGCTACGAATTCATAACATTTTTAAGCACCACTTTTAGGATTTCAAAGACTTCAAAAAATTAGATTCATCTTACATAAATGATTTCACTATTTTTTATTCAATTTTTAAATCCGACCTAATGCTATTGTTTATCTGACAGCCAATCCTTGTGCTGCAAATTATGCCACTTACGTAGTATCCAAAAACTTATATTGTGCATTATATATTTCCCTTATTAGAAGAGAAAAAATCAGAAACCGATACCAAATATTTTGAATACATGCAGAGAGGAAGCTTATCCGTTCTAACAGATAATGTAAAAATAATATTTTTTTATAAGTCCGCTATATTTCAAGAAATTTTGCGCGATAACAGTTTCAAAGTTTTTTTTTTCAGCAAAAAAATCAACACAATTATGTCATCTAACTATTGAAAGTCTTAAATCTGATACGTTTCAGGTAGTAAATATTTATGATGACTGTTACTGTGGTTTCCTCACGTAGACCCTCCTTCTCTGAATGGTACTAGTCTAGTTTTCACCGATAGCGCAAAATATTTAGGTCTTATTTTGGATAGGAAACTTCACTGGAAACCTAACATTCAGGAACGGGTAAGGAAAGCAACAGTTGCGCTTTACTCGTGCAAAAAGGCCATTGGCAAAAAATGGGGTATGCAACCCAGAATAGTTCATTGGCTCTACGTGTCCGTCATCAGACCGATACTTATGTATGGTGTTATTGTCTGATGGACGGCCTTAGACAAAGCAGTTAACTGCACCACCCTAGGGAAGGTACAGAGATCAGCATGCATATGCATCAGTGGAGCTCTGAGAACAACTCCCTCTGCAGCACTAGACATGCTATTCAGTCTGCCACCCCTAGACATTTTTGGCAAGCAAATGGTCGCCAGTGCACCCATTCGGCACGGACGGAAGAGTCCGCCCACATATATACGGACGGCTCCAAAACTGAAGGCGGGGTAGGTGGAGGTGTTTTCTCTGACATGCTTAACATTAGCAGCTCCTTCCACCTTCCGGACCACTATAGTGTCTTTCAGGCGGAGCTTATGGCGATCAAGGAGGCCTTGTCCTGGCTGAGGTGTAATGTAATATCTACTAGGGATATTAGCATTTTCACAGACAGCCAAGTGGCAATAAAATCCTTGGAATCGGCCTCAACAACATCAAAGGTCGCCGCAGAATGTCGATCATCTCTTAAGGAGATGGCTGAACAGTTCAATATTCTTCTGTGCTGGGTGCCAGGACACAGGGATATTCCAGGGAACTGCATGGCTGACGAACTCGCTCGACGCGGTACTACCCTTCAGATTATGCCGGAACATCGGAATCTGGGTGTGCCTCTCTCTACATGTAAACTGCTACTGAGATTCGACTCAATTGAGAAAACCAACTCAAGATGGGCAAACGGTGTTACATGTCACACTGCGAGACAGATCTGGCCGGAGCTGGATCTAAAACGCTCCAAAAGGCTGACTTTGCTTGAAAGGGCGAATATCAGCACCACAGTCGGTGTCTTGACAGGACACTGTCTTATAGGTCGACATGCTAAAAGACCCGGTCTCTTCTCAAACGACTTCTGTAGAAGCTGCCTGGATGAGGAGGAGGAGGAGACAGTCCTTCACCTTCTCTGTACCTGTCCAGCTCTATCAGCCAGAAGGAAAGCTCATCTTGGAGCTTACTTCTTCAACTGTCTCGGTGATCTTACCGCAATGGAGGTCGCGAGAATCCAACGGTTCATTGCAAGCTCTAAATGGTTCGACGAGTAGGACCGGATTCGATGATCCTGTGGTAACACAACGGACCTTTCAGGTCTAAGTGTGTACGTGTTCTCACGGGCAGCCACGCGTACCTACCTACCTACCTATTGTGGTTGTGGAGCACCTAGCATTCTATATATGAACAAATTTGTAATCCTCTTGCCAATATATTATTAAATAATTATGTCAAATCTGTAAATACCTCATTCGACACAAAAATATTTAAATCAGGACGTTCGGTCGAATGTGCTTGTCGCGTTCAAAGCCCCAAGCACCGACCGGCCGTTCTTTACTGTACAGAACCTACATGAACACAGCGGCTTTATCTGTATGCTGTGTACATGAGAGCTTTCTAGATACTCGCCACACATTTCACGCATGTGTATGCGTGAAAACTGGCAAAAGCTCAGATGATTTTTAGTTTTCAGTTATTCAGGTTTTTTTCCGGTGCACACGATATTTACTCCACGTAAGTCCAGATATAGCTTATGCGCGAACCTACTTAGCATAAAGCTTGCTTGTTAAGTCCAGATAGCTTATGAACGAACCTACTTAGCATAAATCTTGCTTGTTTAGCTTGAAATGTATGTGAGGAAAAATAAACATGAAACAAATCTGTTTCTGTTGAATCTGCCATCAGAGTTTAGTCGAAGACTGTTGAAGAGTGTTATCAATTATTATTGTTTGTTATCTAGTGTAAATATTGGAAAAACCAGAGAGGAAGAGTGAGAAAACCGTAATAAAAATCATGTTTAGAAAATGTCAAACGGTCGAATATATCATTAGAATTTTACACCATAATTTCTAAAATTGTGGCTCCTGTTATCAACATAACATAATAAGTAGAGTGCTCGAGATAGAGGGGCAACAAAACGAAATGATATTATATAAAAAAAAATTTTTTTAAAAAATGTAAAAAAAGGTGTCGGGTTCCTTTCCCTTTCAAAGTCGCTCGTTTCATATACACAAAAATTGATTTTGTTTCCCAAAAATATAGTCTCTTGGTCCAACAAAAAGGGATGATATTCACAGAGTCGATTTTCTTTCTATTAAAATTTCCACTTACGTTTGTACAGGGTGGGCCATCAAGTGGTTTCTTTTTAAATCATAGGTTATTTTGAGACTGAAAGCTGTTTCCCGCTCGAAATCTTGACAGAAAGTCAGTATCATACCTCCGCGGAACGAAATGAGTCGCTTTACGCTTGAACAACGTTGGGAAATATTGAAAACTTATTTCCAAAGTGAGTGCTGTGTAGCCCAAACAGTGCGTTTTCTGAAAAGAAGTTTTGGCCGAAATGAAGCACCCACCGCGCCTGCTGTACGCAAGTTTGTGCAAAAAGTTCATGAGACTGGCACGCTAGTGGACAACACTCATGGCCCCCCTCGTCGTACGGTGCGCACAGACGAGAATGTGGCTGTTGTAGCCGAGAGTGTGAGACTCACTCCACGAACATCAACTCGCCGTCGATCAGCTCAACATTTCACGCACTAGCCTGAGGAGAATTCTGCACAAAGATCTCGGATTATTCGCTTACAAGGTCCAATTGACTCAGCAATTAAGGCGCACGACCATCCGCTTCGTTATCGCTTCGCAATTTGGGCCTTAGAGTAGCTTGAATTGGACAACGATCTTGGGCGAAAAATCATCTTTTCTGACGAGGCGCATTTTCATCTCGGCGGCTACGTTAACAAACAAAATTACCGCATCTGGGGCTCGGAAAATCCGCACGTTATTGTCGAGAAGCCAATGCATCCACAGAGAGTGACAGTTTGGTGCGGATTGTGGAGTGGTGGTGTAGAGAAGCGTACGAGGAATATTAAATTTAGAAGTCCGTTTTTAGGTTATATGTAGCGACGGCTACAAATTTATTTTTCGTTCCTGTACAATTATGTTTAAATTTTTATTTCTCTTTTTTTATATAGATTTGGATTTTACTGACCTGTTTATTTTTATTTATTTATGTTTCTCTACGTAATAATATCTTTTAGTTCAAATTAATTCATTTTAACACTTGTCTAATTCAAATTGATTTTCCACTGCAACAATGGCGTTCAAGTCTTCTCCGACGTGAAGTTGGCACTTGTTAAGCTACTCCTCATTTTTCCTCCTGATCTGTAGATCTTCTTTCTAGTGTTGGGTGGCTTTGTCTACATCCTCCCTCCTGGTATATCGATCGGTCCGATCGGTCTACCAATTCCTCGTCTTCCCTCACGTCGAGCGCAGCTAGTTTAACTGCAGGTCTAGAAAGGTGTTTGAACGACAGCCTGGGGTACGTGTCCGCTTCTTCTTTCGGTGGTTTCGACAACGATTCCTCTTTTCCAGCTATTTCGAGGTTGAATTTCGTCAACAATAATGACAACATCGCCATTCTTGATTGGTTTTACCTGACGAAACCACTTCGTTCTTCTCGTCAAATCGGGTAGATATTCCCGAATCCATCTCTTCCAAAACTCGTTAGCCAATTGTTGAACAATCTTGCAATTTTTGCGTAATATGAGCGGATGGTCGTCGAATTCTCCCGGAGGTTTCTCACCGTTTAAACTTCCCAACAAAAAATGCTTGGGGGTAAGTGCTTCATGGTAAGTTGAATCAATCGGTATGTAAGTGAGTGGGCGAGAATTAATGATATTCTCGACCTCCATTAGTAAAGATCGTAACGGTTCGTCGCACAAATTTCCTGATGGTTTTATTTGTTTCATGGTTTCTTTCACAGACCGCACCATGCGTTCCCAGCATCCTCCCATATGTGGCGCCGCTGGTGGGTTAAACTTCCATTTTATAGGAGAGATCGGAGATATACCTTGTTGGAGCTTGGTGGTGTCTATTCGTAAGATCTCCTTCCGCAGTTATCCATTTGCAGAATATCCATTTGTTGGCGTCTTGAAGTTGGTGAAAATATAATACGGCTCTGG
Organism: Beris morrisii; assembly: GCA_951812415.1. Classification (NCBI taxonomy): domain Eukaryota; kingdom Metazoa; phylum Arthropoda; class Insecta; order Diptera; family Stratiomyidae; genus Beris; species Beris morrisii. Next base: position 73,247,303 of record OX638312.1, on the reverse strand, counting down.
TAGTTCGAATAGTACATCGTAGCTTTGTAATTGGCTTGTGGTTTAATAAGCCAATTTCACATTGGTTTCCATGAGAGTTTTCTCGATATATAGGATGATCCTGTTTACAAATGAATTTCTGAGATTCTCGCTCAGAACATTGCTCTAGATCAATCCTTGATAATGGATAATATGAGTCCCGGTGAAGGTTTACAGCGATGAACTCACTGGATGGTTCGATAAATATGAGCTCACTTCCATATGTAGTTCGTGCTGGGTGTAGTTTGAAAAGTTGAAATATTTCATCGTTCAAGAGTGGGACGGTCATTTTGAAGATAATAATTTTGTTTACCAGTCGGCTTTGAACTGTTGTTAGCCGATAAAAGGATAGCAGTGGTTCACTATCTTTTTCTCCCGGAATCAATAGAGACGTTGGTATATGATGCCGAATGATTTGTATCTGTTTCAATAATTGTTATTATTTTTTACAATTAAATTAAAATTTATTACAATTATTGTGTTATTAGGAACGGACTGAGTTTTCCGTCATTTGCAGTAACAATTAACTCGATTAGTTTTTTTTTATCTTTCTCGAACTTGTTCATGATGAGCGTGACATATTCGGTCATTAGGGAAAATGTTTGTCTCAGCTCTTGGCTTTTGATTTTTTTTGACAGTGCGTGGATGCTATTGGCCATGTGTTGTTTAAACACCTTAAATTGATCCTCTATGTCATGTATTGACTTCCGAAATATGTTAACAGTTCCATCGAAGATTGAAGTTTGATTCTGGGCCAGCTGCAACAGATATTTCTCATTTTGTTGGACCTTTTGGAGTTCTCCTTCTATATGTGTGGCATAATCCTGATCCAATAGGCCAAAGAGACTGCTTTGTATAGAACCTATGATGTTTAACGGGGCTCGTTTAATTCTATGTTGAGTATCATCGACCCGATTATGTAGAAGGATGTCGTTGTTGAGTATTTCTTCGTAGTTATGTTGAAATTCAATCAGGATCGATTGACAGTAATAGTTGAAGGTGGTCATCTGACCACACAATTTCTCCAGTTTTTCCACACAAGTGGTGAATCCGTGGAGTTGTTCGTAGTATCCCGTTAGATTTAGGTATATTATCGTAGACCATTCATTATTGATTATGTTTATTCTTCCCACGTTTTCAAAGTATAGACCAGGGTTGTGCGTAAATGTTGTGATCTTGATGTCAGTGATGGAAGTAGCAGTTGGTAGGATATGGTCGCCTTGCAAGTTCATGCTTAATATCGGTAGCACGCAATTTAACAGTAATAGGGATGACACCAAGTTTGAAGGTTTTGCTTGTTTCCGTAGTGGAATGTTGGTTGGTGCAATCCGTAGTTTTGGTCGTTTTACGCTGCTTTCCTTTGGTATACTTAGCGGATTTTGTAGCGGAGGCACAGCTTTATTTATCTCCATAAGATCTGGTTCGAGGTCTCCTGGCGTGGTTTCCTTTTGGATAGCGATGTCCACGGGAAGTTTGCAAAGCTTTGCAATGGGTCTCTTCAGAATTCCTCATGTGGTTTGAACAGTAGCAACTCTTACTAGTCCATCTGTCTCGGGATGCGTTTCAATAATCCGCGCCATAGGCCACTTGGTAGGCGGTGTATTTGGCTCCTTAACAATTACCAGATCACCATTCTTTAGGTTCTCCTGTGGATTTTGCCATTTTGGACGTTGTTGTAATCGTGAAAGATATTCGGTTGACCAAGCACGCCAAAAGTCTTGTTTCAGTTTATTCACTAGTTTCCATCTAGTAATACTGTGCAACGGTGTGTCGAAGGAAATAGGTTCTGGAGGTGCATTCAGTGCCGATCCAACCAGAAAGTGCCCAGGAGTTAGTACCATGAGATCATTTGGATCTGATGTGAGTGGACACAGTGGTCTTGAGCTTAAGCATGCTTCAATCTGGCATAATGTAGTCGCAAGTTCTTCGTACGTGAGCAAGGTATCTCCAATAATTCGTTTTAAGTGGTGTTTGACAGATTTTACTCCAGCTTCCCACAGGCCACCAAAGTGAGGTGCTGCAGGTGGATTAAAGTGCCATTGTGTGCCAGTATTGATTAAATATGGCCTTGCTTCTTCTAGAGATTGTTGCACGGCAGCCTCGAATTGTTTGTTCATCTCTTTATTTGCTCCAACGAAATTGGTTCCGCAGTCGCTGTAGATGTCCGTGCACAATCCTCTTCTTGAAACAAATCGTTTGTAAGCCGCGATAAATGCGTCTGAAGATAGGTCGCTTGCAGCTTCAATATGTATGGCTTTGGTAGCAAAGCAAACGAATACTGCGATATATCCTTTATACGACTTTGTCCCACGTCCTTTGGATAGTCGTAACTGTATCGGCCCTGCATAATCAATTCCGGTATGCGTGAAAGGCTTGGATGGGGTCACTCGAGCGGCTGGTAAGTTTGCCATCATTTGTTGTGACAGGGCTGCCCGGTGTCTGGAACATGAAACACATTGGTGTATCACCTTTTTAACAGCATTCCTTGCGTCTATTATCCAGTATTTTCGTCTAATATAAGCTAGTGTAGCTTGATTCCCTCCATGTAAGGTTTGAATATGAGCGTCTCGAATGGTAAAGGCAGGCGTCCACTAGGGCGGACGGGCCGCATCGCAAAAATCCGCCTGCCATACATTGTTATGGAAGTGCGTCCACTGAACGACACTCGCAACGGAACGAAGTACGTAGAAAAAAAATTGCTCGCCGCACCTTTGCGATGCGGCCCGCCTCTAGTGGACGCCTGCCTTAAGTGTCGTGAGCTGATGAGAATGCGGGAGAATGCGGGAGAATGATGGGATGTTTTTCGTTGTAAGGTAGTGTAGAGTGCTCAAGTCTTCCACCGACTCTCAGAACTCCGTGAGTGTCCAGAAATGGTGTTAATGAAATTAGTTTGCTCGTATGAGGTAGATGTTTTCCTTTTCCCATCACTTTAATTTCGTCCGGAAATTCCTCACTCTGCACAAAGTACGTTATGCATTGCATTCCTTGCAAGATTTCTTCTGTGGTGAGAGCGCCATTGGTGCGGTTGTTTTTAGTTTGACGGCAATTTTTTAGAAAGCGTAATATGTAGGCGTATATCCTTGTTGTTGTTCGTAAGTTTAAAGATCGAAGTCGTAGGAAATCACTGTCCAAGGCTGCTGTAGGTGCTGCTGTATGTGCTGTTAAGTGCTTACGTTGCTCAATATCCGTGTCAAAGGTGCCTTGAAAGGTAGGCCATTGGGTTTTGGCTTGTACTAACCATGATGGTCCATTCCACCACAATGAATGTGCTTTCAATTGTGAAGGATAAAATCCACGCGATGCACAGTCAGCTGGGTTGTCATCAGTGCTTACGTGGTTCCAGTCATCAGTGTTGGTGACTGATCGAATTTCGGATACTCTATGCATGACAAAAGTTCCCCATCTCTTCGTTCTGTTTTTTATCCACGCTAGAGCGACTGTTGAATCCGACCAGGCAAATATGGCTGAAGTCTGTATGTTCAATGCCTTTTTCACAGTAGTAAGAAGTCGTGCTAACAGCTGTGCAGCGCAAAGTTCAAGTCGTGGTATGGTAGTAGTCTTTTTCAAGGGAGCTACCTTAGTTTTAGAAGTTAACATTGTAATAGTGACCTCACCATGTTCTTTTATAATTCTTGTGTATATAACAGCGGAGTATGCTTTCTCCGAAGCGTCGCAGAAGCCATGAATTTCTACTCCTTGATTGTAGGTAGTATAATGGATCCATCTGGGTATAGAGATATTTCCTATCGATGAAAGTTCTTCTTCGAATCGTTGCCACTTATTTGAGAATGTAGTAGATAGAGGCTGGTCCCAAGTAATATCTGACAACCACAAATCCTGCATCAGTATCTTAGCGAAAATCATAACTGGAGCAAGCCAACCGAGTGGATCGAAGATTTTTGCAATTGTTGATAAGATAGTGCGCTTTGTAGGCGTTCGGTCAGTCAAATTGATACGAAACTGGAACATGTCATTTCCTGGCAGCCAGTTTATGCCCAACGTTTTGATGGGATTGCCATCATGTATCTCTCTTATTTCTGCGCCAACCAGATCTTCAGGTAAATCGGCTATTAGTGTAGTCTGGTTACTCGTCCACTTCCGTAGCTTAAAACCTCCCTTGTTAAGAAGTTTTATGAGGTCCTGTTGGAGTTGTTTTGCTTCACGCAGCGTGTTTGTTCCTGTCATCAGATCATCCCCATAAAAGTCGTTTATGAGGATCTGAGATGCATTTGGAACTGTATTTTTCTCGTCTTTCGCTAACTGCCGCATCGTTTTTAGGGCTAAAAACGGGGCAGACGCTGTTCCGTAAGTGACGGTCGTCAAGTAGTATTCCTTTATGGGTTCCTTAGTGGAGAACCTCCAAAGTATTTTTTGGAATTTTTGATCAGCGGGGTTGATCTGTATCTGCCGATACATTTTCTTAATATCGGCAGTAAGTACGTATCGATGAAGGCGCCATCGTAATAATATTTCAGCCAGGTTATTTTGTAGTTTTGGACCTGTATGTGTAATATCATTGAGGCTCTGTCCGCTGCTGGACTTCATGGAGGCATCGAAAACAACACGGAGTTTCGTCGTGGTGTTGTCTTCCTTCAGTACTGCATGGTGGGGTATATAATAGCCGTCATTCGATGGTAGAGTTATTGGCATCATGTGTTTCCTGTGGAGGTAGTCCTTCATGAATTCCTTGTAGGATGTTTCCAGTTTTTTGTCGGATTCGAAACGCCTTTCGATTTGAAGTAATCTCGCAAGAGCCTTCTGTCTTGAGTTGCCTAGTTCTTCGTGATTCTTATTGAATGGAATTCGTACTGTGTAAGTTCCATCCCTTTTACGTGTGTGCGTTTTTTCAAAGTGTTCTTCGCATTGTTGCTCTTCTTCGGATGATGTGGTGATTGTGGTCACCTCTTCCAAGGTCCAGAATTTTTTCATAATGTCGTTAAGTTCGATATTGGACACCATGCTCGTTATGTTAATTTGTTTTGATGGAAGGCAATCCGTGTTTCCAGAGAAGATCCATCCAAACGCTGTATTTTGGGCCACAATTGATGGTTGAATATTTTGTAGACCATCTTGTATTATCGATGAATATACGTCAGCACCCAATAGCATGTCTATTGGACCTGGAGTAGCATAAGTTGGATCTGCTATCATATTATTCTGCCAAAATTTATCCTCGATATTAAGGTTCACTTTGTTGTCAGGTAGGAATTTAGTCAGTTTCGGCAATACGTATGCCATCAGGTTTAGTGTGAACTTAGATGGGAATCTCGGTTCCAACTGCAGATGAATTTTACATCGTGTTGTTCCTGCTTTTGTTAGTCCTAGACCAGAGATTTCTGCGTGTTCCCTTGTCTTCTGTAAGGCGAGTAACTGGGCTGTTTCTTCAGTAATGAATGACCCTTGGGAGCCCTGGTCTATAAGAGCGCGTAGATACTTCTTTGTGCCGTCAGCTGCATTCGCAATTACAAGCGCGGTTGCTAATAATACACTGCAACTGCGTTTTGCCATATGTGAGTTGACCTCGACTGGATTTGGTTTAGCGTCTTTTGGTTGTTCCAAATGGAGCATCGTGTGGTGCAATTGTTGACAGATGGAACATTTAAATTTGCTGTAACACTTTTCCCCAGCTGGATGGCCGAGACAATTGAAGCAAATCTTATTTTCCTTGATGAACTCTTTTCTGCGTTGAACGTCTAATGATTTCAGTTTCGGGCAGGCGTGTAGTTTGTGGTTTTCCTGACAATATGAACAAAGGCACGTAGGTTTAGCTGATGTATGGTACACTTTCAGTTTATTTCCTTCTCCATATTTGTCTGGTTTGTTGTTTCTTGGTTGGGAAGGTGGCGCCGTTCGTTTAGCGTCCCGTTGAGATCCAATGATTGGAATCTAGTTTCCAAAAATCTGTATATTTGGTCATACGTTGGTGGATCTCGAGGTTTTTCGAGGTTTTGTTCATACAATTTATGGGACTCATAGTCAAGTTTTTGAATGACAATGTGTGCTATGATCGGAGCCCATGTTGTCGTATCAATTCCGATATTGTCTAAGGCATGTAGGCACTCCTTAATGGTATCGTAAAGTTTCCTGATGTTCACAGCCGATTCGTGATCCAATCTTGGTTGATTCAGCAAGGTTTGTACTTGGGTTGCGATCAGTTTCCTCTGATTATTGTATCTATCATTGAAGAGTTTCCACGCGGCTTCGTAATTTGCATCAGAAATGCAAAGATGTTGAAGGAGGTTTGCAGCATCCTTCTTAACGTGTGTTTTGAGGTACTGCATTTTCTCCGCATTTCCTAGACTTTTATTCGTATGGATAAGTCTAGTAAATATGTCAGAAAATGATGTCCACGTAGAGTAGTCTCCCTCAAACACCGGTAACGTTAAACGTGGCAGCTTAACATCAGTATGTTGATGTTGTGGAGTTTCCAAACGTTCTAGCAGCTTTATTATGACATCTTGATATTTATCTTCTATTCCCTCGTATATTTTTTGTTCAAGATATACGGAGAATACTTCGTCCGGGTTGGCGATAATATCAGAATGGTTTGCTGATATCTTCTCCCAGTAGACTTGCATGGCGTTGAGTTTCTGCTGGTAGAAGAATCTTGATTGGTTCGGTGCGATTGTATCTGTTGTGTTTCTGCATCATGATTCAGAATAACACAATCTATTATAAACAATAATTATGTTCCCTATTTGCCTAATAAATTGTAAAGGGAATCATAAAGATAAGATGGGCTTTTGTACAGCATGCATTCTGTAAGATAAGACAATCAGAGTAAACTTCTTACAGATTGGCATGACTCATATCACTAGCATTTTAAAGTCTTTATCATGTAAAGTCATTAGCATGTAAATTCATTAGCATGTAAGGGTACATGTAAATACTTAGTCATAAGCCAACTAGTGATAAGAAAAAATGTATAAATTAAGTTAAACGTCAGAAATAAAGTTAGTTCATTACGAACAGTTCTCAAGTCAAGACGTAATTCTTTTCTTCTCTACTAATCCCAAATACATTTCTAACGGTTTATATGCCCTTAGAGCAGCGTCAAAAATAATATATATATTTTAACGGTTTATGTGCCCTTAAAAATATAATTATTTTTAAACGCAAATTCAAAGCAAAAGAGTTTTGAACATTTTTGGAGGCCCCGGCGAGATCCCTGCATTAAGTTGTCATCACATCCTGATCCAGAGTAGCAGAACATCAAGTGATTCATCATGCAATCACTAGACGAGTTATCTGGAGAGCAGGGAAAGATCGGAGAGGAAATCAAACGCCTCTTCACGAACTACACCAAGGATTCGTCAGAGAGGAAAACTCTAGCATATTTAGAGTTGAAGCGGTCAACATTGGAGCATCAATGGGATCGCTTCGAAGTCAATGACAACAACATCCGCATTCATCATGGCACGCAATTACACCATGCTTACTTCGTTAAATCCTACTATGATGCAGTAAAGGTAGGCTACGAACGGATGATGCAGGATATTGAAGCAAGAATATCCAACATCCGCAGCAAAGGCGAAACGAGCAAAGAATTACCAGCTATTACTTTTTCCGACCACGAAGATACGGACGAAGCAAAGGCAAGCGCTGACGATATTCTTGAGGAAACGGGTTTTAATTCACCTGTCATACACACAGTGGCAGCAAATGACTCGAGGTCTACAACAGGACCAACCTTAAGGAAACAACGTGCTATCCTGCTTCAGCTGGTTAAGATGCTTTCGACATTGCCACCATTAAATCAGCCTCATCTGCCACAATTTTGGAGGCAAAAAATTGAAACGTTTGAGCGACATCTACAGACAGCTCAACAACTCCATGAAAAGCTTTGGCATGAATCAGACGATCCGAATTACGATTCTGACGATTTTTTCGCTGTTGAAGAACAAGTTCAGAATAAAATGATTGAACTTCATCAAGGATTAAATAACTGTCAAAATTTAAATCCACAAGTGAGACACGAGGAGCAATCCGCATCGAGTGACATTTCCCCACTAATGAAATTGCCGAAGATAGTGCTGCCTACTTTCGACGGTAACTACCTACAATGGAGACAATTCCATGACCTATTTCACGAATTGGTAGATAAACAACGGATTGCGAATTGCCAAAAGATGTGGTATCTGAAGACAAGCCTTACAGGGGAGGCGGAAAAGTTAATTCGTCATCTCACCACATCTGATGCCAATTACTCCGCGGCATGGAAATTAGTCAAGGATCGTTTTGAGAATACGAGGCTCTTGACAACTGCCTTTTTGGATAAACTCTTATCACAACTGTCTACAACAACTGAGAGTGTTGCATCAATAAAAAATCTGCATGACACGACACAAGAATGTCTTCTTGGATTGCAGAATCTTGGAGTAAACGTTGAGAATTGGGACCCGATCATCATCCATGTTATGTTGAAAAAACTTGATAGAGTTACACACACACTCTATGAACAATCCATAGAACAACCCAGAAAGCTGCAACCGATGAAGAAGTTCTTGGACTTTCTGGAAATGCGCTTCCAGTCATTAGAAGCGCTTGGACACAAAAATCAATTTGCGGATCATCAGCGAAAATCATTATATAACAGAACTTCAACTTCAACAATTGTAGCAGAAACTAATTGTAGTCTATGTAAAGGCAGTCATAGACTATTCTCGTGCGCTAAGTTTCTGGCTCTTGCAATCTCAAAACGCTTCGAGCATGCAAAAAGGGCAAAGTTATGCATCAATTGCCTTGGGCTTGGACACAATTCTTCACAGTGTCTTTCCAGAGCATGTACAAAATGTGCTAAAAAACATAACACGCTACTTCACATAGGTGAAAAACAAACAACTGCCGAGGTCAATTCATCTCATGATAAGCAACACAGTCTATCTTCATCATCTCATGGTACATCAGCAATAACACTGCAGGATCCAGCAGTATCGTTATCAGCAGGCACCTGGATGAAACAAAAATCCTACACATTGCTAAGTACAGTTCTCATCAACATCAGTGATCGTGAAGGGAATCAAGTTCAATGCAGAGCTATACTAGATTCGGGATCTCAGCTGAATCTAATCGCAGATAGACTAGTTAAAAGATTACAATTAGTGGAATACTCCGATCACATGTCCATTGAAGGAATCGGAGAAAAACGACAAGTAGCTCGAAAACGAGTCAATATATCCTTGCAGTCTCGCATCAATGGTTTCACAGCACGCCTAGAGGCTTTTACGCTCCAGGATATCATAACTCCACAACCAACGCAAATCATTGACATCAGCTCTTGGCCGTTACCCAACAATATCATATTGGCTGATCCAAAATTTAATAAACCCGCGAAAATAGATCTGTTGATTGGAGCAGAATTATATTTTTCATTACTTGCTATTGGTCAAATAAAATTAGGCAATGATTTGCCAATATTACAAAACACCACCTTCGGTTGGATAGTTGCTGGGCGTACTAATCAAACCACCGAAAACATTGCATCTTGTGGCGTTGGAGTACATAATAAAGCCCTCGAAGAGCGGATTGAAAAATTCTGGCACATTGAAGAAAAAACTGGTTCCAGTAACAATATGACAACAATGGAACGACAATGTGAACATTTTTTCACTCAAACCACGACTAAGGCCAAGGATGGACATTACATTGTACGGTTACCATTTGGCATCGAACCTTCGAAATTAGGGTAATCAAAGGATATAGCATACCAAAGATTTTTATCGTTGGAAAGAAAGTTCAGCAAAAATCCTGAACTAAGAGTGCAATATAAACAGTTCATGGACGAGTTCATCAGACTTGGTCATATGAAGGAGATTCCCGCACATAAAGTTGAGAAGCCATATTACTTTCTGCCACACCACTGTGTACTGAAACCAGAAAGTTCTACGACAAAATTGCGAGTAGTGTTCGACGCATCAGCCAAAACATCTACCAATCTCTCACTAAATGACATCCTAAATACTGGTCCAACAATTCAAGATGACGTTTTTTCTATTTTGCTGCGGTTCAGGATGCCGAGATTCGTGTTTACAGCCGATATCGAAAAAATGTATCGGCAAGTTTGGTTAAACGAATCAGATAGAAAATATCAATTGATTTGGTGGAGAGATGACCCGAAAAAACAAATGAAGTGCTTCCAATTGTGCACAGTTACATATGGTACCACTTCTGCACCATATTTGACGACAAAATGCCTTCAATACCTCGCGGATAATCAACCAGATGCAAATTCACCAGTTTCGAAGGTCTTGAAGCATGACTTTTACGTTGATGACGTTCTGATCGGAACTAATAGTCTCCCCGCAGCTCTTGAATTACAACAACAACTTCAAGACACTCTTAAGACAGCGGGCTTCAAACTAAGAAAGTGGTGTGCTAATCATCCACGGCTACTGCAAACCATTCCACTAGAGGATAGAGAAATCGAGCTTCATTTCGAGGACAAAAACGAAGAGCACGTGAAAGCAATTGGACTCACGTGGCTACCTAAATCTGATGAGTTCTCTGTCAGAACATCTTGGAATGAACAGCGCAAAGTTACCAAACGCACAGTTTGCTCTTATATAGCTCATCTTTTTGATCCATTGGATATAATGGCACCTGTGATTGTTGTCGCCAAAATATTCCTTCAAGAATTATGGATATTAAAATTAGAGTGGGATGCAGCACTTCCTCAAGAAAAGTACACAACGTGGGTCAACTTCCGAGAGGGATTAAAATCGCTGAACGACATTAAGTTTCAAAGACACATATACGCTCATCGAAATCCAAAAAGTATGCAGGTTCACATATTTGCCGACGCATCAGAAAAGGCATATGGAGCTGTTGCCTATATAAGATCAGTGGATAAAGATAATTTAATCATAGTACGATTATTATGCGCAAAATCTAGAGTTGCTCCGACAAGCAAGACTACGCTGCCTCGATTAGAGCTATGTGCGGCCAAAGCAGCGGCAGAATTAGCACAGAGAATAAAAATTGATTTAAATCTATCAAAGGAAATGATTTACTTATGGACTGACTCTGAAATAGTCCTGGCTTGGATAAATTCAACTACATCATCATTTCACACGTTTGTAGCCAACAGAATTGCCCAGATTCAAGAAATTACCATTCCATCGCAGTGGAGACATGTAAGGTCAGAAGACAACCCTGCAGACATTCTGTCCAGGGGCATTGTTCCAGAGAAGTTAGCACGTTGCAGCATTTGGTTTTACGGACCTAGATTTCTAAATGGATCTGAATCAATTTGGCCAGCACCCTATTTGAATAGCCGAACTGATTATAAGGAAGAAAGGAAAAGAACTGCTGCTACCGCTTTGCTATCAGAGCCTGAAGGTCATTTCATTGATAACATTAATCACAAAAATTCTTTTCGCAAGTTACAGCGCATTGTAGCTTTTGTGCTGAGATTTATAAACAAGTGTCGAAATCCATCTCAGCAAATCACTAAGTCAACAACTCCCAACGTACATGAACTGGAAGAGTCTCGTATTGTTATCCTCAAGACAATACAGAACGAGAAATTCGCATCAGAGCTAGATCAACTTCGGCATTTCGGAGAAATCAACAAAAATAGTGCTCTTATCACTCTGAGTCCGTTTCTAGATGAGCAAAACGTACTCAGGGTCGGAGGAAGATTAGAAGCATCTAATTTAACGCAAGAAGCAAAGCATCCAGCTATATTGCCATATGATCATCAAATCACAAAATTGATTATGATTGGAATTCATAAAGACAATCATCATGTACCACCTCAAGCACTTCTCTACATAACAAGAGAACGATACTGGCCTGTTAAAGGCAAAACACTTGCCCGATCCATAATTCAGCATTGTATACAATGCGTCAAAACGAACCCTCAGTTGTTGACACAAAAAATGGGTATCTTACCAGCTCATCGCGTTCAACCGTCTCGTCCATTTATTAATACGGGAGTTGATTTTTGTGGACCGATTATGACTCACTACAAGCTTCGCGGAAAACGGCCACAAAAGAGTTATATTGCAGTGTTTTGTTGCTTTGCGACAAAGGCTGTGCATTTGGAAGTCGTTACAGACCTCACAACACAAGGATTTCTCGGTGCATTAAAACGATTTATGGGGAGACGCGGACATTGCAGAAATATTTATTGTGACAACGCCACGAATTTTGTTGGCGCTAAGGCTCAACTTGAAGAGCTAAAATTAATGTTCGAAACAGAACAATGTCGAGAACATATCATTTCAACATGTAGCGCCAACAGCATCGATTTCCACTTCATCCCACCTAGAGCTCCTCATTTTGGCGGCTTATGGGAAGCAGCAGTGAAAGCAGCCAAGCATCGATTACGTCATACATTAGCTTCAGCATCTTTGACTTATGAGGAATTAGAGACTGTAGCTATCGAAGTTGAGGCACTTCTAAATTCGCGACCACTTACACCAATGTCATCAGATCCTAATGATCTAATGGCACTAACTCCGGGACATTTCCTTATCGGAGAACCGCTCACCAACTCCATCGATCCTCATGCGACATCGCGAAACAGTGGGCTGATATCAAGGTGGAAACAGGTGACAAAAATAAAGTCAGAATTTTGGAAGAGATGGTCCGTTGAATATCTCAATCAGCTTCAACAAAGACACAAGTGGAAAACAGAGTGTCAAAATGTTGCTATTGGCACCATGGTCATTATAAAAGACGACAACCGTCCTCCAATGCAATGGCCATTGGGACGAATTGTTAAGATCATCAAAGGTGAAGACGGACTCGTACGAGTGGCAGACGTTAGTACAGCCAACGGAGTTTTTCGAAGACCCATTCACCGGTTGGCTCCTCTTCCAATGGCAGAAGAATCAGGTGATCCAAATATTGAGAACTATCCCGATAATGAGCAGCAGAATGATACAGAAATGACGGAAAATCCATCGAGCAAGTCAAAGCAGACTTACCAACCACCAAGGAAAATACAACGACGATCACTTGGATCAGCAATGGTCTCCCTGTTACTGACATGTTTATTTCCAATAATGGCACATTCCGCAACGGTTCAAATAACACCTTTTGACTCACAGCCAGGATTATACTTTGAAAATCTCGGTCCCACGAATCTAATTTCCGGCAAATGGGACATTATAGCATTTTATGATATGCAGCCATTTTGGAAAGAATTCGATGCTTTAAAGGGTTACGGTCAGCTACTTGGAACAGCATGTCAAGCAATGATACAAAGAGAATCTTGCCAAAAAATAGTTTACAACTTTCGCCATTTAACTGAGGAATTACAATCTAACAACAAACTTTTAGTTCCAATTGCAACTACAGCTAACACTAGAAGCAAAAGAGGTGCTGTGAATCTAGTGGGAAATCTTGCAAACGCACTTTTTGGGGTATTAGATTCCAATTATGCTGAGAGTATGTCCAAAACAATTGAAACCATCGAACGAAATGAAGAGCATCTAGACAACTTAATAGCCAATCAAACATCTTTACTCGACGCGACTATCAATGTCATTAAAAGGAGCGAAGAAGCGATTGATAAACAATTGAAGGAGGTGGACTCTTTCATGGTCAAGATAATAAATAATATCAACAACACTGAAGAACAGTTATTTCAAGAACAATTGATAAGTACTTTTGCGCTTACTACAACACAAGCGCTAATGTCGGTATCCAATTTCCAAAGGATTCAGGCAGCAATATTAGATGTCCTGGTCAACACCCATCACGGCAAAATTAGTCCTCAACTTATGACACCAGATCAGCTGAAAGATGAGCTAAGCAAAATTAAAAACAACTTACCAGCTTCCTTGAAATTGCCAGTGCGGCAAGACAATATATTGGAATACTATAGCCTAATGACAATTGAAGGTCGCCCAACACAGAGGCATATACTATTCAAACTGACGTTACCATTGCTAATGATCGACGATTTTGAACTATTTAACGTGGTACCAGTTCCAGTATTAGTAAATCACACATTTATGGCATTACGTCCATCGGCTGCATATTTGATTATTAACCTTTATCGCGATGAATATTGTCCATTAGATAATATTCAATCTTGCACAAAGACAATTGGACAAAGATATCTATGCGATCAGCAACAACCTCTGTACAAGAAAGGATCTATAAAAAGTGCCTGTGAAATAGATCTCCTCAATCAGCTACCACACTCAGCAACATGCCATGTTATGGAAGTCGGCAAGGGACCACATTGGACAAAACTGCATAACATAAATCAATGGATGTACGCGTTAGACCATCCAACGACATTGAATGTGGTTTGCAAGGAAAACATCACCCAAATCACCATCCGAGACTCAGCAGTAATAAAACTGCTTGGAGAATGCATAATCAAACAACAGCTACTAACTATTAGAAGTCACACGGTGTCATTTACGGAAACAGCATTGTCGTATCTTCCGTTTAGTAATTTGACGGACGCTATTAAACTTCATCGTCCCTCACTACTTCCAGCTATACCGCATGATTATCAGCTGAATTTAACGGAGTTAGATTCAATACGAAAGGAATTGAAGCAGATGCGTCTCGATGTGCCACTTAATTCACACGTCCATTTTTTCAACATAGGATACCTATCCTTCTTCTTGATTGTGGCCTTGATAACATGGTCCGCATGGAAGTATCATTCAAAGTGTCGCAAAACGGTCCAAGCCAATGAATTAATTCTAACGCCACGAGTCACGGCTACTAAAAAAGACCACAGCAACTCCGAGACCAACGATTTCGACATAAATTTTAGTGTTTAACCTCTGTACTACTATTATTATTATTATTGTTAATCTTAAGACATTTAATACATGAAACATTTTTCCAATTATAATTTTAATAAATTTCATAAAATTCGCATCTCTGTTGAATCTTCTATTCAACGGCGGGGATGATGTTGTGTTTCTGCATCATGATTCAGAATAACACAATCTATTATAAACAATAATTATGTTCCCTATTTGCCTAATAAATTGTAAAGGGAATCATAAAGATAAGATGGGCTTTTGTACAGCATGCATTCTGTAAGATAAGACAATCAGAGTAAACTTCTTACAGATTGGCATGACTCATATCACTAGCATTTTAAAGTCTTTATCATGTAAAGTCATTAGCATGTAAATTCATTAGCATGTAAGGGTACATGTAAATACTTAGTCATAAGCCAACTAGTGATAAGAAAAAATGTATAAATTAAGTTAAACGTCAGAAATAAAGTTAGTTCATTACGAACAGTTCTCAAGTCAAGACGTAATTCTTTTCTTCTCTACTAATCCCAAATACATTTCTAACGGTTTATGTGCCCATAGAGCAGCGTCAAAAATAATATATATATTTTAACGGTTTATGTGCCCTTAAAAATATAATTATTTTTAAACGCAAATTCAAAGCAAAAGAGTTTTGAACAGTATCAGAACAATCAAGTAGACGAGAAAGCAACCGCAAATGTTCTTGATGTACTCGCAGTAGCTTTAGGTGTTGAATACCATCTCCAGTTGTCTCTCCTTTAGGCTGTTGTGCAGAAGTTGATGGAATGGTAGTTTCGAAGTTTTTCACAGCCTCGTTAGACTGCGTTTGAGTCATTTGCTGCTCCATAATCGAAATTTCACCCATCTTCAGCAGTAGGTGTTCCCGGAGGGCGAGGTAGACATCTTTCACAAGCTTGAAGTATTGCTTCTGAAAGTACTCGTGCTGTGGGTTGGCAGTCATCATCTCTTCCATAGTGTTATTTCTTCCCTCGAATTCCGCCCAAAGATCTTCAAGCGCAGTTAGCTGTATTGTAAGGTAGTTTTTCGTCTTCCTGCTGTCAGAGTCTTTCTTCATATTCTGCTTCAGCCGCATCATCTCGTCATAGCATTCA
Organism: Beris morrisii; assembly: GCA_951812415.1. NCBI lineage: Eukaryota > Metazoa > Arthropoda > Insecta > Diptera > Stratiomyidae > Beris > Beris morrisii. The sequence continues at coordinate 73,231,432 of OX638312.1, read as the reverse complement.
ATAACCTGTTAGAAAATTAGAATGGAATGGGCGGATATTGGGCGGATTACTGGGAAACTAGGACTGTATTCTATATAGTCGACGGGTTCGACTGTCTCGACGGACCAATGTTAAGAATGAAAAGGTACTTAATAATAACTTAATAACTTTATTTGTAACTGAACTTATAAAATGTATTTTACAACTTATATACTAATTTTATGCTAATATTGCAAATCAATGGCAGCATGTGCGGTGCAAAGGTAGATCGGACGAATAATTGCAATGCTAGCATAAAGGTAATTTTATTGCTTTATGCTAACATCAATTATATCCGCTGATCAATTAATATGCTCGCTTGTCATTGCCTTTATGATCACGTGGATTGATCAAAGATAAAGGGGCGCGTATGTGCGGTTAATCGGGCATTTGGTAGATCTGACATCTCTGGTGCTACTAGCTTCGCTCGTTGATTTTTACATTTTTGACACGATCGGCTGACGTTTTTAACGAGTACTCTTAGTTTTTCAATGTCGAATTTCTGGGGTATTTCATTGCCTGTTGTCTCTTGATTACAATGATGATACTTCCTGTAATAGTAGTCCACAAGTAGATGCGTTATGTAGTGTTTATTCGGAAGCAATATTGGGCGTTTTACGTCATAGTTAATTCCCGCTGCAGCATCGATTCGCCGCCTCACTCTAAGCGTTCCATATTCATCCAAATATGGAGATCTATTGAAAATACTACTAGCTTTTGGTATCGGTAGCTTCTTGCCTTCCAGATTATCATTATTGTATTTAAGTATGTGAGTTTCATTGGCATAATATTCAACTTGAGCTATCTGTAATATCCGGTTTCCAGCTAACGAGCACTCTTCTGGCAGTAGAGGTCCAGTCCAGAGCGGTTTTTGGGCAATCTTGCTTTTTAGGTTATTGACGAATCGAATTACAGGGCCATCGCATACCTAACTAAACGTGGCCATTTTGAAAACCTCTCATCTATTTTTATAGTGTGTCCTTCGCATATACTAATATAGCTAATCGTGCACCCAGTAATGCTGCCTGTAATTCCAGGCGTGGTATAGTCATTGGTTTCTGGGGTGAGACCTTGGTTTTCGCTGCAATGAGTGTGCACCCTATTCGGTCCTCGCTTTATATTCTAAGATACGCAACTGCTGCACATGCTGCTTCACTGGCGTCAACAAATACGTGCAGTTGAGTTGTTTTATGCTGTATTGATGGCACGCAGGAATTGCATCTTGGAATGTGTAGTTCTTCTTTTGGTTGGCAACTGCAGATGTGAAGGTTATAATGATGCTGCGCATATTCTGGGCGAGGTGTGTGAGTTGTACTATGAAATCCATGCAAGGACCACCCTAAGCGTGTTTTCGTTGCTACAGGCTCCTTCCATTTTCCCTCACGAACTTCGAGTGGTAAACCCAATATCCAGTTATCGATTCCAATTAGAATTCTAGGTTTGGCATTAGTGTATTGTTCGACCGGAACTCCTGTTAAATGTGGATATCTTTCGTAAAGGTTGAGCCGGGGTGTTGACTGCACAGGTAGATTGAGATTCTTGACAGTTCGTACGTTGGATATTTCATATTTCGCGGCTCCCTCATATGTGCCACATATTTTCAGTGCTACCCGTTGCGAATTTTGTTCTAGACGTACCATGTCAGCTGTCCACTTCAGACACAGGCTTTCTGTCGTACCATTCAGCTCTAATTCGTCGGCTAAGTCTTCTTCTATTAAAGTGAGAGACGAACCTTCATCTAGAAAGGCAAACGTTTTCACCGATATTTGTAAGCCATGCAGGGTCACAGGTACTACCCTAAAGAGTACCGATTGAATTACCGGTTGCAGATGTGTATTGCAGCTCTGGTGGATTTCTGGAGTTTTGTCAGCTTGCGAGACCTTCACATCGTTCTTGTCATTATGTAATAGTGGATGATGTTTAAAGGAACAGTTATTCTTGTTGCAAGCTCTATGACTGTTACAATTGAATTGGTCATGTTGTCCCAGGCACTTCCGACAAAGACTATTTTCCTTGACGGCATTCCACTTGGCCGAATGACTGAACTGCTTGAATTTGGAGCAGTTTTCCACCTTATGACTTTCTTGGTTACATATTACACAAATTTTGGGTTGACCTCCATCGGTAGTATTTGCCGCTTGAGATGTGTTTTGGGTAGAGAAGCCTTCCACATGCGCATGTAAATAACCCTTATCCCCAGTAGATCGTTTATCGGACTTAATTTCGCTATATTGGTCCATGAATAGTAAGGTGACGTCGCTGGCGGCCTGAGCTATTTGAAAAAGCCAATTGCTAAAGGTCGCAAGAGTGACAATGGCAATGCTTTGTTTATGGATAGCCCAATTTAATTTAATTGTCGCAGGCAACTTGTTCACAAGCTCGTAAAGTAGCGAAGGATTGCACAGATGAGTCGTTAGGCCTGAAGCTTCCATGGTCGAACATAGATTCTGAACCGATAGAGCGAAATCTATTAATGTCTCCAGTCGATCAGCTCTCGGTGCAGGTTTGTTTTTTACTGTTTCCAGAAGGGAAAAAATTATGGCCTCTGGCCTCCCAAAGAGAATTTGTAATGTTTGTAAAGTATTTTGTAATGAGTTTGGTAATAGTAAAAGACTTCTTACCGATTCCAATGCTTTACCCTTTAAGCTTTTTTGCAGTCGAATAAGGTTCTCTTCGTCCGAATAACCACAAATGCGTGTGGTCCGCTCATAACAGCTGATGAAAATAGGCCATTCCTGTGGGTTTCCACTGAAAACAGGTAATTCCTTAAACATTACTTGCCTTGCGGCCAACTGGTTGCTGGTAAGGTTGAAGTCTGACACTTGCTGATGAACGGTAATAGGATGGCCGTTTGACTCGGTATTTACGAATTTACCGCCACTTGATGACAAAACAGATGTGGGCACTGGGTTCGTATTGATGTACGAACTTGATACCACTGTTTGTCTATGATTTTGCGGAAATGTTGTAGGTGTCACATTAGTGACGATGACACTTGTTGACGGATATTGTAGGTGCGTCTGTGCGAAGGTGTCGTTTGGATTGTTGTTGGTGCACGGTACCTTTGGTCTCGATTCAATCAATGCTATATGTGGTAGCGGTGCCTTTACAGGTTTAACATTTGAAACCCACTGACGAACTGTATCAGGGATTTGATGCTCTTCTTCATCGAGGTCTCCATCGTCATTATCTGACAGAGCTTCCAATAGTTCATACTTTTTCTTTAAGTATTCTCTATCACGCTTTTCAGCTAAAAGCCGTTCATCCTGCAGTTTTTGTAACTCAAGTTTTTTACGACTTTGTGACGATGCCCGAGATGAGGTTATGCACTTGTTGTCAGGAACATGTGTTTTCAGATCGATTTTGGATGTCGGTGTTTCTAATTTTTCTGGAAGCGCCTGTGCCGATAAACATTTAGAGCACACAAATTCTACCTCCTCTTCGTCGACGCCTACACAGGTAAAGTGATACCACAAATCACAACTGTCGCAGTGTACCATTTGATCATTATCAATTTCTGAGCAAAGTCGGCAATTCGACCCAATAGTGCCGTGTACAGAAACTACAGGTGGTGATCTGTGGATTTTCTTCGATCGGTTGAATGCGTTGGTCATTTTGCCAAATGACTTAAGAAAATAAATTTGTAGAATGTAGAGAAGCGTACGAGAAATATTAAATTTAGAAGTCCGCTTTTAAGTTATGTGTAGCGACGGCTACAAATTTATTTTTCGTTCCTGTACAATTAAGTATAAATTTTTATTTCTCTTTTTTTATATAGATTTGGATTTTACTGACCTCTTTATTTTTATTTATTTATGTTTCTCTACGTAATAATATCTTTTAGTTCAAATTAATTCATTTTAACACTTGTCTAATTCAAATTGATTTTCCACTGCAACAATGGCGTTCAAGTCTTCTCCGACGTGAAGTTGGCAATTGTTAAGCTACTCCTCATTTTTCCTCCTGATCTGTAGATCTTCTTTCTAGTGTTGGGTGGCTTTGTCTACAGGTGGCATCATTGGACCATTTTTCTTCGAAAATGAGGCTGGGAACAACGTTTCGGTCAACGGTGAACGTTACAGAGCCATGTTATCCGACTTTTTTTTTACTGAAATTGAAGACATGGATTTGGACGACCTCTGGTTCATGCAGGATGGCGCGCCATGCCACACAGCCCATGCCACAATCGATCTTTTACGCACCAAATTCCCAAATCGTGTTATCAGCCGTCTTGGCGATGTCAATTGGCCGCCTCGGAGCTGCGATTTGACCCCTTTGGATTTTTTTTTGTAAGGAACCGTGAAGGACCGATGTTATGCCAACAATCCAGAAACGATTCAAGCACTTAAGGCCAATATCATCCAAGCAATCCGTGAGCTACAGCCCGAAACCATCAACAAGGTCTTGGAAAATTGGAGTGACAGAATGCGCTATTGGGCAGCCAGCCGAGGCAGCCACTTGAACGAAGTGGTGTTCCATCATTAATGGGAATGTTTACTCTTACTAATAAAGCCATAATACATGGAAAAAAATTTAATTTTGTTCATTTTATTGCATTTTTAAAAAGAAACTTGTATTTGGCCCACCCTGTATATAAATTTGTGATATTCATTTTCCCAAGAAACCCGACAATCGCTCGGAGAAATATCACCCCCCAAATTTTCCAGATTAAAAGCAAACAAAAAGTAAACTTTGCACATCATCATGTTTTTGCCATACGACGAGCGATTGTCGGGTTTCTTGGGAAAATGAATATCACAAATTTATATACAAGCGTAAGTGGAAATATTAATAGAAAGAAAATCGACTCTGTAAATATCATCCCTTTTTGTGTATATGAAACGAGCGACTTTGGAAGGGAAAGGAACCCGACACCTTTTATTACATTTTTTAAAATGTTTTTTTTTTATAAATAACTTTTTTTATAAATAACTGCGATTAAATCTTTTTTTTTATTTTATAGTTTATTTTTATTTTACAATTTGAATTAAGTGATATTTTGTTATATTTTACTTTATTATTTCAATAATACAATATTGTTATCGATTTCTAAAAAAAAAAATTGCTACCCTCAAAATTTTTTTTTCACGTTTCATGACTAGTAGACACGAAAAAAGCAAAAAAAAATGTCAGTCCGTCTGTCCGCCGTACGCCGTACGTCGACCGCTGTACGCAAAATCGTTTGAAGGCTCGTAGCTCCCAAACTCTTTGAGCTATTAAATTGAAATTTTTTTTATGAATAGACTGGGTAAGCGCCTTGTAGTGCCCAAATTCGGTGGGGTGGGGGTGTGAGGGGGGAGGAGGGGGAAGCGTTTTAGACGGAAAATTTTGGTTTCTAGATCTCAGCAACCGCTTATGCTAGGAAGCTGAAATTTGGAATTTATCGATAGTGGACCCATTTGCAAAAAAATTGCCGATATAGGTGAAGGGGTTTGGGAATGGGGGGAAAAATAATGCGTCCGAAACGCCAAAAAGGCGAGATCGACCCATTCTAAAATCCATATCTCCTAAACGGTTAATGTTACAAAATTGAAATTTAATGGATATCTGTAGGTATACTAGGAGAATAGATCGGAAACAAATCTTTGAGTGGGGGCAGTGGCGTACGGTGGTGGGGGGTGAAAAACTTTAGATTACGATATCTCACGAACCGATTGTACTAGACAAATAAAATTTGGTTTGTGTATAAAGGTTGATAAATGAAGTTTGCTGAAAGCAACATTTTTTAAGGGGGCGGTGGAGCATGACAGTTGTTGTGAACGGAGGCCTTGGAGTGAATATTTCGACTTGAAAAAGTCAAAATATTCAAAGGAAAGGAAGGTTTAGGAAAGAGTGGGCCAATTCCTCCTACGTCTGAATTGGTGGCTGAAAATCGAGCGGAAGCGACACGCTTGCTGGCGGCCGGGACTAGCTACGGCAGTTGTGGGGGGGTTCTTGCTCAATTCTCAGACCATAAACCCTTGGCCTGTACAACAAAAAATTTCGTGTCGGCTTACTCCAGGGATTTAAAATGGGACTATTTTCCCAAAAGGTCGTGAAAGACCAAGAAGCGGTGGATTGCGCGACTTCGCGATTTGTCAGGGCGCTTAGGTGGTATAGCGCCCTGCCTGCCCACCCTACCTCAGCCATGACTGTCCAAAAAAACAACTTTTCATGGCCCCTTATTGAGGTTCAGGGTGGAGGAGCTCAAACGCTCGGGTTCATTTTCAAAATTGGCCTTTAGCCTTTACGCATCATGTTAGCAAAATTGGAGAAGTAAAAAAAGAAAAAAAAATAACGAACCTATAATGATCACTGAATAAAAAAAAAATATACGGAGAAAGAAAAAACCATATCCGAAAAAAATTAAAACAAAACTTACCCCATTACATTTGTTTCACAATTTGATTATTACACAATATTATTATTTTAATTTATTATTTTCCTCACGTCAGTCAGGTCCTGTCAGTCATATCATATTTTATATTATTTATTTCTATTTTATTTCTTTACTTTTATTTTAATTCATTTATATTCAAATTATTTTAATGGGGATTTTTAATTAATTTTAATTCATTTCTAACCGACGTCTTTACATTATTCAATCCACCGTTCATACAGTAGCAATTACTTTTATCACATTTAAAGTTAATCGATTTATTTTTAAGAAAACTCCATTGATTAACGCGTTAAAATTAACCGAATCTGTACGCGCATCTCAGGTAAAAATACGTAGGATTGGCTTTTCAAAGACTTTCGTTTATCACAATCACATGAGCTTCACACTCGCACAGGACGACTGAAACATTTTAGGAAGCTCCGATAGGCAACTTTCAATTAATTTCACCTGGCACATTTTGTCACGGGCGCTGAAATGGGGCGCTCGGTTGGTGGCGAAGGCTTAGTGTTGATCAAATACGAGACTATTCTTCGTCGTCACATGCAATTGCAATTGCCGCCGGATAAAATTTATTTTAGTCGGAAAACGAACGAGAGATTTTCGAGGGCGGACCGCACTATAAACTGCTGTGCCGTTCGATGTTTGACATTTCTAAAACGCGAGGACCAACACCATGTACTTTTCGCTTCGCCTTGCTTTTTCTTTTTTCCTATCACAAGTTATTTAACTTCACTGGTTTTGATTCTATTTAATAATTTCATTACGTTGGGGGGGAAAGATTTGGGAAACCAAAAAACTCGCTTAAAACACTCGAATAAAAGACACAAAGAAAATTCCTCGTTAATTCCACAGATTTCGAAGAATCAAAAAAAACAACGCTCAGTGGGATCGCTTTACACTCCGCAAATCGCCACTTTTTCAATAAAAAAACTAATGCCGCTGATCAACAGATTATCGTTCGTTTTCTCGACAAAAATTCTCGACCTTTTACTTTTTCACTTGCTTGTGTATCGCGGCGGACTTTCAGAACACACTTTTGGAAACACGTCACGCACAATCGGCCAACAATTGCTCGCACTGTTTTCGAACAATACCCCGAATTTCAATTGCACGCAATTGCAATTTAAATTGGATCGTTTTTTGTTTTTGGGGAGAATTTTTTTAAGCCTCTAACGGATTTCACGTTGGACTTGACCCGACCGTCGACTGCCTTTTTCGAGACTCAACACGTTCTTCCCTCGCCTGCTATGCCACTTCCGGCATTTACCGAATAACGGTCCTTTTTTTTGCTGCCGCTCAGTTGGTGGCAGTTGCGGGTGCGGTTACAAATTATGAGTTGTCGTTTGACAACTCAACACAGTGGAGGAGATAAGAATTTTTCTAAAAAATCACGTCTCATATCTCGAGAACAGTATAACATAGATGCTTAAAATTTTTACCAGAAGTAGGCCTAATGGACCCCTAGCAGAAAACAAAAATTTTGGAAGTGTGGATGTAGAGGGCGAGGGTGGGGGAGGGTAAAAAGGAAAAAGTTCAGATTTTTATATCTCGACAACCTATAATGATATTGAGCGGAAACTTGGTATTTAGATAGAGCTATATTAGTAGCATGTTGGAAAAATATAATTTTTTATAGGGGCAGTATGGTATGGGGGTGAGGGTGTTTTTCCTATCTATAGAACGGCTTATGCTACAAAGTTGAAACTCGGTACGCTTATGTAAATCAACTAGAAAACTAATTTAGATAAAATAAAATTTCAAATATCCATTGGCGTTCGGAGGGGGGGCAAAAAAATTATCAGTGAAAATGGAATGCATATATTTTCACGGTTTTCGTCATATCTATTAGGTCTTCCCAAATATTGAATTCATTTTTATTGTACGACTTCTTCATATAAATACCTAGAAAGTGTTTTCAGGATTTTTTAAAATTCGACCCCTAAGGTGGTGCAAAGGGGGTTGTAAATTGTTTCACGAATTCTACTATATCCCCAGATCTTATTAGATATTGAATACCTTTTCACTTTCACGGGCTTGCGTAATAATCGCCTAAAACTTGTTTTTAAGTTTTTCCTTTTTCAGCTACTAAGAGGATATAAATGGGTTGAACACGTTTTCACGAATTCCGTCATATCTTTAAGAAGTGATAAGAAATTGAATTGGTTCCTACTTTCTCTTGCTGTCTTCATATTTATTTATTAACTCCTTTCAGGATTTTTGGATATTCAACCCCCAAGTGGGTGTAAGGAGGTTGCATATCTGATGATATATCGAATTCATTTTTACTTCCTAAAGTTTCCTATATAAAAAAGCCAAAAAGTCAATTTCAGTATTTTAGATATTCAATCGTAATGGGTGTAAGGGGTTGTATGCTTTTCAAAGCTTCGACATATTTCTTAGGTTTGATGAGATATTAGATCGATTTTCACTTCCACAGACTTTTTATATAATCGCTTACAAACCCATTTCTCAATTTTTCGATATTCAACCCCCAAGGGTTTGTATATGTTTTCACAATTTTTGCCATCCCTTAGTTCCAACGCCTCCAACGACGACTGTCCACCTTGCCGTGGTGTTGGGGCTGAGTAGGGTCTTGTCCGAAACCAAGAGATGGTCAACGTCCCCCCTCTCCATCCATCTCCCTACATTCCTTCACTCCACTTATCCGGGCTGGATCAAGGTGTCATACGACCCGTGCCGAGGATCGACCAGGCTGGGGGCCCTATACAAATAGCCGCGAACGGAGTATCCGGATACCTGGCGACCTCCGGATTAAATAGCCTTATCTGCACAATGCGGATCTCTGTGCAGATGGACCTTCCGTTCTCCGCTACTCGTGGGAACACAATGAATTCAAAAAACAAACACAAACAAAAAACAGAGTCCGGATCTCTTAAAAAACCGGACGGAGAGATGGACGAAAGCTCATCCCTCTCCTCCACCCCAATGGGGTTAACTGCGAAGACTGCGGTCACAGAACCTGGTCCTAGCAACTCACCCGCGAGGACTCCGGCAACCAAATCTGGTCCAAGCGACTTAACATCCACGAGGACTTCGGCTCCCAAACCCGGTCCAAGTGAACATTCTAAAATGAGGACTTCGGTCACCAAACCTGGTCCAATTACCATGGCCAAGACTTCGGACACCAAACCTGGTCTTGGCTCACTCAAAAAGGAAAAAGGAGGTACTGGCAGAGGAAAGGGAGCTGCAAATATCCCAAAAAGTTCCGGCCATATCGCTCCCTCTAGACAGCTCTACAAAGAGAAGAAAACGGCCCTGGGAATCCTGAAGCGCCTTGGTAGTATACCAGAGGAACAGCGGACGGACAAACAACGGGCCTCTATTGACTGGGCTTTAAAGCTGACCACCGAGGGGTGGGAACCATCTGGCAAGGGTCAAGTGTCCAAGAGACTCAGATCGCTGGATGAGTCTCCCGAGGCAGCAAAAAGGGCCAAGACGGGCAACTCAAGCACCGCGGCACCTTCAAGGCTCTTCAACGAAGTCCTGAAGGATCATCTCGTGATGGCCGTCATCGACAGGAGTGACGATGACGGAAGGATCACTCTAGACAAGTGGAAAGACGTGCAGAGCGAGCTGGCGGATGGTTTCCTCAAACTTATGAGGGAGCATCCTGGTCCTGTCCCCTCCTGCCGCGACGGTGGGTGGCATCAGGGCCATGTCAAGCTGGTGATCTGCTCCGACCAGAGATCGGCGGATCTCTACAAGGAGGCAATTGCTGGTCTAGGCGAGGTTTGGCCTGGAGCAAAGTTGGAGGTTGTGGCAAGGGAGGACATCCCAAGTCGGCCTCGAACAAGAGCCAGGATACCAAGCAAGCCTTCTGACGCGGCGGCTGTCCTGGAGATCCTAAAGATCTGCAACCCTGATCTTCCGACGCATAATTGGAAGATCGCCAAAATGGAGGAGCCAAAAGGGTCCGAGAGAGTCGCGACAATCGTGATTAACAAGGAGTCCCTAGCCCCCCTAGCTAACCTGAAGGGTGTGGTGAATTTTGGCCTTGGCCAAATCACACTTCGGGTCTACAAGGCGGACGCTGAGAATCCCTTACCGAGCGCGTCGGACACCGAAGCCTCGAAAATGGAAACGGATTCCGCCTCCCACGCCGTCCATAGTGACGACTCAAACCTCGCTGAGTCTGAACTGGCGATGGAACTGGACCCGGTGCAACCCGATTCCGATTCAGTACTGGTTTGCCAGGATCACTGCTCCTTAACGGACGAAGATGATCTTGGCTCGGATGCTGGACTGGATGAAGGCTCAACTGGTCCTCCCGATGGCAGTGGGGAAGATCTGCTGGCATCTGACCCGGAAGACCCGGAAGATGCGAACATAACCGTGATCGAGGCTTAATGCTGCGAATACTGCAGATTAATCTTCATCACTCGAAAACGGCATCAGCCTCATTACTTCTCCGTCTAGCCAGGGATGGAGAAGACCTTGTCTTGATCCAGGAACCATGGATTGTGCATGACGTGGTAAACGGTCTCAAGACTCCAAACTATACTCTGTTCTATGTAAGGAATAATGGCAAGCCAAGAGCATGCATTCTTGCAAAAAACAGTTTAAATGTATTTCTGCTACACAGCTTCAGTGATCCTGATATCGTCACAGTCAGCCTTGAACTGAATAATAAGATTCACTGGCTGATCTCGGCCTATCTGGCCCATGACCATCAAGGTCCACTGCCACCGAGTATTATGAGCGATCTAATCACGGAAGCTAGTAAGCTCAATACTGGTGTCATTCTAGGGTGTGATGCAAATGCGCATCATGCAGTCTGGGGTAGCACTGACACAAACGAAAGAGGCGAGTTGCTTTTTGACTACTTTTTAAGCACTAACCTCCTTCTATGCAACACAGGGCAAGAGCCTACCTTTATAACCAGGAATAGACAAGAAGTCTTAGACATAACCCTGGTTTCCGAAAACATCTCACACATGGTCAGCAACTGGAAGGTTTCTGAAGAAAACTCCTTCTCGGATCATCGCTACCTCCAATTTAATCTGAAAGATTACAAACCTATCCCACCGGCCTTTAGGAACTACCGGAGGACCGACTGGGTCAAATACAGGGAAACTCTTAGCGGCTTACTCCCTCCCATACCACCACTCCAACCGAGTAGCTCAACTGATCTCGAAGGTCTGGTCACCACCCTTACGCGCGCCCTAAACGAGGCATTGTCAAACTCCTGTCCTGAGAGCAGGCCAAGAGGGAAACATAAGCCGCCATGGTGGAACGCAGAACTCGGGGCTCTTAGAAAATGCTGTAGGCAACTGTTTAACAAAGCCAAAAGCACGAAAGACGTTTGCGACTGGGACTCCTATAAAGGATCACTTCGTAAATACAAATATGAACTGAGAAAGGCGCAGCGCAAATCCTGGGGACTCTTCTGTAGTGAAATAGAAGATTCATCCGAGGCATCCAGGCTCCGCAAAATTCTCTCTAAAAATCCAACCACACCATGCTACCTGAGGAGACCGGACGGATCTTGGACTACCTCAAGTAGGGAAACCACTGATCTCCTCCTGGACACCCACTTCCCTGGTAGCTCGCCTGTTGAGTCGGAGCGGGTAAACATTACAAGAAACCATGCACCGTTCAACTCTGACGCTCTTATAACAGAGACCAAGCTCCTCTGGGTGATAGAAGGCTTTAAACCATTTAAGTCTGCGGGACCGGATGGAATAATTCCTGCTGAAATCCAGCAGACCTCGGACATAATTCTTCCTTGGCTGAAGGTTATCTTGAAAGGCTGCTTGGATCTAACCTACATTCCTGAAACGTGGAAGGAAGTCAGAGTGGTATTCATACCCAAAGCAGGAAAAAGCTCTCATGTCTGCCCTAAGGACCTCAGACCTATCAGTCTATCATCCTTTCTTCTGAAAACACTGGAAAGACTAATGGATGTGTACATCCGCGACAATATTGACAAGCGACTGCTGTCAACATCCCAACATGCGTACTGGAAGGGGAGGTCGGTCGAAACGGCCTTACATTCGCTCGTGCGCACCATTGAAAAATCTCTCAGTATTAAAGAATACACCATGGTTGCATTTCTCGATATCGAGGGAGCTTTCAACAACGTCAGACCAGAAGCAATCACTGACGCAATTTCTATCCTGAAGGTGGAGTCCTCGCTTGGCGCGCTGATCAATTTGATGTTAACATCCAGGATTGTGAACACAAAGCTGGGCGAGTCCTCCTCTCGAAGGTTTGTCAGCAGAGGTACACCACAAGGTGGTGTGCTCTCCCCTCTTCTATGGAATTTAGTGGTCAACAAACTACTATTGAGATTGGAAGGGGCAGGCTGCAGAGTGATTGCCTATGCAGATGATGTTGCAATTGCTGTCTCCGGAAAGCACCTCAACACGCTGAGTGAGATATTGCAAAATGCTCTCTCTATCCTCTCCAAATGGGCAGCTGAATGCGGGTTGGGTGCGAACCCACGCAAAACAGAATTAGTCCTCTTCACCAGGAAATATAAAATTCCTCACGTAGACCCTCCTTCTCTGAATGGTACTAGTCTAGTTTTCACCGATAGTGCAAAATATTTGGGTCTTATTTTGGACAGGAAACTTCATTGGAAACCTAACATTCAGGAACGGGTAAAGAAAGCAACAGTTGCGCTTTACTCGTGCAAAAAGGCCATTGGCAAATAATGGGGTATGCAACCCCGGATAGTTCATTGGCTCTACGTGTCCGTCATCAGACCGATACTTATGTATGGTGTTATTGTCTGGTGGACGGCCTTAGACAAAGCAGTTAACTGCACCACCCTAGGGAAGGTACAGAGATCAGCATGCATATGCATCAGTGGAGCTCTGAGAACAACTCCCTCTGCAGCACTAGACATGCTATTCAGTCTGTCACCCCTAGACATTTTTGGCAAGCAAATGGCAGCCAATGCAGCCATTCGACTTATATACGGACGGCTCCAAAACTGAAGGCGGGGTAGGTGGAGGTGTTTTCTCTGATATGCTTAACATTAGCAGCTCCTTCCGCCTTCCGGACCACTGTAGTGTCTTTTAGGCGGAGCTTATGGCGATCAAGGAGGCCTTGTCCTGGCTGAGGTGTAATGTAATATCTACTAGGGATATTAGCATTTTCACAGACAGCCAAGCGGCAATAAGATCCTTAGAATCGGCCTCGACAACATCAAAGGTCGCCGCAGAATGTCGATCATCTCTTAAGGAGATGGCTGAACAGTTCAATATTCTTCTGTGCTGGGTGCCAGGACACAGGGATATCCCAGGGAACTGCATGGCTGACGAACTCGCTCGACGCGGTACTACCCTTCAGATTATGCCGGAACACCGGAATCTGGGTGTGCCTCTCTCTACATGTAAACTGCTACTGGGATTGGACTCAATTGAGAAAACCAACTCAAGATGGGCAAACGGTGTTACATGTCACACTGCGAGACAGATCTGGCCGGAGCTGGATCTAAAACGCTCTAAATAACTGACTTTGCTCAAAAGGGCGAATATCAGCACCACAGTCGGTGTCCTGACCGGACACTGTCTTATAGGTCGACATGCTAAAAGACTCGGTCTCTTCTCAAACGACTTCTGTAGAAGCTGCCTGGATGAGGAGGAGGAGGAGACAGTCCTTCACCTTCTCTATACCTGTCCAGCTCTTTCAGCCAGAAGGAAAGCTCATCTTGGAGCTTACTTCTTCAACTGTCTCGGTGACCTTGCCTCAATGGAGGTCGCGAGAATCCAACGCTTCATTGCAAGCTCTAAATGGTTCGACGAGTAGGACCGGATTTGATGATCCTGTGGTAACACAACGGACCTTTTAGGTCTAAGTGTGTCCGTGTTCTCACGGGCAGCCACGCGTACCTACCTACCTACCTAGTTCTGATGAGATATAAAATTGATTATTACGGCCTACCAATTCACGATTTTTCGAATTTCCAGAACCAAGAGGGTGTGAAGGGTTTGCTTACGTTTTCACAAATTTTTCAAAATCCCTCGTGTCTCATGAGTTGCTTCTTATGAAATCGTCTAAAAACCCGTTTCACAATTTTTTCGAAATTCAAACCCCAAGTGGAAGTAATGGGTTTGTATACGTTTTAACAATTCGTCATATCTCTTAATTCTGATAAGGCAACAAATTCGTTTTTACTTGTATGGGCTTTTAGTATACATAATATACCGAAATTGTCTACACGGGCTTTTCCAATGTTTAATCGGCTAAAAATCTCTATTTTAAGAACAAAATTAATTTTCCAAGAATTCTAATAATCTCGAAGCAACTCATGATACACTCAGACTTTGACCGCTTCCGAACTTTGACCCGAAAAATAATAATGTTTCGCCCAGACCATTGGCAGATTTTTATTTATAGTATTACTTATGTCCTTAAGCCTAGTATCCAGATCGATAATCAATATTTGCTTTTGGTATAATGTGTTCCAAATAGCAATACGTGAAAAGGATAATGTTTTGTGGACCAGACAGGGCACAACAAATTGTTGCTGCGTGCTGTTTCCTCCATAATTTTTTGATGTCGGAAAATGACATCGAGTATTTCGCACCGAATTATGTTGATGGATTGGATGAAGAAGGGAACGTTATCGAGAGTGAATGGAGAAAAGGGATTTCGAACGACAGCATGGTTAATTCGTCATTGGAAAACAACACTGAACGTCCATCAAAATAAAAAAATATATAAGGGATTTCCTAAGGCCATGTAGTATTTTCCATTGCCATTTGGAATTCAAAACGAGACAAAACGTCACAATTTCAACGCGAAGTTACAATGCACTCTCATTTCGCTGTGGAATCTTTGATCAGCGCCATCTGTTTGATAAACTCCAAACAAAGGAAATTTCTCTTGAACTGGATATTAGCTAGCGAAATGAAAACGAAAAAATTGTTCACTAGCATTTCGCTCGGTTTTTTTGGTATGTGTTTTGTATGGGAAACGAAATTTCACTCGATCTGGATACTAGGCTTCACGAAGTGAATTTTACTTCATTTATTTATTGATATTATATGTTATGAATTATTTTATGTTATAGTTTTTTATTACCATTGTTTTCGTTTCTTGTTTCGATGAAGAATTTTAACAAATCTGAGATCTGTGATTTTGCACGAATTTTATAAGTCGCTTCGCTCCAACTACCTTTTGCGTCAGCCAAACATGAACGCGAAAAAGGAGTTTTAATCCCTTTAGCCACGCAGGGCTGCACAAAAGGTAGTTGAAGCGAAGCGCGCGTCAGCCAAACATGAACGCGAAAAAGGAGTTTTAATCCCTTTAGCCCCGCAGGGCTGCACAAAAAGTAGTTGGAGCGAAGCGCGCGTCAGCCAAACATGGACGCGAAAAGGAAGTTTTAATCCCTTTAGCCACGCAGGGCTGCGCAAAAAGTAGTTGGAGCGAAGTGCGCGTCAGCCAAACATGGACGCAAAAAAAGAGTTTTAATCATCCAAAAACAATAATTTTTTTAAATTTTTTCAAACTTTTCACACCATGTTCTAATTCTAATGTGGAACAAATACCACAAAAGTTTTAATATGGCAATGCTGGTGTTACGGAAATGTCATTCTGATGTAAATTTATAGTGTAAAAGGTAAGTAAAAAATCTGCCAACAGTCTGGGCGTAACTTTATTATTTTATGGGTAGAAGTCCGAAACGTGTTTAATGATGAGATACGGTGTTGGGTACTATGCGACTGACAACCTAAAAAATAACGTTCCAAATAGCTTAATGGTTATTTTTTAGGTTGTCAGTCGCATAGTACCCAACACCGTATCTCATCATTAAACACGTTTCGGACTTCTACCCATAAAATAATAAAGTTGCGCCCAGACTGTTGGCAGATTTTTTTTTTTATTTACGTATTTTTTTTATCAATAGAATAATTCATAGCAGTAAAAGCGAATTCGATCACATTAAACCTAAGAGATTTTCGGAATCAGTGAAATCTTAAACAATACCCCCAGGGGGTTTAATTGAGAAAAATACTTAAATCGGTTTTTTCCCGACTACGTTTAAAGCTTATAGAAGTACAAGTGAACTCCAAATCTCAATATACCTTAGGAATATATCAGAATTCGTGAATATGTACACAACCAATTTACTCCCCCTTAGGGGTTGGATATCGAAAAATTTTGAAGACCGTTACTAGGCGCTTATATAAATAGCCCGCAGAAGTAAAATTGCTTTGATAGTTTGACATGTCTAAAAGTTTTAACGAAATTCGTGAAAATGTGGATTCACGGACATTTTTTTGACTCAACCTCTGAACGCCAATAAAAATCTGAACTTTTTTTTTGCTTTAATTACTCTAATAGCACATCTACATATACGTACTAAGTTTCAATTTTCTAGCATAAGCCGTTTCTGAGATATAAAAAACCACTCCTCTCCCCCGTACCTTGATACCCCTATCAAAAATTTTATTTTTCTAGGATGTCTCCTTAGTGGTTCTATATAATCCTAAATTTTTAGCTTTCTATTCATTATGGTTTTTGAGAAATAAAAATCAGAATGTTTTCCTTTCTACCCCCTTTCACCACCACCCCCTACACCCACACCACCAAAATTTTTATCCCTACTAGAAATTTATCGACCCCAACTCCTGTAAAATTTTCAAGATCATATCTGATACGGTTTCTGAGATATAAAAATTAAATTTTTTGAGAAATTGCTATCCCCCCACTTTCGTGCTCCACCTCGCCCCTCAAAAAATTTAGTTTTGGTAGACTCCTCTTGTAAGCCCATATACAGAAACTAAATTTTATCTTCCTGGTGTAATTAGTTCGGAAGATATTGTAATCCAAAGTTTTTCACCCCCCACCCCCACACCCCACCTCCCCTCTTAAAAATTTTAGCTCTTGTCTAATCTGGAAGTATCCCTTAGGACAACAACAAAGTTCCAATCTTCTGACATCAATTGTTCAGGAGATATCGATTTTAGAATGTTTCAATCCCGGCTTTCATGCGTTAAAGACTCATTGTTTTCCCCCCCACTTCCACACCCCTTAACCAATATCGACCATTTTTTTGCAATTGAGTCCATTATCATAGTACTATATAAGTTCCAAGTTTCAGCCTCCTAGTATAAGTGGTTCCTGAGATCTAGAAACCAAAATTTTTCGTCTAAAACGCTCCCCTCTCCTCTCCCCTTGTACCCCCACCCCCCAAAAATATACCAGTCGTAGGGGTTCACCCATTCTACCCACCATAAAAATTTCAATTTAATATCTCAACGGGTTTGGGAGCTACGCGCCTTCAAACAATTTTGCGTACGGCGTACGGCGTACGGCGTACGGCGTACGGCGTACGGCGTACGGCGTACGGCGTACGGCGTACGGCGTACGGCGTCTACGGCGGACAGACGGACATTTTTTTTTTTTTTGCTTTTTTGGGGTTTACTAGTCCTAAAACGTGTAAATACAAAATTTCAGGGTAGCAAACTTTTTTGAAATTTCAGGTCGATAACAATACTTTATTATTAAAAAATAATAAAGTAAAATCAGAATTTCAAATGGCTATAACTTTTAATTTCAGGACGACCGCGAAGTGAAACTTAGCGCAATATGTTTCAAAATATCGAAAGATTTAATGAAAAATATTTTATTTTTTTTTCAGGTGGTGGCCCAAACGGAAAAGGCTTACCCAATTTTTTAAATATTTCGTTTAATAAATAGAAAAACTGTAAACAAATTGTTTGAAATGGCCGGCAATCACAGCTAAATACACATTTCCACCGCCGACTTAAACTCAGGCCGCGCACATATGACAGTTCGTCGTGAGAAATGCCTCGTTTTTTATGTGATGTGTGACGTCACGGATCAAAACGAGAAAATATACCAGTTCATTGGAGAATCTTTTTTGGAACGAATTCGTAACAATATTTTATTATCCCAAAGCGCGGTGTTTTAATACAAAACTTTGGAATTGACGAACCCTTTTTTCAACCTAATTTTTTCTATGAAAACTCAATTCCAGATGAGAAAACTTGTCTAATTCTCATTTTTAAATATGTTTATGAACTATTTTACTTTGCTTTGCCTAACAAAAGCTTGCACTTTAATAGAAACTTGGTTTTTATCATTCAAGTCATGCACCCGCCATACAAAATTGTTGCGATTTGTATGGAGCTGTCATGTTTGTTATGATTCTGGTTTTTTATGTTCAATTCAGCTGCGCGGCTATAGTTCAGAGGGCTCTGCCATTTCAAATCTCGACCGTCGGCCCCCTTTGCTTTCAAAGTGTGCGTGCGAGATTCGATGGTAGCAGGCTTGTAGTTATCGGTGGTTTTGAATGAAGTATTCTTTATTATAACTATCTACACTTGAAACAACATTTCTTATTGCATCACTGGAAATTCGTGAGAGACGTTTAACGTTTCTTTTTCCACACTGTTTCGTAGTGGCGCAGGTAGGTAAGTGGTGTAAATTCCGGCTCATAGCTAAAAACTTTTGTGCCTCGATTACATGTTGGGCCAAGCAAAGCAAATGCATACAAGTGCCAACATGTAGACAGTCCACTTGTGTGCGTTGGCTACTTCGCCGCTGTGTCGGTGGCGTTGGCCTGCATTTGTCCGACTTCGCGCTGGCCTACGTTGGCCCAACATGTAATTTGGGTATTACATTTTGCAAACAATGGGTTTGTACGAATATACTCTGATCTTAAGTCCGTGACACATTAAAAGCAGAAAGCAGCGACAGAAGCAGAATTAATTTAGAAAGCACAGGATCATATGGCGCCTGTTGAAATGACAGCGGCAGAAGCAGAGACGAAAACAGGGCTGCTTTTTCGTTCTAAATCCCAAAATTCTGTTCCGCTTCAGTTTACGTTGGCAGTACTGAAGCAGAACAGAATAAAGAACTGGGAATGTTGTCAGCATGATGATCATTTTAAGCGAAAAGCTCAGAAAAATCAACGGAAACAAAACATTTTCGTCCGCTCAAACAAGCGACTAAAATACTTGTGACTGTTGACAGTTAGCATGGACACATTATTCCGTGCTTCTACCTTCGGTAGTAGTTAGCATGAACACATTCTTCTCTGCTTCTGCTTTTATTTAAATTCATAAAGCTTAGCAAAAAGGAGCACTGACGACGTTGCTGTTTCTGCCGCTGCTTTCTGCTTTTAATGTGTTACGGCCTTTAGTTAGTCAACATAGAAATATTTCTAATGACGTTATGACACTGGCTATTTTCAATAAAAGTCAATCGTGGGACAAGGCGACCAATAAGAATTGCATTCATTGGGATTATTTGTGCTTTACGTACCACAGGTACAGCCCTCCCGGGCTCTGGAGGTAATGCTCTACATAAACCCCAAAGGCTTTACTGTAAAATCAAAAGCGTCAAAGAGTACTTAACAGGATTTACTGATATCGATTTTAGAATGTTTCGATCCCAGCTTTAGTGCGTTTCGCGCGCATATTTTTCCCCCACTCCCACACCCCTCAACCTCTATCTATCATTTTTTGCAAATGGGTCCACTATTATAGTTCTACATAAATTCATAAGTTTCAGCCTCCCAGCATAAGCGGTGCCTGGGATCTAGAAAACGAAACTTTTTTTCTAAAACGCTATTATGTGTAAAAATTCTAACGGGCCTATTACGAAACTCGACTCGATCAAAAAACTCACATTCTGCGACTATGAAACTCGACGAGTGCCTACTTGTCGAGTTTCACTCGACTTTTAGTCGAAAAAAAGCGTGGTTTCAGAGAACTGCGTATTATGAGAGCCGATCGAGTGAGTATTTTCTTATAAGAAATGTCAAACTCACTCGACTGCTGGAAATGAAGTGACTTTCCAATTGTCGAGTTTCATAATACCAACTTTAGCTCGAGTCGAGTCCAAATGTGAGTCGAGTTACTCACTCGACTCGAGTTTCGTAATAGGCCCGTAAATAATATGTATATTTCATTCAACTGCAACCAGGTGTGGCGACCACGTGTACACCTACTTGTTTCGGTATCGAGACGGAGAAAAAGTAGTAGTCGATTTAATTTTCGGAAAATGAAAATTGAATATCAAGGAATGAAAATTTTCAGTTGACTTTCAAAGTTCTCACTGAACGGTAAACTTACATATTAATTTCAATGCTTAAGAGCTGTACACATTGCTCATGACCGAACGAATTTTCCGATACGATTTTTCGTTTTTCGACCTATTGTGAAATCTTTAGTTATTGAAAAATTAGTTATGATCGTTAATTATAACATTTTCAAGAATATCATAAAAGAAAATCTCTAGGGATTTGTATAATAAAACTATTATAATTGATAATAAAAAGAAAAATGAATCAGTCGTACGACTAAAAATATTCGTACGATAGACGGACATTTTTTTTATGTTATCAATTAAAATCCCAGTTAGTAAAGCGCTGTCGAGAAGTGCTAAAGGTACTTTGTAGTCAGAACAGAGTACAGATTTGCTGGGTGCCAGGGCATAGTAATATACTAGGGAACGAAAGAGCGGACGAGATTGCGAGATCGGGATCGGCATCGAATGGTAGGGTTGAGGAGGATGTTTGTCCACCGATATGCGGCATCAAAGCGCAAATTGGTGAGCGCTCTAAAAAAACGGCCGACTCTAGGGTTGGCAAGATGCAGGATTTCTAGATTCCTGTGGCCCGAGCTGGATAGTCATAAGACTAAGAATATACAGGGTGTAACTAGTACTGAGGTTCAAACGAAAATGGGAGATAGAGGAACTTGTCCTGAGTAGAAAATCGTTCTACACATACTCCCGTTTTTGCACCGTTAAGGAGATAGCGCGATTTTAAGGGCGAAGGATTTTCATCGTACCTGTGATCACTGTTTGATCTCTAACTTCTGCTGTACTTAGCGTAACGTCATAATTCTGGGCTCGTTGGAAAGGACATAAATTCTTCTTTCTAATTGCTATCAACTGTGTCAATCAGTGTTATACTTTTTGAGAAAAATTCATTTTAATGACACAAAAATAATAAAAAATTAAAAAAATATAAAAAAAAGTCCTGTTTTCTCCAAGAAGGACCTGATTAACCACCAAATTTTATTACATTTTCGGAAAGCCCATAAAATTTCACTATACGTTTGATAACAGAATTTCTTCATATTTGCAACAACAAGTGAGTTCCCTGCACATGTTGGAAATACTGCTAAACATAGAATTTACCGCAAAACAGATGCAGTAATGAGCAACCATGTTAACAACACACGTATTGCTCTTATGTGTGGAAATTATGTTACAGGTAAGTAAAAATATGACAACTAATTAGATAGCGTCCATTTAAGTAAATTAACTAACATCCATTTAAGGGCCCGTGAGTCCCAAACCAAAATCGAAAATTTCACCTATTTTGCTTTGATTTCATTTCGAGAGCGTAAGAAATTATTCGTGAGCATCGGAAATTTAAATCTGAACGATCACGCACGATGTACAACGATTCAACCGTCAAGCGATGCCCCTACACAGCTCTGTGTGTACGGACCTGTATGTGTGTGTGAGATGCAAAATGATGAAAAACGGAATGTAGAAAAATAGCGAAAGTATGAACGGAAAGGAGTACAATCCGATCGAAAGTTCGAAAGAAAATTCATTGACCTGACGTCTCGGGTTTTTTTAATTTTCTGTGGACGGTGGATTTCTGGACATTCGCATGACATAGTATACTATGTATATTTATGTAGGCACGAGACATGTCTCCATTCATGTTTTTATAGGCAATTGTGGACTAAAATAAAATTAATTTCGTATTATTGCATATTGGGTCATTTCATCAAGAATCGCAAAATATTATGAAATTTGGGACCTTACCATCGCCGTTTCTTTTGAAAATTTTTGTACTTGAAGAATTAGTGAAATTAATTTTTTTGTTTCTATCTCAATTATAAAGATTTAAAGATTTTTAAAGATTTCGCAAAAATGGTGTCCGAGTTCTCTTTGAAAATTCATATCTCTGGTAATTTTTATCATAGAATAATAAAATAGGGCTTATTTTAAAGGGGAATGTTATCGCAACTTAAAAAAATACGAATAAAAATTGTCCTCCAATTTTTTTTTTACAAGGATAACGATTTTGTCCTTTATCCTTGAATATCTCAAAATCCGTAGTTTTATTTTTTTTTTATTTTTTTATATTTTGTATATTATATTGTTTTTCAAAACATATTAAAAAACCAAATTGGGATTTCAAGGGGATCGGGGTACAAAATATGGGTGAAAGAGTGTGGGAGTGGAGGAAAATAATGCGTCCGAAACGCAAAAAAGCCGAGATCGACACATTCTAAAATCCATATCTCCTAAACGGTTAATGTCACGAAATTAAAACTTAATGAACATCTTAGGTATACTAGGAGAATAGATCGGAAATAAATTTTTGAGTGGAGGCAGTGGCGTACGGAGGTGGGGGTTGAAAAAATTTAGATTACGATATCTCACGAACCAATTACACTAGAGAAATAAAAGTTGGTTTCTGTATAAAGGTTGACAAATAAAGTTTGCTAAAAGTAAAATTTTTTAAGGGGGTGGTGGAGCATGGAAGTGGAGGGGGGTACGAATTTTTTTTAAAAAATCACGTCTCATATCTCAAGAACGGTGTAAGATAGATGCTTAGAATTTTTACCAGAGGTAGGCCTAATAGAAGCTTAGCAGAGAAAAAAATTTCAGGTATGAGGGTGTAGAGGGTGAGGATCTCGAGAACCTATAACGACATAAAGCTGAAACTTAGTATTTGGATAGAGCTGTAGTAGTAGCATGTTTTTTTATAGGGGTAGTATGGTACGGGGGTGGGTGGTGTTTTTCTTAACTATAGAACGGCTTATACTAGAAAGTTGAAATTTGGTATGTATATGTAAATCAACTAGAAAAGTAATTCTGATTAAAAAAAAATTCAAATATTTATTGGCTTTCGGAAGTGGGGAAAAAAAATGATCAGTGAAAATGGAATGCTTATATTTTTACGATTTTCGTCATATCTATTAGGTCTTCCCAAATATTGAATTCATTTTTTTTGTACGGATTCTTCATATAAATACCCAGAAAGTGTTTTAAGGATTTCTTGAAATTCGACCCCCAAGGTGGTGTAAAGGGGATGTATACATTTTCACGAATTCAGCCGTATCCCTCAGGTCTGATTAGATATGGAATAACTTCTTACTTCCCCGGGTTTATTTAATAATCACCTAAAGCCCGTTTTCAGGTTTTTTCTTTTTCAACCCCTAAGAGGGTAAAAACGGGTTGAGCACTTTTTCACGAATTCCGTCATATCTCTTAGGAGTGATAAGACATCGGGTTGGTTTATACTTCCTCGTGCTTTCTTTATATATATCTAAAAACCCATTTCAGGATTTTTGGATATTCAACCCCAAAGTGGGTGCAAGGGGGTTGCATATGTTTTCACAAATTCTTACATATTTCTAAGTTCTAATGAGATATCGAATTCATTTTTACTTCCTAAGGCTTCCTACATAATCGTCAAAAAGTTGATTTCAGGATGTTTGTTATTTAACTCCAATAGGACGTATGGCTTTCGACATATTTCTCAGGATTGATGAGATATTAGATTGGTTTGTACTTCCACAGACTTTTTATATAATCGCCTAAAAACGCAGTTCCAATTTCATGTAATGGCCCAAAACCAAATCACGAAAAACCTTTTAATGGCGTAACAACTGATATTATACTAGGACTAGACCTCGTCCCGGAGTAAGACCCAATTATGTAATTCATATGTTATATGAGGCAGCGGCGTAAGTATTCTAGCGCGACCCCATTCTAACCGCTTCCCGAACTTTTTTTAGGTTTTCAGTCACATAGTAACCTACACCTCATCTCAGAATTAAACTCATTCCGAACTTCAACCCAAAAAATAATAAAGTTGCGCCCAGACTGTTGGCAGATTTTTTTTTCTTTTTTTCCATTTACTTTTTGCCCTGTTTGCCACCTAGAAAGAAGAAAAGCTAAAAATCACTTTTCATTCTGAGCAGGCGAATAGACATTATGCCGATTACACACACACATCTTGCCATGTAGTTACTATGCCTTCGAATCGTGTGCTGCAGGCTTGCAGGGTGGGGAACATCGTAACCTTTTTACTCTCAGCGAATGAAACATAAAAACAAACCTGCCGAAAAAAAATGCGACGTAGCCATACGTCCGTTCAGCTCGACCTCTGCGAGTGGTCTGAATGGAAAATTTGATTGAAAAATGTTTGAAAAATCGTTGCAAAAACAATGTTATACTAACTTTTTCGAAGTTTTTTGAATTTAAGTTGCTTTAGAACGCTTTGATAAAGTAACAGAAGAAAAAACAAAATAAAAAAAAATCGGTTTTCATAGAAAATTTTAATAATAAAAAAACATAATTTTTTTTAAAAATCAGAGTTTTCAAAATGTATTATTTCCAAACATAAGTCAAAATCGAAAATTCCAATTCCAAAAAAAAATAGATTGAATCGTTCCTAATTGAGTGAAAACAAAAATAATGAAAATCACTTCAGAAATGTTTCCAAAATCGCAATTATTAAATGTATGTTTTCAATAATTTCGAAAACTTACTCGACGTAATCGCTTATAATTTTTCTTATGATCGAAATTTCAAAAAACAATAATCAACAGAAACTTTAAAACATATTGCTAATTATATTTGTCTAAGCAGAAAAGACCTATCTTTTGCTGCTTTGGAGATTTCGCGAATCCCGTTTGCCTTATTTTCAACAAAAATGCTGTTTTGGTATACACGGGGCCTTAAGTTAATTAAGTAATATCCATTTAAGTAGGGCGTGGAGTTTACCTGCTCCCTTAAGGAACAGGAATGACTTCGTCCTACGTAGATTTTTCTGCGATAAAAGCATTGGGAGGAAGCAGCAGCAAACAGAATGTCATAGACATCATTACGAGCAACATGGCAAGCAATAGGAGGTCTTTTACAACGGAAGAAATGGCAGACATGCACTTCATGTATGGGTTGTGCGACGAGAATGCTAGGCGAGCCGAAAGAGTTTACCGGGAACGGTATCCGGACAGATCTCGGTACCCTCATTATCGGATGTTCATCAGCATTCATCGGAACCTTCGTGAACGAGGTACACTGCAGCCGTGGCGGGAGACACAACATCCAGGACGGCGACACTCGGTACCTGTGGCAACGGAGGAGCGCATACTGCGCATCGCGGCTAGGGACCCCACGGTAAGCACCCGGCGCATCGGCCATCGATTAGACATCAACCACATGCATTTATTTCGTCCTCACTATTATTCATCATACTCCTTCGGCGAATGACGGGTGTCAAACCAGATTTACTTGAAGGGAACGTGCTTGATAACTGTTAGCCCCGCTCCTTTACAATTCAACCTATGAAGAAATTCTGTTATCAAACGTACAGTGAAATTTTATGGGCTTTCCGAAAATGTAATAAAATTTGGTGGTTAATTAGGTCCTTCTTGGAGAAAACAGGACTTTTTTGTATTTTTTTTTAATTTTTTATTATTTTTGTGTCATTTAGATGAATTTTTTCTCAAAAAGTATAACACTGATTGACACAGTTGGTAGCAATTAGAAAGAAGAGTTTATGTCCATTCCAACGAGCCCAGAATTATTACGTTACGCTAAGTACAGCAGAAGTTAGAGATCAAACAGTGATCACAGGTACGATGAAAATCCTTCGTCCTTAAAATCGCGCTATCTCCTTAACGGTGCAAAAACGGGAGTATGTGTAGAACGATTTTCTACTCAGGACAAGTTCCTCTATCTCCCATTTTCGTTTGAACCTCAATACTAATTACACCCTGTATTGACTTGGGATAGAGGAAAACTGCGACTGCTCGTCGGAGCACTAACGGGGCTCTGTATGCTGAGGAAACACGCTATGCGGCTAGGGATAGAGGAGTCGGACATGTGTAGGTTCTGCCATGATCTGTATGGTGTGGAGGACATCACTCACACTCTGTGTGAATGCCCGGGGATCGCTAGGTTGTCTTTTCTTCGAGAGCATCGAGGATTTTAGGTCGTTAGAGTATGACAAACTGCTCAGGTTCTGCAGGGAATTGGAGTGTTTTTGAGGTGAGGGAATAGCCCACGAGGACCTGAAGGGATCGCAATGGGCCCGTATGGCGCCTAGTAAGCGCGGTGGTTCTAGCGCTGCGCTCCTTCTTAAACCTAACCGAACCTATCAATTAAAATTCAAATCCCTAAAGATTTGCTCTTTTGATATATAATCTTGAAAATGTTATAATTAACGATTTCAACCAATTTTCTAATAAATGTAGATTTGACAATAAGCAGAAAAACGAAAATTCGTATCGGAAAATTCATTCGATCGTGTGCAATGAGTACAGCGCCTAAACTATTTGTTGTATTTAAAAAACTTTTGCCGATTAACTATTACGAGGGTGAGTCAAATATAAACCGGACTTTTTTTATACACATTTATTAACAGTAATAATATTCAAATAAGACTTTAATCATTTTTCTACATAGTCTCCTGCACGCTCTACACATTTTTCCCAACATTTTGGCAGCTTAAAAATTCCTTGTTCATAGAAAGTTTGAGGTCGAGTTGTCAACCAGTTGCGCACGCGCTCCTCAACTTCTTCATTTCGCCTCCCAAAGCTTCCTTCATGGGACCAAACAAAAAATAGTCGCATGGGGACAAGTCTGGGCTATAGGAAGGGTGCTCCAGGGTCTCCCAATGCAGCTCAATTAATTTATCCTTTGTCAATGCTTTTTGATTTTCGGTCAATAAGCTTGGGACCCACCTGGCGTAGACTTTTGGGAAGCTAAGATGATCTGTGATGATGGAATAAGCACTACCATGGCTAATACCCACTTCTGAAGCGATTTCATCAATAGTGAATCGGCGTTCAACCTCGATTAGATTTTGAACCGCTCGAATATTGTCATCAGTAACACTTGATCTTGGGATCGATCGTGAGTTTCATTTTCGGCACTTTCTCGTCCATTTTTAAATTTTCTAGCCCAATCAAACACTTGTGTCCGTGAAAGCGTATTGTCACCAAACTGCACCTTCAACCTAGCCAAAATATTCGATGGTGAAACGTCTTCATTTGTTAAAAATTTAATAATAATACGTTGCTCAATGTATAAAGGAACCACTTACTCACTCATGATTGCTACTGATCAACTGGAAGAATGAGCAGCCCGGGAGCAAACAAACAAACAAACCAACCTAAGACCCCCACCCAACCAGACCGCTCGGCAGAGTCTGAGACTCATAAAGACAAAAGTCCGGTTTATATTTGACTCACCCTCGTATGTTACTTAAATCATTACAAAGTAAATTGTAATATTTTTATTGTTGAGTACTGCGTCATTTTAAATCTTCTAAAAAATTATGAAGTGATCCTACAATGCTAAATACATCAACCGAGACTTAACTCGCTCGCGACCCCGACGTGATATGAACACGCAACCTTCTGATTATAGATATCTGAATCCTAATTCCATTCTGTCTGCGGCTAATTGCTCATCTATTGCAACCTATGGTTGTCAACATATCTCTGTTTCTCTTGACCTAAAAAGGGAATTTCAATTGAAGTTCATTGTGGCAGAAGTTGACAGACACATTATAGGTGCGGATTTTCTCAAACACTTTGGTTTGCTTGTCGACCTTAAACAGCGCTGTTTAATCGACCCTTTAATATGTTTGAATTCCGCAGTGGTTGAAATTACCCAAGCACCAACCACAGCATTAGCAATTTTTGCTACTTCAGCAATAATCAGAAATTCATGACTTTATTAAATAAATTCTAAACTATTTCTGAGAGTGATAGGAAGAAGAATCTAGCAAACAAACAGTTAAACATTTTATTGTTACTGAGTGCCGACCGGTTTTCACTAAACCTCGTCGACTTTCACCAAATCGCTACTCTATAGCTAAATCAGAATTCAGTAAGATGATTAAACAACGTATTTGCAGGCCTTCAAACAGTCCTTGGGCTTCACATGGTACCTAAAAAGGGTGGTCAATGGAGACCGTGTGGAGATTATAGAGCACTTAATGCTCAAACAATTCCAGACAAATATGTGGAATAGATTCAGGATTTTGCTCAACAACTCGCTCAACAACTTTTCTATTTTTTCAACAATTGATTTAGAACGATAGCATAACATCAAATTTTGATGAATCCTAGTGATATTCCTAAAACTGCAATTATAACACCATTCGGACTTTTTGAGTTTAATAAAATTAATATTGGTCTCCGCAATGCGGCCCAGACCTTTCAGAGGTTCATCTATTATATTTTAATGGATTTAGACTTTTGCTTTGTCTATATTGATGACATATTATATTAATAGGCTCAAAATCAGAAGATGAACACCTCAACAATTTACATGCTCTTTTTAAGCGTTTGGAAGAGAATGGTTTAATTATAAACATAAAGTAATGTAGTTTTTTAAAAACAGAAGTTGATTTCCTTAGTCATACCATTGATTCAAAAAGAGTTCGTCCCATAGCTTCGAAGGTTGACGCAATCCTGTCTTTTCCAAAACCAACTACAGTTCATGAGATGAGACGATTTTTAGGCATGATTAACTTCTATCGAAGAATTCTTCCTCATGCAACTTCATCTCAATCAATTTTGAATGCATTCACTTGTGGAAGCAAGAAAAAGCGTGACAAGACAAAACTTCAATGGTCTCCAGATACCTTGAAAGCCTTTGATCATTGCAAGACACTCAACAGTCAACAATTTTATCTTTTCCATCTCCAAATGCAGCTTTTTTTTTAATGGTGGATGCTTCTGATTCAGCTATAGGAGCTGTTTTACAACAAAGAATGCATAACGTTTGGCAACCCCTTGCATTTTTGGGTTGGGTACGGTTCACTGCCTCACAGTTCACCGCTTCACGGTTCATCGACAGCATGGTTCTCTGCTTCACGATTCACCGACAGCACGGTTCACCGCCGTTTCACTGCCACGGGTAGCATTAGTGTCCATTTTCACCGCGAAAATGGACACCAATGCTAGCCGTGGCGGTGAAACGACGGTGAAGTCGTTTATAAAAATACCTTTGTCCAATGAGACTGTTAAAATAATAAATATTGTTGCGAGCTAGGGGTTCGCCGGGATTTCAAGTAAAACACAATTCGGTTAAAATAAAAATAAGTGATTATTTATTCTTCGCACTTTAATTCTATTAGCACAATTATTCGCACTATATAGCAATACCGCCCGCTTATCTATATCGCTTGATTCGATCACTTTCGCTCTCTACCAACACGGTCGCGTATACACGCTGGCTGTCACAGTCGACGTAATAAAAATTACTATATCCTCGCTGAAAGCTTTACCTGCTTTTATACTAGCCGGTTGCAGTCTAGGATGTACTTGAATGTTCGCTCGATGATGTGGAAGTTTCTCGAAAGCTTTGGAGCTTTCGATTTTGATCTTCGTTCGGTGGTGCATGTCGAGGGTTTTAGTACATAGGAGAGCATTTGATAAGAAGGGAGATACAATCATGCTGTTTCGCCTTATTTACTTCAGCTAGGTTTCTGATTGGGTTATTTTTGCAACTAGATATTCGGTTGTTGCTGTTTCCATTATATGAAACGATAGAGTTGCGCGGTTGCCAGGTTTACATGTAACATTACTCCCTCCTTAATTCCTGTTCGTCCCGAACAGAGTCAATCCCCTCGTCATTGGCGCCATGGTACTTCGTTAGTCTATCGAGGTGTACCACTTTCATTTTAGTACGAGGTTTTTGATGCAACTGAATACGGTACACAACATCATTTAACCGGGTGATGATTTGGTAAGGGCCTTCCTAATTGCGCTGTAGTTTCGGTGACCTGCCCTTCTGTCGTTTGTGATTGTATAGCCAAACTAAATCGCCCTTTTGAAATCCTGATGAATTCGCCCGTTGATCATACCTCGTCTTCATCCGATCGGTTGCCAAATTAATTTTATCTCTGACCAGGTTGTAAATTGTGTGTTGTCGATGTCGAAGATCCGAGACGTAATCTTTTGGATGGGTCGGTTGGTCTGATGGCACTCCAAACATTAATTCTGCGGGGACTCGAATATTCTTTCCGAAGATGACTCGGGAGGGAGTTTCTCCTGTTGTTGCGTGTACCGATGTTCTGTATGCCATTAAAAATAGAGGAATGTGTTGATCCCAGTCCTGTTGCCTTTCGCTGACGAGTTTGGATAGGATCGAATTCAGTGTTCTATTGAAACGTTCCACCATTCCATCGGACTGTGGATGTAGTGGAGTTGTCCTCGTTTTGTTTATTCCCAGCATTTGACACACGTGTTTGAATGTTTCAGATTCAAAGTTGCGCCCTTGATCGGAGTGTAGTTCACTTGGAACTCCAAATCTGCTCACCCAGTTGGTAACAATTTGTTCTGCGACGGTAACTGCTTCTTGATTTGGAATTGCGTAAGCTTCGGGCCACTTGCTGAAATAATCGATGACCACAAGAATGTAGCGATTACCATTTTCTGATTCCGGAAATGGTCCAGCAATATCCACAGCAATTCTCTCGAATGGAGCTCCCACCTTGTATTGTTGCATTTCTCCCTTTGATCTGCGTTGCGGGCCTCTACTCGATGCACAGGTAGTACACTTACGGCACCAATTTTCGACGTCATCTCGGAGATGGATCCAATAGAACCTCTCTCGTATCTTTGCCAAGGTTCTATTTACACCTAAATGTCCACCGGAAGTACCTTCGTGATATTCCTTCAGAATTTCCTCCACTTTAGAATGCGGGACAATGGTTTGCATGAGATGCGATGTTCTGTCAGCGGTTTCCCATTTCCGTTTTAATAACCCGCCATCTAGGTCGAGGGAATTCCATTGTGCCCAATAACTCTTTAAGGTTTCACTGAATTGTGAGATGTCTTTCCACTTAGGCCGCTCCATTTTGTCCCTCTATGCCATGATCGGTGAAATATCTGGATCTTTTCATTGGGCATCTTCCAGTTCTTGCTGATTCCATCCATCCTTTGGTTCGGTCGTTATTCGCTGAATGGTTTCTCTGACTTCTTTTTCTTCTACGCGGTGACAATGCTTGCAGTTTGGTGGACAAGGACGACGTGAGAGCGCGTCGGCATTACCGTCAATTCTCCCTCTTCGGTGAACAATTTCAAAATCGTAGGATTCAAGCCTTTCTTTCTTGCTACTTGGCCCTCGGGATTCTTAAACTGAAGTAGCAATTTAAGCGATGCGTGATCCGTTCGAAGAAGGAACTTTTGACCATAGAGATATTTGTGAAAATGTTTTGTGGCTTCTACGATGGCCAATAGCTCTCGGCGAGTTACGCAATAGTACCTTTCCGATTTTGAGAGTACTCGGCTGTAGTATGATAGCACTCTTTCTTGCCCGTCGATCTCCTGTGATAGTACTGCGCCGATACCGACATTGCTGGCATCAGTGTCTATGATGAAACCATGACCTGGTTTTGGATACGCCAGAACTGGAGAGTCGCAAAGTTGATCTTTTATTTTCTCGAATGCTTCCTGGCACTGTTGATTCCAAGTAAAAGTCTTTCCCTTTTCTGTTAGCTGATGAAGACATTTTGCCGTGTTGGCAAAGTCTTTTACGAATCGACGGTAATATGTCGCTAATCCTAGGAAGCTGCGCAGCTGGTGTTTATCACTCGGAGTAGGCCAATTTTTCACCGCCAGTATTTTCTCCGGATCCGTCTTTACACCATCAGCTGAAACGATGTGACCCAAGTACTTTACTTCTGCACTAAACAAAGTGCACTTTTTCGGACTCAGCTTTAATTTTGCCGCTCGCAGTCGCTGGAAGACTTCCTGTAGATTTTTCAGATGTTCCTCGAAGGTCTTGCCGATAACGATCACATCATCCAGGTAAACGAGACAAGTTTTCCAACTAAGGCCACGCAAAACAAATTCCATTAGTCTTTCGAATGTAGCTGGAGCATTGCACAGGCCAAACGGCATCACGATGAATTGCCACAGTCCGCTGCCGACAGAGAATGCCATTTTCTCTCTATCATTTTCGTCTATTTCCACTTGCCAGTACCCACTTTTCAGGTCCAACGTTGAGAACCATTTAGCATCTGTCAGGGTGTCTATGATATCGTCGATTCTAGGTAGTGGATAGCTATCCTTTTTCGTAACATCATTTAGTTGTCTCTAGTCTACACAAAAACGGGTACTGCCATCCTTTTTCTTAACCAACACCACTGGCGATATCCACGAACTCTTTGATTCTTCGATTATTCCCTGATGCTCCATGCTTTTGACCATTGAATTCACTTCTCCTTGTTTCGCTAGTGGTACTCTTCTTGGGGGTTGACGTATCAGTGTAGCACTTCCGGTATCTATACGATGCTTCACTAGGTTTGTTCTGCCATAGTCCTCATCACCGGTGGAGAAGACGTCGCTGAATTTGTCGATCAAATCCACTGTTTGCTTGTGATGTGCTCCTCTAAGGTTGCTTGACTGAAGAACTGCTGATGTTACACTATTCTTCCTCCTTGAATTTTTTTTAGAGGCTACGTCATGATGCTCTTCAGTGTCTATACTCGTAAGCTGCCAATTACATCTCCTTTCTTTACGCTGGTAATGCTGTCCGAAACGTTGAGCACTCTTATTGGTACAATCATCTTCTCATTTCTTTTTACTAGCGTTTTTCCCAATATTAGACTTCGCAATGCCGGTGTCGTTTCTGGTTCGATGAGGTAGAATCGGTGGTTCACGGGATCACCATCAAGCTCTGCCCAAATAACATTCTCTGATGACTTTGGTATATCCGCATCTTCGCACAATATAACTCGCAGCTTGGTTGTGTTGGAGGATGTTATTTCCATTGGGATTTCGATGTTCCGCCACTTCATTATTCGTTGTCCTAGGTCTAGCTGGATACCGTGTGGTTTCAGAAAATCCATTCCAAGAATACACTCATCGGTAATATCAGCTACCATGAATACATGCGAGAATGTCAAATCTCCAAGCTGTATGTCACGAGCTATTTCCCCATGGACTGTAGTAGTTTCTCCTGTAGCTGTGCGAAGTGCGTACTTCTCAAGTACGGTCTACGAGATCAGATCTTAGCACTGATCGTGTTGCGCCTGTGTCAATTGTCATTATGCAGTTTAATTTGTCGACTCGACCACTCATGCATAAATCGTTTTCACCACGATGTAGTCGAGAAACTGCGATGATGGTTCCGGGGGCGTCGATTCCACTAGCCAACTTCTGCCCCATGAAGTTGGCTTTTACTCGTTTCCCGGACTGTTATTAGGCGAAGCGTTCTCTCGTGACGGTTCGCCTCGTTCTCCCTTTTGTTTAGCAGCGCAGCCGGAACAATAGTTGGTAGCTTTTCTTGGTTTTCGGCAGTCGCGTCTTAAGTGTCCTGCCTGTCCGCAATTCCAACATCGGGAAGCACCGGATCCTTCGCTCCGCTTGGTGAACTCGGCCCTCTGGCATACACACTCTTCTGTTATTTCTCGAGCTCGGTAATTATTTCGCGAGCTTTGCTTGGCAGCTTCAAACGTAAGCCCATATACTAAGGCTTCGCCAATCGTTTTCTTTCCTGCCAATTTTAACGCCTGCTGCAGCTCTTTGTCCTGTACAGCATTGTTAAATGCGAAAACAGCTGTATCGTTGCGTTGCTCTGTTTGCGCATTGGGAAGCGTCAATAATGTAAGTCGTTCTATATCGCGTGCCAGCTCTTGAAGTGTTTCACCAGTCTTTTGGCTTCGGTTGTAAAGTTGTGTTTTGCAGATCTCTCGCATGTGGTCACTGCCATAATGAAGATCTAATGTCTGTCCCAATATCGAATAATCTTGCTGTTGCTAGTGCGGAATTGTTTGGAAAACTTCTGCTGGTGGACCTCTTAGCGCCAATATAAGAGCCGTTCCTCGTTCCAAATCATTCCAATGATTATTTCTTGCGGCAGCCTCAAACTGGGTCTTATAGATAGCCCACGGTGTTTGTTCATCGAAAATCGGAGCTCTGAGATCTTTGTGCGTAACGTGTTCTGTCTTAATGACTCCAGTCACTTTCACGTTATCAAAGTCTCTTTTTAAGCGTTCAACTTCTTCCACAATCTCAGATGTCTTTTCTTCGTAAGTTCGAAGTTTCTTCTCCACATTTTCTTCGATTGTCTTACCTATGGTGTCTATTTTATTATTTTGCAGCTCCAATTTTTGGTTGAGGTCTATTGACTGCTGGTCAAGTTTCTGGTTGAGGTCCTTTGACTGCTGTTCTAATTTTTGATTAAGGTTCTTTGAAGTCTGGTCTAGCTTCTGGTTGAGGTCTGTTGATGTCTGATCTAATTTCTGATTAATGTCCTTCGACGTCTGGTTGAGATCCGTTGATTGTTGGTCCATTTTCTGGCTTTGTTGGTCCATTTTCTGGATGAGGTCGGTTGATTGTTGATCTAATTTGTTCATCATTTGCTGCATTAATTGCGACAGGGGATCTGATGTACCAAAAGCCTCCCCACCACTTCCTACACGAGCTTCTTCGATTGGAAACTCGAAACTGTTTGCGTCCTTACCCTCAGCCTCAAGTATCTCGATCATACGGCTGACAAGCTCAGACTTGTTCCCTGTTGTAGATAATTCCCGTCTACCGAGCTCTTCCTTCAGCTCCGTTAATTTTAAATCTTTTAAATAACGCGGCATTTTCACTATCGATTTATTGTCCGTTAAAGATTTTCCGCAATACAAATTCACTCAAATTCTCTTTTTGTCCGTACGAGAACTTTCCACTTCACTAATTCGAGATACCGCTCACTAGAGCACTCGAAAATATTCGATTTCACAAAATTCTCACTGTCCGTTCGAGAATTTTCACTTCACAGTTTGAAAACTTTATTCGCGCACCAAAATTCTCACTTTTTCCGTTCGACAATTTTAATTTCACTTTTCCACTCGCGATTTCAAACCGAATTAATCCTTGAAATCCCACTTCTGACACCAATTGTTGCGAGCTAGGGGTTCGCCGGGGTTTCAAGTAAAACACAATTCGGTTAAAATAAAAATAAGTGATTATTCATTCTTCGCACTTTAATTCTATTAGCACAATTATTCGCACTATATGGCAATACCACCCGCTTATCTATATCGCTTGATTCGGTCACTTTCGCTCTCTACCAACACGGTCGCGTATACACGCTGGCTGTCACAGTCGACGTAATAAAAATTACTATATCCTCGCTGAAAGCTTCACCTGCTCTTATACTAGCCGGTTGCAATCTAGGATGTACTTGAATGTTCGCTCGATGATGTGGAAGTTTCTCGAAAGCTTTAGAGCTTTCGATTTTGATCTTGGTTCGGTGGTTCATGTCGAGAGTTCAAGTACATAGGAGAGCATTCGATAAGAAGAGAGATACAATCGTGCTGTTTCGCCTTATTTACTTCAGCTAGGTTTCTGATTGGGTTATTTTTGCAACTAGATATTCGGTTGTTGCTGTTTCCATTATGTGAAACGATCGAGTTGCGCGGTTGCCAGGTTTACATGTAACAATATGTATAATATTCATTTCAATATATTTTCAGTTTATTTCTGTCAAAATTACAATTTGCAGCTAAGCTGCTTAAAATTTCAAAGGAAGAAAATTTCCCTGATTCTTTCTTCTTTTTTAATGTTTTCCACTGAACATGGTGGTTTTTCACCAATCCTGGCTTTGTCCACAATAAAGCACATGTGAACATACTTCTTTTGAATCACGTTTATGATTTCTATTACACCAGCATGACCGACCATAGCATGCAACCGACGGTACCAAGCCCCAATATTATTTTTAGTTGTTGGCAATGACATTTGCAGTTGTTCTGCAATACTACAGAATGAAGGAGGATACGGTGATGATTTTTTTATATAATTGTTTTTTAACCACTTTGCCAATGGCATAGAGTCCGTGCACAGGCTTGGTAGTATGCATTTGAATGCTTTTGGAATTTCATCCGGATCCAGTTACGTCAAACATTTCAGTAAACGGATGAGGCTAGCAAACTCAGTATCACAGCCATACTTGCGTTGCAATCCAAGCGACTGTACTTTTCTCCACAAAATTTGCCCGAAATAAACCGCAGTGTTGCCAAATATTTTTCTTGGTTGAGCACTAAAATGTGAAATTTTGAGCGTTCATTTCAAGTTGAAATGAACGCTGATGAAGGCACTAAAAATGTATTTTTGCATATCAATCGCAGGAATATTCAAATAACGCGCAAGCGGTAAAACTAGTTTTTGTCCGCTGAGACGAAATTTTGGGCACCAAATTTAACGCTGAAAGCACTAAATTGGCATCACAGATGAACCGTACCCAGCCTAATTTATTACTGTTCAAAAAACGGCGAATCATTGAGCGGTGAAACACAATGGCGGTGAATTGTCAGTAGCGATGAAAGAATACAGGCTGTGAGTGTATTTCGACGGTGAACCGATACCCTCCCGTTATAAACATATAATATATATTATATATTATTTTTTGAATGAAAAATTATAAAAAATATAATGTAAAATAGTGTATACATACCTTGAGTCCAAACTAAATTGTCAGGCAAGAGTTTAATCATTACCGCATATTCCGGAGGCCTCAAGTATAGAAATAGTGGTAAGCTGGAATATAGGAATGATAGTTAATAGTTTTGGAAATTGCTATAATTGGGGTTGAGGTGTTATATAATATAGCATTTAACTAACCAATTTTCTTTGAAAAACTTATTTTCAATATAAAACTTTCTTGTTTGTGGATGATTGCAAACACATGTTAATACGACGATTACCTTCCGCTGTATTTCATAATCAAGATCCCGTGATGTCTGTCTAAACATATTTAAAGTGATATTTAGAAACATTTTGAGTAACGTTTTAATCTCGACATCATCCATATATGTCCACAATATTGTTAGAAGTGTGCCTAATGTACTTTCTACACTTCCAGGAAGAATTACTGTATCCTTATCAGCTTCACTTCTAAGATTCAATGTTTATTTTAAAAATTAAAAATAAGAGTTTAAATTTGTACATACCTTAAAACACACAAATTTTTAACATACAGAAAAAATGTGTCTTCAATAATATATGGATTTAATAGATGAACAGACATTCTCTCTATTAACGAAGCAGCAATCATCATATGAATTGTTCTCTTCGTCGATTTGCCGTCTTTCTTTTTATCCTGTCTGTTTTTTTGACGAGATATAATTGCAGAAAGATTTATCAGGTATCCTAATAATAGTTCAGCTATTTCTATTTGTAGTTCAGGTTTAAGTTGTAGAGGTTGAAATCCACTAATAGAATATTTAAATGGAGAACTTCCAAAATTAACTATCAACGACTCGTTATACGCTAGTGACAAAGCAGGATATAAAACAAGACCGGGACCTTTCTCAAGGCTCGAAAACGCTATTCCCATTGATTCACCGTTTCTGTAATATTCAATTTGATCATTTTCCATATCCAAGCTAACTCCAATGATATCACCGCTTTGCCAGTTATCGCCATATCTACAATAATATTTTTTTTTAACTTACAATTTCGATAATAAACTTCAAAATTACTTAGTTGTATAGACATGCCATATTTGTTGTTTACTTCCATCGTATCCGTAACTGTACTTTGTATCACCAACTCCAGTATCGGTGCTAAACTCACATTTATTTGAGCACCAGCCAATTTGCATTACACCTTTACTTCTTAATTGAATCTGAAAGGATCGTAAAAAATTATTGTTTTTAAAGACCAATATTAGTGTTGTTTCTAGCAGTCGCGTATTTAAAAATGCTCCATACTGACTAAGTTCATAACTGATGTTCTTCATCATTGTGGTTGTATGCGGAGGATTTCAATCTTGAATTTCCCAATCCAACGAATTGGAAATATAATAAGAAACAGAATTTAGATGGTTTGTAAGTTTTTAATTAAAACATATAACTCTATAAAATAAACTTTGCTCGGCATACAATCGGCATCGACCACTAGCATCTGTTCCACCAAATATTCTGATGTCGAACACATCAAAAACTTCCTTAGCTCTAATAAAACAAACTTCCACTACCCGATGCCGAGCCAACTCACTCCCCAAAACATTATCTTGTTAAATTTTAGCAATGCCTTTGACGAAGAAGATGTTGAAGAATTCCTCAGCGAAACTGGGATTAAACTAAATCTGATGTCCCTCAGGCAAATTAAGGTCATGACACAATAAAAGCAGAAAGCAGCGGCAAAAGCAGAATTTTTTTAGAAAGCACAGGATCATATGGCGTTTGTGTAAATGAAAGCAGCGGCAGAAGCAGAGACGAAAACAGTG
Organism: Beris morrisii; assembly: GCA_951812415.1. Taxonomy (NCBI): domain Eukaryota; kingdom Metazoa; phylum Arthropoda; class Insecta; order Diptera; family Stratiomyidae; genus Beris; species Beris morrisii. The sequence continues at coordinate 73,192,800 of OX638312.1, read as the reverse complement.
CTGCTTTTTCGTTCTAAATTCCAAAATTCTTCTTCTGCTTCAGTACTGCCAACGTAAATCCCTTAAGAGTTGGGAATGTTGTCAGCAATGGAAATGTTAAAGGTGTCAAAATTGTTTCCATATACTCGTATTTAATGATTATTTTAAACGAAAAGGAAACAAAATATTTTCGTCCGCTCAAATAAGAGACTAAGATACTTGAGACTGTTGACAGTTAGCATGGACACATTATTCCGTGCTTCTACCTTCGGTGGTAGTTAGCATGGACACATTCTTCTCTGCTTCTGCTTTCATGTAAATTCATTAAGCAGAGCAAAAAGCAGCACTGACGACGCTGCTGTTTCTGCCGCTGCTTTCTGCTTTTATTGTGTCACGGCCTTTACTCTTAGTAAAGCTCCCAACGCTCGACCAGTTTGGTTACTAATTTTTTCGCATGAAAGCAACATAAAAAGTCTTTTGGCTACTAATATTCTAGGTTCCTGCGTGGTACGTTTCGAACGCAAAAGGAAAGGCAACCACCTTACGCAATGTTTAAACTGTCAAAGATTCAGGCATGTTTCTCAGAACTGTTCCATGGATTTCCGCTGTGTCAAATGCACTTTCAAGCACGACCGCGGTAATTGTACGGTCCCCAAAAAAAACGAACCACCTCGCTTTTCCACCAGAACCAATAATGCTCATCGAAATCTCTTTCATTTTCCATTTTATTATTTTCTTCTTTAAATAATATAGCGCGTTTTACGTTATGATATTGTCATATTTGACATTTCGATGCGTTCACTTGCGATCATTTGTATTTTTATACTCTAGATGAAATCATATAGAGTATTATAAGTTTAATCCAGCCCAAAAGTTTGTAACGCATAGAACCAAGCCTCGGACGAAAAAAAGTTATATATTATTTTTTGTTTATTTGTGGCAAAAAACCTCAAATCCGCTTGACGTCCGTCCGTCAGTCCGTCCGTCCGTCCGTTCGTCCGTCCGTCCGTCTGTCCGTTAGCACGATAACTCAAGAACGCCTTCACCTAGGATATTGAAATTTTGAATCTGGATGTTTGGTTGAATTTGTAAGGCTAAGTTCGTTAACGGGCAAAATCGTCCTACTCCTTCGGGTAGCTGCCATACAAAATGTCCTTAAAACACGTGTTCAAGAATATTAACCGATAACTTCGGAAGGGTTTAAGCTACGACATTGAAATTTTGTATGTGTTATTTTTCCAATAGTTGGAGCTAAATATATGATTATGAAGAAAATCCTGTTAGTCCTTCGTGTAGCTGCCATACAAATATCCTGTCAAAATGTATTCACTTAATTTACGAAACTCACTATAACTCAAGTAATCTTTTAGCTACGAATTCGGAATTTTGTACAAATTAGTTTTGAGTGAAAACAAAGATTGAGTTTACTAGTCAGCGAAATCCTCTTACTCCTTCTGGTAGCTGCCATACAAAATGTCCTTAAAACACGTGTTTAAGAATTTTGGTCGATAACTTCATAAGGGTTTAAGCTACGTCTTTGAAATTTTGTATGTGTTATTTTTCCAATAGTTGGAGCTAAATGTATGATTATGAAGAAAATCCTATTAGTCCTTCGTGTAGCTGCCATACAAATATCCTGTTAAAATGTATTCACTTAATTTACGAAACTCACTATAACTCAAGTAATCTTTTAGCTATGAATTGGAAATTTTGTACAAATTAGTTTTGAGTAAAAACAAAGTTTGAGTTTACTAATCAGCGAAATCCTTTTACTCCTTCTGGTAGCTGCCATACAAAATGTCCTTAAGACACGTGTTCAACAATATTTTTCGAACTTTTGAACGCTTCAAGCTACGAATTTGAAATTTTGTACACGTTCATTTTTAAATGGTTCCAAGGAAAAGGATAAATATGTAAGAAATCGAGTGAGTCTTTCCTGCACCTCCCATGTGAAAGTCCTTCAAAAGGACTTTTTTTTTCGATGACTTAACCAGTTCAAGATAAGAAATTAAACACTGAATATTGTCTTTTAGTTTTGAGTAGCAATCTAATGGCAGTCCTTAAGAAAGGACATACAACATGCACACACGTAATTCTACTTTATCCCCAACTACAATATAAATCGGAGTTCAGTATTCATCTAGAGTATTATACGATTGGCTTGCAGCCGATCGTGACTGCAGTATGTTTACCGATTACTTCTAAAATGGTAATCGTAACTCATACATATGTACGAGTATACAGCTTTTGTAGGTAATAATATGGTTCATAAAAAAATAAAATTAAAATTACATTTTTATAATGGGGTTTTCTGAGAAAAACTACATTGATCACAGAATTTTTAGGGTTGACGTAGCAAAAATCTGTGTTTTCGAGTAAATATCTCAGGATTGGGTGTAGTTACAATTAAGACTGTTACACCAAATGAAAGGTAATTCGATGCCCTAAAAAACGAGTTATAACACTTTGCCTTGTGATTATTGGTTTTCAAGATATAACGTTTTAAGTGAGTGAGGGCACCGGTCAAAAACACTTTTCTTAACCACCCTGTATCTCCACTGTTATTGAAAATTGACCCACCCTTGTTACATGTAAATGGACGGGCAAGTCCGAGGATGCTGCGGCGGCTAAATTAGGATTAGGTTTAAAATTTAATTAAAAATTGTATACCGATCAGTTGGATCTCAGCCCCAATGTTGCGATGGGAACTGGGTTCCTCTACGTTTCTCCGCGAACAAATTTTGCGTTCCAAGACGGAAGGAAGCCTGGTGGGGAGACGGAAACGCGAATTCGCGAACTCCGCTCAATGTTTTCCCAACCTCCGACACCGCCGTGCACTGCACCAAAGCCAGCCACAAGCCATCAAATGGTCACGTTGCTGATTCCGCCGTACGGTCAGAAATCCCCACAGACTCAGCTGCCGTACGTGAATTCCGGCAGCTGGTGGGATAAAAGGATCACGACTGATGTAGGAGGCCGGCCAGAATTCGGACGCCAAATTAAACCCTCGAGGAATAGTCTTTCCTGTCAACACCTGACAGATAGGAAAAACAACACGACCCATGGCTTAATGTCATGTCAAACGTCAGAAAATAATAAGAACGCCAGAAACGAGACAGGCAAATACCCGAGGCGCAGCCTACTTAAGGTGAAAAATTGTGCTGCCCGGGGCCTTTCGTGGATTTACCTGTGGAAAGTGAAGAACGTTTTTTTGAATTTTGGTTTCCCGTTCGGAATTTATTTTAACGGTGGAGTATTTTTTTGGAAGTGACCGTTGTAACTTGAATTGGCGTTTGAAAACGGAGTTTGTTCAGAAAGTCGTTGGCTCCTTGTTGGGAGTTTTGGAACGGTGGAGCGTTACAGCAACAAAGGAAAAAGAGACCGACGTGCTGGAGTGAGTGGCTGGATAAGAACGGAGTTGGCGAAGTTCGACGGGAGTGGAATTGGCAAGGCGGAAGGTCATAACGAACGTGCAGTAACGGCGGGGTCGGAGTACGGGTCGTTGACTTAGTAAGAAGTAGCTAGAAAGCTCAAGGAACCAGGTATTTTCCCTCCCTTCACTAGGTTTTTCTCGCGTAGATTTCGTAGACCAAACGGGACGTAGAGGATCCCACTGGAGAAGATCCAGCGGATTGGCTGCTTGTTTTACGCACACACTTTGGCTTCATTTCTTTCTACATTTATCTCTACATTTATTTCTTTAATTATAATTTATTTCTTATTATTTGCTTATTATGAAATGTGGATTATTTTCATTTTCTTTTTTTGGTCAATATATATATTTTTGTGATTTCTTGCCTTTATCAATTCGTTCGTGTTTTGTTTAGCGGAGAGGTTTCCCAATTTTCCTCGAAGTATAAATTGGGTGGCGCCCGGTCAGACGCCTTGAAGGCAGCGGGGCTTTGGTTCGATTCCGTGATTCTGCTTAGTTTTTTTTTTGTTGCTCCTCGGCCAATTCCAAGAATTTCCCCTTGAAGAAAAGGGGTAATAATTGGCGCCCAACGCGGTTTGAGACTACTTTCTTAATAAGTTTTTTTAAAAAGTGAAAAGTGAGGTGATTTTTTTTTAAGTATATCGTTTTTTGGTTTTGTGCACGGGATTTGAACAGTTTTAGTTATATCACGGAAATTTTGATTGCGGGTATTTTTACGGTCGATCGAATTACCGGAAGAGCAAAATCACAGTTTAAATTTTCGAATTCAAAAATTGGTGATTCCGTTTTTTTTGCAGCTCGGAAAATTTTGACTTTCACAGTTTCGAATATTGTAAAGACGGTTAAAATCAAAATTGGGGATTCCGTTCCTTTCTCGCAACTCGAACGTTATTGACTTTCACAGTTTAAATGTTGCAAAGGGATTAAATTCAAAAATTTATTTCCGTTTGTATTCGCGACTCGAAAATCGTTGACCTCGTAATTTGTTTTTAATTTTATACCGGATTTTCTTGCATAGTGTTTTAGGATAGAAACAATATTTTGTGTGCTCCGATAGCCTAGTGGTTAGAGTGATTGAACGCGGGATCAATTCCTTCTGGAATTTTTTTTTTAATTTTCATATGTTTTTTTTTCTTTCACTTTACCATACATGATAGTATTTTGAGCATTTTTTTTTTTAAGAAGACGAATTAGTAAATCGATCTTCCTTTTATTGGTTTACACTACTTGTTTATTTTAGCTGGTATTTCAAACCAATTAGTGCGCCGGATTACAACGACTGTCGGTATCGAAGGACTCTGGTGGAAAAGGAAATATAGTGTAGCTGCTGAAGAAAAGAAAACATGCTGTAGCTGCTGAAGAAAAGGAAATATAGTGCAGTTGAAGAAGTTTTTTTTTAATCTCAGGATTTGAATATAATTCGTCAAATAAACGGAAAAAATTTGAAATTGAATAAGTGAATTTTTATTTTTTTTTATTATTACTTTATTGAATTTGTTTTATGATGGATATCAACAGGCTATCTGCGGAGGAGTTGAAATATGAATTGGCGGTTCTAGGTATTGAGGGCAAGACCGTGGATGGGATGCGGAAGCAACTTCGGTCGACATTGAAACTTTGCGCAAGCTTTTCGCGTCCAGAATATCCGTTCTCAGTGGAGGAGGACAAAGAGGCAATAGATGCGAAATTGAAGGAGATCCTTGTTGTCGGTATTCGTGGGGGATGACAATTCCTCAGATTTTAAAAGAATAGACGCTAAGGCGTGTTGGGTGTTGAGGAGAATGAACAATTTTTTGGATCTGGATCCTGACTGTAAGGACTATGCGGCAGAAGTGCGGCTAAAGGTTGCCGATATCCATGTAGAACTGGACGACAAAGCCATCAAGGAAGGGGACGATATCGTAGGAATCAGCGATGCGTTGGGTAAAATCATCGGACCAAGACATGCTTCGTCCCCGAAAACTGCGAATCCGGATCCAACAGATTTGTCAGCTGCTTTTCTGAACTTAGTGTCGGCAAGAAAAGAAGGGCAGTTGGAGAAGGAAGTTGCGGCGAAAGAGGGTGAACCGAACCCGGAAGAGAAAATTGTAAAGTCATCGGTTCAGGTATATAAATGGGATGTTAAATTTTCGGGCAGTGCAGGGGAGTCTCTTAGTTGCTTTCTGGAGAGGGTGGAAGAGTTAAGGGAGGCGAGAGGGTGTTCCCTTTCGAATTTATATAGCTCGGCCGTCGACCTATTTGAAGGAAATGCACTGATTTGGCTGCGGGCGAATAAACCATTCATTAAGAATTGGTCGGACTTGGTATACAACCTGAAGCAGGAATTCCGACCTCCTGGTTATAATGACAGGTTGCTAGGCGAAATTCGCCGCAGAACTCAGGGGGGAAAATGAAAGCATTGGCATGTTTGTAAGTGTGATGCTAAGGCTATTTGGGAGATTGGATGTGCCTTGCAATGAAGTGATGAAGCTTTCCTTTATTAGAAAGAATTTAGCCCCATTTTATTCTACACAACTAGCTTTCTTAGAGATAATTTCAATAGAACAACTCGTGAATGTGGGAAGGAAGTTAGAGGCTACTCGGTTCAACGTTGAGAGCTACGTACCACCGCCCTCAAAGAAACAGATGAATCTGTTGGAACCTGATCTGGCCTATGTTGAGGTCGCTAATGATCAATTCGGTCAACAGGTTTGTCAACAGTCCGTCCTCACAATTGGAGCATCTAGCGGACAAAATAGCCAGACGTACCGTAACAACCAACCTGGAACACCAAGTAGGTCGTTTAAATGCTTTAACTGCAACGGTGACGGACATTTGGCGAATCGTTGTCGTCAGCCAAGACGTTGCTATGGTTGCGGTATGGAGAATGTGATCCGTAAGAATTGCTCGAATTGTGCGGGAAAAGAGCAGGGAATTCAGGGCACGACAGGGCAATGAATTCCCAGGTAACTTCAACTGCCTCAAACGGAGGAAGACATGGGGGTGCCAATATTGATGAGTGTGGCCTCAATATGGGTACGAGTGGTATGGTCGAGAAGCGTGGTATTGATGAGTGTGAGGTCAATATGGGTAAAGGTTTCTCCACGGTGAAGGATGGTATTGATGAGATTGGGCTCAATACTAGGAGTAAGTTGGTCGTTAGCGGGCAGAGTAATAATGAATGTGTACTCAACGTTGGCAGCAATTCTTCGGACGATGACAGTATTGTTGAAGAGATTGGATCCAGGACCGAAGATATTTCCATCGTCGAGGGGAATCATCATATTGAGGATCGGAATGACAAGACAGATGAAGGCGGTGTCGACACTAGTGGGAGTGCTCTAATCGAGGCGGTGAGTGAAGTGAAATCTGATCTCAACGTCTATGGAGAGGTAGATCGGGTCCATGTCGATTATGCCCTCGAGTGCGGCTCTGGTGACAATCGACCGTACCTGCGTGTAACAGTGTATGGGATTACGATGCTGGGCCTGTTGGACTCAGGTGCATCACGGACGATTGTAGGAAGGGAAGGCTGGAATACTCTGCAGGGGTTAGGGTTTAATGTGGGTAGCACGGCTGTGTCCTCAGTAGCTTTGGCGGATGGTTCTGGCGTGGGTGTGTTGGGTACGGTAGTAGTTCCTTTTTGTGTAAAAGGGACGTGCTGGTAGTTCCATCACTGCCGCAAATGCTTATTTTAGGAGCGGCTTTTTGGTCGAAATTTGAAATCGTGCCCGAACTTAGTCACAATAGTTGGGAATTTTCATCCTACTCACGAAACTTAGCCGCTCTTGAACCTATAGTACACCTATCGGATCTAACACCTCAACAAGTTCAACTTATAAACGAACTAACGTCCAAGTTATTTAGTACGATGGATTAGGTTGTACGCACTTAGTGGAGCACAGGATAAAGACTAATGCCGATCCCATTAGACAGAGGCACTATAGTATCTCCCCAGCCGTGCAACGACAGGTCGATGCCAAACTAAAATCGATGTTGGGGGAAGGTGTCATCGAGAGTCCCAGAGTCCGTGGGCATCGCCGATTGTGTTGGTGCGAAAAAAAGATGGGAAGTTTCGTTTCTGCGTCGACTTCCGAAAGGTGAATAAAGTCACAGAACGAGATGCTTACCCCTTGCCTTTGGTCTCGGCCATGCTAGATAAGCTACGTAATGCGAAGTTCCTTTCATCCCTGGACATTAAGTCCGCCTACTGGCAGATTCCGATGGAGGAAAAATCGAAACCAATCACGGCATTTACCGTACCCTGCCGAGGTTTGTTCCAATTTAAGAGGATGTCTTTTGGACTTCACAATGCTCCTGCGACTTGGCAGCGACTCGTCGACCGTGTTTTAGGTGCGGATTTGGAACCGCACGTATTCGTGTATCTAGACGACATTATTATCGTGACCCAAGACTTTGAGAAACACCTGGAGGTGTTGGAGGAGGTGCTCAATAGATTGGCGAAGGCAGATCTCCGAGTGAGCCCTGAGAAATGCAAGTTTGGCCGAACCCAACTTAAGTATTTGGGATACGTGGTGGATGCTCACGGTCTACATGTGGACCCAGACAAGGTAGAGAGCATTGTCCACATACCGGCTCCAAAGTGCGTGAAAGAGGTGCGTAGCTTCGTGGGGACCATATCCTGGTACCGACGTTTCGTTCCGAATTTCGCAGAGTTGACCAAACCACTGAACGAGCTATTAAAGAAAAATCGCAAGTTCGTTTGGTCGGTAGAATGTGAGGAAGCGTTTCGTGCGGCCAAAGAGTGCCTGATTTTTGCCCCGATTTTATCCTGTCCGGATTTCGACCGGCCGTTCGTGGTGCAGACTGACGCGTCTGATTTCGGAATCGGAGCCGTGCTGACGCAGAGTTTTGAGGTAGGAGAGAAGGTGATTGCGTACCTGAGCCGATCCTTGACCAAATCGGAGCGCAACTATTCAACCACGGAAAAGGAATGTCTGGCTGTAGTTTAGGCGGTTGAAAAGCTGCGTCCCTATCTCGAAGGAGCAAAATTTACAGTGGTTACCGATCATCACTCGTTGGTGTGGTTATCAAACCTGAAGGACCCCTGTGGGCGATTGGCTAGGTGGGCGGTGCGTATGCAGCAATACGATATGGACATCGTTCATCGCAAAGGTAGGGACCATGTCGTTCCCGATAAGTTGTCGCGTACGGTAATACAATTGTCTACTTTGAGTGTTTTAACGAGTGATCCGTGGGTAGATAAGATGAGGGGCAAGGTACAGAAAGATCCCCTGACTTTTCCGGATTGGAGAGTCCAAGGCGAAAAACTATTTAAACGCGTAAAACTGCGTTATCCCGGCCTTAGTGAGGAGGGTGACGAGTGGAAATGGGTAGTACCGAAGAGCGGAAGGAAGGATTTGTTGGTGGAATGTCACGATAATGCCTTAGCGGGTCACATGGGCGTGTACAAAACTTTTGCTCGGTTGGCTGCGAGAGTATACTGGCCCAAGATGAAGGCGGACACCGCTAAATATGTTCGTGGATGTCAAATAAGCCAAGGTGTGAAACCGGAACGTAAAAAGGCAGCCGGCTTGATGTCTGAGTGGAAAGGTGCCAACCGACCATGGGAGATGATATCGGTCGATTTAATCGGACCCTTACCTCGATCGTCTAGTGGTTACACTCACATTTTGACGGTGGTGGATTACTTCAGTAAATTCCCTTTGTTATTCTCTTTGCGTTCAGCCACTACCTCTGGTATTTGTCGAGCAATTGAGCGAGACGTGTTTTTGTTGTTCGGAGTCCCGAAGATTCTTATTTGTGACAATGGATCGCAGTTATTAGTAAGGATTTTCGAGCTCTTCTGAATTCCTATGGAACAACCGTATGTTTTACTGCTCATTATCATCCTCAGGCCAACCCCGCAGAAAGGATGAACCAGATCATCAAGACAACCCTTAGGTCCTATGTGTCGGAGAACCACCGTACGTGGGATACCCATTTAGCGAAGGTTGAGTGTGCTATACGTACGTCAGAGCCACGAGATGCTTGCAGCAACGCCATACTTAATAAATTTCGGCAGAGAGATGGTGATCGATGGTGGGAATACTACGCTGACCGCGGAAGGTTTTGAAGAGGTGTCAGGGCCTGCAGTGGAGGGATATTTGCATCGCATGAAGTCCTTGGAAATCTTGCGCGATGATGTTAAACGTAGGATGACTATGGCATCTAGTAAAGCGAAGGATTCATACAACGCGCATCGTCGAGAGGTGGAATTTCTGCCGAATGAACTGGTATGGCGCCGGAATTTTGCGTTATCTAATGCGGCAAATTTTTATGCCGCCAGTCTAGGGCCCAAATATGTCGGACCTTTTAGAATAAAAAAATGCACGTCGTCTCCCACGTACGTATTGATGGACGATAAGGACGTCGAGAAGGGAACCTGGCATGTGAAGGACTTGAAGCCATATCATGGAGAGAACTTATAGTATCAGATGTCTAAACCCTCATAATCTGTGTTAGTTACTGGAGTCGGGTTATCTGTGCGTTCTGTTTTCGTTTGGTGGTGGTCGTTAAGTTTAATGATTGTTGTACCCCGAAGTGTGATTGAGTAGCCTGCGTGGCACGGATGGTACCGGGTGCTGGCATGTAGACCGACCATGACTAGCATTGTCTCGTCTATCCCGTAAATACTCACATTACCTCGAAGGTAGAAATTGTTTACAGGATAGACAAAACATAAGATGCGCGACCGAACATGCTTGGCGTTATGTTACATGATAAGCATTAAAATCCGTGTGAATAATTTTATATAGTATCAGCACATTTTTCCATGTGAATAGTTTTATATAGTATAAGCAATTTGTTCATGAGAAATAATTTTATGTAGGATAAGCAAATTTTTTGTATATATGATTCAAGAACCATCAAAATAAAGTTAGTCGATCATCATCATCCGAGTTCTTATTTTCACGCAAGTGAACATTGGTCCGTCGAGTTAAAGAAAAAACTGAAGTATTATACAATATCAACTATGGAGGCCATGAACGAGCTCACTGATCTCCAGCAGACGATATACGAAGACATGAAGAGGATTTACGACAACTACAAAAAGGACCCCGAGATCAGGAAGACACGCAGTTATATCCAGGAACGGTTGGAAAAGTTAAGAGGACTTTGGAGCACCTTCTCAACCAGGCATGAGGTGATTACGGGTTATAAGGAAACCTGGCCTAATCACCCATACTTCGAAAAACAATTTTTCGAGAAGTTGACAGACTTTTATGCAGTAGTAAAGTCAACACTCGAATCACGCAGCAACCCGGATGGTGCGAAACCAACAGCAGACGGCATTACACCCGGTAACAAGGACAGCGCCACCAGCAGCAACAAAGGCACTGAGGCACTGGATGAACAACAACTCTACCGGTACAAAAGGCAGGCGTTAAAAATGAGCACACTGAAGTCAAAAATAGAAGCAGCCAGGATGGATCTAACAGAGACGCATTCGGAGATATACTTCAACCAAAAGTTGGAATGTATTTCAAGATACTGGGAAGAAGTTCTCAAAACCCACGACGATATCTTCATGTACAGCAGGAGTGCAGATGAAAACCAATATTTAACCAGCGACGAATTTTATCAACTGAAAGAGCGGTATGAGGAGATCACGGTACTCATCAAAGAAAGATGTCAAGGGATGCACTCCGCTAGCCAGACGATAACAACGCAGGGTCGCGGCCAAAATTTAAAACTACCGGCTCTTAGTATCCCACACTTCAGTGGATGCTTCAAGACTTGGAAGACGTTTCACGATATATTCGTAAGTGCGATTCACAACGATGAAGGGCTTAGTTCTGCAAGGAAGATGCAGTACCTAAAGTCTTACGTCGTTGGAGAAGCAAGCAGTACCATACGCCATCTCCAAATAAGTGATGAAAATTATTTGACAGCATGGGAAATACTGCTCCAAAGATATGACAATGAACGTATCATTGTATCAGCACAACTAGAAGCACTGTTTTTATTGCCAAACATGACTCATGAATCTGCGTCGGCTGTAAGAAGTATTCATGACACAACCATAGAGTGTTTGCATGCGGTCGATAACTTAGGCATCGAAACGAAAAGCTGGGATCTGATTATTATACACCTACTGATGCAGAAGTTGGACAAGGAAACACGAAAACTCTATGAACAAGCATTGAGTTCGCCGCGGAAGGTTCAGAAGCTAACGGACTTCCTAAGGTTTCTGAATTTGAGGCACAATGCACTAGCAGCAACAGAAGAGCCGAAAGGCAAGAGAGTAAGCAAAGAGGAAAGGGGCACAGTAAAGTCCTTTTCTACATCCACGAGTTTGAAATGCATCTTATGCAAGTCGGAGCATAGTCTTTACAAATGCCAGAAATTCAACCAGATGCCGATTCAAGGTCGACGACAGCTGATCCAGAAGGAACAATTATGCTTTAATTGTTTACGTAGCGGTCACATGGCACACAAATGTTCAAGTAAAATGCTGGGCAGAACGTGCAACAAAAGGCACCATTCGCTCTTGCACGAAGTAGTAGAAGAGATATCAACCACAAAGTACAGTCTGGAAGTGGCACAAACGCAACCATTGACGGCACATAGTCAACTTGGCACCAAACTGGATAGCGTTCTACTGGCGACGGTATTAGTAGATGTTGAAGCTTCTAATGGATCGTATATAACACTGAGAGCACTATTAGATCAAGGATCGCAGTGCACCTTTCTAACAGAGAAGGCAGTACAACTACTTAAGTTACACAAAACCAGGGCTGAAGTAACTATCAATGGCATCGGAATTACCAGCGAGACATGTAGAGGTTTCACAAATGTTACCTTCAGGCCAAGATTCGAGTCAAGGGTAGAATTCAGAACTAAGGCGTTAATTCTTCCGAAGCTGACAAAGCAACTTCCTATGCAAAATTGGAATATAAACGATTGGGAACATTTAAACGCAATAACTCTGGCAGATCCCAAATGTCATGTCCCTGGACAAATCGACTTGATTCTTGGAGCAGAAGTCTATTCGGATATTATTCAAGAAGGCGTCATCAAAGGAAAACCAGGATATCCCGTCGCCCAGCAGACGCAACTAGGATAGGTGATCTCTGGGAGAATTGGCAGAACCGAGTGTGAAGTAGGCGTCCTGACTTCCTTAATATCGCAAGTGGATATACAAGAACTATTGACACGATTTTGGGAAGTTGAGGAACTGCAAGGTGAGATAGAGCATCAAACTGGAGATGATTATTGTGAACAACTATTTAAACAAACGCATCAACGAAAGGAAGATGGGCGATATATCGTACGATTGCCATTCAAAGCCAACAGTAAGGAACTTGGCTTCTCGAGAGGAGCAGCCATGGCCCGACTCCTGCAGATCGAAAAGAAATTTAAAACCGACAAGGATTTTGAGAAGGAGTATAAGACCTTTATGAGTGAGTACCTTGATCTTAAGCATATGATCCCGGTAAACACAAAATCACAGAATGTCTACTATATGCCCCATCATGCGGTTTACAAGGACGATAACAACTCAAAAACGATACGAGTGGTATTTGATGCCTCTGCAAAAACGACTACAGGACTGAACGAGAAAATGCATACCGGCCCAAAACTCCAAGAAGACTTGCTAACAATTCTACTTAGATGGCGTAAGCACAAGTATGCCTTCGCTGCCGACATTGAAAAGATGTACCGGCAGTTTCAAATCCACGAAGATGACCAAGAATTTCAACGCATTCTATGGAGATGGAATGTTCAGGACCCAATCAAGGAGTACAAACTGACAACAATCACGTATGGAACAGCAGCAGCGCCTTACCTAGCAGTCAGAACAATTCAACAGCTTGCCCTAGACGAAAGAGAAGCTTATCCCCTAGCATCAAATGTAATACAAAATGACTTCTATATGGATGATATGCTACCGGGAACTGACAACCTTAAGGACGCTATAAAAACTCAGCAACAATTAGTGAAGATATTCAAAGGCGCAGGTTTCAACTTACGCAAATGGTCTGCCAATCATCCTCAACTACTGAAGAAGGTTGAATCCCACACAGATTCAATCGATTGAACTAAAAACAGAAAAATGTGTAAAGATACTTGGCATCTACTGGGATCCTTATGCTGATGAGTTTCGATTAAAAATCACGCTACCGCAAGACAAACCAAGCCTAACGAAGAGAGTGTTCCTGTCAGAAGCATCCAAAATTTACGATCCCTTAGGATGGGTGTCACCAGTAACCATTACGATTAAAAGTATGTTCCAAGAGCTTTGGCTTAAGGAATTGACATGGGATGAAGAACTCCCGATGGAAATTCAATTAGAATGGAAGAAGTTAAAGGAAGAACTCCAAAAACTAGAAGAGGTACGGATACCACGATGGCTGCACATATCAAAAATAACTAAATGCGAATTACATGGTTTTTGCGACGCATCCATGAAGGGATACTCAGCCGTAGTATACATCAAAACGATATCGGAAATTGGTGAATTGACTGTATCACTCGTTGCTGCAAAGACAAGAGTAACCCCAAGCCGGCAACAACAGATAACCCTACCCCGTCTGGAACTTTGTGGGGCATTACTTCTATCAAGACTCATGGATACTATAAGGCGAGCATTACGAGAAGGTTACATGAATACCTTTGCTTACACAGATTCAATGATAACGTTAGCATGGATCCAAGGTGATCCGTCAAAATGGAAAGCATTTGTATCAAATCGAGTCACAGAAATACAAGCAAAAATCTCAAGGGAAAATTGGCATCATGTAAAATCAAATGAAAATCCAGCCGATTGTGCCTCCAGAGGGGTGAAGCCATCCCAGCTACTCAATCACTCTCTTTGGTGGGAAGGACCACCTTGGCTTCATCATACGGAAATCAGGCGAGCTCCTACATTAATATCCACAACGGACCTCGAAAGATGCGGCATAGTCTCCTTACCAGCAGTAGATTCCGGATTACACTTTCAACAAGAGTTGCTGCTTAGATTCTCTACACTAAAAAAATTGACTCGGGTCGTGGCGTTCTGTTTAAGATGGAAAAGGAAACCGATTACCAGGAGCGACCCACTACACGCTGACGAATTGAGTTACGCTAAGAAAGAATTAATCAAAATTGTTCAAAATGTGACATTCTCAGAAGAAATACGTGCATTACAGCAAGAGAAACCCCTATCGCGGGAAAGCACACTTCTCTCCTTAAACCCGTTTATCGATGAAGACAGTATCTTGCGGGTCGGTGGACGACTAGAGAACTCCTCTTTGAGGAAAAACATCCAATTATTCTACCGCACAACAACCCGCTGCCAGGTCTGATGGTAGATGCAGCTCATAAAACAACACTGCACGGAGGGGTATTGTTGACACTAGCACACATAAGACGAGAATTCTGAATAATAAAAGCAAAAACGTTAGTTTCACGCCACATCCACAATTGTGTGAAATGTTACCGCTACACAGCAAGACCTAGAGAACAACTAATGGGAAACCTACCTGCTGTTAGGATTCAACCCAGCCGAGCCTTTTTGAATTCTGGAGTAGATTACGCCGGGCCTGTGAACATAAAAGCATGGAAAGGCAGGTGCAGTAAGACATTTAAGGGTTATATCGCAGTATTCGTTTGTATGGCAAGCAAGGCGATACACTTAGAACTGGTCTCTGATCATACGGCCAAGGCCTTCATTGCGTCTTATAAAAGATTTACATCCAGAAGAGGACTATGCAGAAACCTATACAGCGATTGCGGCACCAACTTTATAGCCGCAAACAAACTGCTCTCAACGGAGGTGAAGTTGAGTCAAAAGGAATGGAACAAAGAATTGGGTGACGAACTAGCGAGTCAGGGTACTCAGTGGCATTTCATTCCTCCGGGTTCACTACATTTCGGAGGACTATGGGAGGCTGGCGTTAAGTCCGTGAAGTTCCACTTGAAACGAGTAACATCTGATGCACTACTTACGTTTGAGGAATTTGCGACATTGCTTAGCCAAATAGAAGCATGTTTAAATTCACGTCCACTGTGCCCATTACAATCCAATACTGAGGAATTAGAAATCCTGACACCTGGACACTTTTTAATTGGAGAAGCGATATTAGCACCGCCGGAATCGTCACTTCTCAACGAAAACATAGCTCACCTCGATAGATGGCACTACATCCAAAGATTGAAACAGGACTTCTGGAGTAAATGGAGTCAGCAGTATCTGTCGCAGTTACAACAACGACCCAAATGGAAGAGACCAGTAAAAAATGTCAACGTGAATGATATTGTCTTAATAAAAGACGAACAGCTGCCACCCTTGAAGTGGGCGTTGGGGAAAATAATCGAGACACATCCGGGGAAGGATGGTCTTATTCGTGTGGTCACGTTGAAGACAAAGGATACAACACTGAAGCGACCGATAAGTAAAATTTGCCCCCTTCCCATTAATGAGGATTTGGAGAAATGGAAGGAGGAACTTCAGAAGGCACCAATAAGTCACAGTAGTCTTACAAAAATCCCGACAAAAAAGAGCAAACGTAGAATCATAGCATCATCGGCAGACGGCTCCGCGAAGAAGGAAAAGAAAAGGAAGATGAGACAGACCAGCAAGCTACATATCGATGATTATATGCGCAATACTCTTCATTCCACTTATACTCTGCGAAGAAATCATTAAAATAACACCGTTGTCAGACCACCCCGGCATATACTTTGAAGAAATTGACCAAGTTAGGATGAGCAACAACGAATGGGACATCATTAGCTATTTCGATTTAGAAAACTATTGGAAACGTAATGAGAATATCATTAAAACCATCGATAATCTTCACGACATATGTGAACTTGCAGTGGAGAGGAAACTGGAAACAACATGCAGAACGACAGTACAACAGTTCAATAATAGACTTGCAACAATAGATCAGAACAATAAGCTACTGAATAGTGACAGTAGAAGGGTTCGAAGATCCCCATTTGACATAGTTGGTAGCCTAGGACGATCTCTGTTTGGAATACTTGATGCAGAATTTGCCCAGCAATATGAACAAGACATTCAAATGGTGAAAAAAAATGAAAATCATCTGATCGAACTATTGAAGAACCAAACATCAATAGCGGATTCAACTATAAATGTAATAAAGAAAACTCAAGAGGAAATCAATGACCAGTTCGCAGCAATCAACAATCAGCTGTCTAGTCTCTCCGCTATTTCCTTGAATTTAACCGGAATGCAGAACTTCCTGAACTCATTTTTATCGATGTCCTTCCAAGCGCTGCTTATTATGTCAGAGTTTCAAGAAACACAGGAGGCGATCATTGAATCGATTATGGATGTCCAGCACGCTCGGTTCAATTCTCTTATCATAACTCCGTCACAACTTAAGACGCTATTAAGAAAAATTAGAGAAAGAATACCACACAACTTAGGTATACCTGAGGAAGGGAACACCGACTCCACCATGAACTTATATAGATTGATGGAGGTAACGACAAGGACAGTTGAATCAGCAGTTATCTTCAAAATAAGGATCCCACTGATAGCGACAGAAAACTTTCAACTGTTTAGAATAATTCCTCTGCCTACAAGGCACAAGAGAACTTTCATCTATATACAACCATCAAGCGAGTACATCGTAGTAAATTTACACAGGGACCATTATTACC
This sequence comes from Beris morrisii, assembly GCA_951812415.1. Lineage (NCBI taxonomy): Eukaryota > Metazoa > Arthropoda > Insecta > Diptera > Stratiomyidae > Beris > Beris morrisii. Next base: position 73,175,765 of record OX638312.1, on the reverse strand, counting down.
CTATTACAAGGATTGAGTTAAATGCTTGTAAGGCCCTACCAGGAAGGTACCAAATCTGTCGGCAGCACCATCCCATCTATACAATATATTCCAACATAAGTAGCTGCGAAATGAAAATGCTCACTCATCAGGATAAGATATCACCAGACTGCGACATCCGTACAAGAAACCCCGGTAAATACTGGATACAGCTACATGAGGACAACACTTGGCTAAACCCCGGTAAATACTGGATACAGCTACATGAGGACAACATCTCATCGGTTAGCATCAATCTTAAATTATCAACAAGGCAAGATCTCGAGGACATCAAGGAAGCAATCAACAACCACAAAAAGTCTCTTAGCCTTCCTTCAGCCACAATATCGCAGCATGACGTCCACCAATACGTCGTCGGCTATTTAACAACGATCTTCATAATTGTTATCATCGCATATCTTATCTACAACAAGGCATGCATAACTAAGGCTACGAGTACAACAGTACAGCCCAGCAAAAATAATAAATCCGAAGTAGAATTGAATTTGGGTGCCGAGAATGTCTCGTCTATCCCGTAAATACTCACATTACCTCGAAGGTAGAAATTGTTTACAGGATAGACAAAACATAAGATGCGCGACCGAACATGCTTGGCGTTATGTTACATGATAAGCATTAAAATCCGTGTGAATAATTTTATATAGTATCAGCACATTTTTCCGTGTGAATAGTTTTATATAGGATAAGCAATTTGTTCATGAGAAATAATTTTATGTAGGATAAGCAAATTTTTTGTATATATGATTCAAGAACCATCAAAATAAAGTTAGTCGATCATCATCATCCGAGTTCTTATTTTCACGCAAGTGAACAAGCATTAATGGAAAATTTCTTCATGAAGAAATTTTCCAGGAGGTGACGGTGGAATTGTTACATGTAAATGGACGGGCAAGTCCTGGTTGTTTTAGATACCTTCTGCTTTCCTTTTCAGGTCCGAAGTAGGCCCAACCGAGGATGCTGCGGTGGCTAAATTAGGATTAGGTTTAAAATTTAATTAAAAATAGTATACCGATCAGTTGGATCTCAGCCCCAATGTTGCGATGGGAACTGGGTTCCCCTACGTTTCCCCGCGAACAAATTTTGATTTCCAAGCCGGAAGGAAGCCTGGTGGGGAGACGGAAATGCGGATTCGCGAACTCCGCTCAATGTTTTCCCAACCTCCGACACCGCCGTGCACTGCACCAAAGCCAGCCACAAGACATCAAATGGTCACGTTGCTGATTCCGCCGTACGGTCAGAAATCCCCACAGACTCAGCTGCCGTACGTGAATTCCGGCAGCTGGTGGGATAAAAGGATCACGACTGATGTAGGAGGCCGGCCAGAATTCGGACGCCAAATTAAACCCTCGAGGAATAGTCTTTCCTGTCAACACCTGACAGATAGGAAAAACAACACGACCCATGGCTTAATGCCATGTTAAACGTCAGAAAATAATGGGAACGCCAGAAACGAGACAGGCAAATACCCGAGGCGCAGCCTACTTACGGCGAAAACTTGTGCTGCCCGGGGCCTTTCGTGGATTTACCTGTGGACAGTGAAGAACGTTTTTTTGAATTTTGGTTTGGGAGTGGAATTGGCAAGGCGGAAGATCATAACGAACGTGCAGTAACGGTATTATGAAATGTGGATTATTTTCATTTTCTTTTTTTGGTCAATATATATATTTTTGTGATTTCTTGCCTTTATCAATTCGTTCGTGTTTTGTTTAGCGGAGAGGTTTCCCAATTTTCCTCTAAGTATAAATTGGGTGGCGCCCGGTAAGAAAGTGGTTTTCGGACAGGCCCTTCTTCGACTGAGCGAAGCTCGGCGCGTGATTGGAGTAGGCTCGTGGAGTCAGGAGAAAATACTCGTACGGTGGTTGAGGTAACAGAGCAGACGCCTTGAAGGCAGCGGGGCTTTGTTTCGATTCCGTGATTCTGCTTAGTTTTTTTTTGTTGCTCCTCGGCCAATTCCAAGAATTTCCCCTTGAAGAAAATGATGGACGTGCTGGTAATTCCATCACTGCCGCAAATGCTTATTTTAGGAGCGGATTTTTGGTCAAAATTTGAAGTCGTGCCCGACCTTAGTCACAATAGTTGGGAATTTTCATCCTAAGCACGAAACTTAGCCGCTCTTGAACCTATAGTACACCCATCGGATCTAACACCTCAACAAGTTCAACTTATAAACGAACTAACGTCCAAGCTATTTAGTACGATGCCGGGTGGATTTGGTTGTACGCACTTAGTGGAACACAGGATAAAGACTAATGCCGATCCCATTAAACTGAGGCACTATAGTATCTCCCCAGCCGTGCAACGACAGGTCGATGCCGAACTAAAATCTATGTTGGGGGAAGGTGTCATCGAGCTGTCCCAGAGTCCGTGGGCATCGCCGATTGTGTTGGTGCGAAAAAAAGATGGGAAGTTTCGTTTCTGCGTCGACTTCCGAAAGGTGAATAAAGTCACAGAACGAGATGCTTACCCCTTGCCTTTCGTCTCGGCCACGCTAGATAAGCTACGTAATGCGATGTTCCTTTCATCCCTGGACATTAAGTCCGCCTACTGGCAGATTCCGATGGAGGAAAAATCGAAACCAATCACGGCATTTACCAGGATGCCTTTTGGACTTCACAATGCTCCTGCGACTTGGCAGCGACTCGTCGACCGTGTTTTGGGTGCGGATTTGGAACCGCACGTATTCGTGTATCTAGACGACATTATTATCGTGACCCAAGACTTTGAGAAACACCTGGAGGTGTTGGAGGAGGTGCTCAATAGATTGGCGAAGGCAGATCTCCGAGTGAGCCCTGAGAAATGCAAGTTTGGCCGAACCCAACTTAAGTATTTGGGATACGTGGTGGATGCTCACGGTCTACATGTGGACCCAGACAAGGTAGAGAGCATTGTCCACATACCGGCTCCAAAGTGCGTGAAAGAGGTGCGTAGCTTCGTGGGGACCATATCCTGGTACCGACGTTTCGTTCCGAATTTCGCAGAGTTGACCAAACCACTGAACGAGCTATTAAAGAAAAATCGCAAGTTCGTTTGGTCGGTAGAATGTGAGGAAGCGTTTCGTGCGGCCAAAGAGTGCCTGATTTTTGCCCCGATTTTATCCTGTCCGGATTTCGACCGGCCGTTCGTGGTGCAGACTGACGCGTCTGATTTCGGAATCGGAGCCGTGCTGACGCAGAGTTTTGAGGTAGGAGAGAAGGTGGTTGCGTACCTGAGCCGATCCTTGACTAAATCGGAGCGCAACTATTCAACCACGGAAAAGGAATGCCTGGTTGTAGTTTGGGCGGTTGAAAAGCTGCGTCCCTATCTCGAAGGAGCAAAATTTACAGTGATTACCGATCATCACTCGTTGGTGTGGTTATCAAACCTGAAGGACCCCTGTGAGCGATTGGCTAGGTGGGCGGTGCGTATGCAGCAATACGATATGGACATCGTTCATCGCAAAGGTAGGGACCATGTCTACTTTGAGTGTTTTAACGAGTGATCCGTGGGTAGATAAGATGAGGGGCAAGGTACAGAAAGATCCCCTGACTTTTCCGGATTGGAGAGTCCAAGGCGAAAAACTATTTAAACGCGTAAAACTGCGTTATCCCGGCCTTAGTGAGGAGGGTGACGAGTGGAAATGGGTAGTACCGAAGAGCGGAAGGAAGGATTTGTTGGTGGAATGTCACGATAATGCCTTAGCGGGTCACATGGGCGTGTACAAAACTTTTGCTCGGTTGGCTGCGAGAGTATACTGGCCCAAGATGAAGGCGGACACCGCTAAATATGTTCGTGGATGTCAAATAAGCCAAGGTGTGAAGCCGGAACGTAAAAAGGCAGCCGGAATTCCTATGGAACAACCGTATGTTATACTGCTCATTATCATCCTCAGGCCAACCCCGCAGAAAGGATGAACCAGATCATCAAGACAACCCTTAGGTCCTATGTGTCGGAGAACCACCGTACGTGGGATACCCATTTAGCGAAGGTTGAGTGTGCTGTACGTACGTCAGAGCCACGAGGTGCTTGCAGCAACGCCATACTTAATAAATTTCGGCAGAGAGATGGTGATCGATGGTGGGAATACTACGCTGACCGCGGAAGGTTTTGAAGAGGTGTCAGGGCCTGCAGTGGAGGGATATTTGCATCGCATGAAGTCCTTGGAAATCTTGCGCGATGATGTTAAACGTAGGATGATTATGGCATCTAGTAAAGCGAAGGATTCATACAACGCGCATCGTCGAGAGGTGGAATTTCTGCCGAATGAACTGGTATGGCGCCGGAATTTTGCGTTATCTAATGCGGCAAATTTTTATGCCGCCAGTCTAGGGCTCAAATATGTCGGACCTTTTAGAATTAAAAAATGCACGTCGTCTCACACGTACGTATTGATGGACGATAAGGACGTCGAGAAGGGAACCTGGCATGTGAAGGACTTGAAGCCATATCATGGAGAGAACGTATAGTATCAGATGTCTAGGCCCTCATAATCTGTGTTAGTTACTGGAGTCGGGTTATCTGTGCGTTCTGTTTTCGTTTGGTGGTGGTCGTTAAGTTTAATGATTGTTGTACCCCGAAGTGTGATTGAGTAGCCTGCGTGGCACGGATGGTACCGGGTGCTGGCATGTAGACCGACCATGACTAGCATTAATGGAAAATTTCTTCATGAAGAAATTTTCCAGGAGGTGACGGTGGAATTGTTACATGTAAATGAAATGTTAAACGTCAGAAAATAATGGGAACGCCAGAAACGAGATAGGCAAATACCCGAGGCGCAGCCTACTTACGGCGAAAACTTGTGCTGCCCGGGGCCTTTCGTGGATTTACCTGTGGACAGTGAAGAACGTTTTTTTTAATTTTGGTTTGGGAGTGGAATTGGCAAGGCGGAAGGTCATAACGAACGTGCAGTACCGGTATAATGAAATGTGGATTATTTTCATTTTCTTTTTTTGGTCAATATATATATTTTTGTGATTTCTTGCCTTTATCAATTCGTTCGTGTTTTGTTTAGCGGAGAGGTTTCCCAATTTTCCTCTAAGTATAAATTGGGTGGCGCCCGGTAAGAAAGTGGTTTTCGGACAGGCCCTTCTTCGACTGAGCGAAGCTCGGCGCGTGATTGGAGTAGGCTCGTGGAGTCAGGAGAAAATACTCGTACGGTGGTTGAGGTAACAGAGCAGACGCCTTGAAGGCAGCGGGGCTTTGGTTCGATTCCGTGATTCTGCTTAGGTTTTTTTTGTTGCTCCTCGGCCAATTCCAAGAATTTCCCCTTGAAGAAAATGATGGACGTGCTGGTAATTCCATCACTGCCGCAAATGCTTATTTTAGGAGCGGATTTTTAGTCGAAATTTGAAATCGTGCCCGACCTTAGTCACAATAGTTGGGAATTTTCATCCTAAGCACGAAACTTAGCCGCTCTTGAACCTATAGTACACCCATCGGATCTAACACCTCAACAAGTTCAACTTATAAACGAACTAACGTCCAAGTTATTTAGTACGATGCCGGGTGGATTAGGTTGTACGCACTTAGTGGAGCACAGGATAAAGACTAATGCCGATCCCATTAAACAGAGGCACTATAGTATCTCCCCAGCCGTGCAACGACAGGTCGATGCCGAACTAAAATCTATGTTGGGGGAAGGTGTCATCGAGCTGTCCCAGAGTCCGTGGGCATCGCCGATTGTGTTGGTGCGAAAAAAAGATGGGAAGTTTCGTTTCTGCGTCGACTTCCGAAAGGTGAAAAAAGTCACAGAACGAGATGCTTACCCCTTGCCTTTCGTCTCGGCCACGCTGGATAAGCTACGTAATGCGAAGTTCCTTTCATCCCTGGACATTAAGTCCGCCTACTGGCAGATTCCGATGGAGGAAAAATCGAAACCAATCACGGTATTTACCGTACCCTGCCCAGGTTTGTTCCAATTTAAGAGGATGCCTTTTGGACTTCACAATGCTCCTGCAACTTGGCAGCGACTCGTCGACCGTGTTTTGGGTGCGGATTTGAAACCGCACGTATTCGTGTATCTAGACGACATTATTATCGTGACCCAAGACTTTGAGAAACACCTGGAGGTGTTGGAGGAGGTGCTCAAAAGATTGACGAAGGCAGATCTCCGAGTGAGCCCTGAGAAATGCAAGTTTGGCCGAACCCAACTTAAGTATTTGGGATACGTGGTGGATGCTCACGGTCTACATGTGGACCCAGACAAGGTAGAGAGCATTGTCCACATACCGGCTTCAAAGTGCGTGAAAGAGGTGCGTAGCTTCGTGGGGACCATATCCTGGTACCGACGTTTCGTTCCGAATTTCGCAGAGTTGACCAAACCACTGAACGAGCTATTAAAGAAAAATCGCAAGTTCGTTTGGTCGGTAGAATGTGAGGAAACGTTTCACGCGGCCAAAGAGTGCCTGATTTTTGCCCCGATTTTATCCTGTCCGGATTTCGACCGGCCGTTCGTGGTGCAGACTGACGCGTCTCATTTCGGAATCGGAGCCGTGCTGACGCAGAGTTTTGAAGTAGGAGAGAAGGCGATTGCGTACCTGAGCCGATCCTTGACCAAATCGGAGCGCAACTATTCAACCACGGAAAAGGAATGCCTGGCTGTAATTTGGGCGGTTGAAAAGCTGCGTCCCTATCTCGAAGGAGCAAAATTTACAGTGATTACCGATCATCACTCGTTGGTGTGGATATCAAACCTGAAGGACCCCTGTGGGCGATTGGCTAGGTGGGCGGTGCGTATGCAGCAATACGATATGGACATCTTTCATCGCAAAGGTAGGGGCTATGTCGTTCCCGATATGTTGTCTCGTACGGTACCACAATTGTCTACTTTGAGTGTTTTAACGAGTGATCCGTGGGTAAGATCCCCTGACTTTTCCGGATTGGAGAGTCCAAGGCGAAAAACTATTTAAACGCGTAAAACTGCGTTATCCCGGCCTTAGTGAGGAGGGTGACGAGTGGAAATGGGTAGTACCGAAGAGCGGAAGGAAGGATTTGTTGGTGGAATGTCACGATAATGCCTTAGCGGGTCACATGGGCGTGTACAAAACTTTTGCTCGGTTGGCTGCGAGAGTATACTGGCCCAAGATGAAGGCGGACACCGCTAAACATTGTTGCGAGCTAGGGGTTCGCCGGGATTTCAAGTAAAACACAATTCGTTTAAAATCAAAATAAGAGATAATTTATTTAATCGCACTTTAATTCTATTCGCACAATAATTCTCACTGTATGGCAATACCGCCCGCTTATATGTATATCGTGTTGAGTTGTCAAGCGACAACTCATAAATTTCCGCTGAGCGGTTGCGCTCAGAACTCAGCATTACGCTGAGTTGTGACCGCACCCACAACTGCCACCAACTGAGCGGCAACAAAAAAAAAGGACCGTTATTCGGTAAATGCCGGAAGCGGCATAGCGGGCAAGAGAAAGAACGTGTTGAGCCTGGGGAAGGCAGTCGACGGTCGGGCCAAGTCCAACGTGAAATCCGTTAGCAGTGCAAAAAAATTCTCCCGGAAAACCAAAAACGATACAATTTAAATTGCAATTGCGTGCAAGTGTAATTAGGGTATTGTTCGAAAACATTGCGAGCAATTGTTGGACGAAAACGAGGCAGTGGAAAAGAAGTAGTGTGCGAGAAGCATAAATTTTGTGGGTGAAAAGTGTCGACTTCCAATTTTCTCGATTAATTGAAATTGTTTACTTTCGTACCGTTAAACATCTACGAATCGCGTAAAACCACTTTATCGAAGAGTTACAAGTGCATTTACGTGTCCTCGAAACGTTCTGGCTAGTGTTTTGAATGCATTGTGCAAATATTTTCGGTGTTTTCTTCGGAAGTTTTGGACCTTCGGCCGCGGCTCTCACGAAAAACCGGCAGACGGCGAAGAATTTTTTTTCCGTCATCATCGACATTAAATTCGGTTCGATTTTAATTTATTGCCGTAATTGAGTGTTTCGAAAAGTGTTGGCCTGTTAAATAAAATAGAAGAAAAAAATATCCGAACCGAATCCGAAATAACGGCGAATTTCCGGGGAATGAGGAGACTGTCCAATTTATCTGACGTGTGTGCACCACGAAATGAGAATTGCACAAATTGCATGCATTAATCGTTCTTAGTTCGGCCTAAAATTAAAGTTTTTAATTTTATTTTGAATCTGTGAAAGTGCAAAAGAAAGAGTTCGGTAGTGGTGCCGTGTTGTAGAATTTTGGGAGGAATTCGGTCAATTTCCAACCCTCTTTTGCCCAGTTAAATTTTGTCTTAAATCTGTGGAAAGCGAATCAGTGCTCGAATTTGCGCCCTCCGAAGACCAGTAAAGTCAAATCGAGTTGCATGTCCGCTACGAATACGTTAAAAAGCCACAATTTCGCGGGGATGCTGATTACGGTCTCCCGACCAGCACCCAAGTTTCCAACTTTTTATTTCTTCGAGTATAAATTTATCGCCATTTCTGGTTTCTCGCTTTCGCGTCTCCTTTATGTGAATAAAAAAATTGAGTGAACGAGTGCATCCATCGAATAATCCTCGCGAAATCTCTCGCTCTGAATTAACGAGACGGATTCCCCGAAAGAAGAGGATCCGCAATAAAAATTCAGAAGTGTATATAAAATACAGAATAAAAAAAAAATGAAGAAAAATGATAAATTTAAATAATTATAACATATGTCGTGGTCCGGTTTTACCCCGACTCTACCTACACACACCTCGTATCGGAAATTGGGTTCAATATTCGAACTATGTCGCAATTTCCGATACGAGGTGATAAACTTAAATTGGCCAGATACCTTTGCTCGGCGGTCAGCGGGATTTTTGCAACATCGACTATCGATCAATTCTGGCCAACTCGGGTCAACCGCCGAGAGTTGATCGATGGTCGATGCAGATCAGCAATTATCAGGCTGATGGACAATAATTGTCCAAGCGATAATTGCTGATCGATTTTCCCAAGTCCGAAAAACGGGCAGTTTTTTGGAAGTAATCGAGTAATCAAGTACAGGAGTAGCTCCGCGGTCACTAGAGCTAAAATAAGAACGTGTAAATTGTAAAACGTGTGGTTGTTTAAGTTTTAAAGTGATCGTGCCTCAAGCCACGACAAATGGCGCAGCCGGTTTAAAAACCAATATATTGATAAATTCACAAAGTTAAAAAGTGTGTTTAGTTTATAAATGTGTTTAAAGTTAGAATATTGTTTAGTTCAAGCTAATATCGACTGTTTCGCTAACCGGGACTAACTCGCGTGAGTGTGATTGTAGGTGAAAAAGAGGAAAAAAAAAAGAAAAGAAAACCGTAAGTACGAATTGTTTCTTTTATTATAGTTAATTTTCATGTCATTTAATTTTCGGGAATGTAGTATGTTCTCGACCTGTCTGGTAGCCTCGAGAATGTGCATGCAGGGTTTGGGAGGAAACGGTTCGCAGGTGTGGATTCCCATTCGCACCAAGCATTGAATTTTATATATTATATAAATTGTATACTACATGAATATTTGCACCTCGTCAGGTATATAGAATTTCATGTTCTGATATAATTTCTAAATAGAAAAGTGAAATGAACAGATCGTTTGATTGTAAAATGATACTGCAAGACGCTTGATTCATTAAATAAGCAAAGTGTTGTGTAATTCAACGAGTCACCGTTTTATTTGTGCATGCCCAAATGCGAGTCGCTAACAGTTCTCGTTTTTTGCTTTTGTCGTAAGTAGGCCAAAACTGACCTACGGTAAAAACTTATGAAGTGTTCACTACGTTATGATACCGGAGTTAATATAAGTACATCAGTTTGGGGGTTGAACACTGCACGAGTAAATGTCAACTCTGAGGTCAAATGTTCTAACACGAGAAGAACTAGTCAGAGTACAGTCACTTGAAACAGAGATAGAGCGTAAAAACGAAAGTGTAACAAAGAGTAGGCAAGAAATAGAAGCACATACTAGGGATTGGGAATTTCTGGCAGAACGTCTGCAGAACGAAATATATGGTAAATACACACAATCAGATAGCGAACAAACTTGGGCTAGGGTAAAGGAAGGCACTGAACGGTGGGGGGAGGTTGTGGACACATTGCTTACTTCACACCTGGAGGTAGCTGCAGAAAAAATCCAAAGATTAGAACGCAAGTTGGAAGACAGTAGACAGGAAAAAGAATATCTTCTACGGTCTGTCGAATCTCTTAAAATACAGCTGGAAGAAGCTGAAGAAGCAGATCAGTCTTATCTGAATTTGGGGAAGCAAGTAGATCAACGTACTACGGACAAAAAACAAACGTTGACCGTAAACGAACCGATATTAAATGAACCTCTTAGCATCAATAACACACTAAAACTAAGCTCCAAAATGACCTCGAACGAAATGTATGACAAAGTAATGGATGCAGTGACAAAGTATGTACCACAGTTCTCTGGAGCTAGAACACCAAAGTTAGGAAAGGAATTGGGTCGGTTCTTAGATTGCAGCGGATCACTTTATGACCGGCTTTCGGAAACTGAGAAAACGATATTCTTGACGTGTATCAAGTATCGACTGGTGGAGGATGCTTACTACCTGGTTTCATCCGAGATTATCGCAGATTTCAAGACCTTAGAAAAGATCCTCAATACAGCATACCTCCCAAAATCATCACTGAACGAGTTACGAAACGCATTAGCAAACTGCATACAACGTCCGGGGGAAGAGACGAGCGAATACGCGTTCCGCCTGGAAGGGATTTGGCGGCAGATGAAGGAGGCGGTAACGGCCCGGTACCCGGGGGGAGATAAGGGACTATTACAGGAATTGGAGAAAGACGCGGTTGCTACCTACAAGGCCGGAGTGCTTGAAAGTGGCACCCAAATTTACTTGATTGGACGGAGTACGTCATCTTTGAGTGAAGTGAAAGAGGCGGCAGTCTTTTATGAAGGAGAGATAAAGAGATTGCGGGTGTTAAGTGGACCTCAGAGGAAGCAAGAGAATCCCAGTTCTAGTACAACCGCTTTAGGAGGTGGCGGATCAGTACAAAACAATGGATCCAACAATAACAGATCCAATGGCAATTCCCACAAGTCTAATTGTCATAACTGTGGACGAACCGGACATTTTGCACGCGAATGTCGGCAAGAACGAGTCAGTCCGTATTGCACAAACTGTAATCGATATGGACATACCACGCAAAGTTGCCGAGGAATCAGCGAGCTGCCCAGCAAAAACCGGAGGGGCAAAATTCTGGAGGCGCAAGGCCACAACGAGAAAATGTTCGATATGCGGATAACAGTACCGGCGGGGGTGATGAAGGGGTGGTAGAAACCGCATATTGTGATTTCTGTAAGAAGAATGACCACTATGCGTCAAACTGCTTGCGGAGGCATCTAGCAGAAAGTGAACGCCAAAAGAAGGCTGAAAAGGTGAAAGAAGGAGTTTATTGCGATTTCTGCCATGATGACCATTGCTCATCGAACTGCTTACGGAAGTACCGAGCAGAAGTAGAACGACAGCAGGGAAACGAGTAGAGACAGTTCACGGGCACGATGAGGTCTGTCTGAAGAAGCAGTGCCAAAATTTATCGAGTTATGTTACACTTGGTAGCGATTTGTCGATCAGAGTTCAATCCAACGTAGGAAGAAGGGGGTGGGTGACGCTACTGGTGGATACAGGAGCTTCGTGCAGCCTTATAAAATCAGCGAGCCTGAACGAACATGTAGTAAGGAACAAAATGAGAACAACGACGATTGCGGGTCTGTTTGGTGAAGAGAGAGAATCGGTAGGTACATGTACGGCGGAATTACAGGTAGGAGGAGGTAATTATAAGTGCGATTTTATAATTGTTGAAGAGATGGGAGCATTGCCGGGGGATGGGATACTTGGTAAAGACTTTTTGGAGGGACAGACCATCATCGATTGCGTACATAGACAGATGAAGATAGTAGCAAAGAAGGCTAAGCCGGCCAAGCAAAAAACACCGCGGAATATAATGAAAAGTTTGATGGAAGGGGAGAAATTAGATAAGATAGATTCGGGCATTAGTGTGAAGCAAACCAGAAATGATGAAGACACAGATATGGCCAGTTACGAGAACGCAAACCAAAAACGAGAGGCCCCGAAGGAACGAGTTGGGTTTGTGAGCTCCAATATTAGCGATATAGTGGCTTTTAACGGCCCACCGGGAAAAAAAGGTGAGGTTGAAGAGAATAGAAACCAGTCAACAGAGAATAGAGAGAAACAACAAGGGGATATGGAAAGAGAAGAAATAAGAAGGAACGTGGAAGCCTGGGATGAGGAATTGATGAAAAGAAGTCTAGAAGGTACGGATATGGTGGAGGAATTAAAAATGAGAATAGGCAAGAACAAGCAAATAAGAAATGCAAAGACCAGTAGCGAGTGTAGTGAAAATGATGGAAATAAACCCCCAGCAGCTCACGTATTTATAATAAGAGCGCGAGAAGAACAAATCGTTGAATACCCCATCGATGCACAGGAGGACATGGTGTGTCTACAGGAAGAAATTCAACCAGGAGTTTACAGTAGCAATACAGTGGTGAGACCAAGAAACGGTAAAGTTTTCATAGGAGTTATAAACGCTACCATGGAGGACGTGACGTTAGAAGGATTCACGCCCCGGTTTAAAAGACTTAGGGATTATCGGATACAAACACTAGAGAACCCTAAACCAGAACCACCATCAACTCAACGCATGCAGCTGATGAAAAGCAACCTCAATTTAACGGACACACTAAATGATCTGGAAAAGGATTCACTGATGCAAATCTGCTACGAGTTCAGCGACATTTTTCACCTACCGGGTGACAAGCTCAGTTACACGAACAGACGGACCTTCCGATTACCATTACAGGATGGAACACAACCTATATATAAAAAAACAATATCGTATGCCTGAGGCTCACAGGCTGGAATGTAAACAGCAAATTGAAAATATGCTGGAAGAAGACATTATCGAAGACAGTGATAGTCCATTCAACTTCCCAGTCATTTTGGTACCAAAGAAAGCTACGAAGGAAGGTGAAAGAAAAAAGTTTAGACTTTGTGTTGACTTTCGCGAACTCAATAAACGATGCGTTGCATTTGCATACCCTCTACCCCGGATAGAGGACATACTAGATCGACTAGGTCATTCTCGATACTTTTCGACACTCGATTTAGCGAGTGGGTATCACCAGGTACTCATAGAACCCAAGGATAGAGAGAAAACCGCTTTTAGCGCCAATTACCATCACTACCACTACAAAAGATTACCGTTTGGGCTTAAAACCGCCCCAGCATTCTTTCAGTCGCTGTTGAATCAGATATTGACGGGTCTATAAGGGTTGAAATGTTTTGTTTACTTAGATGACGTGGTAATCTTTGCTAAAAATTTGGACGAACACAATCACAAATTAAGGGAAGTGTTTAACCGGTTTCGGGCAAGTAACCTGAAGCTACAACCTGCCAAATGCCAATTTCTTGCGAAAGAGGTGACATATTTAGGACATGTCTGCTCCGAGGAAGGAATTAAGCCCGATCCCAGGTTGACGGATGTGGTCCGCACCTTTCCGAAGCCGAAGAAGGTACGGGGGGTGCAGTCATCCCTAGGGTTGGCAAACTATTACCGCAAATTCGTACCACAATTTTCAAAACTAATGCTTCCAGTAACTAAATTACTTCGCAAGGATGTAAAGTTCGAATGGAATGAGGAGTGTGATGACGCCTTACGCGCACATAAAGGATATACTGACCTCGAGACCGCTGCTCAAGTACCCGGACTTCGACGTGGAATTCACCCTGATCACAGACGCCAGCGGCGAGTCACTTGGAGCAGTCCTGGAACAGGAGGATAGACCCGTAGCCTATGCTAGCCGCACGTTGAATGCTGCGGAAAGGAACTACTCCACTTCTGAGAGAGAATTGCTGGCCATAGTATGGGCCACTAAGAATTATAGGTGTTATTTACTGGGTAGACATTTTAAAGTGATTACCGACCACAAACCTTTAGGAGGAATGCTGAAGGTTAAAGATACCACGTCCAGGATGCTACGGTTTCACCAGATGCTGTCAGAATTCGATTTTGAAGTACTATATAGACCAGGAAGAAACATTGGCCATGCAGATGCTCTCAGTAGGATACCCGTTAAATCTAACCAGGTAAGCAATAGTTGCTGCTTGGTCACTACTCGAGCTCAAACACGCAAATCTGAGGAGCATAGACATAAGAAAACAATAGATTCCCTGAACCCTGTCGAACAAGGACATCAGGGAGGCAAAATTAAATCACCAGCACGAAACGGGAATAAAAGGAAACCGATGTCGAAAACCTTGTATAAAGCGTATCAACATCGGGGACGGAATTTGGCCAGAATAATACTCTACCATAAATGGCACAGGAAGAGAGGTAAGAAATTACCGACAATACCCGGAGCTGGCCTAGAACCGCCTCAACCCGAGAAGATCGTTGACAGGGAAAAAATTGAAGAAATATTAAAGGGCTACCACGACATTCCTCCCCCCTTGAACGACCGAACTTCACGCTGAGTCAATTCATACCCCGTTCCGTTGACCTCGAGTTGCACGAAGCAGGGGAACATCTACATATGAAACCGACCATCCTCACCGCAAGTAATTTGGATGAAACGTGGCAAGCGGAAGGTGAAAAAATTACCGACCTAGACGAGAAGACTCAGCGCGAGATCCAGCAACGGGAGAATAAACGAATGACGCAGTTACATTCGACGTTGGTAACGACGACAGGAGTAGGCCTGCTGCTAACGATGACAGCTGGTTTTGTTTTTTGCCTTCGACGATACTTCCAACACAGGGCAAACCAAAAGAGATACCACGGAAGTGAGCCCGCGAACCAATGAGCCGATAGAACACATTATGCTAACTCGCCCATCACCACTATCTTCGACGGTTGAGATACGAGATCCTCCCCCAACCCCCCAGAAATCACCACCCACAGTAAACCAGCCGGCTACCATCGCTCAGACACCCGAGACGCAGATGCCAGCAACTACAGGTCCACGCCAGAATAGGAGTACTATAGCTTTAGTATAGGAATAGTAGAAAAAATTACCTTAAAATGGATTTTTAAAATGAAATTTTTTTTTTGATTAATTTATTTGAGCACGAAAAAGAATCCAAAAATAATCTCAGTAATTTTTAACGTAGTTTCCTGATTATTTACATCCTAATACAAACAACTAAACATGTGCGACCGAACAATATGTCCCGGACTGGGAAGACCTTAACATCGCTGAGCATCGGTTTTTTCAAGGGGGGAGGAATGTCGTGGTCCGGTTTTACCCCGACTCTACCTACACACACCTCGTATCGGAAATTGGGTTCAATATTCGAACTATGTCGCAATTTCCGATACGAGGTGATAAACTTAAATTGGCCAGATACCTTTGCTCGGCGGTCAGCGGGATTTTTGCAACATCGACTATCGATCAATTCTGGCCAACTCGGGTCAACCGCCAAGAGTTGATCGATGGTCGATGCAGATCAGCAATTATCAGGCTGATGGACAATAATTGTCCAAGCGATAATTGCTGATCGATTTTCCCAAGTCCGAAAAACGGGCAGTTTTTTGGAAGTAATCGAGTAATCAAGTACAGGAGTAGCTCCGCGGTCACTAGAGCTAAAATAAGAACGTGTAAATTGTAAAACGGATCGATAATAAGTTATATAAAATAAAGTTAGAATTCGAAGTTCGTGGTTTTTTTTGTGTGGTTGTTTAAGTTTTAAAGTGATCGTGCCTCAAGCCACGACACATAAAATAATAAAATGACTGACAAGGACCAGACGGACGAAACTTAAGCAACAAAATTTTTTAAAAATAAAATAAAATATAATTTAACACAAAAAAAAAGGGGAGAAATGAACAAATAGGGTGAGTTGGTTGTATTTTTTTTAATTTATTTAAATTATTGGTTATGGTTTTGTTTTTAGATTTTTTTTTGATTTTTTTTTATGCTCGTTTTTGAGCCAACATTTTGTTTTGATATTACTCGTTATCATGTTTAAAGGCTAGAAGAGCCATTTACATGAACCCGAGCGTTTGAGCTCCTCCACCCTGAACCTCAATAAGGGGCCATGACAGAAGTTGTTTTAGGACAGTCATGGCTGAGGCAGGGTGGGCAGACAGGGCGCTATACTACCTAAGCGCCCTGACAAATCGCGAAGTCGCGCTATTCCACCGCTTCTTGGTCTTTCACGACCTATTGGGAAAATAGTCCCATTTTAAATCCCTGGAGTAAGCCTACACGAAATTTTTTTGTTGTACAGGCCAAGGGTTTATGGTCTGAGAATTGAGCAAGAACCCCCCCACAACTGCCGTAGCTAGTCCCGGCCGCCAGCAAGCGTGTCGCTTCCGCTCGATTTTCAGCCACCAATTCGGACGTAGGAGGAATTGGCCCACTCTTTCCTGAACCTTCTTTTCCCTCGAATATTTTGACTTTTTCAAGTCGAAATATTCACTCCAAGGCCTCCGTTCACAACAATCGCTTGACTCGATCACTTTCGCTTTCTACCAACACGATCGCGTATACACGCTGGCTGTCACAGTCGACGTAATAAAAATTACTATCTCCCTCGCTGAAAGCTTTATCTGCTTTTATACCAGTTGTCTGCAGTCGAGACTGTTCTTGAATCTTCGTTCGGTGGTGTGTGTAGAGGGATCTAGTGAGCTTGAGATCTTTCCATTTGATCCTCTACGCTGTTCTAGTACTACATTCGAGCACATTCGATAAGAAGGGGGGTATAATCGTTTTGCTCCGCTCTCCTTATATACTTCAACTAGGCCTCTGATTGATCCACTTTGTAGCTAGGTATTCGGTTGTTGATGCAAAACGATCGAGTTGCGCGGTTGCCAGGTTTACATGTAACATTACTCCCTCCTTAGTTCCTGTTCGTCCCGAACAGAGTTGATCCCCTCGCCATTGGCGCCATGGTACTTCGTTTGTCTATCGAGGTACCACTTTCATTTTAGGTACCACTTTCAGGTACCACTTTCATTTTAGTACGAGGTTTTTG
Source organism: Beris morrisii (assembly GCA_951812415.1). Lineage (NCBI taxonomy): Eukaryota > Metazoa > Arthropoda > Insecta > Diptera > Stratiomyidae > Beris > Beris morrisii. The sequence goes on along the minus strand of OX638312.1, from coordinate 73,158,760 downwards.
ATACAACTGAATGCGGTATACGACATCATTTAACCGGGTGATGATTTGGTAAGGGCCTTCCTAATTGCGCTGTAGTTTCGGTGACCTGCCCTTCTGTCGTTTGGGGTTGTATAGCCAAACTAAATCGCCTTCTTGGAATCCTGATGAATTCGCCGGTGATCATACCTCGTCTTCATGCGATCGGTTGCCAAATTAATTTTATCTCTGACCAGGTTGTAAATTGTGTGTTGTCGATGTCGAAGATCCGAGACGTAATCTTTTGGATGGGTTGGTTGGTCTGGTGGCACTCCAGACATTAATTCTGCGGGGACTCGAATATTCTTTCCGAAGATAACCCGGGAGGGAGTTTATCCTGTTGTTGCGTGTACCGATGTTCTGTATGCCATTAATGTGTTGATCCCAGTCCTGTTGCCTTTCGCTGACGAGTTTGGATAGGTTCGAATTCAGTGTTCTATTGAAACGTTCCACCATTCCATCGGACTGTGGATGTAGTGGAGTTGTCCTCGTTTGGTTTATTCCCAGCATTTGACATACGTGTTTGAAAGTTTGAGATTCAAAGTTGCGCCCTTGATCGGAGTGTAGTTCACGTGTTCTGCGATTTGTTCTGCGACGGTAACTGCTTCTTGATTTGGAATTGCGTAAGCTTCGGGCCACTTGCTGAAATAATCGATGACCACAAGAATGTAGCGATTACCATTTTCTGATTCCGGAAATGGTCCAGCAATATCCACAGCAATTCTCTCGAATGGAGCTCCCACGTTGTATTGTTGCATTTCTCCCTTTGATCTGCGTTGCGGGCCTCTACTCGATGCACAGGTAGTACACTTACGGCACCAATTTTCGACGTCATCTCGGAGATGGATCCAATAGAACCTCTCTCGTATCTTTGCCAAGGTTCTATTTACACCTAAATGTCCACCGGAAGTACCTTCGTGATATTCCTTCAGAATTTCCTCCACTTTAGAATGCGGGACAATGGTTTGCATGAGATGCGATGTTCTGTCAGCGGTTTCCCATTTCCGTTTTAATAACCCGCCATCTAGATCGAGGGAATTCCATTGTGCCCAATAACTCTTTAAGGTTTTGCTGAATTGTGAGATGTCTTTCCACTTAGGCCGCTCCATTTTGTCCCTCCATGCCATGATCGGTGAAATATCTGTATCTTTTCATTGGGCATCTTCCAGTTCTTGCTGATTCCATCCATCCTTTGGTTCGGTCGTTATTCGCTGAATGGTTTCTCTGACTTCTTTTTCTTCTACGCGGTGACAATGCTTGCAGTTTGGTGGACAAGGACGACGTGAGAGCGCGTCGGCATTACCGTCAATTCTCCCTCTTCGGTGAACAATTTCAAAATCGTAGGATTCAAGCCTTTCTATCCATCTTGCTACTTGGCCCTCGGGATTCTTAAACTGAAGTAGCAATTTAAGCGATGCGTGATCCGTTCGAAGAAGGAACTTTTGACCATAGAGATATTTGTGAAAATGTTTTGTAGCTTCTACAATGGCTAATAGCTCTCGGCGAGTTACGCAATAGTTCCTTTCTGATTTTGAGAGTACTCGGCTGTAGTATGATAGCACTCTCTCTTGCCCGTCGATCTCCTGTGATAGTACTGCGCCGATACCGACATTGCTGGCATCAGTGTCTATGATGAAACCATGACCTGGTTTTGGATACGCCAGAACTGGAGAGTCGCAAAGTTGATCTTTTATTTTCTCGAATGCTTCCTGGCACTGTTGATTCCAAGTAAAAGTCTTTCCCTTTTCTGTTAGCTGATGAAGACATTTTGCCGTGTTGGCAAAGTCTTTTACGAATCGACGGTAATATGTCGCTAATCCTAGGAAGCTGCGCAGCTGGTGTTTATCACTCGGAGTAGGCCAATTTTTCACCGCCAGTATTTTCTCCGGATCCGTCTTTACACCATCAGCTGAAACGATGTGACCCAAGTACTTTACTTCTGCACTAAACAAAGTGCACTTTTTCGGACTCAGCTTTAATTTTGCCGCTCGCAGTCGCTGGAAGACTTCCTGTAGATTTTTCAGATGTTCCTCGAAGGTCTTGCCGATAACGATCACATCATCCAGGTAAACGAGACAAGTTTTCCAACTTAGGCCACGCAAAACAAATTCCATTAGTCTTTCGAATGTAGCTGGAGCACAGGCCAAACGGCATCACGATGAATTGCCACAATCCGTTGCCGACAGAGAATGCTGTTTTCTCTCTATCATTTTCGTCTATTTCCACTTGCCAGTACCCACTTTTCAGGTCCAACGTTGAGAACCATTTAGCATCTGTCAGGGTGTCTATGATATCGTCGATTCTAGGTAGTGGATAGCTATCCTTTTTCGTAACATCATTTAGTTGTCTGTAGTCCACACAAAAACGGGTGCTGCCATCCTTTTTCTTAACCAGCACCACTGGCGATATCCACGGACTCTTTGATTCTTCGATGATTCCCTGATGCTCCATTGTTTTGACCATTGAATTGACCTCTCCTTGTTTTGCTAATGGTACTCTTCTTGGAGGTTGACGTATCGGTGTAGCACTTCCGGTATCTATACGATGCTTCACTAGGTTTGCTCTGCCATAGTCCTCATCACCGTTGGAGAAGATGTCGCTGAATCTTTCGATGAAATCCACTGCTTGCTTGTGTTGTGCTCCTCTAAGGTTGCTTGACTGAAGAACTGCTGATGTTACACTATTCTTCCTTCTTGAATTATTTTTAGAGGCTACGTTATGATGTTCTTCAGTGTCTATACTCGTCACCGCCGAGATTGGTTCGCAGCTGCCAATTACATCTCTTTTCTTTACGCTGGTAATGCTGTCCGAAACGTTGAGCACTCTTATTGGTACAATCATCTTCTCATTTCTTTTTACTAGCGTTTTTCCCAATATTAGACTTCGTAATGCCGGTGTCTTTTCTGGTTCGATGAGGTAGAACCGGTGGTCCCCGGGATCACCATCGAGCTCTGCCCAAATAACGTTCTCTGATGACTTTGGTATATCCGCATCTTCGCACAATATAACTCGCAGCTTGGTTGTGTTGGAGAATGTTATTTCCATTGGGATTTCGATGTTCCGCCACATCATTATTCGTTGTCCTAGGTCCAGCTGGATACCGTGTGGTTTCAGAAAATCCATTCCAAGAATACACTCATCGGTAATATCAGCTACCACGAATACATGCGAGAATGTCAAATCTCCAAGCCGCATGTCACGTGATATTTCCCCATGGACTGTAGTAGTTTCTCCTGTTGCTGTGCGAAGTGCGTACTTTTTGGTGTTGTGAAGCGAAGTACGGTCTACGAGGTCAGATCTTAGCACTGATCGTGTTGCGCCTGTATCAATTGTTATTATGCAGTTAAATTTGTAGACTCGACCACTCATGCATAAGTCGTTTTCACCACGATGTAGTCGAGAAACTGCGATGACGGTTCCGGGGGCGTCGATTCCACCAGCCAACTTCTGCCCCATGAAGTTGGCTTTTACTCGTTTCCCGGACTATCATTAGGCGAAGCGTGCTCTTGTAACGGTTCGCTTCGTTCTCCCTTTTGTTTAGCAGCGCAGCCGGAACAATAGTTGGTAGTTTTTCTTGGTTTTCGGCAGTCGCGTCTTAAGTGTCCTGCCTGTCCGCAATTCCAACACCGGAGTGCACCAGATCCTTCGCTCCGTTTGGTGTATTACATACACATGACATACACACTCTTCCGTTATTTCTCGAACTCGGTAGTTAATTCGCGAGCTTTGCTTGGCAGCTTCGAACGTAAGCCCATATACTAAGGCTTCGCCAATCGTTTTCTTTCCTGCCAATTTTAACGCCTGCTGCAGCTCTCTGTCCTGTACAGCATTGTTAAATGCGAGAACAGCTGTATCGTTGCGTTGCTCTGTTTGCGCATTGGGAAGCGATAATAGTGTAAGTCGTTCAATATCGAGCGCCAGCTCTTGAAGTGTTTCACCAGTCTTTTGGCTTCGGTTGTAAAGTTGTGTTTTGTAGATCTTTCGCATGTGGTCACTGCCATAATGAAGATCCAATGTCTGTACCAACGTCGAAAAATCTTGTTGCTGCTCCTGCGGAATTGTTTGAAGAAATTCTGCTGGTGGACCTCTTAGCGCCAACATCAAAGCCGTTCCTCGTTCCAAATCATTCCAATGATTATTTCTCGCGGCAGCCTCAAATTGGGTCTTGTAGATAGCCCACGGCGTTTGTCCATCGCAGATTGGAGCCTTGAGATCTTTGTGCGTAACGTGTTCTGTTTTGATGACCCCAGTCGTTTTCACGTTATCAAAGTCCCTTTTGAGGCGTTCAACTTCTTCTACAATCGCTGATATCTTCTCCGTTATTTGATCTTCAAAAGTTCGAAGTTTCTTTTCTACATTTTCTTCTATTGCTTTACCCATGGTGTCCATAGTCTGATTTAGATCTTCGATTTTATTATTTTGTAGCTTCAATTTTTGGTTGAGGTCTATTGATGTTTGATCTAACTTCTTGTTAAGATCCACTGACAGTTCACTTTGTTGGTCTAATTTCTGGTTGAGGTCCTTCGAAGTCTGATCTAGCTTCTGATTGATGTCCGTTGAGGTTTGGTCTAATTTCTGACTTTGTTGGTTCATCATTTGCATTAACTGTCTAAGAGAGTCTAATGTCTCAGAACACTCATCACTACTTGCTGCGCGAGCTTCTTCGATTGGAAACTCGAAATTGTCTGCGTCCTTACCTTCAGCCTCAAGCGCTTCGATCATTCGGCTGATAACTTCGGACTTGTTCCCAGTTGTTGATAATTCGCGTCTACCGAGCTCTTCCTTCAGCTCCATTAGTTTTAAGTCTTTTAAATAACGCGGCATTTTCACTATCTTTTATTTGTCCGTTAAAGATTTTTCCGCGATACAATTTCACTCAAATTCTCTTTTTGTCCGTATGAGAACTTTCCACTTCACTAATTCAAGATACCGCTCACTAGATCACTATAGATTGTTCGATTTCACAAAATTCTCCCTGTTCGTTCGAGAATTTGAACTTCACTTCACAGCGCACAAAATTCCCACTTTGTCCGTTCGAGAATTTTAAATTCACTTTTTCCACTCACGATTTTAACCCGAATTAATCCTTGAAATCCCACTTCTGACACCAATTGTTGCGAGCTAGGGGTTCGCCGGGATTTCAAGTAAAACACAATTCGTTTAAAATCAAAATAAGAGATAATTTTCTATTCGCACAATAATTCTCACTGTATGGCAATACCGCCCGCTTATATGTATATCGCTTGACTCGATCACTTTCGCTTTCTACCAACACGATCGCGTATACACGCTGGCTGTCACAGTCGACGTAATAAAAATTACTATCACCCTCGCTGAAAGCTTTATCTGCTTTTATACCAGTTGTCTGCAGTCGAGACTGTTCTTGAATCTTCGTTCGGTGGTGTGTAGAGGGATCTAGTGAGCTTGAGATCTTTCCATTTGATCCTCTACGCTGTTCTAGTACTACATTCAAGCACATTCGATAAGAATGGGGGTATTATCGTGTTGCTCCGCTCTCCTTATACAGGGTGTAACTAGTACTGAGGTTCAAACGAAAATGGGAGATAGAGGAACTTGTCCTGAGTAGAAAATCGTTCTACACATACTCCCGTTTTTGCACCGTTAAGGAGATAGCGCGATTTTAAGGACGAGGGATTTTCATCGTACCTGTGATCACTGTTTGATCTCTAACTTCTGCTGTACTTAGCGTAACGTAATAATTCTGGGCTCGTTGGAAAGGACACAAATTCTTCTTTCTAATTGCTATCAACTGTGTCAATCAGTGTTATACTTTTTGCGAAAAATTCATTTAAATGAAACAAAAATAATAAAAAATTTAAAAAAAATACAAGAAAGTCCTGTTTTCTCCAAGAAGGACCTGATTAACCACCAACTTTTATTACATTTTCGGAAAGCCCATAAAATTTCACTATACGTTTGATAACAGAATTTCTTCATAGGTTGAATTGTAAAGGAACGGCGCTAACAGTTATCAAGCACGTTCCCTTCAAGTAAATCTGGTTTGACACCCGTCATTCGCCGAAGGAGTATGATTAATAATAGTGAGGACGAAATAAAAGAGTTGAAGTATAGTTTATTACGTTTATTTAGTTTATTTAGTTTATTACGTTTACAAATAATTTTCAACATGTCCGCCGTTGTGGAGCAAGCAGAAGTGGTATCGCCGACGAATGACATTGGTGGGGTTCACACGCAGTAGTTGGGCTCGTAACTGATCGCATGCTTCGGTGATACGGGGAATGAGCTGTTCTCGTGTATGAATTTCCTCTGCGTAGACGATACTTTTCAAATACCCCCAGACATAAAAGTCCATGGGAGTTAAGTCGGGAGATCGTGGAGGCCATGCAATGGGACCGCCACGACCAATCCATCGATCCCGAAAATTCGCGTCGAGCCACCGACGGACATTAGCACCATAATGCGCTGGCGCTCCATCGTGCTGGTACCAAAACCTGACCAGTACACGGAGTGGTATATCCTCTATGAGGTCTGGTAAAGTTTCCTCCAAAAATTCGGCATAATTGGTGGAATTGAGAATTGGGGGAAGAAATACCGGACCGATGAAAGTTCTGCCGATGATGCCAGCCCAAACATTCACACTGAAGCGATGTTGATGGGACGTATTTCGGCTGGTATGGGGATTTTCACGTGCCCACACATGCATATTGTGGAAATTTTGTATGCCATCGCGGGTGAATTGCGATTCGTCGGTCCAGAGAATTCTTCCGAAAAATGCTGCATGTTCGTCTGCTCGCAGTAACATGGTACGACAAAAGTCTCGCCGATGTTCACCATCACCGGGCAACAGTTGTTGCACCGGTGTATTGTGATAGGGATACAGTCCTTCTCCTTGCAGAATTCGGAACACTTGCATGTGGTTGATGCCTAATCGATGGCCGATGCGCCGGGTGCTTACTGTGGAGTCCCTAGCCGCGATGAGCAGTATGCGCTCCTCCGTGGCCACAGGTACCGAGTGTCGCCGTCCTGGATGTTGTGTCTCCCGCCACGGCTGCAGTGTACCTCGTTCACGAAGGTTCCAATGAATGCTGATGAACATCCGATAATGGGGGTACCGAGATCTGTCCGGATACCGTTCCCGGTAAACTCTTTCGGCTCGCCTAGCATTCCCGTCGCACAACCCATACACGAAGTGCATGTCTGCCATTTCTTCCGTTGTAAAAGACCTCCTATTGCTTGCCATGTTGCTCGTAATGATGTCTATGACATTCTGTTTGCTGCTGCATCCTCCCGATGCTTTTATCGCAGAAAAATCTACGTAGGACGAAGTCATTCCTGTTCCTTAAGGGAGCAGGTAAACTCCACGCCCTACTTTAATGGATATTACTTAATTAACTTAAATGGATGTTAGTTAATTTACTTAAATGGACGCTATCTAATTAGTTGTCATATTTTTACTTACCTGTAACAAAATTTCCACACATAAGAGCAATACGTGTGTTGTTAACATGGTTGCTCATTACTGCATCTGTTTTGCGGTAAATTCTATGTTTAGCAGTATTTCCAACTTGTGCAGGGAACTCACTTGTTGTTGCAAATATGAAGAAATTCTGTTATCAAACGTACAGTGAAATTTTATGGGCTTTCCGAAAATGTAATAAAATTTGGTGGTTAATCAGGTCTTTCTTGGAGAAAACAGGACTTTTTTGTATCTTTTTTAAATTTTTTATTATTTTTGTGTCATTTAAATGAATTTTTCTCAAAAAGTATAACACTGATTGACACAGTTGATAGCAATTAGAAAGAAGAATTTGTGTCCTTTCCAGAATTATTACGTTACGCTAAGTACAGCAGAAGTTAGAGATCAAACAGTGATCACAGGTACGATGAAAATCCCTCGTCCTTAAAATCGCGCTATCTCCTTAACGGTGCAAAAACGGGAGTATGTGTAGAACGATTTTCTACTCAGGACAAGTTCCTCTATCTCCCATTTTCGTTTGAACCTTAGTACTAGTTACACCCTGTATACTTCAACTAGGCCTCTGATTGGTCCACTTTGTAGCTAGGTATTCGGTTGTTGATGCGAAACGATCGAGTTGCGCGGTTGCCAGGTTTACATGTAACAATATGTTCGTGGATGTCAAATAAGCCAAGGTGTGAAACCGGAACGTAAAAAGGCAGCCGGCTTGATGTCTAAGCGGAAAGGTGCCAACCGACCATGGGAGATGATATCGTTCGATTTAATCGGACCCTTACCTCGATCGTCTAGTGGTTACACTCACTTTTTGACGGTGGTGGATTACTTCAGTAAATTCCCTTTGTTATTCTCTTTGCGTTCAGCCACTACCCCTGGTATTTGTCGAGCAATTGAGCGAGACGTGTTTTTGTTGTTCGGAGTCCCGAAGATTCTTATTTGTGACAATGGATCGCAGTTCATTAGTAAGGATTTTCGAGCTCTTCTGAATTCCTATGGAACAACCGTATGTTATACTGCTCATTATCATCCTCAGGCCAACCCCGCAGAAAGGATGAACCAGATCATCAAGACAACCCTTAGGTCCTATGTGTCGGAGAACCACCGTACGTGGGATACCCATTTAGCGAAGGTTGAGTGTGCTATACGTACGTCAGAGCCACGAGGTGCTTGCAGCAACGCCATACTTAATAAATTTCGGCAGAGAGATGGTGATCGATGGTGGGAATACTACGCTGACCGCGGAAGGTTTTGAAGAGGTGTCAGGGCCTGCAGTGGAGGCATATTTGCATCGCATGAAGTCCTTGGAAATCTTGCGCGATGATGTTAAACGTAGGATGACTATGGTATCTAGTAAAGCGAAGGATTCATACAACGCGCATCGTCGAGAGGTGGAATTTCTGCCGAATGAACTGGTATGGCGCCGGAATTTTGCGTTATCTAATGCGGAAAATTTTTATGCCGCCAGTCTAGGCCCCAAATATGTCGGACCTTTTAGAATAAAAAAATGCACGTCGTCTCCCACGTACGTATTGATGGACGATAAGGACGTCGAGAAGGGAACCTGGCATGTGAAGGACTTGAAGCCATATCATGGAGAGAACGTATAGTATCAGATGTCTAAACCCTCATAATCTGTGTTAGTTACTGGAGTCGGGTTATCTGTGCGTTCTGTTTTCGTTTGGTGGTGATCGTTAAGTTAAATGATTGTTGTACCCTGAAGTGTGATTGAGTAGCCTGCGTGGCACGGATGGTACCGGGTGCTGGCATGTAGACCGACCATGACTAGCATTAATGGAAAATTTCTTCATGAGGTGACGGTGGAATTGTTACATGTAAATGGACGGGCAAGTCCTGGTTGTTTTAGATACCTTCTGCTTTCCTTTTCAGATCCGAAGTAGGCCCAACCGAGGATGCTGCGGCGGCTAAATTAGGATTAGGTTTAAAATTTAATTAAAAATAGTATACCGATCAGTTGGATCTCAGCCCCAATGTTGCGATGGGAACTGGGTTCCCCTACGTTGTTGTGAACGGAGGCCTTGGAGTGAATATTTCGACTTGAAAAAGTCAAAATATTCGAGGGAAAGGAAGGTTCAGGAAAGAGTGGGCCAATTCCTACGTCTGAATTGGTGGCTGAAAATTGAGCGGAAGCGACACGCTTGCTGGCGGCCGGGACTAGCTACGGCAGTTGTGGGGGGGTTCTTGCTCAATTCTCAGACCATAAACCCTTGGCCTGTACAACAAAAAATTTCGTGTCGGCTTACTCCAGGGTGATTTGAAATTGGGACTATTTTCCCAATAGGTCGTGAAAGACCAAGAAGCGGTGGAGTGCGCGACTTCACGATTTGTCAGGGCGCTTAGGTGTTATAGCGCCCTGCCTGCCCACCCTACCTCAGCCATGACTGTCCTAAAAACAACTTTATCATGGCCCCTTATTGAGGTTTAGGGATTGGAGCTCAAACGATTGGGTTCATATGTATGGCTCTTTAGCCTCTAATCATCTTCAAAATAAAAAAATACACCGCCATATAAGGCCCCAAAAAAAAAAATCTGGAAAACAACAAAGAAATGCAACAAAAAAATATTGAAGAAAAAAAAAGGAAAGAGAAAAAAAAATTATAGAAATAAAATAAAAAGGAACTCACCCCATACTTTGCTTTTTCTTTTTTTATTATTAAATTATTGTTTAACTTATTATATTTTTTTAAGTTTCGTCCGTCCTGTCCTGGTCAATCATGTTGTTTCTTATTTTATATTATTTATCATTTTATTTCTTTTAATTTATAATTTTACTTTTAATTTTTTTGCATTCAATTCATTCTCTTTTTCTGTTCAAAACTGGACTCGAAACCTTTTTCTTTTTCGAAATTCAAAAAAATCAAAGCACCAGAAAACCGAATTCAATCCACTCTTTTATCATATTTAAGCTTAATCGATTTATTTTTACGAAACCTCCATTGATTATTGCGTTAAAATTAACCGAATGTGTACGCGCATCTCAGGTAAAAATACGTAGGATTGGCTTTTCAAAGACTTTCGTCTATCATAATCACATGAGCTTCACACTCGCGCAGGACGATTCACAAGTATTTAAAACCTTCGCCCGTTTATCAGCTGGTCTTCGGAGGGCTCAAACTCGAGCGCCGTTTCGATTTCCACAGATTTACAATAAAATTTAACTGGGCAAAAGAGAGTTGGAAATTGACCGAATTCCTCACAAAATTCTACATCACGGCACCACTACAGAACTCTTTCTTTTGCACTTTCACAGGTTCAAAATAAAATTTAAAACTTTAATTTTAGGCCGAACAAAGAACGATTAATGCACGCAATTTGTGCAATTCTAATTTCATGGTGCACACACGTCAGAAACATCCGATAGTCTCTCAAAACATTCGCCGGAAATTCGCCAGTATTTTTCTATCAAATCGCACCATTTCATATAACTCCTGCTATTCGATCGCAAGCTACAGCCGCCACGATCGGTTTTATTTCCACTCTGCCTTTTAAACATATGAAACAGAAAACCAAATCCACGACGAAATTTACACCAATTAAAAAACTAAGACCAGTTCGAGACGGGAATTTAAAACTTTTAAAAGCGGACGATAAAATAACCGAAATTTTTCACTTGGTTTAGGAACGACGGGACAGCGCGTGTTGGGCACTTTAGTATTTTTCGCTATTAATTTATTTCGATCGGGAGGAATTTCACTGTCGATGTCCATCCAACTTGTCCACCATCGTTTCTCTCTCCTCGACCCTATCGCGCTTCCGGCATCTACTGATCAGCGGTTCTTTTCCGAAAAAAAAACCGTTGCACTGCTAAGTTAGTGGCAGTTGCCGGTTGCGACCAAAATTCATCGTAGCTGAATTTTGATCGCAACCGCCCAGCAGGAAATGGTCGAGTTGTCTAATGACAACTCAACAACGTTTTCCCGCGAACAAATTTTGATTTCCAAGCCGGAAGGAAGCCTGGTGGGGAGACGGAAATGCGAATTCGCGAACTCCGCTCAATGTTTTCCCAACCTCCGACACCGCCGTGCACTGCACCAAAGCCAGCCACAAGACATCAAATGGTCACGTTGCTGATTCCGCCGTACGGTCAGAAATCCCCACAGACTCAGCTGCCGTACGTGAATTCCGGCAGCTGGTGGGATAAAAGGATCACGACTGATGTAGGAGGCCGGCCAGAATTCGGACGCCAAATTAAACCCTCGAGGAATAGTCTTTCCTGTCAACACCTGACAGATAGGAAAAACAACACGACCCATGGCTTAATGCCATGTTAAACGTCAGAAAATAATGGGAACGCCAGAAACGAGACAGGCAAATACCCGAGGCGCAGCCTACTTACGGCGAAAACTTGTGCTGCCCGGGGCCTTTCGTGGATTTACCTGTTGACAGTGAAGAACGTTTTTTTGAATTTTGGTTTGGGAGTGGAATTGGCAAGGCGGAAGGTCAGAACGAACGTGCAGTAACGGTATTATGAAATGTGGATTATTTTCATTTTCTTTTTTTGGTCAATATATATATTTTTGTGATTTCTTGCCTTTTTATTTTGTTTAGCGGAGAGGTTTCCCAATTTTCCTCTAAGTATAAATTGGGTGGCGCCCGGTAAGAAAGTGGTTTTCGGACAGGCCCTTCTTCGACTGAGCGAAGCTCGGCGCGTGATTGGAGTAGGCTCGTGGAGTCAGGAGAAAATACTCGTACGGTGGTTGAGGTAACAGAGCAGACGCCTTGAAGGCAGCGGGGCTTTGTTTCGATTCCGTGATTCTGCTTAGTTTTTTTTTGTTGCTCCTCGGCCAATTCCAAGAATTTCCCCTTGAAGAAAATGATGGACGTGCTGGTAATTCCATCACTGCCGCAAATGCTTATTTTAGGAGCGAATTTTTGGTCAAAATTTGAAATCGTGCCCGACCTTAGTCACAATAGTTGGGCATTTTCATCCTAAGCACGAAACTTAGCCGCTCTTGAACCTATAGTACAACCATCGGATCTAACACCTCAACAAGTTCAACTTATAAACGAACTAACGTCCAAGCTATTTAGTACGATGCCGGGTGGATTAGGTTGTACGCACTTAGTGGAGCACAGGATAAAGACTAATGCCGATCCCATTAAACAGAGGCACTATAGTATCTCCCCAGCCGTGCAACGACAGGTCGATGCCGAACTAAAATCTATGTTGGGGGAAGGTGTCATCGAGCTGTCCCAGAGTCCGTGGGCATCGCCGATTGTGTTGGTGCGAAAAAAAGATGGGAAGTTTCGTTTCTGCGTCGACTTCCGAAAGGTGAATAAAGTCACAGAACGAGATGCTTACCCCTTGCCTTTCGTCTCGGCCACGCTAGATAAGCTACGTAATGCGAAGTTCCTTTCATCCCTGGACATTAAGTCCGCCTACTGGCAGATTCCGATGGAGGAAAAATCGAAACCAATCACGGCATTTACCGTACCCTGCCGAGGTTTGTTCCAATTTAAGAGGATGCCTTTTGGACTTCACAATGCTCCTGCGACTTGGCAGCGACTCGTCGACCGTGTTTTGGGTGCGGATTTGGATCCGCACGTATTCGTGTATCTAGACGACATTATTATCGTGACCCAAGACTTTGAGAAACACCTGGAGGTGTTGGAGGAGGTGCTCAATAGATTGGCGAAGGCAGATCTCCGAGTGAGCCCTGAGAAATGCAAGTTTGGCCGAACCCAACTTAAGTATTTGGGATACGTGGTGGATGCTCACGGTCTACATGTGGACCCAGACAAGGTAGAGAGCATTGTCCACATACCGGCTCCAAAGTGCGTGAAAGAGGTGCGTAGCTTCGTGGGGACCATATCCTGGTACCGACGTTTCGTTCCGAATTTCGCAGAGTTGACCAAACCACTGAACGAGCTATTAAAGAAAAATCGCAAGTTCGTTTGGTCGGTAGAATGTGAGGAAGCGTTTCGTGCGGCCAAAGAGTGCCTGATTTTTGCCCCGATTTTATCCTGTCCGGATTTCGACCGGCCGTTCGTGGTGCAGACTGACGCGTCTGATTTCGGAATCGGAGCCGTGCTGACGCAGAGTTTTGAGGTAGGAGAGAAGGTGGTTGCGTACCTGAGCACGGAAAAGGAATGCCTGGCTGTAGTTTGGGCGGTTGAAAAGCTGCGTCCCTATCTCGAAGGAGCAAAATTTACAGTGATTACCAATCATCACTCGTTGGTGTGGTTATCAAACCTGAAGGACCCCTGTGAGCGATTGGCTAGGTGGGCGGTGCGTATGCAGCAATACGATATGGACATCGTTCATCGCAAAGGTAGGGACCATGTCTACTTTGAGTGTTTTAACGAGTGATCCGTGGGTAGATAAGATGAGGGGCAAGGTACAGAAAGATCTCCTGACTTTTCCGGATTGGAGAGTCCAAGGCGAAAAACTATTTAAACGCGTGAAACTGCGTTATCCCGGCCTTAGTGAGGAGGGTGACGAGTGGAAATGGGTAGTACCGAAGAGCGGAAGGAAGGATTTGTTGGTGGAATGTCACGATAATGCCTTAGCGGGTCACATGGGCGTGTACAAAACTTTTGCTCGGTTGGCTGCGAGAGTATACTGGCCCAAGATGAAGGCGGACACCGCTAAATATGTTCGTGGATGTCAAATAAGCCAAGGTGTGAAACCGGAACGTAAAAAGGCAGCCGGCTTGATGTCTGAGTGGAAAGGTGCCAACCGACCATGGGAGATGATATCGGTCGATTTAATCGGACCCTTACCTTGATCGTCTAGTGGTTACACTCACTTTTTGACGGTGGTGGATTACTTCAGTAAATTCCCTTTGTTATTCTCTTTGCGTTCAGCCACTACCCCTGGTATTTGTCGAGCAATTGAGCGAGACGTGTTTTTGTTGTTCGGAGTCCCGAAGATTCTTATTTGTGACAATGGATCGCAGTTCATTAGTAAGGATTTTCGAGCTCTTCTGAATTCCTATGAAACAACCGTATGTTATACTGCTCATTATCATCCTCAGGCCAACCCCGCAGAAAGGATGAACCAGATCATCAAGACAACCCTTAGGTCCTATGTGTCGGAGAACCACCGTACGTGGGATACCCATTTAGCGAAGGTTGAGTGTGCTATACGTACGTCAGAGCCACGAGGTGCTTGCAGCAACGCCATACTTAATAAATTTCGGCAGAGAGATGGTGATCGATGGTGGGAATACTACGCTGACCGCGGAAGGTTTTGAAGAGGTGTCAGGGCCTGCAGTGGAGGCATATTTGCATCGCATGAAGTCCTTGGAAATCTTGCGCGATGATGTTAAACGTAGGATGACTATGGCATCTAGTAAAGCGAAGGATTCATACAACGCACATCGTCGAGAGGTGGAATTTCTGCCGAATGAACTGGTATGGCGCCGGAATTTTGCGTTATCTAATGCGGCAAATTTTTATGCCGCCAGTCTAGGCCCCAAATATGTCGGACCTTTTAGAATAAAAAAATGCACGTCGTCTCCCACGTACGTATTGATGGACGATAAGGACGTCGAGAAGGGAACCTGGCATGTGAAGGCCTTGAAGCCATATCATGGAGAGAACGTATAGTATCAGATGTCTAAACCCTCATATTCTGTGTTAGTTACTGGAGTCGGGTTATCTTTGCGTTCAGTTTTCGTTTGGTGGTGGTCGTTAAGTTTAATGATTGTTGTACCCCGAAGTGTGATTGAGTAGCCTGCGTGGCACGGATGGTACCGGGTGCTGGCATGTAGACCGACCATGACTGGCATTAATGGAAAATTTCTTCATGAAGAAATTTTCCAGGAGGTGACGGTGGAATTATTACATGTAAATGGACGGGCAAGTCCTGGTTGTTTTAGATATCTTCTGCTTTCCTTTTCAGGTCAGCACTTAGCGGAAGGCATGAAGAGCGACCGAATCAGGTCCGAAGTAGGCCCAACCGAGGATGCTGCGGCGGCTAAATTAGGATTAGGTTTAAAATTTAATTAAAAATAGTATACCGATTAGTTGGATCTCAGCCCCAATGTTGCGATGGGAACTGGGCTCCTCTACGTTTCCCCGCGAACAAATTTTGATTTAAAAGCCGGAAGGAAGCCTGGTGGGGAGACGGAAATGCGAATTCGCGAACTCCGCTCAATGTTTTCCCAACCTCCGACACCGCCGTGCACTGCACCAAAGCCAGCCACAAGACATCAAATGGTCACGTTGCTGATTCCGCCGTACGGTCAGAAATCCCCACAGACTCAGCTGCCGTACGTGAATCCGGCAGCTGGTGGGATAAAAGGATCACGATAATAAGTCAGATTGTCAAAAAGGGGAATCAAGTATTATTTGACAAGAAAGGTTGCAAAATTTTTAATAAAGATGAAAACATAATTGCAACAGCTGACTTAGTAAATGACATGTTTAAGCTTAATGTTACGAGAGCCAATCCATTTTTCGTTGAAAATGAGAAAACCAATATCAATTTGTGGCATCGTAGACTTGGACATGCCAGTTTGAATAGCATGGATTTTATGAAAGATTCACTTACGAATTTTGACTGTTCATCTACCAGTACTAAAAGTTGTGAAGTTTGCATAAAGGGTAAACAAAGTCGCTTACCATTTAAGAGCGAAGGAAATCGTGCAAGCAAAATGCTTGAACTAGTGCACTCTGATGTTTGCGGACCGATGTCAGTAAAATCTATTGGTGGTCATAAATATTTCTTAACTTTCATTGATGATTACACAAGAAAAGTGTTTGTTTATGTTTTGAAAAGTAAAGAAGAAGTGTTTAAAAATTTTGTCGAATTTAAACACTTAGTCGAAACACAAACTGGGTGTACATTGAGGGTTTTGAGAACCGATAATGGTACTGAATATGTTAATTCAAGATTTACAAATTTTTGTTCGCAAAATGGCATCGTACATCAAAAATCAGCTCCTTATTCTCCTCAGCAAAATGGATTGGCTGAACGGATGAACCGGACTTTAATTGAAAAAGTTAGATGCATGATTATTGATGCAAAAATTTTAAAAAATGTTTGGGCCGAAGCCGTGATGACAGCTGCTAAGATTATCAACAGTTTGCCATGTAAGGGAACTGGAAAAGTTTGTCCAGATGAACTGTGGACCGCTAAGAAACCGAACTTGGAAATAATGAAAGTTTTTGGATGTAAGGCTTTTGTACACGTACCCGATGTCAAACGCAAGAAGTTGGATGAAAAAGCAGTGGAATGCATTTTTGTTGGATATGCAACAGATACAAAGGCGTATCGATTATATAATGGGACTGCCAAAAAACTTATCATCAGCCGTGATGTTACATTTATTGAAACTGAAGATATAAATACCAATTTAGAAGAAAGTAATAACTTGCTTATACCACTTAATAATGAGAATGATAATGATGATTCCAAATCAAGGGAGGAATTGGTCAACGAACCTAATTTGTCAATCATTACAATCGGCACAGATGGAGTTGGCACAGATGGAGTTGACACAGATGGAGTTGGGACGGATGGAGTCAATGATTCGTTCGATGTGAGCAACTAGGAAGGCGAAAACGTTTTAGTTTTAAGTGAGCCAATTCCGCGGCGATCAGCAAGAAATAAGGACAAGGAAAGACCAAATTATGCTTGTGTGGCGTTTGATACGAGTGATCCAACAAACGTTGGCGAAGCTATGTCAGGACAATCAAGTCATCTTTGGAAAAATGACATGCAAGAAGAGATGAATGCACTAATTGAAAACGGTACATGGCAATTAAATAATTTACCAAAAGACAAAAAGGCGGTGAAATGTAAATGGGTTTTTAAAACTAAGAGAAACTCAGATGGAGAAGTCGTCCGATACAAAGCAACACTTGTTGCAAAAGGTCTTACACAAGTTGAAGGGATCGACTATCATGAAACTTTTTCGCCAGTAGTCAGGTATTCATCGATACGGTTTCTTTTGGCGCTAGCAGTAAAACTTGATTTGAATATCAGTCAAATGGACGCTGTGACAGCGTTTCTCAATGGCAAGTTAGACACCGAAGTCTATATGGAACAGCCAGAGTTTTTTGATGACGGTTCAAAACGGTATTGCAATAAAATA
Source organism: Beris morrisii (assembly GCA_951812415.1). Classification (NCBI taxonomy): domain Eukaryota; kingdom Metazoa; phylum Arthropoda; class Insecta; order Diptera; family Stratiomyidae; genus Beris; species Beris morrisii. The sequence continues at coordinate 73,141,228 of OX638312.1, read as the reverse complement.
ATTTATTAGCTTTTCACAATTAACTTGATCGGTTCTGCTTTTATTTTCGTACGTTTCAATTCAATTGTCTACAGTTTGTTTTAACGGTTGAGTATTTTTTTGGAAGTGACCGTTGTAACTTGGATTGGCGTTTGAAAACGGAGTTTGTTCTGGAAGTCGTTGGCTCCTTGTTGGGAGTTTTGGAACGGTGGAGCGTTACAGCAACAAAGGAAACAAAGGAAAAAGAGACCGACGTGCTGGAGTGAGTGGCTGGATAAGAACGGAGTTGGCGAAGTTCGACGGGAGTGGAATTGGCAAGGCGGAAGGTCATAACGAACGTGCTGTATCGGCGGGGTCGGAGTACGCGTCGTTGACTTAGTAAGAAGTAGCGGTAAAGGTTCGTTATATAAGGGGCGCTCCAAAAATTTTTTTTTTATTTTTCTTTAATAGGTTTTGCATTTTCAAACCAATATCAGTTGTTTTCAATACCGGGTCGACCTGAATTTAAAAGATATACGTATTTAAAATTTGCGAATTTACTTACCTTTTTGATGTCAGCTGGACTTCATTATGACATTTCGCATGGCGCTAGAATTGGAACATGGCGGGAAAAGACACGAAAAGTTTGAAAAAAATTATTGTTTTTGGGTGATTAAAACTCCCTTTTCGCTCCAACTACCTTCTGCGCCGCGCCGTGTCTTTTCGCGCCATGTTCCAATTCTAGCGCCATGCGAAATGTAATAATGAAGTCCAGCTGACATCAAAAAGGTAAGTAAATTCGCAAAATTTTAAATACGTATATCTTTTAATTACAGGTCGACCCGGTATTGAAAACAACTGATATTGGTTTGAAAGAGCTAAATCCATTGAAGAAAAATATTAACTATCATTTTGGAGTGCCCTTATAAAACGAACTATTTCCGAAGTAGCTAGAAAGCTCAAGGAACCAGGTATTTTCCCTCCCTTCACTAGGTTTTTCTCGCGTAGATTTCGTAGACCAAACGGGACGTAGAGGATCCCACTGGAGAAGATCCAGCGGATTGGCTGCTTGTTTTACGCACATACTTTGGCTTCATTTCTTTCTACATTTATCTCTACATTTATTTCTTTAATTATAATTTATTTCTTATTATTTGCTTATTATGAAATGTGGATTATTTTCATTTTCTTTTTTTGGTCAATATATATATTTTTGTGATTTCTTGCCTCTATCAATTCGTTCGTGTTTTGTTTAGCGGAGAGGTTTCCCAATTTTCCTCGGGTGGCGCCCGGTAAGAAAGTGATTTTCGGACAGGCCCTTCTTCGACTGAGCGAAGCTCGGCGCGTGATTGGAGTAGGCTCGTGGAGTCGGGAGAAAATACTCGTACGGTGGTTGAGGTAACAGAGCAGACGGCTTGAAGGCAGCGGGGCTTTGGTTCGATTCCGTGATTCTGCTTAGTTTTTTTTTGTTGCTCCTCGGCAAATTCCAAGAATTTCCCCTTGAAGAAAAGGGGTAATACCTTGTAGAACAACTTTTTTCTCCAAATATATCAAGGAATAACCCCTTACAAGGTGGCGGACGGAGTGCCAAACATTATAATAGTAAACAAATTTTTAAAGAAAACTCACTCTCTATTTCTTTTTTTTCTTTTTATACAATTATTGAATTTTTATTTTATGCATTGTATATTATATTATATTTATATTTAGTACGTCTGTCCAGTCCTGTCATGTTAGTCGATTTTTAAATTTGTTTTAAAGTTCGGTTTTTTGAAAATTTATTATAATTTGTATTAAAATCTCAATTCATTTAAATTTTTTTTTTTTTGTTAAAAAAAAATTCAGTTTAATGATTTAATTATATTGTTTTTAAAATCTCAATTCATTTCAATATTTGTTTAAAAAATCAGTTTGATGATTAATTATTTTTAATATTATTTTTTATTTTCATAATGTGCGAGAATATTCGCAAAATTCAATTTAGTGTGCGCGTCGAAATCATTGTGGTAAAGAAGATTCACTATTCATGGTAGACAAAAGCATTCGCCAAAAATTCCATGTAATAGACGCGTCGGAATTATTATGGTAAAATTTCACTATTCATTTTTCCATTTTGTGCGAACATATTCGGCAAAATTCAATCATTATCACAAAAAAACATTTTTCAGGTTGTTTATTTCTTGCAGCAAAAGTCGACACGCATTTTTTTTCCCATCCTCGCCATGGCAGATTAAACGAAAAAAATCGCATCAACGCGACACGGTGCGAAATCGGGGACACCAAAACACTTCAAAATGTTGTCAAAACGAAATCAAATTGTGTCACGGAACAGATCTTTCAAAAAGAAAACCAAACTCGACCAATTGTTGGAAATCGCCAAGCCGAAAGCTACGACATGATCGCGAAACGAATTTAACAGACGACAATACATCGCGGCGACCACATTTTTTTTTTTCCTTTTTTTCCATCACCGTCTACGTCGAACGTGTCGACACGCGAAGGAAACTTTCTTTGTCGAAAGCGACGACGAAGCAGCATCTCTCAATTTACGATTTCTTTCCTTCTTTTTTTCTTTTTTGAGATTCACAAGTCAACTTTGGCGTTCGCGGATTTCGCGTCTCTCCTTTTTTTTCTCCAAAAATTCAACCAGCTTCCGACCTCTACCGACTAACGGTTTTTCAATTTTTCGTTCAGTTGTTGGCACTTTGTGAGTGCGCTCGATTATCGAGCAATCGATCGCACTCACAAAGCCCATACGGGATCTGTGTTGCCAGCCAGCGGCAACTCAACAAGGTAGACAGTTCGCCGTTGGTACGTCCTAAACCCTCGAATCACTGCCTAAGATCCTTGGAGTGGTAGGTTCTCACACGTTTGCCTACTAGATCCTCTAATTTGTATCGTGAGTTGCCTAGCACACGACGAATCCTGCACTTGAGGAACTTCTTCGCCAGCTTAGCGTTATAATTCTGCGCTGCTGTGGACAGGGAAAAATTCCTTCTGTATACCTCTTGTCCTACACAAAATTGTGTTTTAGCAGCACGCAGATTATAACGCTTGCTACTGTCCTCATGTGCGACCCTTATTTTCGTCTGCGCCAGTTGCCTCACGATAGGAATTCCCTCACGAGGTCGAAGCTGCACATTTGACTCTCCCATCGCTCGCAAACGCTTCAGCAGTTCGTAGTACTTCCCGTGCAACATCATATGATTTCCAAACAAAACCTGATAAGGAGAAAATTTAGTGGCTTGGTGGAGTGAGCTCCGAAGTGCACATCCAATTTTGCTTAGACTCTCATCCCATCGTGTTTGGTCATCATTGATGAAAGCTCGTAGTCCGCCCAGGATGGACTGATTGACCCGTTCCGAAGCATTTGCTTGCGGTGATTAGCTCGGTGTGTACAGGTGTTGAACTCCGTATTTGTTCAGCATGGAGTTGAACACATTCGACCTAAATTGAGAGCCGTTATCGGAAAGGATCGTCTCAGGTGTTCCAAACGTATGGAAGACCTGCCCCTCTAAATAATTCGTGATCTCTTCGGCAGTGATTCGCCCCAAAGGATGTAAAAGGGGGAAAGTTTGTAAAGTGGTCCAAGACGATCAAGATTGCTATTTTACCCCGTTTGGTACGCGGATATGGTCCCAGTACGTCGATGTAGAGATGTTGGAATGGCTGATCAGTCTGGAACGGTTCTTCCATAGGCGCTCGTAGACGTCTGTTCGGGGACTTTCTCTCTTTACAAGTGTCGCACGCCAGAACGTAGGTGCGTACTTGTGTAGCCATTCCGGGCCAGTACAAAAATCGCCTGACTCGCTCTAGCGTTTTGGCATAACCACCATGGACCGTGGTGTCTGCCTCGTGCTCCTGAGCAATCGCAGTTGACGTAAGGCTCGATGGAATCCACAACTTCCAGGCCCTGTCTTCCGCAATCGGGTCACCGTTTTGGGGCTCTGTACGCTTGTACACGAAACCATCCCTCACGCATACCTCGCGAAGCCGATCGGCGTTCGCATCGACAGTGGACACTAATTCTTTGTATTCTTTGCAGAGAACTCTGGAGAATCCATGTCCACGATCGGTGCCACGTCGATCAGCGCCTTTAATCCCTCTTCATACACGCCAGAAAGGGCATGGGGTACAGCATTCAGGCTCCCACGTCGGTGCTCGATTGTGAAGTCGTAACCTTGGAGTTTTAGACTCCACCTTGCCAACCGTCCTTGCAGGTCTTTCCGCGACATGAGCCATTTGAGACTTGCGTGGTCCATAATGACTTTGAACGCTGTCCCTTCTACATAGGCTCGAAATATTTTCACGCTCAACACAGCTGCGTAACACTCGAGTTCGATTACGCTGTAGTTGCGTTGAGCGGAAGTGAGCTTCTGTGACATACGCCACGGGAGATTCCGATCCGTCGTCGTTTTCCTGAAAGAGAACGCTACCCACACCTGATTTACTGGCATCGCATTGTATTACGAAAAGCCTCTTAAAATCTGGATTAATCAGTAAGGGGGCTTTCGTCAACAAGTCTTTCACTAGTAGGAAGGAAGTTTGTGCCTCTGTAGTCCAAGCAAAGGTTGGACTTCTTTAGAGTGTCTGAGATCGGTGACACGGTAGCGGCAAAGTTGGGGACGAATCGTCGATACCAGCCTGCCATACCAAGGAAGCGTCGTACTAGACGTGCGGACTTTGGCGAAGGGTAATCGACGATGGCTGAAACTTTGTTCGGATCTGTTTTCAAGCCTCCGTCTCCAACGATGTATCCGAGATATTTCACCTCTCTCAGACAAAACTTGACGTTGATAGTTAAGCCAGCCTTTCGCGACTTCAGCCAACAAAACCAGATGTGAGTCGAAATCTTCGGAAATCAACAGCACATCGTCCAAATATATGAACACCTGTTCCTTCAACTCGGGTGGGATGACTTTGTCCATCAAACGACACATCCTTTGCAGCGCGTTGCATAACCCAAAAGGCATGCGAGTGTAATGGTATAGTAGCCGGCCAGGAACGGTAAACGCTGTATACTCCCTGGATTTGTTCTCGAGAGGAATCTGCCAAAAGGCGTCTTTGAGGTACAGGCTGGTAATAAAGTTGGCTCGCGGCAAACGACTTAAGATACCGTGAATGTGTGGTAATGGATAAGCATCCTTCTTCGTCACACTATTGACTTTGCGCGAGTCCAAACATAACCTGAACTTGCCTGCCTTCCTCACGAGAACCACAGGCGAGCTCCACGCACTCTGACTGGTCTCTATCACGCCAAGTGCTCTCATGCGATCGATCTCGTCATATTAGAGTTTTTGGATCGCAGGAGACACGACATAGTGCCGCTGTTTGATGGGACTTGCATCGCCGACATCTATACTGTGTTCGACGACGTCGGTCACACCAACAGCGGTCTTCACCTCCTGACAGACCGGTCGATATTTCACCTGTGCATCTTGGAGGCGTTGTAGAGAGTTTTTTCCGAAGCAACTGTTGCTCGCCCCACTATCGAGGAGTCCTTTAACGTCCACTCCGTACAGGGATACCACAGCGTACGGACGTACGTCAAACGGCGCGGTGATAATCGTCGATAAAATAGCTTTCTTTTTAGCCCTCACCATCATCCAGAATATGCGCATGCGCAAGACCGACTTTCTGCAACCTGTTTCGTTCGTTAGTGTGGACACTTCGTCCGCACGAACGTCTGGAACAGTGGCAAAAATCCACTCTCGCGCCTCCGCATACTCCTTCAACCGTTGATGGTATAGTTTGTGAGGATGGGGAGCGTTTCGTCTCGAACCACTTGGAATTAACCCTCCAGGCGGAGAAGTAGCTGGTTTGCCATCGACGTCTGTTTTCTCCTGCAGAATCGTGATGCGAGGGTTAAGAGGGGTTAACATTTTAGGTGAGGGTGAATTTATGTTAATGGGGTCTGAAAAATGGGGTGGGTGATGTTAAAATTGGGAGGGGTCTCTAAAGGGGTATCAAAGTGGGGTGAAATATTTTTATTTGGGATAACAAGTTGAAATGGGGTTTGGGAATTGGTTTTTGAATCGCTGGGATGGTCAGGCACTATTGCGTTCCGGGGGTATGAGTAGGAGGACCTGGACGGGAGGAACCCGTAACCCTTCCGTCCCTGCGGAAGTTTCCCGCCTTGCAATGGCCAATTCATCCAATTTCGGCTCTTCCGACGCTTCGGCTTGAGGTTCGCCAAGTTCGTGGACCCTTCCCTGCTGCCAAGAATTCGCTCGCTCCATCGCACCTCTTCTACGCGGTTCACGATATGGCGCAACTGAGCCATCTCGTGCACCTCGTAGAAGCACGTTTGCTGCCGCGTACTCGCTAGCAAATCAACGAATTCGCTTTTCAACATGGCAGTGCGCAGCAATGTGCGGAGCTCCGTCATGTCTTGCTCATATAGCAAGAATGGCTCGTTTGGTGCCTGACGTCGCTCAGCATCCGCTTGCGCACCTCCCAATCTGAACTGCGCTCCCCCCAAGCTTGAAGAAAGGTGGACCTCAAGACTGTCCAGGATGCGTCCGGATTGGATCGCCTCCAAAGCCAGTACCATTGGTTCGGACGACCGTCCATAACCAAATGAAAATTCTGGGCCAACAGGTCCATGCGCTCGCCCAGATCACCCGTCGCTAAAGCATATACAACAAGCAAAAAAAACTCTAAGTCAAAAATCGTCCGAAGACTTACCAAAAAAAATTTAATTACCAAAAAAAAATATACTACATTAGTTCCAAAAAATTATTTTACTTTACAAAGGAACTCTAAAAGAAAGGATAAGAAAATAGGGGACTTCTCCGAAATTCCGACGAAATTTTCAATCACCTAACTCACTAATGTTTCGCAAGTATTGTGCACAATTGTCTGACGAAATGCCCGCCAAGACAAGGCATGCCCAGCTCTCAAAAGGGGACTTACGAAACAAAAGTGGAACGAGTCAAGAAAATAAAGTCTGACCCAACTTACATCACATCAATCTCGCATACAGACAATGTTTCCCTTTCCCATGGAACCGAGTTGGCGCCTAAAGGTTGCCAAAACGGTTCGTCAATAGGTCAGTTCCACATTGCCTCCATACAAGACCGATGAGATGGTTTGCTACGAAAAAAATCAGAAAAGCTGTACACTTGGACTATCGCTGCCGTTCAGGCGAAAATTCTGTCGCAGAACGACGAAATTGAGTCCTTTTGCCCACCAACTTTTTGCACGGAATTTTTCTGAACTCGCGCGTGTTGATGAGCTACGCTTTGTGCACCAAGCGTAGATGTGGCTAGCCCCACGTTGGGCGCCATTTTGTTGTGAACGGATGTCTTGGAGTGAATATTTCGACATGAAAAAGTCAAAATATTCGAGGGAAAGAAAGGGCCAATTCCGCCTACGTCTGAATTGGTGGCTGAAGATCGAGCGGAAGCGACACGCTTACTGGCGGCCGGGAATAGCTACGGCAGTTTTGGGGGGGTTCTTGCTCAATCCTCAGACCATAAACCCTTGCCCTGTACAACAACAAATTTCGTGTCGGCTTACTCCAGGGTGATTTAAAATGGGACTATTTTCCCAAAAGGGCGTGAAAGACCAAGAAGCGGTGGAGTTGCGTGACTTCGCGATTTGTCAGGGCGCTCAGATGGTATAGCGCCCTATCTGCCCACCGTACCTCAGCCATGACTGTCCGAAAAATCCAACATATGCGCCATGGCCCCTTACAGAAGTTCAGCTTCGGGAGCTCAGACGCTCGGGTTCATATTTGCGACGTACTACGCGGTACACGCCATTCCAGCTACAGCGATAATACGAAGAAAAAAAAATCCAATTTACTCAAATACGCTTTTAAGCAACAGAATGCCTATTTTGGCTATGGAAAACCATACTACCGCGTGCCACAATAGGAACCAATACCAGTAGGTAATAATAATATGGCATTGGCGAGCTAGTCTAAGCGCGTATCGACATGACACCCGGTGCACGATCACTTAATTCAGACCACGAGAACAAAATTTTAATTATGAATAATAATAAAATTGTATACAGGGTGTTTGGTACTCCGTCCACGACCTTGTAAGGGGTTATTCCTTGATATATTTGGAGAAAAAAATTGTTGCACAGGGTGGGTCAATTTTCAATAACAGTGGAGATACAGGGTGATTAAGAAAAGTGTTTTTGACCGGTACCCTTACTCACTTAAAACGTTATATCTTGAAAACGAATAATCACAAGGCAAAGTGTTATAACTCGTTTTTTAGGCAATCGAATTACCTTTCATTTGATGTAACAGTCTAAATTGTAACTGCACCGCTAAATCATATGAAAAACACTCAAATGTTAAAATAACTCGCGTACCACCAATTGTTAAATGATTTTGTTAACGCAGAAACCATCTCCCACCATCCTCTATTCACCATCCTCCATCTACCATCCCCCAAACTCCATCATCCATCCTCCATTCTCTATCCACCATCCTCCATCTTCCATCCTCCATATTCCATCTTCCATCCACTATCCTCTTATACCATTTAGTAACAGGAATAGGCATAACTAATACACCGAAAAAAAACTGCCGCTAAATAATATGAAAAACACTCAAATGTTGAAATAACTCCATCATCCATCCTCCATCCTCTATCCACCATCCTCCATCTTCCATCCTCCATATTTCATCTTCCATCCACTATCCTCTTATATCATTTAGTAATAGGAATAGGCATAACTAATACACCAAAAACGAACTGCCGCTAAATCATATGAAAAACACTCAAATGTTGAAATAACTCGCGAACCACCAACTGTTAAATAATTTTGTTAACGCAGAAACCATCGAGGGCGTAACCTCAACAAATCACCAAAGTTTCATCGCAATTGGATGAGTGGTTTAGGAGCCTATACAGGACAAACAGACAAACATTCATTTTTATATATAGAGACTAGCCGCGTACCGCGGCTACGCTCGCTTCGCTCACGTTGTTCCATCGCTCCTGCTATTCCCGTTGCCCCCGTTTCTCCCGTTGATCCATAGCTCCTGTTTCTCCCGTTGATCCATTGCTCCTGTTTCTCCCGTTGCTCCAATATCTCCCGTTGATCCGTTGCTCCCGTTACTCCATCCTCTATCTACTATCCTCTATCCCCAATCCACCATCTTCCATCCTACATCCTCCATCCACCATCCTCTATCCACCATCATCCATCCACCATCCTTCATCCTCTATCCACCATTCAACATCCTCCATCTACCACCCCCATCCTATATCCTCCATCCTCTATCCACCACCCACCATTCCCCATCCACCATCCACCATCCCCATCCACCATCCACCATCCACCATCCTCCACCTTCCATCATACATCCTCTATCCATCATCCATTATCCCCCATCCTCCATCCTCTATCCACCATCCTCTATCCACCATCCTCCATCTACCATCCCCCATTCTCTATCCTCCATCTTCCATCCACCATCCACCATTCTCCACCCACCATCCACCATCCTCCATCTTCCATCCTCCATCCACTATCTTCTATCCACCATCCATAGTCCTTTACCATTTAGTAATAGAAACGCATAACTAATACACCGAAAACGAACAAACTGCAGCTAAATCATATGAAAAAACCTCAAATGTTGAAATAACTCGCGTACCACCAATTGTTAAATGATTTTGTTAACGCAGAAACAATCTCGGATGTGCCCTCAACAAATCACCATCCTCCATCCTCTATCCACCATCCACCATCCTCTATCCACCATCCTCTATCCACCATCTCCCATCCTCCATCCTCTATCCACCATCCTCCATCTACCATCCCCCAAACTCCATCATCCATCCTCCATTATCTATCCACCATCCTCCATCTTCCATCCTCCATATTCCATCTTCCATCCACTATCCTCTTATACCATTTAGTAATAGGAATAGGCATAACTAATACACCGAAAACGAACTGCCGCTAAATCATATGAAAAACACTCAAATGTTGAAATAACTCCATCATCCATCCTCTATCCACCATCCTCCATCTTCCATCCTCCATATTTCATCTTCCATCCACTATTCTCTTATACCATTTAGTAATTGGAATAGGCATAACTAATACACCAAAAACGAACTGCCGCTAAATCATATGAAAAACACTCAAATGTTGAAATAGCTCGCGAACTACCAACTGTTAAATAATTTTGTTAACGCAGAAACCATCGAGGGCGTACCATCAACAAACCACCAAAGTTTCATCGCAATTGGATGAGTGGTTTAGGAGCCTATACAGGACAAACAGACAAACAGACAAACTGACAAACATTCATTTTTATATATAGAAATTGTATTAAAATCTCAATTCATTTCAATTTTTTTTTTTTTGTTTAAAAAAAATTCAGTTTAATGATTTAATTATATTGTTTTTAAAATCTCAATTCATTTGAATATTTGTTTAAAAAAATCAGTTTGATGATTAATTATACTGTTTTTTTTTACTTTTCATAATGTGCAAGAATATTCGCAAAATTCAATTTAGTGTGCGCGTCGAAATCATTGTGGTAAAGAAGATTCACTACTCATGGTAGACAAAAGCATTCGCCAAAATTCCATGTAATAGATGCGACGGAATTATTATGGTAAAATTTCACTATTTATTTTTCCATTTTGTGCGAACATATTCGGCAAAATTCAATTTAGTACGCGCATCGAAATCATTATCACAAAAAAACATTTTTCAGGTTGTTTAGTACACAGCTTCATTTCTTTCAGCAAAAGTCGACACGCATTTTTTTTCCCATCCTCGCCATGGCAGATTAAACGAAAAAAATCGCATCAACGCGACACGGTCCGAAATCGGGGACACCAAAACACTTCAAAATGTTGTCAAAACGAAATCAAATTGTTTCACGGAACAAATCTTTCAAAAAGAAAACCAAACTCGACCAATTGTTGGAAATCGCCAAGCTGGAAGCTACGACATGATCGCGAAACGAATTTAACAGATGACGACCACATTTTTTTTGCCGTCTACGTCGAACGTGTCGAAAAAAGTTCGGAAACGACACGCGAAGGAAACTTTCTTCGTCGAAAGCGACGACGAAGCGGCACCTCTCAATTTACGATTTATTTCCTTCCTGTTTTCTTTTTCGAGATTCACAAGTCAACTTTGGCGTTCGCGGATTTCACGTCTCTCCTTTTTTTTCAAAAACTCAACCCGCTTCCGACCTCTACCGACTACCGGTTTTTCAATTTTTCGTTCAGTTGTTGGCACTTTGTGGGTGCGCTCGATTATCGAGCAATCGTTCGAGAATCGATCGCACTCACAAAGCCCAGACGGGATCTGTGTTGCCAGCTAGCGGGAACTCAACAATATTGACATGCTTGGGACATCTTATAGTTTCTACGGTCTTTGCTATAGCCTAACAAATTTGGAGCATTCCTGTTAGAATATTCTATATAACACAAGCAATGCCAACACTGAGCCACTTTGCCAAGACACAGGCCAAACAATTCATACCGAATCATTCAACTAAAAAAAGCAAACAGCTGCTACAGTTGGATAGAAACAAAGTACGGGTAATAACCGGAATACTCACGGGCCATTCGCGCTTGAAAGATCATCTTAAAAGAATAGGAATCATAATTGATAACCTTTGCAGGTTCTGCCAACTGCATGCAGAAACCTTTGAACACATTCTGTATGAGGCAATCGCAACTCAGCGCTACAAATGTCTCGGAGAACTCTTTGTGGACCATAGTACATAGTTCATTTTTTCGGAGCATTTTCAAATGATTTAAACCCAACACAATGGTATGAAAACTAAACTGAAGTGAGTGAATACTTTACTTTACTTGTACAGTACACAAAAGACCCAATATAAATAACCGTTATTTTCCTAGATTTATATTTTGCACGTGCGCAAATAATTGTGGCACGAAAATGCTATGCACAAATAATTGTGGCATCATTTCTATTATTACTTTTGTTTATAAATAATCTGTTTTAAGATAGTTTTTGTTTTTTAATCTTGTTTTTGGCTGATATATGTTACTATAAGAAAAAGAAATAAATATAATTTTGCTTATTTCTAAGAGGTACAGTACTTTCTTTTTAGCTTTTACGTATGAAAAGGCTATGCACAAATAATTGTGGCACCGACTGTATTAAGAAGTACCTTCGTAGGGTATTCAGTTCCTTCATCTGATTCACCCACATTTTTTTTCCTCCTTCTCCTGGGATTATAAACATTTTTACGTTTTAAACACAGGATAGAAACGATTGCAAATAAATGAAAAAAGATCAACACCCTTGGCTTTCTTTTGCCAATCCTCCAAACCCGTTTAGCAACGACAAGGAGTCGGGGCGCAATTTCAGAAGGATTCAATTATGATTCAAAAGACGTGATGTGGATCTTAACAATTTCCCCTTGGAAAAGATGTAATCAGACAGAACTGCGGAAAAAAGGGAAAACTATCACTGATAACAACCCACTTGAAAATGAAAATTATAATTTTTTTTGCGCGCGCAAAAAGTAGTCGGAGCATAAAAAGTTTGAATATGGCAATGCTGGTGCCATGCGAAATGTCATTCTGAAATCCAGCTCACATCAAAATAGTATGAAAATTTCAAGTTTTTAAATAGCGATATCTTTTGATTTCAGGTCGAGCGGGGAGTACGACCGATTGGAATTGGTTTAAATGGACATAAACTATTCATAAAACATACTGCAGTCACGATCGGCTGCAAGCCAATCGTATAATACTCTAGATGAATACTGAACTCCGATTTATATTGTAGTTGGGGATAAAGTAGAATTACGTGTGTGCATGTTGTATGTCCTTTATTAAGGACTGCCATTAGATTGCTACTCAAAACTAAAAGACAATATTCAGTGTTTAATTTCATATCTTGAACTGGGTAAGTCATCGAAAAAAAAATATCCTTTTTGAAGGACTTTCACATGGGAGGTGCAGGAAGGACTCACTCGATTTCTTACATATTTATCCTTTTCCTTGGAACCAGTTCAAAATGAACGTGTATAAAATTTCAAATTCGTAGCTTGAAGCGTTCAAAAGTTATCGAAAAATATTGTTGAACACGTGTCTTAAGGATATTATGTATGGCAGCTACCAGAAAGAGTAAAAGGATTTCGCTGATTAATAAACTCGAACTTCGTTTTTACTCAAAAATAATATGTACAAAATTTCCAATTCATAGCTAAAAGATTACTTGAGTTATAGTAAGTTTCGTAAATTAAGTGAAAACGTTTTGACAGGATATTTGTATGGCAGCTACACGAAGGACTAATAGGATTTTCTTCATAATCATACAACTATTGAAAAAATAGCACATACAAAATTTCAAAGACGTAGCTTAAACCCTTCTGAAGTTATCGACCAATATTCTTGAAGACGTGTTTTAAGGACATTTTGTATGGCAGCTACCCGAAGGAGTGGGACGATTTTGCCCGTTAACGAACTTAGCCTTACAAATTCAACCAAACATCCAGATTCAAAATTTCAAGATCCTAGGTGAAGGCGTTCTTGAGTTATCGTGTTCACGGACAGACGGACGGACGTCAAGCGGATTTGAGGTTTTTGGCCACAAATAAACAAAAAATAATATATAACTTTTTTTCGTCCGAGGCTTGGTTCTATGCGTTACAAAGTTTTGGGCTGGATTAAACTTAAAATACTCTATATGATTTCATCTAGAGTATAAAAATGATAATTTTAATTTTTAAGTGGGTGGTTATCAGTGATAGTTGTACAAGAATTTTCATGCGACCGCAGGTTTTTGGTTGAGAGCGTACCAGCGTGTGATATTATAACCGTCTAACCGTCGTTCATAAGCACATACACGATACAATCGTCGCATACGACAAATTGGGCCAACAATTGGTACAACCGTTGTATCGTGTACTTGCCGCTTTACTTTAGAAACAAAACTTCGCTATGAAAACATGTATGTTTATCCAGTATGAATTAACAAGAAAATTACTGAACAATAAGAATTTATTAAGTTAAACGAAAAAAAAACTCACCTCATACATCCACTTTCCACCGAATAAGCAAACATTAGCCCTTATTGTACAAAATGTTGCATGCGACTGAATACAAAGTTTGTCCCGAGAAACTTTCAGGGTAATGTCACGTTCAACATCTAAGAGGACTTTTTCCGGGCCGATCCGGTTCTCGTTGTGATTCTCCTGTCTATTTTGAATACTACGAATTTTGTCTTCCAGCCAAATATTCATTCGCCCTATATTCCTATAACCAAAGCCAAATTAATTATTTCAGTAAAGCCAGACTAAAAGCAAATTCATACTCTGAAAAATTATCATCGGAGTTTCCATAATCACGGAAATTTTCTACTATTGTTTCGCCGAAAACTTTAGTGAATATTTTTCCTATGTCCATCATAGCACTAAAATTCCAAAACAAATTTTGGAAAAAAATATTTTTTGTTTACAATACTTAAATGTCAATAGAAAACACACATCATAGAAGTATATGGAATGGCTAAAAACTAAACTTTTCGTAATGAAAGCTGGATGTGTTGGTACAGGGAAGTATCACTGAGCTATATAAATGGAGAACCCATCGGCTCATTTCTCTATACGATATGACAGATTGAAATAGCCGATGAAATCGTACCCTCTCGCTCCTTCTTCAAATTTCGAATTTCGAACAACATGGCAACAACTTAAATAAAATTAAAACCTTTTTAATTTGAATTATCAGTTCTGACAATTCAAATTGTTCGATTTGATGGTGAGAAGTTGTGTTTTGCGTTCGAAATTCAAAACACAACACACAGTTTACTTCAATTTATTTATTAATAAATTTCTTGGGAAATAACAGTTTCAGGAATATTTATAACGGTTGAGCATGTAATACGTTATTTTTGAATTTGGCGCCATACCGATAAGTACATGGTATTATATTCGTACTGCAGTAGCCAATGTTACCTGTAAAATTTACACAGCTTAGTTGCAATGTTATGAACTCATTTTCTTTCAATACCTTGAATTGTTTATCCAAAAAAGTATTTATCAAATTCAAATTATTTGGTAATTTTTCAATTCGAAATTACACCTAAAAATTCGGATTTCATTTTTCATTTTGCCTAATCTGATGGTCCTCTCATTGTTTTCCTTCTCGCCTTAATACATGCATACCGTGCTACTAACTCTTTCCTTCTTAAGATTCAGGTCATCCGTTGCTCAATCCTAATTTGTACCCCGGATAACTTTCGAAGATTCTCTAAACTTAAAATGAATTGAATTTTTGAAAGAAACAAAGAAATGTTTCAATCGAAAATTATTCTATTTGCATTACCAATTTTAAATCTAATGAATGTTTAAAATCATCAGAATTTTGTTCAACAATGCAGAACCTCGGGTTATCATGGACAGCTTTTTCGAAATATTGACATTTTAAAAACGTCGGCCATGTGAGATAGCAAATCGAGGTCTCCATCAGTGATGCCCACTCGTGGGGAATTCCACTTTTCGTGGGGAATTTCAGTCTAAATTTTATTGAAAGGGGAAAAGGGGAATCAGCACTATTCGAGATCAATTATGGGGAAAACTAAAACTCTCTGAAATTCCTTACCACAAGCACAACACCGACTTCAACGTCGACTTGTGGCGACTAGAAAAACAAAACAGACATTCTTATTTCATTGCGTCTAATACTTATTACGTCTCATTGTTTACAAGGGATCGTATGTCGGTTTAGGAGTCACATATAAGTCCAACTGGCCATCACGTGACTCATTATCCAGCCACAGTCATCTGACGAATCAATAACAGGATAAGCCCTGGCTACTGCCATTGAGGATATGACAGTTGAAAAACCTTGAGTGGCGAAGCCAGTTTAAGAGAGTGTTGAACTAGGTCCGAAGGAGCTTTTTCGTCATCGGATGGTACTCGCTCATCAGAGAGTGTATCAAAGACGGCGATTGATCCCAGTCGGACTTTCGTATTGGTGTTTCTCATTAGAAACTCATATGACGTCAAAAACAACCAAAAAATTCTTAAAATCAGCTTCTATGGTAGCATTAACCATAAAAAAATTCCATTCTCATATAGTGGTTTATCTTTATTTAATCAAATAACTGCTTTACTCCATCTTTTTTATTTTATATATACAATAGTTTTTTTTTGTAATACAATAAATAGGTTTTTTGCTTTATGATTAATAAAACCCTTTACTCCTGTAGAATTATTCTTTATGGGGAAACTGTGGGGAATTCCATTACGAATAATGGGGAAAAAGAGAAATTTTGGGCTCAACCGTGGGGAATTTTACACAAAATGGTTGGGAACACTGGTCTCCATTTGTTATATCTCAGTGGGAAGTATGAATTATTAGGTTTGTTCTTTTTGCATACACTTTCTACACTAGATTACACTTTCTACTCTAATGCCGTTCTTTTTGTCGGTGTGACGTCAGAGGTGGCTGTTCTTTTTGTCGAGCGTAGTGTACTCAGTGTACACTTTCTTACACTGGGTCGGGAGCAGGTGTAAGTTCTTCTTCTTTACCATCTGTCAAAATGATGGCTTTATGCAGATAAAATTGGCTTTTTGATTTTATGAAACTACTGTCTTGAATGAATCATGCAAGAATATTAAATGGCAATAAATTTGTATTGATAGAAGTGAAAGAATAAAGCAAATAAAAAGGTTCGGAATTTTAGCTGTCACGTTTCTACACTAACCCGTTCTTTTTGCGCGATCTACACCCTACACTTTCAGTGTAAGGTGTATTACACTGAAAGTGTAAGCTACACTAAAGTGTTAACTTAACCTGGCAAAAAGAATAAACCTATTTGTAGGGCACTCATTAACCAATCAGCAACTGTTATATGTGACATTCTGCACCCAACATGTAGCTTGAATCATGCTTGCAATTCACTTCCACTGGACGCAAAAGTCGCCAAAGAATACATAGCATCTCAATTCCACTTCTGTTGATTTTTCTTCTTTCTCCTTCTCTTGAAAAATTACGCTCATGTACACGAATTTTAAATCTATCGGACCTACACTTTAAGTGTATTATATTACACTTAAGGTCTGTTCTTTTTGGCTACACCTTCTACACTTTTCTGCACTAACTCTTGAGCGGGTGTAGAGAGGTGAAGAGGATGAATGAAAAAAGAACAAAACTATTAGGTTTGTTCTTTTTTCATTCACCCTCTTCACCTCTCTGCACTCACTCAAGAGTTAGTGCAGAAAAGTGTAGAAGGTAAGGTCGCCAGATTGTGCTATTTCCCGCGATTTGGGCTATTTAAATGTTCAATTTGCGGGTACAAATTTCGAAAAGCTACTTACAGCTTTTTGGGGTATTCGGCCAACGCAGTTTACAACAGACCCGATTTACGAATCTTGGGTTAAATCTGCTAGTTTTAACGGCTCAAATACAACGTTTGCAAATTACATCATATCACAAATCCTCTTGCCACTAAATTTTCGGTTCTTCAATCATAATAATGAAAATTAGTTCACACGATACCTATTTGCAAACTAAAATTAATTTAGAATCGGTTAATTATTTGTAGACTTTCTACAAATGAACCACTTTCTTTCAAGTTATGGACACTCATAGAAGTATAACATACAAGAATCAATATATTTACGAATATTGATGACTTTTGGAGAGTTCCTTAATTTTTTGCATAATTTATTAATTATGTTTTTTGCTGCATTGGTAGGTTACAGACACGTGTTGCAAAAATTTTAGTCCCTCCAAAGTTATTGTTATATGTGTACTCTGGCAAACCGAACAACTCACTTATTATTGATATTAAAGTTTTCAGAGAAAAACAATAACCATGCAATATTGTAGAGAGCTCTATACAGGGTATAGAGTGGTACTCCGTGCACGACCTTGTAAGGGGTTATTCCTTGATATATTTGAAGAAAAAAATTGTTCCACAGGGTGGGTCAATTTTCAATAACAGTGGAGATACAGGGTGGTTAAGAAAAGTGTTTTTGACCGGTACCCTTACTTACTTAAAACGTTATATCTTGAAAACGAATAATCACAAGGCAAAGTCTTATAACTCATTTTTTAGGGAATCAAATTACCTTTCATTTGATGTAACAGTCTAAATTGTAACTGCACCCAATCTTGAGATATTTACTCGAAAACACCAATTTTTGCTACATGAACCCTTAAAATTCAGTGATCAATGTAGTTTTTCTCAGAAAACCCCATCATAAACATGTCATTTTAATTTTATTTTTTTATGTGCCGTATTATTACCTACAAAAGCTGCAGACATATGTATGAGTTACGATTAACATTTTGGAAGTAATAGGTAAAAATACATATCGCATAAAAATTAAATATTCCAAAAGTCAGTGCATGTGCATGTTGATCTACACCACTTGTTTGAACTAAAAGAATTTAATAATGGTTTTTATGTTTTATTTAAAAAAATTTTGTTATAATACATGTTCAAAATGGCCACCTTCATTTTGAATGCACGCTAAAGCTCGTTTGGCGAGTGTTCTCTTGGTATTCATATTCCTCAACTGCTGCCTTACTTCTATTGCTGCCGCATCGATCCTGATATTTAGATCTTCCAATGTTTCTATTGGCGTTGCGTAGACTAGGTCCTTTATCCGTCCCCATACAAAGAAATCCATAATAGTAAGATCAGGAGATCTTGCAGGCCAGTGTATCGGTCCATTTCTACCGATCCAGCGATTGCTATAATTTGAATTTAACCAATCTGTGATCTGTCGGCCGTAATGAGCTGGAGCACCATCGTGTTGGTAAAACATGGAAGCCAATCGTACCAGTGGAATATCATCCAATAAGTCCTGTAGATCATTTGATAAAAACTGTAAGTAATTGGAGCTATTTAGAGTACGCGGAAGCCTAATAGGTCCAAGTAAATCGTCACCAATCACGCCTGCCCATAAATTGACGCTGAATCTGTGCTGAAATGATGCCGCTCTTCTTGTGTGTGGATTGCTCTCAGCCCACGTATGTTGTGGAAGTTTGTGATACCGTCTCTGGTAAATTGGGACTCATCCGTCCACAGAATATTGTTGAAAAAATTGTCGTCATCTATTTGTCGTTCAAGGAGCCAATTGCAAAACTCCATCCGTTTGGGGAAATCAATGGGTAGCAGCTCCTGTACTGGTGTGTGATGGTAGGCATGGAAGCGTTCTACTTTTAAAATACTCCAAACCTTCCAAGTAGATATGTTAAACTGCAATGCCAAGCGTCGGATACTGATCGATGGATCATTTTGCACTGCTTGCAGTATTCTTTCATCAATCTGAACAGCGATTATCGGCGCAGGATTTGCATTTACTCTCCTTGTTCTAACGCTGCCAGTTTCCCTAATTCTCCTGTAAACGTCCTGAAATACTCTCCTGTCAGGTGTCCGTCGATGGGGATGTCTCTGATGGTAAAGCCTTCGCGCGGCTTGTCCATTTTCGCGACACTCTCCATAAATTAACACAATGTCAGCATATTCTTCATTGGAGTACTCAGACATTTCGAAATTATTTTTTTTATTCTACTGACACCTTCTTCTTTTAGCAACGTAACTAAAACTGATAAAAATATGAAGGTAGTTTTGCTTCTATAGGCTTTTTATTTTGTAAGGCACCCTATTAAAAAAGGCATAGTACCGCACCCAGTATTACCTACCACATCCAGGTAAAAGCATCAATTATGTTGAAACTCAGTTACATTTCATTGTTTTCCTACATACTTTAAATAGTAATAAATGGGCAATAAAAATACTTCAGTACTACCGACAAATTAAACGAGGTCCACTTTATGGCACTGACTTTTGAAATATTTAATTTTTATGCGATATGTATTTTTACCTATTACTTCCAAAATGTTAATCGTAACTCATACATATGTATGCAGCTTTTGTAGGTAATAATACGGCTCATAAAAAAATAAAATTAAAATGACATGTTTATAATGGGGTTTTCTGAGAAAAACTACATTGATCACTGAATTTTAAGGGTTCACGTAGCAAAAATTGGTGTTTTCGAGTAAATATCTCAAGATTGCGTGCAGTTACAATTTAGACTGTTACATCAAATGAAAGATAATTCGATTGCCTAAAAAACGAGTTATAAGACTTTGCCTTGTGATTATTCGTTTTCAAGATATAACGTTTTAAGTGAGTAAGAGTACCGGTCAAAAACACTTTTCTTAACCACCCTGTATCTCCACTAATATTGAAAATTGACCCACCCTGTAGAACAATTTTTTTCTCCAAATATATCAAGAAATAACCCCTTACAAGGTCGTGCACGGAGTACCAAACACCCTGTATACTTCTCGCATGTTCTAGACAGTTATTGAATGTAATAGGCACTTCTCCGCGTTCCTCACAAATAACCGAATATGCTGAATATTTCTCGACTCAAGTCATACAGTATATTAACGCCGCAGACTCGGGGGATAAGTTTTTCTACTGCGAGAGTGAAACGACGATCTACGCGTGTATTTTTCAAGAATAATTTTAATTTGCACCAATATGTTTTTCAAATAAGATTTTTAAAATGGTGATAAATACGAATTTATGTATTAATATAATGTTTACATTATAGTGTTTCTTAAAAATTCTGGAGCACAGTTCGTCGTTGAAATCTCAACTGTGTTCAATACGTTTAAGTTGAGCGCGGTATTTGGACTACAAGTCTTCGCGCGGGTTTTGGGCTATTTCATACAGCTCACTCGGCGGGTTTTGCAGCCAACTATCTGGCAACCCTGGTAGAAGGTGTAGCCAAAAAGAACAGACCTTATGTTCAGACTGCGAGAAAGAGCCGTACAGAATGAACGCAATCGCAGTCGGATTGGAGTGTCAAAATAACGGAGGGGAAAAAACTAGTTTCAAATGCATGTGATTGTACGTAGCTAAACAGAATGAACGCTATCAGAGCCCTCTAAACTATAACCGCGCAGCTGAATTGAACATAAAAAACCAGAGTCATAACAAACATGACAGCTCCATACAAATCGCAACAATTTTGTATGGCGGGTGCATGACTTGGATGATAAAAACCAAGTTTTCTATTGAAGTGCAAGCTTTTGTTAGGCAAAGCAAAGTTAAATAGTTTATAAACATATTGAAAAATTGAGAATTAGACAAGTTTTCTCATCTCGAATTGAGGTTTCATGGAAAAAATTAGGTTGAAAAAAAAATCGCAATTATCAGCAATGTCGGCATTCCTCCATTTAAAAATTGTGCAGTTATATTGCTTATTTTTTGAAAGATAATTTTTGTTATATGAAACACATTGCATATTGCTATGATTCTGAACATTTGTTATTCAGTATCGACTCTAGAGGGTTTGTGACGCTATAGATCGCAGATACTCGCAAGTAAGTTTGTAATATTTAAAATGATCGCAAGTGAACGCATCGAAATGTCAAATATGACAATATCATAACCTAAAACGCACTATATTATTTAAAGAAGAAAATAATAAAATGGAAAATGAAAGAGATTTCGATGAGCATTAAAAATAATTCACCAATTTTTGCGTCCATATCAATTTCACTTTGATAATTGACACTGATAGAACTGCGAACTCAATCCGGTCATTGTGTTCATGCAGCGTTTACTTGCGGTTTACAGCGTTTCATTGCATCTCGTTGCGACATTTTGACATTGCAATCCAACTGCGATTACGTTCATTCTGTACGGCTCTTAACGCGTTTAATCGCGTTGAAAACACTTCCCGAACACCTTTACGAAAATACGTAGGTACAACGCGTTTAATCGAAAACATGTACTGAGATCCTCGCGAAAATTGAAGTAATGTTTAAAAGAAACTATTTAATGCTGCAGAAACTGAATTTTGTGCTTGTGCAACGACTGCATTAGCTAATTAATTTACTTTTCATTGCTGCTATACAAGCACTTGTGTTTCAAATAATTTAGAAACCATAAATTTGCTAATGAAACACAGCTGAATATCTGCTTGTCAAAACAAATCACGTCAAGCTGTCATGTATCAAAATAAAACGAGTTTCCTAGTCTGAACACTACTTTTTTAACACGTACATCTTGCGTACTTAAGGCTGGCTTTCATTACTGAGACATAGTTTTCATTACTCCAACATTACAGATCTGCAGCAGAAAACTAAAAAGAGACAGCAAATCGGTTTTAAGAAGGAAGAAAGCAAGCGGTGGTGATACGCGTAAAATCCGTATATATGAGCGTAATTTTTCATGAGAAAGAGAAAGATTGAAATTGGATTGGAGTGGAAGTGAGATGTACTCTGGGGTGTCCAGTGTCAAAAGAAAGAGACTGAAGAACAGTTTGTAGTGGAAGTGAGATGCAAGCATGATGCAACTTCCATGGGGTGTAGAATGTCAAAATTCATGTTGCTGATTGGCTAAAGCTTACTAATATTCATACTTTCATGAACTAACACATTCAGATTTCATTACGTAAAGCCCGAAACACAATGCTCCCGTTCCGTTCCGATCCGTCACGACAAGTGAGGTTATGTGATCCGTAAAAGTTGAATTTTGGTCAACTTTTCGGATCCGTTCCGTTACGAC
This sequence comes from Beris morrisii, assembly GCA_951812415.1. Lineage (NCBI taxonomy): Eukaryota > Metazoa > Arthropoda > Insecta > Diptera > Stratiomyidae > Beris > Beris morrisii. Next base: position 73,118,746 of record OX638312.1, on the reverse strand, counting down.
CATTGTGTGCATTTACATGGTCAACCCATAAGGTCTACTTTGACAGCTGAACGGAACGGAACGGAACGGGAGCATTGTGTTCGGGGCTTTAAATTCTCGTTCTCAGCCATTTCATACACTTCCATGGGAGAAAGTGACAAAATTTTCGACTTTATAGCAAAATCATAGCAATAGTTTTTGACAGATAAAAATTTCTAACCTAAAATTTCTTTTGTTTTTCTTCTGTTTGTACGCTTCCTGTTGAGAAAAAGTGCAATACGTGAATTTTTTCGACAACTATTGTAAGGGAAAACCGATCTGCGGCTTGTCAATTACAACGCTTCTCTCATGTCGAGCGAATAGACAGCAGAAAGATCTATGCATGCACCTCTAATGAAATTCTAAGCATATTTATCTCCTTTTTTGATATTCATCTCATATTACAAAATTGTTAAGAAAACAATTTCCGGCTCGACAAATGTCAAAGTCATAATTGCCATAATTTGTCACAGTCTCTGTCCGACACAAGAACACGGTGTTGTTGTTGTGCTGATTTTGGATTTTCGAAAAGTTTCGAAACTTCAAAGTGACTAAAGCAAATTCATAGTAGAGAACTGTCATAACAAAACAGATAAGTAAATGTTTTTACTTTTGAATTACTATTTATGTGATAAACATTATATTAAAGTAAATTTTTTTTATAGTAAATGGTGCGGCGTTACGAAATGAAGTACACGCGCAGTTGCCATCGAGCTTTAACGATTTGCGGGGCGCAGGGCAGTGAAGAATGATCAACAGGAACGATCGCTGCAGCTACTATTGACGAATATACCATGTGCTCTGGTGGCAAATTTCGGAACCCTCTAAGATAGACAGAAACTGGCATATGATTGTCATACAAAATTGAGATTGAGCTCGAACAAAAGTGTTTTACTCCAAAACATCGCTTAAAGTAAATTTAAATGAACCTCATAATTAAATAAGAACAATAAACGTATCATAACATATCAAAAACAAAATTTATTTTTTTCAGAAACCAATTTCAAGCACCAAAATGAAAGAAAAATGTTACGAAAAAACGGTTTATGTTCCTTTTAAGTAATTTAAAAATTATTCCACATATATTTTTTTCCGAATATTAAACATTTGTGAAGTTATTTCGAAGTTTATACCGCCCGTTCATAAAGAAAAGTTGTTCATTTTCTGACTTCGTTGTGCGGGTTTGAGTCTAACATTTTCGGAATGTAGAACCGGAAATGAATACCTTACTATCAACCGCACCGATCGTCATCAATTTTTATTATGTCTTTCATAATGAAATTAATAAAGAATCGAAAACTTTCCGAGCTCCAAATCACAAAATTACACACGAACCGCCATATAACAGTCAGCTGACAAAAATTTGTGTATCTTAGAGGGTTGTTTTTTTTGCCACCAGGTGGAGATTTCCAACTTTACCATTCGTCAATTGACGAATCCCAGTTGGTAAAATCTGCGAGAATCTCGCAGATTTCTCGAAGACATGTCGCTCTGTCTGCGAGATTCTCCGAGACGTTGTATGAAAAAAATACACGTATCGAGACAAATGCGCACCGATTCTCGGAGACATTTCGGCGAAAGTCGCGATAGCTAAAAATTTTATTGTTCAGCGCCATCTGTTGTAATAGATTATTATATTTTTTTTCTGGGGTTGTAGGATTAGATTGGAATAAGAATTAATTTCTTGCCAAAAATATATCTGCTGCACTAGCAAGATATATGAGTAATAAATAAAAACCACCTTTGATAAATTGCAACTGAAATTTTAATTGTAACTAAATATACATACTAAACAATTAATACTGAACAATTAAACAACAACTAACAAAAATAAAGGATATAAACATCTTATGAACTATGAAAATTAATTTAATTTTGAGCCCTTTTCTTCCTTTTGTCCGATCTGTCTCGAGCCAGCCGTAAACACTTCTTAAGTTCTAAACAATACCTTTCGTATCCCCTTTCGTCTCGCCAAGCTTCTGTAAAAGAATTTGTTTAATTTTAATACACGAGTACAGTTAAGATGCTCTTCTTCATTATGAACACTATCATGTGCTGAAGAGCTGGGTGCTGGCTGAGGAGTTTCATAAGACTCCTTTATTTGTCTAGCCTTCTTCAAAACTAGCCTGCTGAAATGCTTGGCAGTTATTTGTTTCCGGTTCATATTGAAATCTTGTAACTAAGCTGCTCACTTCGTGTTTGATTTGTAGACTGGACCTAGTAATGATGGAGTATTATATTATATACATATATGTTGGTATGCATGTGTATCGAAAAACAAAATCATGGCATTATAAAATTTGGGGAATAACTACCTCTTCAGTTCCTATATGATCTCTGATGGGGCATAGATCAGTAAGTGTACTATTTATTCTTAGGTACTGTTACTGCTTCAAATATATTTTTTTTACTTAGTCTACCGATTAATTATAACTCATCCTTTAGGAGTTCTATTGGACTCAGTTTCCGGGACAATTCTGAATAATATATTCATTGCCAATTTTCCTACCCCAAATTCCACAGTTCAAATAATTTGATATCAACCCGCTCAACTTGATCTAGAAAGGTTCCTAACAAAAATTACGCCTTCTTCAAAAAATGAGGCATCCGCGTCACTGACATAAAATCCTAACTAATCTGTTTTCCTTTCAAAAAAAAATTCTCTAACGGAATCGTGAAAAGATAAAAAAAAAATCAAAATCAACATATATTTCTCTTACCTATAATTTTCCGGCTTGCTTATCAAAAAGATCCTGAAATGAAATTTTATTACAATCATTTTATATAGCAAATAAACGTATATAGTATCACTTACTTTACACACAACAATTAACCGAAAATATTGAATTTTTGAAAAGTCACAATTTATATTTTTGCCGTTTAACTGACAGTACAATTAAGAAACCGTCAGATGGTGTCGTAATTTGTCTCTAGTCCTGGTGGTTATATTCTACATTTTGAGCAAAGACAATGTTGGCAAGAAATCATACGATACCTTAGGTTCAAACCATAAAGAAAAGTCGTGAAAGAGACTCGTTACCAACTGGGATATACCATGTGCTCTGGTGGCAAATTTCGTAACCTTCTAAGATAGACTGAAACTGGCAGTTGCATGTGATTTTCATACAAAATTGAGATTGAGCTCGAATAAAAGTGTTTTACTCCAAAATATCGCTTAAAGTGAATTTAAATGAACCTCATAACTAAATAAGAAGGACAAACGTATCATAACAAAATTTATTTTTTTCAGAAACCAATTTCAAGCACCAAAATGAAAGAAAAATGTAACGAAAAAACGGTTTATGTTCCTTTTAAATCATTTAAAAATTATTCCATATTTCTTTTTTCTGGAATATTAAACATTTGTGAAGTTATTTCGAAGTTTATACCGCCCGTTCATTTTCTGACTTCGTTGTGCTGGTTTGAGTCTAACTGTTTCGGCGGCAGAGAACTATTAAAACCAGCCACACCAGCTGTTTTAATTGTAAGTTGCAGCCGATGAAGTAGCTTCAGTCGAGAACGAGGGAATAGAACTCGAGTGAAGCGGTTGTTTAAAAGAGAAGGATTTATAGACACCGGCCACACCAGCCGTTGCTATAAAATTAGGTTTTAGGAAACTTTGGGAATGACAAATAAAAATACCTTTCAGTTGCCGGTTTTAGGTGGAGTGTTTATTATTTCGATATTCTTTAATATTTATAAACTAATTTTGCTTACTATCTATAATTACTAGAGATGGGTCGTGAGGATGGAGGATGGAGGATGAAGGATAGAGGATGGAGGATGGAGGATGGAGGATGGAGGATGGAGGATGGAGGATGGAGGATGGAGGATGGAGGATGGAGGATGGAGGATGGAGGATGGAGGATGGAGGATGGAGGATGGAGGATGGAGGATGGAGGATGGAGGATGGAGGATGGAGGATGGAGGATGGAGGATGGAGGATGGAGGATGGAGGATGGAGGATGGAGGATGGAGGATGGAGGATGGAGGATGGAGGATGGAGGATGGAGGATGGAGGATGGAGGATGGAGGATGGAGGATGGAGGATGGAGGATGGAGGATGGAGGATGGAGGATGGAGGATGGAGGATGGAGGATGGAGGATGGAGGATGGAGGATGGAGGATGGAGGATGGAGGATGGAGGATGGAGGATGGAGGATGGAGGATGGAGGATGGAGGATGGAGGATGGAGGATGGAGGATGGAGGATGGAGGATGGAGGATGGAGGATGGAGGATGGAGGATGGAGGATGGAGGATGGAGGATGGAGGATGGAGGATGGAGGATAGAGGATATAGGATATAGGATGGAGGATTGAGAATAGATAATGCAGGATGGAGGATGGAGGATGGAGGATGGAGGATGGAGGATGGAGGATGGAGGATGGAGGATGGAGGATGGAGGATGGAGGATGGAGGATGGAGGATGGAGGATGGAGGATGGAGGATGGAGGATGGAGGATGGAGGATGGAGGATGGAGGATGGAGGATGGAGGATGGAGGATGGAGGATGGAGGATGGAGGATGGAGGATGGAGGATGGAGGATGGAGGATGGAGGATGGAGGATGGAGGATGGAGGATGGAGGATGGAGGATGGAGGATGGAGGATGGAGGATGGAGGATGGAGGATGGAGGATGGAGGATGGAGGATGGAGGATGGAGGATGGAGGATGGAGGATGGAGGATGGAGGATGGAGGATGGAGGATGGAGGATGGAGGATGGAGGATGGAGGATGGAGGATGGAGGATGGAGGATGGAGGATGGAGGATGGAGGATGGAGGATGGAGGATGGAGGATGGAGGATGGAGGATGGAGGATGGAGGATGGAGGATGGAGGATGGAGGATGGAGGATGGAGGATGGAGGATGGAGGATGGAGGATGGAGGATGGAGGATGGAGGATGGAGGATGGAGGATGGAGGATGGAGGATGGAGGATGGAGGATGGAGGATGGAGGATGGAGGATGGAGGATGGAGGATGGAGGATGGAGGATGGAGGATGGAGGATGGAGGATGGAGGATGGAGGATGGAGGATGGAGGATGGAGGATGGAGGATGGAGGATGGAGGATGGAGGATGGAGGATGGAGGATGGAGGATGGAGGATGGAGGATGGAGGATGGAGGATGGAGGATGGAGGATGGAGGATGGAGGATGGAGGATGGAGGATGGAGGATGGAGGATGGAGGATGGAGGATGGAGGATGGAGGATGGAGGATGGAGGATGGAGGATGGAGGATGGAGGATGGAGGATGGAGGATGGAGGATGGAGGATGGAGGATGGAGGATGGAGGATGGAGGATGGAGGATGGAGGATGGAGGATGGAGGATGGAGGATGGAGGATGGAGGATGGAGGATGGAGGATGGAGGATGGAGGATGGAGGATGGAGGATGGAGGATGGAGGATGGAGGATGGAGGATGGAGGATGGAGGATGGAGGATGGAGGATGGAGGATGGAGGATGGAGGATGGAGGATGGAGGATGGAGGATGGAGGATGGAGGATGGAGGATGGAGGATGGAGGATGGAGGATGGAGGATGGAGGATGGAGGATGAAGGATGGAGGATGGAGGATGGTGGATGGAGGATGGGGGATGGAGGATGGAGGATGGAGGATGGAGGATGGAGGATGGAGGATGGAGGATGGAGGATGGAGGATGGAGGATGGAGGATGGAGGATGGAGGATGGAGGATGGAGGATGGAGGATGGAGGATGGAGGATGGAGGATGGAGGATGGAGGATGGAGGATGGAGGATGGAGGATGGAGGATGGAGGATGGAGGATGGAGGATGAAGGATGGAGGATGGAGGATGGAGGATAGAGGATATAGGATGGAGGATTGAGGATAGATAATGCAGGATGGAGGATGGAGGTTGGAGGATGAATGATGGAGGATGGCGGATAGAGGATAGAGGATGGAGGATGAAGGATGAAGGATGGAGGATGGAGAATGGAGGATGGAGGATGGAGGATGGAGGATGGAGGATGGAGGATGGAGGATGGAGGATGGAGGATGGAGGATGGAGGATGGAGGATGGAGGATGGAGGATGGAGGATGGAGCATGGAGGATGGAGGATGGAGGATGGAGGATAGAGGATTTAGGATGGAGGATTGAGGATAGATAATGCAGGATGGAGGATGGAGGTTGGAGGATGAATGATGGAAGATGGCGGATGGAAGATGGAGGATGGAGGATGGAGGATGAAGGATAGAGGATGGAGGATGGAGGATGAAGGATGGAGGATGGAGGATGGAGGATAGAGGATGAAGGAAGGAAGATGGAGAACGAAGTATGGAGGATAAAGGATGGAGCATGAAGGATAGGGGATAGAATATAGAAAATAGATGGTGGAAAATGGTGGATTTCGAAATTAAAGATTAAAGATTAAAAATTAAAGAATAAAGTCTAAAGATCAAAGATTAAGGACTAAAGATTAAAAATTAAAAATTGAAGAGTAAAAATTAAAGATTAAAAATTAAAGATTAAAGATTAAAAATAAAGATTTTAGATTAAAGACTAAATATTAAAGTTTGAAAATTAAAGATTGAAGATTGAAGATTAAGGTTTGAATATTTAAGATTAAAGATTATAAATTGAAAATAGGAGATGGAAGATAGATTTAGGAAAAAGTATTACTTTACACTAAAATTCTAAAATGAAAATTTACATTTTTCATTTTTGGTATTTCCACTTGTTAGCCAATTTCAATTTGTTTCACAGCACGCTCGACCTCAAATTAAAATATATCGCTATCTAAAAATTTGCAGTGCTAAAGGAATTAAAACTCCCTTTTCGCGTTCATGTTTGGCTGACGCGCTCTTCGCTCTTGTCATAGAAATATTTTCACTTTCGTTTAATATTTTATGTGTTTTAAAGAAACTTATTAATTAAACTTATTTGCAACCTTTTCAATTATTATTCCAACGATATATATTAAGGCAATAAGTAAACAATTATTGAGTGTTTACTAAATTTTAGGGAATACACTCTTCGAAAGGTTAAAAATTATGAAGTGTGTAAGAGGCTTTGAGATAAGATCTTTTAATATTTTTAGGCTTTCAATAATTATGACGTGAGGGGACTAGAGCCAATATTTTTTAAAACTAGTTTCCTATTATTTCACGCATTACCCAGCATTGCTTTAAAATAATCAACTTTGAGTATTTTCATTAAAGCTCATAATTTATTTATAATTTTTTTTTAAATTTTTTTCGGTTTTTCAATATTAATCTGCAGTCCCCTTGTACGGCAGTGCAAAAGATCCACCTGGATCTCAAAGAGCCTGTTCAATGAAAAAAGCGAGATCCAGTGAACCGGTTCATTGAAAAGATCCGAATTTCCCATCTCTAGATGGGAGCACGAGAGTTGAGGGGATAGCCATTTTTTAAAAAAATTAATTCTTATATTTCAAGAGTCGTACCAGATATGAGCTAAGAATTCTTACAGTTAGGCCCAGTAGACTTATAGCATGGAATAAAATTTTGAGGGTGCTAGTGATGGGTTGACGGTGGAAGGGGGTGGAACATAAAGTTTCTGATTTTTATTTCTGGAAAACCGCAAAGCATAGAAAGCTAAAATCGACAATATAGAACTATAGAGATATCCTAGAAAAATAAAATTGAGACTGATACCCTAAAGAATAACTAGGAGGCTATTTAGAACGTTATTTTTTAGGTTGTCAGTCGCATAGTAACCTACACTACACCGCAAACCTGAGTCTCATTCAAGCTTGGACTTTGGTATTTACTCAGATGTTTTGCGTTTTGTTGACGGATTTGAATGATTAAACATGAACATGATACACATTATCGCAGGTCGTGTCGTATTCTTTGCTCGTAAGTTCCAATTTTAAGATTGAACGATCGTTCGGTAAAATTGTGACCCGGGTTGATCCGTTCAGTTTAGTGACCCGTTCATTTTGAACGGATCTTGACTGAACGAGATGGAGGATGGAGGATGGAGGATGGAGGATGGAGGATGGAGGATGGAGGATGGAGGATGGAGGATGGAGGATGGAGGATGGAGGATGGAGGATGGAGGATGGAGGATGGAGGATGGATGATGGAGGATGGATGATGGTGGATAGAGGATGGACGATGGAGGATGGATGATGGAGGATGGATGATGGTGGATGGTGGATGGTGGATGGAGGATGGAGGATGGAGGATGGAGGATGGAGGATGGAGGATGGAGGATGGAGGATGGAGGATGGAGGATGGAGGATGGAGGATGGAGGATGGAGGATGGAGGATGGAGGATGGAGGATGGAGGATGGAGGATGGAGGATGGAGGATGGAGGATGGAGGATGGAGGATGGAGGATGGAGGATGGAGGATGGAGGATGGAGGATGGAGGATGGAGGATGGAGGATGGAGGATGGAGGATGGAGGATGGAGGATGGAGGATGGAGGATGGAGGATGGAGGATGGAGGATGGAGGATGGAGGATGGAGGATGGAGGATGGAGGATGGAGGATGGAGGATGGAGGATGGAGGATGGAGGATGGAGGATGGAGGATGGAGGATGGAGGATGGAGGATGGAGGATGGAGGATGGAGGATGGAGGATGGAGGATGGAGGATGGAGGATGGAGGATGGAGGATGGAGGATGGAGGATGGAGGATGGAGGATGGAGGATGGAGGATGGAGGATGGAGGATGGAGGATGGAGGATGGAGGATGGAGGATGGAGGATGGAGGATGGAGGATGGAGGATGGAGGATGGAGGATGGAGGATGGAGGATGGAGGATGGAGGATGGAGGATGGAGGATGGAGGATGGAGGATGGAGGATGGAGGATGGAGGATGGAGGATGGAGGATGGAGGATGGAGGATGGAGGATGGAGGATGGAGGATGGAGGATGGAGGATGGAGGATGGAGGATGGAGGATGGAGGATGGAGGATGGAGGATGGAGGATGGAGGATGGAGGATGGAGGATGGAGGATGGAGGATGGAGGATGGAGGATGGAGGATGGAGGATGGAGGATGGAGGATGGAGGATGGAGGATGGAGGATGGAGGATGGAGGATGGAGGATGGAGGATGGAGGATGGAGGATGGAGGATGGAGGATGGAGGATGGAGGATGGAGGATGGAGGATGGAGGATGGAGGATGGAGGATGGAGGATGGAGGATGGAGGATGGAGGATGGAGGATGGAGGATGGAGGATGGAGGATGGAGGATGGAGGATGGAGGATGGAGGATGGAGGATGGAGGATGGAGGATGGAGGATGGAGGATGGAGGATGGAGGATGGAGGATGGAGGATGGAGGATGGAGGATGGAGGATGGAGGATGGAGGATGGAGGATGGAGGATGGAGGATGGAGGATGGAGGATGGAGGATGGAGGATGGAGGATGGAGGATGGAGGATGGAGGATGGAGGATGGAGGATGGAGGATGGAGGATGGAGGATGGAGGATGGAGGATGGAGGATGGAGGATGGAGGATGGAGGATGGAGGATGGAGGATGGAGGATGGAGGATGGAGGATGGAGGATGGAGGATGGAGGATGGAGGATGGAGGATGGAGGATGGAGGATGGAGGATAGAGGATATAGGATATAGGATGGAGGATTGAGAATAGATAATGCAGGATGGAGGATGGAGGATGGAGGATGGAGGATGGAGGATGGAGGATGGAGGATGGAGGATGGAGGATGGAGGATGGAGGATGGAGGATGGAGGATGGAGGATGGAGGATGGAGGATGGAGGATGGAGGATGGAGGATGGAGGATGGAGGATGGAGGATGGAGGATGGAGGATGGAGGATGGAGGATGGAGGATGGAGGATGGAGGATGGAGGATGGAGGATGGAGGATGGAGGATGGAGGATGGAGGATGGAGGATGGAGGATGGAGGATGGAGGATGGAGGATGGAGGATGGAGGATGGAGGATGGAGGATGGAGGATGGAGGATGGAGGATGGAGGATGGAGGATGGAGGATGGAGGATGGAGGATGGAGGATGGAGGATGGAGGATGGAGGATGGAGGATGGAGGATGGAGGATGGAGGATGGAGGATGGAGGATGGAGGATGGAGGATGGAGGATGGAGGATGGAGGATGGAGGATGGAGGATGGAGGATGGAGGATGGAGGATGGAGGATGGAGGATGGAGGATGGAGGATGGAGGATGGAGGATGGAGGATGGAGGATGGAGGATGGAGGATGGAGGATGGAGGATGGAGGATGGAGGATGGAGGATGGAGGATGGAGGATGGAGGATGGAGGATGGAGGATGGAGGATGGAGGATGGAGGATGGAGGATGGAGGATGGAGGATGGAGGATGGAGGATGGAGGATGGAGGATGGAGGATGGAGGATGGAGGATGGAGGATGGAGGATGGAGGATGGAGGATGGAGGATGGAGGATGGAGGATGGAGGATGGAGGATGGAGGATGGAGGATGGAGGATGGAGGATGGAGGATGGAGGATGGAGGATGGAGGATGGAGGATGGAGGATGGAGGATGGAGGATGGAGGATGGAGGATGGAGGATGGAGGATGGAGGATGGAGGATGGAGGATGGAGGATGGAGGATGGAGGATGGAGGATGGAGGATGGAGGATGGAGGATGGAGGATGGAGGATGGAGGATGGAGGATGGAGGATGGAGGATGGAGGATGGAGGATGGAGGATGGAGGATGGAGGATGGAGGATGGAGGATGGAGGATGGAGGATGGAGGATGGAGGATGGAGGATGGAGGATGGAGGATGGAGGATGGAGGATGGAGGATGGAGGATGGAGGATGGAGGATGGAGGATGGAGGATGGAGGATGGAGGATGGAGGATGGAGGATGGAGGATGGAGGATGGAGGATGGAGGATGGAGGATGGAGGATGGAGGATGGAGGATGGAGGATGGAGGATGGAGGATGGAGGATGGAGGATGGAGGATGGAGGATGGAGGATGGAGGATGGAGGATGGAGGATGGAGGATGGAGGATGGAGGATGGAGGATGGAGGATGGAGGATGGAGGATGGAGGATGGAGGATGGAGGATGGAGGATGGAGGATGGAGGATGGAGGATGGAGGATGGAGGATGGAGGATGGAGGATGGAGGATGGAGGATGGAGGATGGAGGATGGAGGATGGAGGATGGAGGATGGAGGATGGAGGATGGAGGATGGAGGATGGAGGATGGAGGATGGAGGATGGAGGATGGAGGATGGAGGATGGAGGATGGAGGATGGAGGATGGAGGATGGAGGATGGAGGATGGAGGATGGAGGATGGAGGATGGAGGATGGAGGATGGAGGATGGAGGATGGAGGATGGAGGATGGAGGATGGAGGATGGAGGATGGAGGATGGAGGATGGAGGATGGAGGATGGAGGATGAAGGATGGAGGATGGGGGATGCAGGATGGAGAATGGAATATGGAGGATGGAGGATGGAGGGTGCAAGATGGAGGATAGGGGATAGAGGATGGAGAACGAAGTATGGAGGATAAAGGATGGAGGATAAGGAATAGGGGATAGAAGATATATGGTGGATTTAGATTTAAAATTAAAGATTAAACATTAAGGATTAAATATGCAAGATTAAATATTAAAAATTAAAGATTAAAGACTAGAGATTAAAAATTAAAGATTAAAGATTAAAAATTAAAGATTGAAGATTAGAGATTAAAGATTAAAGAGTAAAGACTAAAGATTAAAGATTGAGGACTAAAGATTAAAGTAAAAAATTAAAGGGTAAAAATTAAAGATTAAAAATTTGAGATTAAGGATTAAAAATTAATGATTATAGATTAAAGACTAAATATTAAAGTTTGAAAATTAAAGATTGAAAATTGAAGATTAAAGTTTGAATATTTAAAATTAAAGATTATAAATTGAAAATAGGAGATGGAAGATAGATTTAGGAAAAAGTATTACTTTACGATCGTTCGATCGTTCATGGAGACCGAACGATCGTGCATCGTTCGATCGATCGTGGAGACCGAACGATCGTGCATCGTTCGATCGTTCATGCAGACCGAACGATCGTGCATCGTTCGATCGTTCGTGGTCGTTCGTGGAAACCTGTAAACGATGGAAACATGCGAAAGATGAAATCAACAACACAGACAGTGACTATAGATGTCAGCGCTGGAAAAACAATCTCGGTTTCCTAAGCCTCGATTCTAGCTCGATTTATGGTGAAGCACAAATGAAGTGTTACTGGAAAAAGATATACCACAGGAGGTAAAAGAAATGGGTGAAAACTTAAAAAAAGAATTGGATTCATATTATCATGTTGGCTGTGGTTCTAGATCCCAGATTTAAAAAGAAAGGTTTCACTGATGATATATACCAATCCGATTATTCGTCTTTAAGGGATAAAATGGTGAAATTTAGACTACCTAGGGTCCAAAACTTAGGGGTGCAACCCGAAAGGGAAAGAGTCATACCAGTAACTTCGGACTAGGTAATCGATCTCTGGACTGGATTTAGAGAATCTGTTCAACCAGTGGTGAACGCGATGGCAGCGGCTATTGAAGAATTGGATTCCTACATTAACGACCGGTATTTATTTCCTAACTAAAATCCACTGGCTTAGTGGCTGGAAAATAAATATAGATTTCCACGTCTTTACGAACTAGTAAAACGTCTTCTCTATATCCCTGCATCAGCCATACCGTGTTTTCACACGGGTATTTTCTATTGCTTGAATCATTTTGACAATTGCGAGGGTAAGAAACAAGAAAAGATTTATTTCTTTTCCATTCTTTAAAATATCAACAAATTACATATTTTAATGGATAAGTTTGATCAAGATCCAAGGATTTTAGTAAACAAATTGAATTCGTTTAATTTGAACGGGTCTTATTGAACGGGTCAAATGGGTGAACCGGGTCAGTTAACCCGGGTCACATAATTGACCCGTTTTTCCCATCTCTAATAATTACGTTAATAATAAAAAATGAAATAATTTTGCTTATGTGCTAAGTTAAATGACCGCAAGAATAATGCAGGTCAGGTGAGTGCATTCATATAATCATATTTATGCTGATTAAAAGTGTCAGCACTAAATATCGATACACTGAATGACTACCCGACACACATTATTTCTGCGATCCAAAGTTCTTATGAACTCAAATGACCGCGACAATAATAATGCAATCTGCATTATTCAGGCGGTGCATTGCACTTGTTCAGGTACTGAACACTAACATTTTCGGAATGTAGAACCGGAAATGAATACCTTACTATCAACCGCACCGATTGTCATCAATTTTCATTATGTCTTTCATAATGAAATTTAGAAAGAATCGAAAACTTCCCAAGCTCCAAATCACAAAATTACACACGAACCGCCATACAACAGTCAGCTGACGAAAATTTGTCTATCTTAGAGGGTTGTTTTTTTTGCCACTAGGTGGAGATTTCCAACTTTACCATTCATCAATTGACGAATATACCATGTGCTCTGGTGGCAAATTTCGTAACCTTCTAAGATAGACAGAAACTGGCAGTTGCATGTGATTTTCATACAAAATTGAGATTGAGCTCGAATAAAAGTGTTTTACTCCAAAATATCGCTTAAAGTGAATTTAAATGAACCTCATAACTAAATAAGAAAGACAAACGTATCATAACATATGAAAAACAAAATTTATTTTTTTCAGAAACCAATTTCAAGCACCAAAATGAAAGAAAAATGTAACGAAAAAACGGTTTATGTTCCTTTTAAATAATTTAAAAATTATTCCATATTTCTTTTTTCCAGAATATTAAACATTTCAGAAGTTATTTCAAAGTTTATACCGCCCGTTCCTAAAGAAAAATTGTTAATTTTCTGACTTCGTTGTAACATTTTCGGAATGTAGAACCGGAAATGAATACCTTACTATCAACCGCACCGATCGTCATCAATTTTTATTATGTCTTTCATAATGAAATTTAGAAAGAATCGAAAACTTCCCAAGCTCCAAATCACAAAATTACACACGAACCGCCATACAACAGTCAGCTGACGAAAATTTGCCTATCTTGGAGGGTTGCTTTTATTTCCACCAGGTGGTGATTTCCAACTTTGCTATTTGTCAATTGACGAATGGTAAAGTTGGAAATCTCGACCTGGTGGCAAAAAAAACAAACCTTTAAGATAGACAATTTTTTTGTCAGCTGACTGTTATATGGCGGTTCGTATGTAATTTTGTGATTTGGAGCTCGGGAAGTTTTCGATTCTTTCTTAATTTCGTTATGAACGACATAGCAAGGTATTCATTTCCGGTTCTACATTAAGAAAATATTAGACTCAAAACCGCACAATGAAGTCAGAAAATGAACGATTTTTCTCTATGAATGAACGGTATAAACTTCGAAATAACTTTACAAATGTTTAATATTCCGGAAAAAAGAAATATGGAATAATTATTAAATTATTTAAAAAGAACATAAACCGTTTTTTCGTTACATTTTTCTTTCATTTTGGTGCTTGAAATTGGTTTCTGAAAAAAATAAGTTTTGTTTTTGATATGTTATGATACGTTTGTCCTTCTTATTTAATTATGAGGTTCATTTAAATTCACTTTAAGCGATATTTTGGAGTAAAATACTTTTATTCGAGCTCAATCTCAATTTTGTATGAAAATTACATGCTTTACACCATTTAAGTCTGCGGGACCGGATGGAATAATTCCTGCTGAAATCCAGCAGACCTCGGATATAATTCTTCCTTGGCTGAAGGTTATCTTGAAAGGCTGATTGGATCTAACCTACATTCCTGAAACATGGATGGAAGTTAAGGTGGTTTTCATACCCAAAGCAGGAAAAAGCTCTCATGTCTGCCCTAAGGACCTCAGGCCTATCAGTCTATCATCCTTTCTTCTGAAAGTACTGGAAAGACTAATGGATGTGTACATCCGCGACAATATTGACAAGCGATTGCTGTCAATATCCCAACACGCGTACTAGAAGGGGAGGTCGGTCGAAACGGCCTTACATTCGCTCGTGCGCACCATTGAAAAATCTCTTAGTATTAAAGAATGCACCATGGTTGCCTTTCTCGATATCGAGGGAGCTTTCAACAACGTCAGACCAGAGACAATCGTTGACGCACCTTCTAGCCTGAAGGTGGAGTCCTCGCTTGGCGCGCTGATCAATTTGATGTTAACATCCAGGATTGTCAGCACAAAGCTGGGTGAGTCCTCCTCTCGAAGTTTTGTCAGCAGAGGTACACCACAAGGTGGTGTGCTCTCCCCTCTTTGAAATTTAGTGGTCAACAAACTACTATTGAGACTGGAAGGGGTGGGCTGCAGAGTGATTGCTTATGCAGATGATGTTGCTATTGATGTCTCGGGAAAGCACCTCAACACTCTGAGTGAGATATTGCAGAATGCTCTCTCTATTCTCTCCAAATTGGCAGCTGAATGCGGGTTGGGCGTGAACCCACGCAAAGCAGAATTAGTCCACCATTAAATACAAAATTTCTCATGTAGACCCTCCTTCTCTGAATGGTACTAGTCCAGTTTTCACCGATAGTGCAAAATATTTGGGTCTTATTTTGGACAGGAAACCTCACTGGAAGCTTAACATTCAGGAACGGATAAGGAAAGCCATAGCTGCGCTTTACTCGTGCAAAAAGGCCATTGGCAAAAAATGGGGTATGCAACCCCGAATAGTTCATTGGCTCTACGTGTCCGTCATCAGGCCGATACTTATGTATGGTGTTATTGTCTGGTGGACGGCCTTAGATAAAGCGGTTAACCGCATATGCATCAGTGGAGCTCTGAGAAAAACTCCCTCTGCAGCACTAGACATGCTATTCAGTCTGCCACCCCTATACATTTTTGGCAAGCAAATGGCAGCCAGTGCAGCCATTCGACTTAGGGCCTCTCCACAGTGGACTGGCATATATGCAGGTCACTCAACAATCTTGAATCAGTTCAATAACATTCCTGAAAACACCGACTACACCCCTCCCAGTTATGATTTTGACAAAAATTTCCTAACAACCATCCCAACCCGTCTAGAATGGGAAAGGGATTCGGTACGGACGGAAGAGTACGCCCATATATATACGGACGGCTCCAAAACTGAAGGCGGGGTAGGTGGAGGTGTTTTCTCTGACATGCTTAACATTAGCAGCTCCTTCCGCCTTTCGGACTACTGTAGTGTCTATCAGGCGGAGCTTATGGCGATCAAGGAGGCCTTGTCCTGGCTGAGGTGTAATGTAATATCTACTAGGGATATTAGCATTTTCACAGACAGCCAATCGGCAATAAAATCCTTGGAATCGGCCTCGACAACATCGAAGGTCGCCGCAGAACAGTTCAATATTCTTCTGTGCTGGGTGCCAGGACACAGGGATATTCCAGAGAACTGCATGGCTGACGAACTAGCTCGGCGCGGTACCACCCTTCAGATTATGCCGGAACATCGGAATCTGGGTGTGCCTCTCTCTACATGTAAACTGCTATTGGGATTGGACTCAATTGAGAAAACCAACTCAAGATGGGCAGATGGTATTACATGTCACACTGCGAGACAGATCTGGCCGAAGCTGGATCTAAAACGCTCTAAAAGGCTGACTTTGCTCAAAAGGGCGAATATCAGCACCACAGTCGGTGTCCTGACCGGACACTGTTTTATAGGTCGACATGCTAAAAGACTCGGCCTCTTCTCAAACGACTTCTGTAGAAGCTGTCTAGATGAGGAGGAGGAGACAGTTCTTCAGCTTCTCTGTACCTGCCCAGCTCTATCCGCTAGAAGGAAAGCTCATCTTGGAGCTTACTTCTTCAACTGTATTGGTGATCTTGCCTCAATGGAGGTCGCGAGAATCCAACGCTTTATTGCAAGCTCTAAATGGTTCGACGAGTAGGACCGGATTCGCTGATCCTGTGGTAACACAACGGACCTTTTAGGTCTAAGTGTGTCCGTGTTCTCACGGGTAGCCACGCGTACCTACCTACTATAGGACTAAAAGTAAGTAGTTATTTTAATATTGAAAAAAAGTGTCAGTGCATTAGTTAGATACTACGCGGCTAAATTCAATTTAGTGCACTAATTTAAAAAGTTTTTAATTTAGAAACCTTCATACGTTTATACTAAATTCGTTCATTTCAAATTTAGTTATGAAGAATTTTATTTACAGGTAAGATTTAGTTTGCCGAAGGGAATTGTCAGAAAAATCAGTCTTATAAAAAACTGGCCTATCCAGTGAAGGTTTTCCAGCTGCCCTCAGGGCCAGCGATTAATCAACAGTCGTGTTGGGGTTTCACACCAGAAACTCCACTGATGCCGGAAAACAACAAAAACTTAAACAAATTTGCTTCTATGGTAGCTTCTCACCATGAAAAATTCCATTCTTATTGATGCACTTAATTAAATTTAATCAGGAATCAACACACCCTTAAAATCTTCACGAACAAAATTGACGCGATTTCATCATTAGTTTAGTATCATTAAGCCTCCCAACCACGTTAAGGTCGCAGTGTTTGGGAGGATCTGAAAATTAAATTAATATTAAGTATATGTTTACCTATATAAAAAAAATTTATTAAATTACCGCCTTCGATTAATTTCAGATTCCTTTCGGAATTCAACTGACGTAAATCGTCTTGCGACTTCCAGCAGCTGTTTCATCTTTAACGTGGTTTTGTCCAGCATTCGTTCACGCATTAAGCGAATGTGATATGGACAAAATAGTACGACAACGGGTAAAACCTTTTCTCTATTAAAGAATATATTGTCTACTAATATTATATCTTTATTTAGGTAAATGAATGAATAGTATTTTGGTTGGGTCCGCTTGAGAAGATGAAGTGAATTCGTCCATACTCTTTTAATGTGTCTTAAATAGTATTCTATTCTATTCTTAAATATACTTTTATTATTATCTATCAGTCATCTTTGCCTTACATAACTAAAATTTTTTTTTTTTTCAAGAGTGGCAATTTTGGAATTTGATTAAAAGTTTAATGCCGCGAAATACTTTTTCTTTTGTACAGTTAAAAATGTGTTGTTTTACAAGATCAAAACGCCGTAAATTTAGATTATATTTTTTGAAAAAAGGGAATATTGATGTTTTTTTATTTTTAATCGCACGATAGTTTAGTTGAATAGCTAGTGGTTATAAAGATATATGGAGGGGCGCACACCGATCGTTTAGTTTCGTCCATGTAAAATATGGTGCGTAGAGCTGTATCAAAACTTTCACCGAGGAAGTTTTCGAATATATACTTTTATCTTATACCATGTCTGAAAATTCGGATATATATATTTATTTTTCAGTATCTTTGGATATTTTTCTCAGGTTTCCATTACATAGCCACGTATTTTGATGCTTCTGACAATTTTATTTACAGTTTCTATACTTATCTGAACATTGCTTTTTTGAAATATGGTCTTAGAATTTAGATATTCGATTCTTAATAATTGATTTAGATTTTCGATTCTTAATTATTGTAACATCTAGTTTTAATATTGTATTTCAGCCTAGGATACCCTCTTCTTACTTTTTCATAAAGTCTCCATCATAAATAGCGCGACTGTCCAAATCGGGCCCTGACACCCTGAATTTGTCGCCTCCAATCGTCTCGATTCAAAGGCCGTGTCATCCAGCTCCTAATTTTTAAGATGGCTTTGCTATACAGGGTGTAACTAGTACTGAGGTTCAAACGAAAATGGGAGATAGAGGAACTTGTCCTGAGTAGAAAATCGTTCTACCAATACTCCCGTTTTTGCACTGTTAAGGAGATAGCGCGATTTTAAGGACGAAGGGTTTTCATCTCACCTTTGATCACTGTTTGATCTCTAACTTCTGCTGTACTTAGCGTAACGTAATAATTCTGGGCTCGTTGGAAAGGACACAAACTCTTCTTTCTAATTGCTATCAACTGTGCCAATTAGTGTTATACTTTTTGAGAAAAATTCATTTAAATGACACAAAAATAATAAAAAATTAAAAAAAAATACAAAAAAGTCCTGTTTTCTCCAAGAAGGACCTGATTAACCACCAAATTTTATTACATTTTCGGAAAGCCTATAAAATTTCACTATACGTTTGATAACAGAATTTCTTCATAGGTTGAATTGTAAAGGAGCGGGGCTAACAGTTATCAAGCACGTTCCCTTCAAGTAAATCTGGTTTGACACCCTCATTCGCCGAAGGAGTATGATTAATAATAGTGAGGACGAAATAAATGCATGTGGTTGATGCCTAATCGATGGCCGATGCGCCGTAGGGTCCCTAGCCGCGATGCGCAGTATGCGCTCCTCTGTGGCCACAGGTACCGAGTGTCGCCGTCCTGGATGTTGTGTCTCCCGCCACGGCTGCAGTGTACCTCGTTCACGAAGGTTCCGATGAATGCTGATGAACATCCGATAATGGGGGTACCGAGATCTGTCCGGATACCGTTCCCGGTAAACTCTTTCGGCTCGCCTAGCATTGGGAGTATGTGTAGCACGATTTTCTACTCAGGACAAGTTCCTCTATCTCCCATTTTCGTTTGAACCTCAGTACTAGTTACACCCTGTATTTATCAACCGAGTATACCTATTGCGTGGTTTGCCTATTGGCTGTTACCATTCGCTTTGCCTTTAAAAGCACGTTTGGGGATTCTTCTAACTTCCATTCACTCTACATGGCCAGCGCACTGCATTTTACGTAGTTTGATGAGCGTTAAACCTTCTGGCTCATCGTAGAGTTGATACAAATCATGGTTCTATCTTATTCGCCATTCTGTTTCTTCCTTCACAAGTCCCAACATTTGTCGGAGTACCTTTCTTTCGAATCCGTTAATAAATAATAACAAGACATAATTCTACCATCTGTCAATTTCAATTATGAAATAGAAAATTGAACATTATGAATGTTTATATCGGTTTTGATTTGCGAATGCAACGGTCAAAACACAGCTGACACCAAAATTTCCCTTTCCGAGTTCGAAGACAATAGGTCTGTTCTTTTTGGCTACACCTTCTACACTTTTCTACACTAACTCTTCACCTCTCTGCACCCGCTCAAGAGTTAGCGCAGAAAAGTGTAGAAGGTGTAGCCAAAAAGAACAGACCTAATTCACTCCATCTTCTTCGAATACTCTCGATCTGAGCCGCGATTCTGGCGAATGCGAATTGCGAAAATTGCGCATATTTCCCTTCATTTTCGAAACAGGGAAATTTGTCGGTTTCATGAGGCAAGGCTGTTGGCGAATATTTTCGTGACCTTCCTAGGTATTCAAATTGAAATTCGCATATGTGAATTGAGGAAACTGTTTGCTTTTACAGGAGTTAGGCCCAGAAGATCTCTAGCGGAGAAACAGTCGTTTTTACTGACTGTTTCTGTCATCGACAAATGTCAAAACTTTAGTGGGGCACGTTCAAAATACAAGTGAAGCGATTTTCGAAATGGAGTATGTTCGAACATCAATTTTGACATATTCGAAATTAGTAAAAATTCGCAAGGGAAATTTGCGAATTGTCGTCAGAATCGCGGCCCTGATTGCATTTAACTTTGTCCGGCACAAGAAGGAAATTAAATTACCCAAATATGTCCCTCAACTTTCGAAGTTCCAAAATACAGCTAAAATCTAGTAAAAAATTGTATTTCTGAATGAAACTACAATAAAAGTTATTATCAAAAATTATTTTATGTTGTTTGACAATTTAAGAACGATATATTACTTAAATTTATATAAAAAATGTTCGAATTTATTGCCATACAATATTCTTGCATTCATTCCTTGAAAACAGATTTTCCATATATACTAATAGTCAATCTTATCTGCAAGCAACCATCAAGTTTGACAGATGGTAAGCTACACAAAAGTGTAAGAAATTACACATGCTACGACCGAGTGTAGAAAAGTGTAGAAAGTGTAAGCTACACTCGACAAAAAGAACAGCGACCACTGACGTCACTCGTCAAAGAGAACAGCAAAAGTGTAAAAAGTGTAGGAAAGTGTAGAAAGTGTAGGCAAAAAGAACAAACCTCATGACAGAAAAAATTTCAAACTTTTTTATTTGATTGATTCTTTCACTTCTATCATTGCAAATTTATAGCTATACAATATTCTTGCATGTATTCTAGCTTACTGGCTAGAGCACTTGCCTTCGGTGCACCTGGTACCAGGTTCGAATCTGCTTGGCGACAAGTAATTTTCGTGAATGGGATTGGGTGCCGGACTACCAGTTCACTCAGCTGTAAATGAGTACCTGAGTTAAATCGGGGTAATAATCACGGACGAGTGTGTGGTTGACCACTTCACCTCCTAGTGTTCCGTTGGTCTAGTAATGAAGTAACTCCAGCATTACTTCAAGGCCTAGGCCCGATTTGGGCTGTTGTGCCATTGATTATTATTATTCATTGAAAACAGTATTTCCCTAAACACTAAAAGTCAATTTTATCTGCATGCAGCCATCAAGTTTGACAGATGGAAAACTACACTAAAGTGTAAGAAATTACACCTGCTCTCGAGCGAGTGTAGAAAGAATACACTTTCTACACTAGAACTATATCTACACTTGATCATGTATTACCTCGTTCACGTGGAGGCGTAGTGTATATGAGGGTTCATGTGAAGTGAATTGACGTTTCTCACTCTTGATTATTAATTGACAGCTGTCACAACTGGTATTTATTTTATTAAAAAAAAATTACATTCGTCGTTTTATTTCATAAATAACTTTTCTTCTTTTATTTTTCAGCGAAATGGAGTCATTAAAGGCACTGGTATTAGAATTGTTGAGAAAATCCAAACAAATAAAGTTGTCTGTCAACACAGTTTTTTGACAATTCACTCGAAAAGTAATACGGAGCGCAACGGCAAGTGTTCTCGTGGGAAGGATTAGCAAATCCACTACACTACACTACGCGGTTTTGCTACGTTGTAGAAAAACCGCTCCGTAGCAAAATTTCGTGTGTTCACGTGGTACTACGAAGTGCTACGTAGCGATACGTCGTTGACCACGTGAACGAGGTATATGACTTAGTAAACCATATTGCTAGCGGCAATTGTCAAAGTCAGTATTGTAGTGGCTTGCATGATTTTCATGTGAATGCGTTAATAAATAAATTGTATACATAAACATAACAAGTATACATAAAATATTTTTTCAATTCAACAACAATTTATTATAAAAAGAAAAATTCGTTAAGAAAAAGAATGACGGGAAGTTGAGAGATAATAGAAAAAAAAAGCTAACAAAATCTCAAACAACAAAGAAACATAACGCAGTCACGATCGGCTGTAATACTGAACTTCGATTTATATTGCAGTTGGAGATAAAGTAGAATTACGTGTGTGCATGTTGTATGTCCTTTAGTAAGGACCTCCATTCGGTTGCTACTTGAAACTAAAATACAATATCGGCCGTGTTTAATTTCACATCTTGAACTGGGTGAGTCACCGAAAAAAACTTATCCTTTTTGAATGACTTTACATGGGTGGTGCAGGAAGGACTCACTCGATTTCTTACATATTTATCCTTTTCCCTGAAACCATTTAAAATTAATGTGTATATAATTTAAAATTCCTAGCTTGAAGCGATCAAAAGTTATCGGAAAATATTGTTGAACACGTGTCTTAATGATTTGTTTGTATGAAAGGTATAGAAGGAGTACTAATTTGTACAAAATTCCGAATTCATAGCTAAAGGATTCCTTGAGTTATAGTGAGAATTAAGTGAAGACATTTTTGTGAAGACATTTTGACAGGATATTTGTATGGCAGCTACACGAAGGACCAATATAATTTTGTTCATAATCATACATTTAGCTCCAACTATTGAAAAAGTAACACAAACAAACTTTAGAAGTCGTAGCTTAAACTCTTCTGAAGTTATCGACAAAGATTCTTGAACACGTGTTTTAAGGACATTTTGTATGGCAGCTACCCGAAGGAGTAATAGGATTTCGTTGACTAGTAAACTCGAACTTCATTTTCACTCAAAACAAATTTGTACAAAATTCCGAATTCATAGCTAAAGGATTCCTTGAGTTATACATAATGAGTTGCGTAAATTAAATGAAGACATTTTGACAGGATATTTGTATGGCAGCTACACGAAGGACCCTATTAGACCCCCAACTATTAAAAAAGTGACACATACAAATTCTTGAACACGTGTTTTAAGGTCATTTTGTATGGCAGCTACCCGAAGGAGTAGGACGATTTTACCCGTTAACGAACTTAGCCTTACAAATGCAACCAAACATCCAGATTCAAAATCTCAAGATCGTAGGTGAAGGCGTTCTTGAGTTATCGTGTTCACGGACAGACGGACGGACGTCAAGCGGATTTGATAGTTTTGGCCACAAATAAACAAAAAATAATATATAACTTTTCTTCGTCCGAGGCTTGGTTCAAATACAAAAATTATAATGATAAATCAATGAAGAATAAAATAATGCAGATATAGTGTTTTATTGAAGAAAAATTTTTTTTAAATTATGCTTAAACTTGCTAGGTTGAGATTGAAGATCTCTGAAGATCTTCCAGGTAATCACTTTCAATGTAATACACCTTACACTGAAAGTGTAGGGTGTATATCGTGCAAAAAGAATGGGTTAGTGTTGAAAAGTGACAGCTAAAATTTCGAACTTTTTTATTTGCTTTATTCTTTCACTTCTATCAATGCAAATTTATTGCCATTCAATATTCTTGCATGTATTCATTCAAAACAGTAGTTTCACAAATTTAAAAAGTCAATTTTATC
This sequence comes from Beris morrisii, assembly GCA_951812415.1. Lineage (NCBI taxonomy): Eukaryota > Metazoa > Arthropoda > Insecta > Diptera > Stratiomyidae > Beris > Beris morrisii. Next base: position 73,095,077 of record OX638312.1, on the reverse strand, counting down.
TGTATACAACCATAAATTTTGGTAAAGAAGAAGAACTTACACCTGCTCCCGACCCAGTGTAAGAAAGTGTACACTGAGTACACTACACTAGACAAAAAAGAACAGCCACCTCTGACGTCACACCGACAAAAAGAACAGCATTAGGGCAGAAAGTGTAACCTAGTGTAGAAAGTGTATGCAAAAAGAACAGACCTATTGACTAATGGTAAAGTTGGAAATCGTCAATTGACGAATATACCATGTGCTCTGGCGGCAAGTTTCGGAACCTTATAAGATAGACAGAAACTGGCAGTTGCATGTGATTTTCATACAAAATTGAGACTGAGCTCGAATAAAAGTGTTTTACTCCAAAATATCGCTTAAAGTGAATTTAAATGAACCTCATAATTAAATAAGAAGGACAAACGTATCATAACATATCAAAAACAAAATTTATTTTTTCCAGAAACCAATTTCAATGTAACGGAAAAGCGGTTTATGTTCCTTTTAAATAATTTAAAAATTATTCCATATTTCTTTTTCTTGGAATATTCAACATTTGTGAAGTTATTTCGAAGTTTATACCGCCCATTCATAGAGAAAAATTGTTCATTTTCTGACTTAGTTGTGTGGGCTTGGGTCTAACATTTTCGGAATGTAGAACCGGGAATGAATACTTTACTATCAACCGCACCGATCGTCATCAATTTTTATTATGTCTTTCATAATTAAATTAAGAGAGAATCGAAAACTTCCCGAGCTCCAAATCACAAATTTACACACGAACCGCCATATAGTCAGCTGACAAAAATTTGTCTATCTTAAAGGGTTGTTTTTTTTTGCCACCAGGTCGAGATTTCCAACTTTACCATTCGTCAATTAGTTCTGTGCTAAATAGAACGTGCGATCCGAACATATGGTAATACCGGCATCTTTGACAGATCTATATTTAGTCAGAAGAGTGCAGTGCACGTGTACGACCTTTGAAGTTTGTGTTAATTGTAGAGTAATAAAAAAAAAGAAGTTAAAATGCCGAAGGAAAGAGCTGTTAAAAAATATCGTACTCATAACGATATTGAAAAACAAGGTAACGATAAAATAACTATTACGTTTTCGTCATGGATCTGAGCGTACGCATTTTAGATATATCATACGTATGTGTTTCACATTTCAATGATCAGGATTATTTAAAGTTAACGCGAGGATTCTTGTACAGATTTTTTATGCTAACGGCCTTGTAGCAGCGTGTGTTAAGTGTGAAATTTTTGATTTAACACCTAATGTGGATCAGAGTGTTTTTAAAATTATCTTGAGCTAGTATCAAGCTGTGTTGCGACATGGCCCACTGGATTATAGCCGCGCAGCGAAATTGAACATCTGATAACCATAGTCAACAAACATGACAGCTCCATACCTTAGATTATATATAAAGGATTGGACATACCACAATAAAAAGAGCCAAGTTGTTTTATGCGCATGTCGAAGTTAAAGCTGCATGGGCGTACAAAACTGATTATTTTAGGGTCAAAAATTTGGGCTCGCATTTTGAAAGTTTTTTGCATATATTAAATATATTGCATAAGTACACTGCAGTCACGACAGCTGACAACATTCCCAAGCAAGTCAATGATATGATACTCTAGATGAGGACGATTTTGCCCGTTAACGTTAACTTAGCCTTACAAATTCGCCCAAACATTCAGATTCAAAATTTCAAAATCATAGGTCAAGGCGTTCTTGGGTTATCATGCTAATGGACAGACGAACGGGCGGACGGACGTTTTGCCCCAAATAAGCACAAAATAATATTTAACTTTTTTTGTGTTCTGAGGCTTCGTTCTAAGCGTTAAAAACGTTTGGGCTGGATTAAACTTATAATACTCTCTGATTTCATCTAGAGTATAAAACTATATATCTCTTTGTAATCTATATATGTATGCTTTACAGATGCATGTTATTTTATTATATTATATATACATATTTACTTATGATCTGTTACGATTCTGTAACTGAAATCTCAGCGAAATATCAGAAACGACTAGCTTTTTCAAATGCGTACTTTTTTGATAAACACCGAATTTCGATATTTCGTCAGACTTATTTTTAACAATAATGCAACCATTTTTCTATTACTATTAGGTGTGCAAATAAGTTCCCGGCGTTTTTTGTCAAACTTTGAGCCTTTATTGTGGGAAATTGGTTGCATTATTTTTTTTTCAAAATATTGTCCATCGCTAGCCACAACCTTTTACCATCTTTTTGGCAGCATACGAATTCCGCGTTCGAAAAACTTCACGTCCTTTGAGGCGATCCACGAGACGACCCAATTTTTGGCATCTTCGTAAGAACGGAAGTGCTGCTCAGCCAGGAAATTTTTTATCGATCGGAATAGGTGGTAGTCGGAGGCGATGTCTGGTGAATACAGCGGGTGGGGTAGGATGTCCCATTTCAGTGTTTCCTGGTAGGTTTTCACAACCTCAGCAACATGTGGCCGAGCGTTGTCGTGTAGCAAAATCATTTTGTCGTGTCTCTGCTCATATTGCGGCCGTTTTTCTTTCAATGCTCGGCTCAAACGCATTAGTTGTCTTCGATAAAGAGGTCCTGTGATGATTTCACTCGGTTGCAGCAACTCATAATACATAATGCCGAGCTGGTCCCACCAAATGCATAGCATGACTTTAGAACCATGGATATTCGGCTTTGCGGTCGATGTTGATGCATGGCCAGGGTATCCCCACAATTTTTGGCGCTTCGGGTTGTCGTAGTGTATCCACTTTTCATCACCAGACACGATACGATGTAAAAATCCTTTCCTGTTCTGCCGTTGGAGCAGCTGTTCGCACGTGAAAAAACGCCGTTCGACGTCTATAGGCTTCAATTCGTACGGCACCCAATTTCCTTGCTTTTGCATCATTCCCAAGGCTTTCAGACGATGTGCAATGGCTTGTTGAGCCACATCCAATGAATCCGCAAGACTTTATTGTGTTTGGTATGAATCTTCGTCCAGTAGTGCCTCCAATTCTGCGTCTTCGAAATTTTTTGGCCGAACGGAACGCTCCTTGTCTTCCACGCCGAAATCACCCATTTTGAAGCGATGAAACGACACGTTGATTCGCTAATAGAAGACTCGCCATAAGTTTCTCTAATCATCTGACAAGTCTCAGCCGCAGATTTCTTTGAATTAAAACAAAAAAGCAAAACTTCCCGCAAATGGCGCTTATTTGGCTCGAACTCCGACATGTTTAAGGACTCACAAGTAACTGACGCCGATAAAATTTTACAAATGTAATGATGGGGAATTGCTACAATAATAATGTCTGATCTTGCCATATTACGTTCTTGATTCGTAATTTTTTTCCAGTATTTCGTGCTAGCGCCATCTATACGAGAACGCCGGAAACTTATTTGCACACCTAATAATTTAATATGAAGGCTATATTGTTGTGAACTCAAGGGAGACTAGTCATCGAAAAGATTTCTTTCGATGCAAAGCATTTGTACAGAAATGGATATTTTAATAAATATTTCTTTTCTAAATACAGTAGCCTGTTCGAAATGTTCACCTTTGTAACGCTTTTGGATGGCCCCAAATATAACGTTATTATGCTACACCATTGGATCCAAAATCCAAGCCGTTCAGGTTACCATGACAACCAATAAAAACCAACAACAAAATATTCCTTCATAATTATTTGACGTGTGTTTTTGACAAGCAAGATCCCTTGGCATCTTTGGATCCCATGGTGCTGTCAAAATAATTTTGGTCTCTATTTTTTTCGTGCTTTTACACGGGGGTATTCTACCCTTAGTTACCTTATCTAAGCTCCATACAAACAGCAACAATTTTGTATGGAGGATGCTAAAAACCAAGTTTTCTATTAAAGTGCAAGATTTGGTTGGGCAAACCCAAGTAAAATAGTATACAGGGTGTCCGGTATTCCGTGGACAACCTAGTAAGAGGTTATTCCTTGATATATTTTGAGACAACATTTGTTCTACAGGGTGGGCCAATTTTCAATATCCGTGGAGATACAGGGTGGCCAAGAAAAGTGTTTCAGACCTGTACCCTCATTCACTTAAAACGTTATATCTTGAAAACTAATAATCAGAATTCAAAGTGTTATAGCTTGTTTTTTAGGGAATCGAATTACCTTTCATTTGATGTAACAGTTTAAATTGTAACTGCACCCGATTTTGAGATATTTACTTCAAAACACAAATTTCTGCTACTTCCGTGATCAAAGTAGTTTTTCTCAGAAAATGTCAGTTTAATTTTATTTTTTTATTTGTCATATTATTGCCTACAAAAGTTGCATACACTTGCATTGCATAAGTTTAATAATTAAGAAAAAATTATGATTCCAAAAATATTGCACTTTTATGCAAAAAAGAAGAGCATGTTGATCTACACTCTTCGCTTGAACTGGAAGAATTTAATAATAGTTTTTATGCTTTATTTCAAAATTTTTTAATTACAGTAAATGTTCAGAATAGCCACCTTCATTTTGAATGCCTGCTAAAGCTCGTTTGCCATGTGTTCTCTCCTCGTGCCTTACTTCTGTTGCTGCCGCATCGATCCTGGTATTTAGATCTTCCAATTAACATTGGAAGATCTAAATACACCTACTGCCGTTGCGTAGACAATAGTGGTGTGCAAAAAGTAATTATTCGATACTTAGTATTCGTTACTTCAAACGAGTACCGAGTATCGAATACTACTTTTCAATAGTATTCGATATTGACCCCATTAATTCATTCTCGTTTCTAAGTGTGATGCCCTTTTTTTTTTTTTTTTTAGCTTATCACATTCTATCCGACGACCCATTTTTTTTTTTTTGGTATTGACATTACACCAGACAACATGGTTTTTTCTAATTGTACCACTACTTCCAACGAACTCGCACGGCACGTAAAGTAGTCTTGTCAAAAATCGTCTCCACTTCTCGTGTCTTCGGCATCGTGGCACTTGGTCGTCACGCATTTTGGCGTGGAGAATGGAGAATGGAGGATGGAGGATGGAGGATGGAGAATGGAGGATGGAGGATGGAGGATGGAGAATGGAGGATGGAGGATGGAGGATGGAGGATGGAGAATGGAGGATGGAGAATGGAGTGTTTAAGATGGAGGATGGAGGATGGAGAATGGAGGATGGAGTGTTTAGGATGGAGGATGGAGGATTTAGGATGGAGGATGGAGGATGTAGAATTTAGAATTTAGGATGGAGGATGGAGAATGGAGCATACAATATGGAGAATGGATGATGGATGTTCGATGATGGAGGATGGAGGATGGACGATGGAGGATGGAGGATGGATGATGGGGGATGAAGGATGGAGGATGGAGGATGAAGAATTTAGAATGGATGATGGAGAATGGAGTATGGATGATGGAGGAGGATGGATGATGGAGGAGGATGGGTGATGGAGGAGGATGGATGATATAGGATTATGGATGATGGAGGAGAATGGATGATGGAGGAGGATGGATGATGGAGGAGGATGGATGATGGAGGAGGATGGATGATGGAGGAGGATTGATGATGGAGGATGGAGGATGGATGATGGAGGAGGATGGATGGATGATGGAGGAGGATGGATGATGAAGGATGGAGGATGGATGATGGAGGAGGATGGATGGATGATGGAGGAGGATGGATGATGGAGGTGGATGGATGGATGAAGGAGGATGGAGAATGGAAGAAGGAGGATGTAGGAAGGAAGAAGGAGGATGTAGGAAGGACGATGTAGGAATGAGGATGCAGTAGGAAGGATAGGAGATAGCCGATGGAATATAGGGGAAATAGGATAGAAGATGGAAGATGTAAGGTGGCATATAATTTTAACGGATTTTAATTAATCGTAACGGAGAGTGAAAACTTAGCAGAAAGACAAAACTGGCTAATTGTATATAGTATAATAGAATAAGAAAAGTTCACCGTATATAAAAATTTTGACGGTGCGGTGAACGATGAGAGTGGGAGGGAGAATAAGAGTTTAAAAAAAAAATCACTTCTCATGTCTTAAAAACAGTAAGGACAAACATTTGTGGGTGATGGTGAAAAGGGGAAAAAAAGCTATATCTTGAGAGCTGATAATGGTAGAAAGGTAAAACTTGGAATGTAGAAGTGTTGTGGTGGCACGTTTTGAAAATAATTTCTTTTTAACACATATTTGAGAATTGCGAACACCGTCGACGTCTGTCCGATAACCCTATTTCTCAAAAATTCGGAATTTCCTTTCTCATTGGGGTTGGCAAATATAGCGGCGAGCGAAGAGTGGAGACCCAGAGCAGGAAGCGGTACGATTTTTCGTTTCGTAGAATGTGATGCAAAACGGAAGGTATGTGGTACAATGTGATGAGCTAAAAAAAAAAAAAAAAGGTCGGCTGATATAAGGGGATGAGCTAAAAACAAAAAAAGGTCAAGAAGTATATGCAAACGCCTAGTACAAAGTAATTGAAAAAGTATCGAATACCAAATATCGAAAACTAATTTCAAGTACTCAGTAATTATTCGATACTGAAAAGTAATTGCATTGCACATCACTAGTAGACAAGGGTCCTTCATCCGTCCCCATACAAAGAAATCCATAATAATTACATCAGGAGATCTCGCAGGCCAGTGTATCGGTCCATTTCTACCGGTCCAGTGATTGCTATAATTGGAATTTAACCAATCTGTGATTTGTCGGCCGTAATGAGCTGGAGCACCATCGTGTTGGTAAAACATGGAAGCCAATCGTACCAGTGGAATATCATCCAAAAAGTCCTGTAGATCATTTATTAGAAAATGTAAGTAATTGGAACTTTGAGGGTAGGCGAAAGCATTATAGGTCCAATGAAATCGCTAAATCTCGTTACCAATCACACCTGCCCCATAAATTGACACTGAATCTGTGCTGAAATCGTGCCGCTCTTATTGTGCGTTGATTGCTCTCAGCCGACGGATGTAGGTTGTGGAAGTTTGTGATACCGTCTCTGGTACATTGGGACTCATCCGTCCAAAGAATGTTGTTCATAAAATTCTCGTCATCTATTTGTCGTTTAAGGAGCCAATTGCAAAACTCCATCCTGTTGGGATATAACATTTTAAGTGAGTGCGGGTACAGGTCCGAAACACTTTTCTTGACCACCCTGTATCTCCACGGATATTGAAAATTGACCCACCCTGTAGAACAATTTTTGTCTTAAAATATATCAAGGAATAACCCCTTACAAGGTTGTCCACGGAGTACCGGACACCCTGTATAAACAGTTTTAAAAACGAGAATAAGACTAGTTTTCTTATCTAGAATTGAGTTTTCATAGAAAAAATTAGGACGAAAAAAATATTGCTGTTTTCAGCAATGTCGGCATTCTACCATTTAAAAAATGAGCAGTTAAATTGCTTGTTTGTAGAAAGATAATTTTTGTTATATGGAACATATTGCATATAGCTGTGATTATGAATATTTGTTATTCAGTATCGACTCTAGAAGGTTCGTTAATTCAAACGTTTTGTATTAAAACAGCGGCCTTTGAGATTATAAAATATTGTTACGAATCAGTTTCAAAAAAGGTTCTCCAATGAACTGGTATATTTTCTCGTTTCGTTCCGTGACGTCACACATCAGCAGAAAATTGATGGCATTTCCCACGACGAAATGTCATATGTGCGCGGTTTGAATTCAAGTCGGCGTTGTCTCGAACGAGGAAAAGGTATTTAAATACCTTTTGCCCCGCAGGGACGCGCTAAAGATAGTAGGAGCGTAGCATGCATTTGCTAAACATAGCATAATGGCGGCTCGAATTGTACTTGTACCGAGTGAGTAAAATCAAAAATTGTAAATCGTTTTTTATACTCTAGATGAAATCATATAGAGTATTATAAGTTTAATCCAGCCCAAAAGTTTGTAACGCATATAACCAAGCCTCGGACGAAAACAAGTTATATATTAATTTTTGTTTATTTCCGCTTGACGTCCGTCCGTTCGTTCGTCCGTCTGTCCGTTAGCACGATAACTCAAGAACGCCTTCACCTAGGATCTTGAAATTTTGAATCTGGATGTTTGGTTGAATTTGTAAGGCTAAGTTCGTTAACGGGCAAAATCGTCTTACTCCTTCGGGTAGCTGCCATACAAAATGTCCTTAAAACACGTGTTCAAGAATATTGGTCGATAACTTCAGAAGGGTTTGAGCTACGTCTTTGAAATTTTGTAGGTGGTATTTTTCCAATAGTTGGAGCTAAATATATGATTATGAAGAAAATCCTATTAGTCCTTCGTGTAGCTGCCATACAAATATCCTGTCAAAATGTCTTCACTTAATTTTCGAAACTCACCATAACTCAATAATTCTTTTAGCTACGAATTCGGAATCTTGTACAAATTAGTTTTGAGTGAAAACGAAGTTGGAGTTCACTAGTCAGCGAAAAACTTTTACTCATTCTGGTACCTGCCATACAAAATGTCCTTAAAACACGTGTTCAAGAATATTGGCCGATAACTTCATAAGGGCTTAAGCTACGACTTTGAAATTTTGTATGTGTTATTTTTCAAATAGTTGGAGCTAAATGTATGATTATGAAGAAAATCCCATTAGTATTTCTGTTACGGTCACCTTCGTTCTCGTTCAAGCTGAAAGGAGGAGAAGAATAAAAATTAAATAGAAAATCAAGTAATGGTAGAAACTCGTAGAATCACTAATAACTTACCTGCTGATCCAGAGCATTCCTTGTGAAGCAGCTTCATCTTTTCAATACCTAAAAAGAAACAACACCAAAAGGGAATTAGTTAAATCATTATTAGTTAAAAATAACTTCAGTAAAACGGAAGAGGAGCTGGAAGATGGTTATCAATACGTAGGATTCGGAATTATTGCTATTAGCTTAATTTAGGATTAGGTTAATTAAAATGTAAGGAATTAGTAGGATTATTTAGGTTTAGGAAGATGAATTTATGTTTAGATTTATTAAAATGTAAGGAATTAGTAGGATTAGTTAGGTTTAGGAAGATGAATTAAGGATTATGATTATGGTATCTTTAGGATAGGAGGGAACATCGAACACGAAAAACAACGCTACGCACGTCGTGAACAAAACGTCACATCACATCGAACACGAAAAACAACGCTACGCACGTCGTAAACAAAACATCACATCACATCGAACACGAAAAAGAACACTACACGCGACGTAAACAAACACATCACAACACCACAGACGTAAACAAATACATCACATAAACGTCACTGATGTCCGAGAAATGTCAAGTGACATTCGAGTTCGCACAACTATGGCGGATTAACACTGCGCGAAACCGAATAAGGTGCAAAGATCGGTAAAGCAGCTCACTGGTTTGGATCCTGGGAGGATAAGCGATCGAGAGTGAAAGTTCGCGGATTAAGAGAAAGTCCAGATTAACGACCTGAAAGGTGAGGCATTGACCTGGATAAAATTCGAAGGCCAATCAACAGAACATCTAACTGAGTGAATCAAATTGGCGAGCTTTGGAGGAAAGTGCTGTCCGGAAAACGGTCTCTTTTGGGTGGATAGTGCGAACGAATCGGAAGGTCGTGTTGGAGAGCAAAGTGAGTTATTTTAAAACGAAACGAACTATTTGGAAATCGAAAATCGAAATCATCGGGAGCAGCGTCGTGTGTTTTGTATGATACACAAAAACGGGTACGAAGTTTGGAGCGACAGACTAACCTTGGGAAGCAGCACGGAACCGGCAACATCGATACCATCGTTGGAGAAGTATTACCAGTGGCGTCCTAGTATAAGGTAGAGTAGGATCGACAGGTTAGATATATGTTTAGAGAACAGATAAGCTAGGAAGAAAGCTAAAATCATTTACCTAACGTAAATTTCATTGTTACATTGTATAAGAAGTGAGAAATAAGAAGTGAGAATTAAGAAGTATATTTGATCTAACTTGGCTTTGGTCATTAAGTGTTTGTAACGTTTTTCAGCTTGTCTTCCGAAGGTTATTGAGTTATTGAGTGGTATTTATTGTCATTTTCCCGAACTAGTGTTTCGGTTCGAGAAAAGCGAATAAGAACGGGCTCCTTAAATTCGGAACCACTGGCGCCCCCGACCCTTCTCTGGGTTGGCCGGCAAGGACCCGTTCGCCCCTTTGTGTCAGGGGTCGGTACACCGGTTTTCCACGGGGAAAAACCGTAATATTTCGTGTAGCTGCCATACAAATATCCTGTCAAAATGTCTTCACTTAATTTACGGAACTCACTATAACTCAAGTAATCGTTTAGCTATGAATTCGGAATATTATACAAATTAGTTTTGAGTGAAAACGAAGTTCGATTTTACTAGTTAGCAAAATTCTTTTACTCCTGGTAGGTTTTAGGTTTTAGGTAAGGTGGATGGTCGCTTCGCGATCGAGCACATAGACCGCCAATGGGTCCGTTGTGATCCCACATGCACGGGAAAAAAGGTACCCGTGTGCCCAAGACAACATCTTAAGTAAACCACCTCGCCAGCCTGATAAACTGCAGCAGCTTATTCAGCTTAATGCTTGCGAATTCGCCCAAGTCTATGGCGAAGCGCGTACCTAAAGTACGTTCGCGCCTCCAGGCCAGACCCGGGCATTCGCAAAGCAAGTGGAAAATACTTTCCTCAGCGTCAGGTTCACCACAGCTGCGGCACAGATCTGTAACGTCCGCAACACCTAGTCTTCTGGCGTGCCGGCCGATCAGGCAATGGCCCGTCAGTACACCAATTAGGATACGAAGAGTATTCCTATCTCCGAGTAAGATAAACTTTGTCCTGCTCACATTTAGGGTCGGCCAGAGCTGCCTGGCCACGAGACACGATCTGAGTCCTGACCATCTTGTGTTAGCCTCTGATATGGCCATCACGTCGATAGCATGTTTAATGTCCTCTATGGGCCTCATCACTGGAAGAGCTAGCGCTTGATTCAGCGCCGAACCTCTCCTTGCGAGTTCGTCCGCAGCCTCGTTGCCCGGAATCCCGCTGTGACCCGGAACCCAACAAATTGTAACGTTCAAAAGGGTGCATAAAGCACTAATCTTATCCCTGCATAGCCTCACGAGGCGGGATTTGATCAAGTGTGAGTCAAGCGCCTTGATCGCCGCCTGACTATCTGTTAGGATGACGACGGATTTGTTTTGCATCGCACAAGCCTCTAGCAGATTGCAAGCCTGAACGATTCCCTGAATACGCTACAGCAGTCCGGTATTCTGAATGCCTCGCTATGTTTCAAGTCGGCGGAGAATACCCCTACACCTGTACCCGCGTCTGTCTTCGAACCGTCCGAGTAGATATGAAAGGTCCCTTCGTGGGGCTGATCCACATTCCACCCCTCTCTGCTAGGGATCCTCGTTGAGAATCTTCTAGAGAATTCGAGCTGCGGAATCAAGTAGTCTGTATCCTCTAACGGGTTACATTCACTAAACCGTCCGAGTATGCTGCTGTGCCCACCAGGTCTAGATACCCAGCTGCCTGACTGTCTTAGGCACACGGCACTTTTTGCTGCTACACTCTTCCCATAAATATCCAGCGGAAGAAGATGAAGGATCAACTCTAGTGCCGCTGTAGGTGTGGTGCTAAGTACGCCCGTTGCTCCTGTGGAAGCAAGACGTTGAACCTTGGTGAGTTTAATGAGGTAGGTGGATTTCTCCAGCGCTACCCACCACACTAAAATTCCGTAGGTTAGGATAGGCCTGACTATGGCCGTGTACATCCAGTGAGCCATCCCTGGCTGAATCCCCCACTTTTTCCCGAACATCTTTTTGCAAGCGTAAAGAGCCCTTCTGGTACCTTCCATACAAAAAATCCTTAAGACACGTGTTCAACAATATTTTCCGATAACTTTTGAAAGCTTCAAGCTACGAATTGGAAATTTAGTACACATTCGTTTTTGAATGGTTTCAAGGAAAAGGATAAATATGTAAGAAAGCGAGTGAGTCCTTCCTGCACCTTCCATGTGAAAGTCCTTCAAAAAAGAAAATTTTTTTCGGTGACTCACCCAGTTCAAGATATGTAATTAAACACTGAATATTGTCTTTTAGGTTTGAGTAGCAATCAAATGGGAGTCCTTAATAAAGGACATACAACATGCACACACGTAATTCTACTTTATCCCCAACTACAATATAAATCGGAATTCAGTATTCATCTAGAGTATTATACGATTGGCTTGCAGTCGATCGTGACTGCAGTATGTTTTTATATAGTTTTACGTCCTGCGGTGTGTTCAAGATGTTAGTTATAGCTGCTTCGAAAGCATAGCAGGACAAGACCACTGAGATATAATAGATGGAGACCTCGATTTGCTATCTCGCATAGCCAACGTTTTTCAAATGTCAATAGGTGTTGAAGGTCGAACTGCTTTGCTCGATCCTGTGAGGAACTTGATTGATGCAACCAAGCTCCGATTGAATGCATCGATCTTGGTCACTGACGTCGAGAAGAGATCCTGTAAGGAACTTGATTGTTGCAGCCAAGCTCCAATTGAATGCAACGATCTTGGATCGTTACACGCAATCGTCGACGTCGAGAAGAGAGTTGTCCCTTGCCTAGTTGATGCAACTAAGCACAGTCGATGTGTTATAGTCTGACGGTTAATTTACCACTGTCCACTGTCCTAATAATGGGCAAACTCAAAGTAGTTAGCAAACACTGACACTGTCCCCTGTCCTAATAATGGACAAGTTCAAGGTAGTTAACAAACACTGACACTGTCCACTGTCCTAATAATACAAGCTCAAGGTAGTTAACAAACACTTAACTGGGAACCGAGGAACTCCACTAGAGACCGTAAGGTTTCGGACGAGATAAATCAATTTGAAAATGAATGTGCCAAAATGTTTTTGACTTAACACACGAACGTTTGAATTCCAACTCAATTATTTTATTTACAAAAATTACAAGAAATCTATGTACAGTTATCTGTGGTCATCAGTTCCCATGCTTCGTAGCCGTTGAGACGACTTAGATTTCGTCTGGGCGACGAGGCATGGGACATGATGACACCTAGCGTTTGATTACAATTTTATCTGTTGATTTAGCGAAAAGCAATGTTATACTTGAGAAATTTAAAATGGTCAAGATAGATTATGTTGTGGGAATTTTGAAAATGATAAAATGATGATTCTTTCGAAAATAAAGAAAATGATGATTCGTTCATTCTCCCCGGCCTTGAGTGATTGCACTCAAGATTCGAAATCTACGTTGAAGCTGCAACTGTCGCTCCTTCGGAGCCCTCGAGGGGCTGGTTTTGGATGATGGACCTTTAATTGCTGCAGGCACCTCCAAATTAAGTAGAGGACGAGACCGATGCCGAGGATGAGTCCAATATATCCAATAGTGAAGTGATGTGCATCGTGTGGGCCGATTTGTGGTGAGGACCCATTGCGCAACTGAGTCGGTCTTCTTTAATGACATCGCTAAGGTTCAATGATGGTAGATATGATAGTTTGACTTGCGTGGGAAAGACAGAGTGGCCTTGGATGGTGATGTAGTCTTGTTTGACGATGCAGTCACTGCGGATTTTAAGAATGCCACTGCCTTCTATAGTAGTTTGAGTAATGTTGGCGCCGCAGACCACGTTGATGTTGGTGCGTTGCTCTAATGCGTAGATCCATTGATTAGGGTCTTCGAGTTGGATCCAGTGTGGTCCGGCTCCCATTTTTACTATTTGGCAGGTGCGGTCTAGGTCGTCATGATTAAATAGCTTGATTTCGCAGGCACTGACATCAGAGCCTCTTTGATGCAATGGGTGCCTTTGTTTGCATAAATGTGAGTTCTCCTCAAGCGATTAACATGACTGCAATTCAGCTGATGTGAGAGCATAATATTGATCGCGATGTAAGTTGATGATGATAAATGGGAATGATGGCTAAATGGCAGCAAAGGTGTCGTTAATTTTGGTTGGTATTGGAATAATCTTGAATAGCTCGAAGTTTTCCGGCGCAAGCAGAGGTATTCGGAGTTTGAATATGATGTGTTTTTTGGTGGGTCGTCCTTCAACTGTGACGAGCTTGTAAAATTTTAAAATGTCGTCTTCTGTGCCAGGCAGTCTAACCGAAGTTGGGAGATTGTTCTTTATTTTAACGAGCTCTCGTATGAATTGGTCTGGAGAAATTAGCTGAGGGCTTACGTTGCCTTGATGGGTGTTGACCAACACATTGATTATTGAATTTTGAATCCGGACGAAATTAGATACTGCAAGCATGGCCTGCATAGCGGTTGAGAAGAATAATTGGGCTAGTCTTTCTTGGTGAAGTTCGTCGTTGATGTTTTCCAGCTGCTTGACGGTTTCGGTAAACTGTGATTCTATTTGTTGAAATTGTTGCTCGATTACAGCCTGGTCCTTTTGAATGATGTTGATTGTGGCATCTAGGAGTGACGTTTGGTTTCGAACTAATTGTGAGAGGTGTTCCTCGTTTGCATATACTTGATCTATGGTGTTGGACATATTATCAGCATAATTTGAGTCCAGCACACCGAATAGTGCATTCGCCATGTTTCCAACGAAATTTATCGCCCCTCTCACTTGTCTGGTCCGTTTGCTAGGACATAGCAGCTCATTGTTTGCTGAGAGTTCATCCACAATTTTTTCGAATTGGGCAGAAATTGGTGCACATGAGTCTTGATTCTTGAGTAGAGCACAAGTTGTGTGTAATGATTGCTTGCATTTCGTTAAGAGGCTGTACTCACTCCAAAATGGCTGCATGTTGTAGTATGCAATTAAGGTCCATTCGCTGACTATGATGTTGGCGGAACCCAGATTTTGAAAGTAAATGCCCGGATTTGATTCGAACCTTGTTGTCGTGAATGGATTGGCGAGGCACATGGGTAATGTCAAACAGGTTAGCAACGTTGTCATTATTGCCGATCCAATTGTTAGGCGAGGTTTCTTTCTTGGTCGTGGATTCTTCGCCGTGGACTGTTGAGGTGGCGTGGATGCTTGTGGCGAAATTTGAGTGCTGTGCGTAGTCTTACTCGCGGATGTTGTCTCAGTGTCATCACTTGTCGAAACTTCCTCCAAGGGGAGAGGAGAGAGTTTGTGTATCGGCCGCCGAAAAATGCCATTTGCGGTCCGCACATCAACAACTCGAACGAGTCCGTCACGTCCGGGAATGATGTTGATCACTCTTCCCAGTGGCCAAGTGAGTGGAGGCCGATTTTCTTCTCTTATGATGACCATGGTTCCCAGTTTTACGTTGGCCACCTGATTATTCCATTTATGGCGATGTTGCAGAGTATTTAGATATTCGAGAGTCCATCTTCGCCAGAATTCATCCTTTAGATGTGCTACCAGTTTCCAGCGACTTAACAAGGTAGTTCTCAAAGGCTGAGCCCTGGTTTCAACCGAAGCGTTCAGTGGTTCGCCAATCAAGAAGTGCCCAGGGGTTAAGGCGCTCAAGTCATTTGGGTCTGACGAGAGTGGTGTGAGCGGTATCGAATTCAAAATGGCTTCAATCTCCACGACTACCGTTTCCATTTCTTCGTAGGTGAAGGAAGCTGCTGCCAGAGTACGTTGCAGTAGGTATTTGGCAGATTTGACGGCAGCTTCCCAAAGGCCCCCAAAATGCGGAGCCCGTGGCGGTATCATACGAAAATCAGCTCCCTTGAGATTGCATTCGTAGGCTATTTTCCTGTCGCTTTGGTAGCTTCCAAGAATTCTCTAACTTCCGTAAGCTGGTTTTTGGCTCCGACGAAGTTGGTTGCATTGTCGCAGTAGATGGTACGGCAGTGGCCACGCCTGGCCATGAATCTTTTTAGGGCTCCTAGGAACCCTTCAGAAGACAAGTCAGTGACCAATTCAAGATGTACCGCCTTCGTTGAAAAGCAGCAAAACACGGCAATGTACGATTTTTGTGGTCGCTTGCCACGTGTTTTGAAATGTGTCCATATTGGACCGCAAAAATCGACGCCGACATTGACGAAAGGTTGGACTCTATCGGATGGCAAATTGCCCATCAATTGTACTAGCATTTTAGGTTTCGCTCTAGCGCAGCGAACACAATGATGAACAATTGATTTGGCCAACGTCTTACCCTTTAATGGCCAGTATTTCTGCCTTACGGTAATGCTTCTGGAGCCACGTGCTTGTTCTCAACATGTAGGTCAGTGAGAAGTAACTTCGTGAATTGATGTGTATATGGCAGCACCATGGGATGTTTCGCGTCTGTTGACAGATTGGAGGACTCTAACCGACCTCCGACTCGTACTATTCCTGCTGAATCGAGGAATGGGGTGAGCTCGATGAGTGAACTGCTTCCTGAGACTTCTCCATAGCGTTTCATATCAGTTATGTCCTTTTTGTATTCTCGTCGTTGCATGGCCTTAATGATAAGCTTTTCAGCTTCGTCGAGTTCATCCATGGTCAGCTTCAATGTGTCATCTCCACCAGATCGATGTCGAAGTTTGTTTGCAAAACGAAGCATATACCCAACAACGCTTTGCAACGAAAGAGTTGCCGTGATTGATGCTGTCAAACGCATGAGTTTCGTTTAGCGAGCGTGCAGTTCCAACGGGATCTTTGGTTAACGAGCAGGCAGCTCCCAGAGCAGTATCGTCAACTGGAGAAATGTCCTCGATTGGTCGATCTTCGAATACCGGACGCGCATCACCCAGGGCTGTTTCGGGCTCCTGTTGATGGTCGAGACCTTCCGCATGTTTTTTAGAGTTGGGAGGCCACAATGATTCTGCTTCGTGAAGAAAGATGGGACCATAGAACCACAGGGTGTTTGAGGTTAGTTTGTCCGGCTGTGCTCCTCTTGAGAGTAGATCTGCTGGGTTGTCCTTAGAGGAGACATGGCGCCACTGATTGGCAGCCGTTTGGCGTTGTATGGAAGCTATTCGATTAGCGACAAATGTGCGGAGCGACGAAGTGGTGGAATTGATCCAAGCCAGAACTATTTCTGAATCACTCCATAGAAACACACCTGGGCTTGTCATCTTTAAATCCATCTTGATTCGTGTAGCGAGATCTGCCGCCAATTTTGCTGCACACAGTTCAAGCCGTGGAAGAGAAACTTGCTTAACAGGAGCTACTCTGCTTTTGGAGCAAAGTAGCCGTACCAGTGACCAGTTTGTTATTGTCCATTGACCTCACGTACGCTGCCGCACCGTACGCCTTCTCTGATGCATCCGCGAAGATATGAATCTGAATTGTTTTGGTCTGGTGCTGACTTAGGACATGTCGAGGAATCTTAATTTGAGTAAGACCTTTAAGACTGTCCCTGTACTTCAGCCACGTGGAGTGCAACTCTTGTGGAAGAGAAGCATCCCAATCAAGTTTTAAACTCCAGAGTGTTTGTAGGAAGATTTTGGCGACAACAACTACTGGCGCTATAAGCCCCAGAGGATCAAAGATGTGAGCTATGTCGGACAATGCGGTGCGTTTCGTCACTCTGCGGTTGTCGGGCAACGAACTGCTTATAACGAACGTGTCTGTCTTTGGCAGCCATGTCAGGCCCATCGTTTTGGTATTCTCCTCCGTTTTGCTGTCGAAATCGAGCTGCAATTCCTTGTCGTTAGGGTGAATGCTTTCTAGCAGCCGAGGATTGTTTGCACACCACTTGCTCAATCGGAAGCCTGCAGTCAAGAGTAACGCGTTGAGCTGTTGTTGTATTTGTATGAGTTCTGGCAGACTGTTGGAGCCAGTTAGGACGTCATCGACGTAGAAATCGTTTTTGAGAACCTGAGCCCCATCAGGAAAAGCTGTGGAGCCTTCTTCTGCTAATTTCTTGAGGCAGCGCGTTGCTAGATACGGTGCGCATGTGGTGCCGTAGGTTATAGTGCAAAGCTCAAAACACTTCAGCGGATCATCTTGGTTCTCGCGCCACAGCACCAGCTGATGTCTTCTGTCGTGATCCTGGACCGGTACATTTTTTCGACGTCCGCGGTGAATACAAATTTTGGTAAGCGGAAACGTAATAAGATTGAGAACACGTCGTCTTGAATAGTGGGCCCAGTGTAAAGTACGTCGTTGAGCGAGTAATTAGACGTGGTTTTTGCAGAGGCGTCAAACACGACTCGCAGTTTCGTAGTAGTGCTGTGTGGTTTTAATACGGCATGATGAGGTAGAAAGTAATAAGGATGTTCCAGATTCTTCAAACAGATCTCCTGCATGTGACCCAAGTCAGAATATTCTTGCATGAATTCTGTGTATTGCTTTTTTAGCTCTGGATTCCTCGACAATCGGCGTTCCAAAGCCATGAATCTATGGATGACCGTCTGCTTAGAGTCTCCCAATTTGCTGAGGAGATGGTTGAACGGAAGTTGCACTACAAATCGACCTGATGCATCCCTTTTACATGTATTGAGGAAGTGTTGTTCGCAGTGTCTCTCGGCAGTTGTCCAATTATCAGTTTCCTGAACTTCCTCAAGCCTCCAGAACTTCTCGATCTGTTGCGCGATTGAGTGATCTGTTTCACTGGCTATGCCACAGGAAACCCTGTTTACGTTGGCGCTCGCGGTTTGAACTCTGCCAGAAACAATCCAACCGAAAACTGTGTTTTGTAGTGTCGGCCGACCATCAGCTAGTTTAATTTGGCCTACCGCCAGTATAGAGTAGAAGAGATCCGCTCCGATGAGAACGTCTACGCGGGCCGATTGATTGAAGTCTGGGTCTGCCACCTTAAAATTGTGCGGAATGCACCACGACGAAATGTCGACATCTTGAACTGGTTGCGCCGTGACGATGTTAGTCAAGATGTGGGCTTCTATTCTCGTGTCGAAGCCGTTGATTCGAGAGCAAATCTGAATATTCACTCTTCCTTGTGCGCGTTGTCTTTTCTGTCCAATGCCTTCGATGCAAACATCGTCTCTGTTGGACCTTAGCTCAAGTTTTTTCACTAGACGCTCAGTGATGAAATTCAGCTGCGACCCGGAATCGAGAATAGCCCGGCATGGGATAGCTACCCCGCGCTTATTTACGACATGCAGGATGACTGTGCCGAGCACATACGAAGTTTTGCTGTTCGTTGTTAGCGCGAGAGGCAATATTGTCGCTGTTTCACTCGGCTGTTCTAATGACAAAAGTCCGGCATTTCCATCGGCCTTTTTCTTAGTTGCTTCGGGCTGCACTTTGGTGTCTTTCGTCTTAGTTGAATCAAAGTGAAGTAGTGTATGGTGACGTTTAGAGCAGTTGAAACATGATCGTGAGGCACAGGCACTCGCAGTATGTCCCGGTCGGAAACAGTTGATGCAAAGTTTTTCTTCCTTGGTGAAATTTAGACGCTTTGAAGAATTTAAATTCCGAAATCCTTGGCATGAATACAGTAGATGCTTGTCCTTGCAGAGTGGACAAATTGTGTTCTGGGTTACAGTAAGAACTTTGGCTGTTCCCGACCTTTTTGTATCAGGATCGCTTGCATGGCGCGGTTTGTTGCCAAGAGCCTCCAGTGATTGAAAGCGTCTTTCCAGGAACGATAGGAAGTCGTGAAGCTGAGTTATGGACTGCTCCCATAACACTTGTGTTGATCTGTCCAGCCTTTTGGTGAGGATGTGGAGCAGCAGAGGATCCCAATCTTCGGTTGCTACGTCTAAGTTTTGCAATGCCAGCAAGCATTCTTGAGTAGTGTCATGCAAGGCCTTGATGGAAGTGTGACTCTCAGGAATAGTCGTTGCAGATGACAGTAGCTTGTTCAAAAGCGCTGAGACAAGCCATCTGGTATTCTCGTATCGAAAGTTAACCGTTTGCCATGCTGCAGTGTAATTGGCGTCAGCTGTTGTAAAATGCCGAATGAGTTTCTCTGCATCTCCCGTTAAACTGGATTTAAGGTACCAGAGTTTTTGACAATCTGCAATTGGTTGTTGATGTACCAATTGAGTGAACAGATCTCGCAACTCGCGCCATTGGAGGTAGTCTCCGTTGAATTTCGGAAGCGTGATTTGTGGAAGCTTCATCCTAACTTCGCTGTTTTTGACGATTGATGTTCTGGTCTCGATGGGTGAGCTGTCGTTTTGCTGTTTGCTTTTCTCAACCTGCTCGCTTAGGTGAATCAGCGCGGCAGCAGTCTGTTCCTCTTACGTGAAGTATCCTTTGGTGTCATAGCCTTGATGCTGAGGATCGTCTGACAACTCCCATATTTTTTGATGCAGCCGATTCGCTTCGGCCCAGTGTTGCTCCATAATCCGGGTTCTCACTCGGCAGAATTGTTCCGAATATTGAGCCGATGAAGACACTCCTGATAACGCCTTCTGTAGTGCGCTGATTACGATCCGTTGCTTATTCATGAGAGCGTGCACAGTTGCTGAAGCCTTATTAGTGCACTTTGATGCAAGTCCCACTGGACCGGTGGCGGCCTGAGATGCTTGGCCAGAGATGACGGATTCGCGAGGTACGGATTCGCGAGCCCTTGAAAATTTAGCTTCAATTTCTTCCCAGGTCAGGATCCTCGATAGAAAAATTGATCGCATGTTCTCGTATCCAGCCTTGATGGAATCATAGTAACATTTCTCGAAATACGGGTGGTTGGGTTGTGGACCATGCTCAATCCGGATATCGTTGTCGCATGCTTCGAATGCGTCCCCTAGCGCATCCAGGTTGACAAGCCTCTTGTTGAGGTAGTCATGGGTTTTGCGATCTTCGGAATCGCGTTTGAAATTGGAAATGAGACGCTGGATCTCTTCTCCAGTGCTCTGCTGCTTTTTGAAGAGCTGGTCCATGCTGCAATCAGTGAGCCGAGGGTATGCCTGAATGATGGTATGTCCACTCGAATCACGTCGGGGTCACCAAATGTTGAAGGACGAACTGCTTTGCTCGATCCTGTGAGGAACTTGATTGATGCAACCAAGCTCCGATTGAATGCAACGATCTTGGATCGTTGCACGCAGTCACTGACGTCGAGAAGAGATCCTGTAAGGAACTTGATTGTTGCAGCCAAGCTCCAATTGAATGCAACGATCTTGGATCGTTACACGCAATCGTCGACGTCGAGAAGAGAGTTGTTCCTTGCCTAGTTGATGCAACTAAGCACAGTCGATGTGTTATAGTCTGACGGTTAATTTACCACTGTCCACTGTCCTAATAATGAGCAAACTCAAAGTAGTTAGCAAACACTGACACTGTCCCCTGTCCTAATAATGGACAAGTTCAAGGTAGTTAACAAACACTGACACTGTCCACTGTCCTAATAATACAAGCTCAAGGTAGTTAACAAACACTTAACTGGGAACCGAGGAACTCCACTAGAGACCGTAAGGTTTCGGACGAGATAAATCAATTTGAAAATGAATGTGCCAAAATGTTTCTGACTTAACACACGAACGTTTGAATTCCAACTCAATTATTTTATTTACAAAAATTACAAGAAATCTATGTACAGTTATCTGTGGTCATCAGTTCCCATGCTTCGTAGCCGTTGAGACAACTCAGATTTCGTCTGGGCGACGAGGCATGGGACATGATGAATATAATTTTTGATAGAAACGTTTCTGTTGGTTTCTTTCCAAAATTAATTTCATTTTAAGTTTAGAGAAACTTCGAAAGTTATCCGGGGCACAAATTAGGATTGAGCCACAGATGACCTGAATCTTGAGAAGGAAAGAGTCAGTAACAGGGTTTCTCCATGTATTAAGGCGAGAAGGGAAAACAATGGCAGCGCTATCAGATCAGGCAATGTGAAAAATTAAATCCTAACTTTTAGGAGTAATTGCGAATTGAAAAAATACTAAATTATTTGCATTTGTTATATATTTTACAGGATAAGCAATGCAAGGTAATGAAAGAATATGAGTTTATAAAATTGTAACTAAGCTGTATAAATTTTACATCGAATATTGGCTACTGCAATACGAATATAGTGTCATTTACTGATCAGTAAATCAACTGTTATAATAGTTGTAATCGTCTCAACTCGTATTATTGGACCTGAAACGAAACGAATAAAACTTTGTTCAGTTCCGGCGTCTAGTTTAGAGTAGAGATGGGTCGTTCCGGAGTGAACTGTACCAAAGGAACACTTCATTGAAGTGAGTGAGTGAAGTAACTCACTCCTTTTGGTGAACTGCAGTTCCATTCGACACGTGACAAAAACTAAAAACATGAAGAACGACGGCCGGACGCCTTTTTTTTTTGGGTCATCACATTGAGTGTTGTTTTCAGTGACGACTACGACCTTTTTTTTTCAACCAACAAAATCTTCTCGTTTTGCCCGTCTCCACAGACGGAAAACACACACAACGAAGACAAAACTTCATTTTTCACAAAGTACCAGTCAGCTCTTCTCTCGCAGTAGTTTATCATATATTTCATTCATATTTATTTTATATGCGTGTGGTATTTTCCATTGCAACCGCAACGCCAAGTATCAGCTCTTCTCTCTCAGTGGATTATCATATATTTCATTCATATTCATTTTATATTCGTGTGGTATTTTGTATTGCATGTATGGATATTATAAACAGTGCTGTCGGCTTCAATATCAATAACTAAATTCCATGTCTACAGTAATTGAACAGTTTAGTTTTTAAATTGAACAAAAACATATTGCACGGGGAATGTCAGCTTTATAATTTCCAAAGTATATTATGCTATCAGTAATTATTAACATTACTTTTGCCAGAACAAAACTTGCTGGAGTTGACATTTGAGTGACTTGTATTTGTTCATCAAATTCCTATTTGAACGAATTTCAAAAAATTATTAATTCCATTTACTCCGACTTTATTGATAATTAATTTCATATATAGAACAACGTTTCTTAAGATGAATCCGCTGCACTGGTGGTACGAACGAAAGGCTGTGTATCCCATGGTATACGACATGGCGCTCAAAACGCTCTGCATATCCGCCACATCCGTTCCATGTGAACGAATATTTTCAAAAGCCGGTTATCTATTTTCCGAGAAAAGAACCCGAATGACATCGTCAAAATTATCTAAGCTGATTTTTTTAAATAAAAATTTATAATTGAACAAAGTCGTCACAACCGTGTTTTTTCTCTGTTGTACATTAATGTATAAGGTGTTCAGTCTTTTGTGCTGTTCACTGTGTATTTTTCCCGCCTTAGTAGAAAAATTATGTATACGCGACGCGGTACGAGAAGAATACCATGACATTCCATTTTCCATCATAACAAAAAAGAAAGAGGAAATGTACATGTTCATGTATACACCGCTCTTCCTATTTTCCAACCCACAAGCACAACTGTGGTAGTGAGTCCGGAAGGAAGGAGCGAAGAGTTCCATTTTAGTGAACACTTCAATTGAAGTGACTAGTGGAACTGAGTCCGGAACGAAGGAGCGAAGAGTTCCATTTTGGTGAACACTTCAATTGAAGTGACTACTGGAATTGAGTCCGGAACGAAGGAGCGAAGAGTTCCATTTTAGTGAACACTTCAATTGAATTTTTCAAGTGACTGCAGTTCCGTGTCAAAAACATGAAGAACGAGGGCGGGAGGACCCTTTTACTTTATTATTTTATAATAATAATAATTTTACTTTATTATTTTATAATAATAAAGTATTGTAATCGACCTGAAATTACAAAAAAATTTGCTACCCTGAAATTTTGTATTTTCACGTTTTTGGACTAGTAAACTCCAAAAAAGCAAAAAAAAAAAAGTCCGTCTGTCCGCTGTAGACGCCGTACGCCATACGCAAAACTGTTTGAAGGTGCGTAGCTCTCAAACTCCTTGAGATATTAAGTTGAAATTTTTATGGTAGGTAGAATGGGTGAACCCCTACGAGTGATATATTATGTAGGGGTGGGGGTGTAAGGGGGGAGCGTTTTAGATGAAAAATTTTGGTTTCTAGATCTCAGGAACCGCTTATGCTAGGAGGCTGAAAGTTGGAGCTTATGTAGTACTATGATAGTGGACTCATTTGCAAAAAAAATGTTCGATAGGGGTGGGGGGTGTGCGAGTGGGGGTGAAAACAATGCGTCCTAAACGCTTGAAAGCTGGGATTGAAACATTCTAAAATCCATATCTCCTGAACGATTGATGTCAGATGGCTGAAACTTTGTAGTTATCTTAACAGATACTAGGAAATTAGAAACTAGTTAGACATTTTAATGGTGGTACAGAATTATGGGGGTGGGGGGTGAAAAACTTGGAGTTACAATATCTTCCGACTCAATTATTTCCGGAAGATAAAATTTGGTTTCTGTATATAGAATTACTAGTGGAGTCTACTGAATATAAGATTTTTGAGGGGGGGACGTGAAGCGCGGAAGTGAGGGGACAATCGTTTTTCAGAAAATGAAATTTTTATGTCTCAAGAACCGTATCAGATATGATCTTGAAAATTTTACAGGAGTTAGGACTATTAGACCTCTAGTGGAGAAACAAATTTTGAGTGTGTGGGTGTAGGGAGTGATGGTGGGAGGGGGTGGAAATGAAAAAATTCTGATCTTAATTTCTCGAAAGCCGCAAAGGACAGAAAGCTAAAAAATTAAAACTGTATAGAGCAACTATAGAGACATCCCGGAAAAATTTTTGATAGGGGTAGCAAGGTACGGGGGTGGTTTTTCATATCTCAGACACGGGTTATGCTAGAAAGTTGAAACTTAGTACCTATATGTAGATATGCTACTAGGGTAATTAAGACCAAAAAAAGGGTCGGCCAACAGTCTGGGCGCAACTTTATTTTTTTTTTTGGTTAGAAGTCCGAAATGTGTTTAATGCTGAGATGCGTTCTATTTGGAACGCTATTTTGTAGGTTGTCAGTCATAGTACTGGCGTGTCGGACTTCTACCCATATAATAATTAAGTTGCGCTCAGACTGATTAACGTCACTCCTTTTGGTGAACTGTATTTCCATTCGACACGTGAGGAAGAACGACGACCTTCTTTTTTTTTTTGGTTATCAGAATCCCGGAACGAACAGGTCACTGGAACTCCATCGTTCCTTCAAGTGAGTGACTCGGAGTGAACTCCTTCATTAAAAGCAACTGCTTTGCCCATCTCTAGTTCAGAGGTAATAACTTACCTTCAAATCAAACAATGGGAACTATTAGAACTGACAATTCGAATTATAAATTTTAATTTTTTTTAAAGTAGGTGCCCATAATGATCGCGTGCAACTACTTCCTGAATTGAACGGTTTCCTAATGATTTATGACTAGACCAATAATCTTTTAGGGAAGGTAGTCTATTATAGCTCATAATAATCATGCATCCAACAATTAATTTAATTTCACCATCGTTTACTGCTTGCTTTGCTTGGTAAGTAAACGCCATCACTTCCTGGTGAAAAGTCCTCTGCGTTGCTTTCTGATTACAAATTCTCTCCGTCGCTATCTTAAGCTTCTATCATTATCCAAATATCGTCTGAGGTTAACGATTTAGCCATATCTACGAAAACAATCAACAAAACTAACGGTGCACAATTCTATCAAATAAATAATACCTAGAGTACTAATGGTACACATATGTACCAATAAAGATGACTGGTGGTATATACATGTACCACTTACTATAGTTATAAAAAAAAAACAATAAATAAAGAAATATTCTTACCTGTTGTAAGAATGTCAATAAAAAACGTTTAATTTTGGTATTTGAGTAACTATGTATGACACACTATCCACACCGCACTAAGATTGCGTAAAAACTAATCAAATTGCGTTTTTGCGGCTTACTTTTCCGACTAAAAACAAAAAATTATCGGACAAAACAAACACGAACATGTACCGTTACAATTTAATCAGGATGGTGTAATTCTTATGCCGGTTTTTTCCACCAAATGGACAAAACATAAACACATCACAAGCTCGTGTCGAAAGAAACAAATCTACGAGTTTTTATTGTTTATTGTTTATGAAAGTATGTATACAATGAGACGGTTAGTCTCTACAATTTGTTTACATAATAAATTTGCATGAAAGGATAAGAATGAATTACTAGAAATAAAAAGAATAAATAAAAAGAAAAAGAAAAAAGGAAAGTTAAAGAGAAGAATGAAGAATGGTATCAAGCAATTAATGAAGGTATTAAAGTGTAGCAAGCAATATGAGAATTAAAAGTATTAAAAGAAAGAAAATACGTATATAAGAATTTGAATTTTCAATAGTTACATATGTATACACAAAAAGAGAAACAACAAAAAAGTGTAGCCTCAGTCCAATCTCGCAAAATGCTCACAGAAATTGGCGTACGCAGTAATACGCCTAAGAGAGAACAGAAGCGAATTCCATAGCGAAACTATCCTGACGAAGAATGATAGATGACAAAGTCTACCACTGTGTCGGGGTACAACTAACGCAAGAGCTCTTGATGATTTGCAAAGTACAATTTTTTCGAACAGGTATCGCGGACAACCAGTGAACATTAACTTCCATAAAAAGGAAATATATCTAAATTTCATGAAATTCCGGAAAGTGCAGTTTAGGATGGATTTATTTACGTCACGGATACTATCAAACTTACGGCGATTGAATACGTATCGAGTACTGTTATTGAAAATAACATTAAGTTTGTTTTCCTCACCTACGCTCATTGACGAATAAACTGCACTGCAATATAGGAAATGAGGAAGAATCAAAGAATTGACTAGTTTTTTTTGATTGAATTGATATCACCGCAGATAGTTTCCAAAGCTTACGGAGAACAATATACACCTTCTTGGCAATCAGATTGATGTGGTCAGACCAATTGAAACATTTATTAAAGATCATTCCTAGATTCTTCACCGAACTTAGGTAAGCGATCGCTTCACCATCTAGACACAATTTTGGAAGATTCCGAGTATCAATTTCTTTCGAATAAATTACAATGCTTTGAGTTTTACTATAATACAATTAATTTTTAGATCATTTATATTCGCCCAATGGGAAACTGCATCAAGCTCGTCATTCATTTTACATATAGATTCAGTTAATTTCGAAATAGGGCAGTTTACAAAGATCTGGGCATCATCCGCATATAGGCTACAGTTTGCTTCAGCGAAACATTCAGGGAGGTCGTTAATGAAAAGACAAAACAGTAGAGGACCCAGAACGGATCCTTGAGAAACTCCGCACTCGACCGAAAGGTGGTCTGACTGTGATCCATTTAAAAAGATAAATTGAGATCGATCAGTTAAGTAATTTCTGATAAGGTTAATAGCACACTGCTCGAGATGAAAACAATGCTTCAGCTTATCACAAAGCAGATTGTGATCAATAGAATCAAATGCTTTGCTAAAGTCAATTAGTAATAGGCTAGTGATAATCTTTTTATCGATACTGCAACGAATGTTATCAGAAATTTCAAGTAACGATGTGTTAGTACTATGGCCAGCTCGGAAACCAGATTGAAATTGATTTAGCAATTTATTGTCATTCAAAAAAATACCTAATTGCGAGTGTAAAATATATTCAAAAGCTTTAGATAGGCTAGAGAGAATACTGATGGGTCGGAAATCATTTATATCAGGGTTAGCGACTTTGGGAACGGGAATTATTTTAGCCACTTTCGAAGCCGAAGGATAGACCGACGAAGTTAATATGGTATTAAATATACACGTAACGTAGGCGAGAATGATGGGGAGCAATAATTTCACAAATTTTATGGACACGTGATCAGGACTAATTGAATTGGATTTTACATGTGAGATAGCTTTCAGAACTTCATCATGGGTAACATTTCGAAAAGAAATGCAAACAGAGGGATCACTCCCAAGGTACGTGAGATTTGAAGATAATACACTGTTCGCAGTAGTACTGGGAGAAAATATGAATTTTTTGTTTAATTCATTAAGATCAAAACCGTTTTGCACTGTAGACTTAGCAACTCCATGCAAACCAAGCTTTGCAACATTTGACCAAAAAAGGTCAGAGGGCAAGCAGGGATTAAGCATTTGATTGACATATTTTTTATGGGCCTGCTTGCACAATAGACTTACCCGATTTCGCAACCTAGTAAATTTTAGCCTCGACTCTAAAGTTTTAAGTGTCTTCCATTGCCCATAAGCAGCATCACGTTTAGCAGAGAGGATAGCAATTTCTGGATTATAATATGGTACATAATTATCTTTGGGTGTTACAGTACGTACAGGTATGTGTAAATTGAACAATTCCATAAGCATATAACTGAAACAGGAAAGCTGATCATTAATATATGAAAAGGTGAAAACATTACTTTATGGCATTACAGATGCATTACCCAACAGAAGGTCAATATTGCAGTTTTTGAAGTCTCGAAAAGAAATAGGATCAGTAGGTGGATAGATAGATTGGAAATAGGGGTTGGTATGGTTAACCTCTGTCCTTCAGCCACAGTTGGGCCTATTGTGACGTCCCCCCGGTTTGACTATGATTCCTCTTCCATCTCTGCGCTTTCAATGAAGCCTAGTATTTTGCGAAGAGGAATGGTCGGGAATTCCGATGGGTCCATGAATCCCTGACCGAAGTGACAAAGTCTTTTGTGAGCTAAACCCTCACATTCACAGAGGAAATGCTCTGGTTTTTCGTCTTCGTCATTGCATATTCTGCAAATTTTAGTCTCAGAGAGACCAATCCTATTGAGATGCTTCCTCATGTGACAATGTCCAGTCAGAGCTCCCACTAGGGTTCGAGTCTGATATCTGCTTCATTTTAGATAATCAGATGTTCTTTTTTTCCGAATGTTTTGGCATAAAAAGCTTTGAGTGCCTGTTGCCCAGTGCCAAGTCCCAGTGAATGGCACTGCGATTTTGGCCACATTCGGATGTTCATTCTGGCTGTGCTTAATGGTATCCCACAGCCATTAAGTCGCTGTGTCCCGGAATCCAAATGAGATTAACTCTGTTCTTATTTCCGAGTTCAATCAGGCATTGGAGGCAATTGCAAACAAGTTTGGAGTAGATTTGAGCGGACTGAAGTGCCATTATTGCAGCCTTGCTGTCCGAGAGAATATATATTTGTTGGTTTTTGTAGCTCCGTCTGATATTTTCTCTAATGCATAGAGAAAAACAGTGGATGTTATGTGCATGTTACAGTAGAATTGTACATTTGGGCGCACTCCATAAACTGCTGCTCCTACACCTTGATCCGTTTTAGATCCGTCTGTGTACCAGATTATGGATCCTGGTTTTGGAGTGGGTTTGTTTGTGGCCCAATCCTCCCTTTCAGGTAGGACAACTTTGAATGGCCTTGTGAAATTAAATTTCGGTACCATTGAATCAGAAAGAGGTATCGCTAGTATCGGATCCTTGTTGAGTTCCGCGGAAAGAGTTGGGCAAGCTGTTTTGCGCTCTGACTCGTCCTCGGAGCTCAAAAGTTTGTACGTGGTGAATCTAGCTTCCTTCTGTATTTCTAAGTGTAGAGGTGCTAGGTTGAGAAGCACCTCTAAGGCAGCTGTGGGAGTGGTGTGCATCGCCCCAGTAATACCGAGACATGCCAGTCTTTGTAATTTAGTCAGCTTAAGCTGAACAGTTCTCTGCTTTGTTTTCTTCCACCAGACGGATGCCGCGTAAGTTATAATGGGCCTAGCAACGACGGTATACATCCAGTAGGTTAGTTTTTGACTCAGTCCCCAGTTTTTGCCGAGAAGGCTCCTGAAGGTCCAGAGAGAGATTCTGGCCCTTTCAAGAACTTTGTCCAAATGAGCATTCCAGGTGAGCTTTTCATCCAAGATAATACCCAGGAATTTTACCTCACTAGAGTACTCTATGTATTCTCCAAAAAGAGTAGGCTTAGATAACTTGTCCTTACACCTCCTTTTGGTGAATGCAACAATTGTGCTTTTCTTTGGGTTGATACCCAATCCTGCTTTCTGTATTCTGAACTAGATCTGTCACCGTCTCTTCAAATCTACCTCTAACAAGGATGGCAAGGTCGTCAGCGTAACCTTGTACCGTGACTCCGGAATTTGTTAGGTCTTGAAGATGGTCGTCCACTACTAAGCACCAGAGGATGGGTGATAGTACCACACCCTGTGGACAGCCTTTCGCAGCTGTGACTGTGACTGTTGAGTCGGCTAGTGTCGAAGTTATTTTCCTGCGTTCTAGCATGGCCTTGATCCAACTGCAGGTTTTTGGATCAATACCACGCTTTTGTGCAGCAGAGTAGATACTTTCGTAGGCAGTGTTGTCAAAAGCCCCTTCGATATCTAAGAAGCAACCCACAGCTATTTCCTTGTCCGTAATCGATTTCTCGATTTTCGTGAGAAAGTTTTGTAAGGCGTGGGTTGTATACTTCCCGGGTTGATATGCATATTGATTGGAGTGTAAGGGTTGAGATTTCAAAGCCCCATCTCTGATATGCCTATCAATAATATTTTCCATAGTTTTGAAGAGAAATGACGTTAAGCTGATAGGACGATATGACTTAGGATTATTGCTCGAACAATTGTGTAGGTAGGTGGAACAGTAGGTGTGGCGCCCTAAAAATTTGGCGCCCGTCGCAGTTGCTCCACTTGCTCCTATGGAAGCTCCGCCCCTGGATGTGGGGATGTAGGAAGAACCGATTAGGCGGAACTTTCGAACTTTGCCCTGTTTTGCTCCGGATTTCAGCTAGTTTTTCACAAATTTTTTTTTTGCTCACAAGAAGCCGATTGAGAAGCGCTGGTTCCCAGGATAACATATAACAATATCAACCAACTCCCTAGACCACCGAGGCCGATATAACAAAACACATTAATACACATTAATTATAACAATGTCAATATTTTCCTACAATTCTTTCTTGCAGGAATCGTTTTCAATAAGGACTTTGGACAGCATATTCTTAAAAATCCTCTGGTCATCACAAGTATGATTGAAAAATCTGCGCTGCGTAATACAGACGTTGTATTGGAAATTGGCCCTGGCACTGGTAACATGACAGTGAAAATTCTGGAAAAAGCTAAAAAGGTTATAGCGTGTGAAATCGATACACGCCTTGTTGCAGAGCTTCAGAAGCGTGTTCAAGGAACTCCATATCAGTCTAGATTACAGATTTTAATAGGCGATGCCCTGAAAGCGGACTTACCTTTTTTTGACATTTGCATCGCTAACGTACCATACCAAATTAGTTCTCCTCTAGTTTTCAAGTTACTTTTGCATAGACCATTTTTTAGATGTGCAGTTTTAATGTTTCAACGAGAATTTGCCCAAAGGTTAGTGGCTAGTCCAGGCGACAAACTATATTGTCGCTTGAGTATTAACACTCAACTTTTAGCCAGAGTAGATATGCTAATGAAGGTGGATGAATAATAGTTAATAAAATACACAAAAACTGATTATTTCATTTGAATTTCAGGTGAGCAAAAATAACTTTAAACCACCACCTAAAGTTGAGTCGAGCGTTGTGAAAATCGAACCTCGAAATCCACCACCGCCAGTTAATTTTACTGAGTGGGATGGTTTAACACGTATTGGCTTTTTGAGAAAAAATAAAACTCTTGGTGCTGCTTTCAAACACTCATCTGTTCTGGACATGCTCGAAAAAAATTATAAATTACACTGCTCTTTGAGGAATATTGTAAGTTTTAAATACGAGTACATACTAAATTTATTTTATCGATATTGTATAATTATATTTTAATAGGAGGTGCCAATAAATTTCAACATACAGGAAAAAGTTATATGTATATTAAAAAAATTGGAAGCAGACCAGTTACGTGCAAGAAGTATGGATATCGATGATTTTATGAAAATTTTGTATGCGTTTAATTCTGAAGGAATACATTTTAGTTAGCAAATCAATTTGTTTTATTTGGAAATTTCTGTGAAATTATTTGGTCATTTGATTGTTAAAACAAAATTAACGTTTTTTTAAACATTTAAATGTTAAGATTACGAAACAAAAGTTAAATGTCAAGATAACGTTATCCGATGAGTACTATAGAAAATTGCATAGAAAAACCAGTTTGGATTCCTGAAAGTGGGTATACACGTGGCCTGTGGGCTGGCTGCTGGGGCATGGAACCATGAGCGTGGTGGCTGGAACAGGTCTTGGCTTGCGCTAATTGGTCGGGAGCTGGCGTGACGTAATCGAAGTGAAGAGTCCGAGTACTGTATTCGGATAGAGAGGAGTATACGTGTTATATCGAAAGTGAGAAAACTGCCATGTGTTTACGTTGAAAGTGTTTTAAAAACATACTGCAGTCACGATCGGCTGCAAGCCAATCGTATAATACTCTAGATGAATACTGAACTCCGATTTATATTGTAGTTGGGGATAAAGTAGAATTACGTGTGTGCATGTTGTATGTCCTTTATAAAGGACTGCCATTAGATTGCTACTCAAAACTAAAAGACAATATTCAGTGTTTAACTTCATACCTTGAACTGGGTAAGTCATCGAAAAAAAAAGTCCTTTTTGAAGGACTTTCACATGGGAGGTGCAGGAAGGACTCACTCGATTTCTTACATATTTATCCTTTTCCTTGGAACCATTCAAAAATGAATGTGTACACAATTTCAAATTCGTAGCTTGAAGCGTTCAAAAGTTATCGAAGAATATTGTTGAACACGTGTCTTAAGGATATTTTGTATGGCTGCTACCAGAAGGAGTAAAAGGATTTTGCTGACTAGTAAACTCGAACTTTGTTTTCACTCAAAACTAATCTGTACAAAATTTCGAGTTCATAGCTAAAAGATTACTTGAGTTATAGTGAGTTCCGTAAATTAAGTGAAGACTTTTTGACAGGATATTTGTATGGCAGCTACACGAAGGACTAATAGGATTTTCTTGATAATCATACATTTAGCTCCAACTATTGGAAAAATAACACATACAAAATTTCAAAGACGTAGCTTAAACCCTTCTGAAGTCATCGGCAATATTCTTGAACACGTGTTTTAAAGACATTTTGTATGGCAGCTACCAGAAGGAGTAAAAGAATTTCGCTGATTAGTTAACTCGAACTTCCTTTTTACTCAAAACTAACTTGTACAAAATTCCGAATTCGTAGCTAAAAGATTACTTGAGTTATAGTGAGTTTCGTAAATTAAGTGAATACATTTTGACAGGATATTTGTATGGCAGCTACACGAAGGACTAACTGGATTTTCTTCATAATCATATATTTAGCTCCAATTATTGGAAAAATAACACATACAAAATTTCAATGTCGTAGCTTAAACCCTTCTGAAGTTATCGACCAATATTCTTGAACACGTGTTTTAAGGACACTTTGTATGGCAGCTACCAGAAGGAGTTAACGGATTTCACTGATTAGTAAACCCAAACTTCCTTTCCACTCAAAACTAACTTGTACAAAATTCCGAATTCGTAGCTAAAAGATTACTTGAGTTATAGTGAGTTTCGTAAATTAAGTGAATACATTTTGACAGGATATTTGTATGGCAGCTACACGAAGCACTAACAGGATTTTCTTCATAATGATATATTTAGCTCCAATTATTAGAAAAATAACATATACAAAATTTCAGTGTCGTAGCTTAAACCCTTCTGAAGTTATCGACCAATATGCTTGAACACGTGTTTTAAGGACATTTTGTATGGCAGCTACCCGAAGGAGTAGGACGATTTGGCCCGTTAACGAACTTAGCCTTACAAATTCAACCAAACATCCAGATTCAAAATTTCAAGATCCTAGGTGAAGGCGTTCTTGAGTTATCGTGTTCACGGACAGACGGACGGACGGACGTCAGGCGGATTTGAGGTTTTTGGCCACAAATGAACAAAAAATAATATATAACTTTTTTTCGTCCGAGGCTCGGTTCTATGCGTTACAAACTTTTGGGCTGGATTAAACTTATAATACTCTATATGATTTCATCTAGAGTATAAAAAGGGCACGTATATGAGAAGACGAATTAAAAAAAAAATAGCGTGTGCGTCTTCTCGATGCAACTATAATGCGGTTTTCATTTTATTTGATGCGATCTTCTCTGAACTTGTAAGACGACATGAGTGACGCGATTTTTTTTTTACACTTGCATTTTTCCGGTCTGTGTGGGGTATATCAGGGGCTATTGTCGGGTTTGTTCTTGCGTGAATTTTCGCCCAGACCGCCGCGACGTCTTCACCCCTGATCTTGTGTGTGAAGCTATCGGCGGACAGCTGGCGTACGGGTATACTTATACGTCGGATGATATGCCTTTGGTGTGATAACGAGATTTTCGATTGTAAGAGATCAGGTTTGCGGTAATCTCGTATTCCGTTTAGGGTCTGGTCTTCTTTTTAGTGAAGGTGTATTATGATCGAACTAGAGTCAAGTTCAATGTGATACATACGTGTATATATGGGAGGTTATTGTTGACTTGCTTTTTGCACCAGATTTCGTGTGGCAGATAATTATTTCGCGTCGTTTTATGGTTATTGTGTAGTAATGTAGCCGGTCTTTGGATGAGGTACGATGTGCGTATGTCTTGATTTAGGTAATCTCGTATTCCTCCTCTGGTTTTCTTTTTTAATCTCATATATCCAATGCGAGTAATGTGTTTCCGAGTCAAGTTCGAGGTGATATTTTATATGGGTGAATTGCCGTGGGAATTTTAAGAACAAGTTTCATTCGAGGCGACCGTTTTGTTGTTCTGATTATTCTTATGACTGATAATATGGGTGAGGTGTTGGGTGATAATGATGGGAATTAAAGTACAAGTTTTCATTTGTTATTCTTTATTCAATTTGATATAGAATTTACATACAGTGAACAGTTTGATGCAATTATTATGCAAGAGTTTTAACTTTATTTTGATTACAGAATAGATTGTTTCTTAAGTAAAATAGGCTTTAGTAATTCTTCCATTTTTAAAATCCTACGTTGAAATCTTATTCGGTCTAATGCGTCGGATTGCCAAGTGCTCTTTCTACTAGATCTATAGGCATACCCCCAAGCAACCATGTATTTAACAGAAACCTGATCACAAAAACGGACATGTTTATAATCTAGCGAAGGCATTGCACAGATTGAGTAATTCGACGATCAAGAAAAATATCGCAATTATCAGAAGAAGATATTTCAGCACTATAGGTAATGATGACGACCAACGTGATTTTTTAACCGGTTTGTTATACGGTCCGCAAACGTCTTTGCCGTTAGCGAACACACAATCAGGAGACAGGCGTAGATGTTCAGCTTCCACATCAGAAGGGGTAGAGAATGCACTCATTATTAGAGAGCAGAAGAAGCACCTGACGTAATCTTGCAAGTTGGTGTAAAAGAAGCCACTTTTTACCAGCTTAAGAATTTTCCTCTCATCCAGATCCAAATTTTTGAATGTCTTTAGACGGTCGTATTCGTGTCTTAAGTTCAGCATGTTGACTAAAATCCGCACGTTATAGCACGTCTTTTATATCAATCCAAGAATTATGAGCTGATGGAAAACCAAGCCATTTTACGTAAACTTGATTGCCCCTTCTTTTTAGAATCTCTTCTACAAGGTATACATCGGGGTGTTTGACTCTTATTAACTCTAGTTCGTAGAACCCTCCTTGTATTATGTTCCCCTGATAGTCTTTGAGTATGTAAGTGCGCGGCTCTGTATTCTTTACTTCGTTTATCTGAAATATTTCGGTGGACCAGTTGGGGGTATATCCTTTCTCGAATACATGCTTGTATTTGCTTACACGTACATGATCACCTTTCCTGTACTTGGGGGTCGACGAGACCTTCACCTTACGGTAGACTTCTCCAAGAAGCTGGGCCTCATTCGATGGCCCAACGTCTATAGGACGCATTTTTATGGTACGATGCTTTGTCCTATTGTATTTGTTTATTAACCCTTTTAGTAACCCAGTCCACTTATAGCTGCCGTTCATACTAAATTCTTTCCACATCATGTTTTTTAGTGTTCGATTGAACCGTTCTACAATTGAGGCTTTCAATTGGCTAAAAGTAGAGTAGTGGTTGATTTCAAATTTTTTCATCAAATTGCGAAATACCTTATTAAAAAACTCTTTTCCATCATCTGTTTGCAAATTTTTTGGGAAACGTCGTTCATTAAAAATTGACTGTATTGCCTTGATAATCTCCCCAGCACTTTTATTTTTAAGGGGCAAGGCCCACGCATATTTGGAGAATGTGTCTATTACTGTTAGAAGAAAATTAAAGCCCTTATTCTTAGTTGAATAAGAGCTCATATCCACTAAATCCGCCTGCCATAAGTCATCTATTCCACGAATGGTCACACGACGACGCCTAAAGTTTCTACGAGCTGTCTTATGCAGTTCGTTAATAACCTGTCTTCTACTCATTTCATCATGTGTATAAATAGCGGACTTGTTTGCACATGTTTTATATAGAATACAGTATAGAGAATGATGCAGTTTGATCATCCGTGTACAATGATGGTTGCGGGACCGTCAGGAAGTGGTAAGACGACATTTATTGAATCATTCCTGAAAAATACATCGCTAGTTAACACTCAGATAAAAAAGATTGTCTGGTGTAATGCTGAGCAGCGAGCGATACCGTCACAGCTAGCATTTAAAAATATTGAATATTTAGGCTCCATACCCGAGGAATTTATAAACGAAACCAATGAGCCTACATTAATCGTACTAGATGATATGATGCTAAATGCATTTTCAAAGCAGGTTTGTCAACTTTTTACAAAAGGGTCACATCATAGGAATTTTTCAGTAATACTTGTAACACAGAACGTCTTCCATCAGGGTAAGTTTTGTCGAGATATTTCGCTTAACTGTAAATATATGGTGGTTTTCAAAAACCCCCGCGATAAAAGCCAGTTCCTCCATTTAGCCAAGCAGATTTACCCTGAAAATAGTGCAGAGCTGGTGAGAATATATAAAGATATTACTCAGGCTCCACACGGGTATTTGTTAATAGATCTGACTCAGTCTACTAACGATTTATTTAGATTCAGAACAGATATCTTTAATAAAAGATTTGTAACGTGCTATTGTTCAGCGACTGATTTACACAGTAAAAATGGTGTCACGAATGAAACGATTGAAGGACAACAAACATATGCTATATGTTTCAAAAATGCTAGTCCATGTTTAAGAAAGGCTATCATGAAAAAGGCAGATCCTGAAGTGGTTAAGACTATTTGTGAAATTACATTAAACACGTTGAAGGGGAATCATGTGCCAGGGCGTAAAATTTTGAACGGTCTATGTAAGTATAAAAAGAGCATGCGAAGGTTAGTGGAAGCAAGACGATCTGTTCCTAGACAGCGTAAAATCTTAGTACAGCAAGGTGGCTTTCTACCAATCCTGATAGGAAGTGTACTTTCAGGTGTTATTGGGTCGTTGATTGAAAAATATGCATAGAAGGAGCGCTCTTAATAAAATGCTACTTCTTTCACCAGAAGTGTATGAACAGTTAAAGGGTCAGATAGAAGGTGGAGATGGCCTGTCTATATTCGATAAGACGATGCACACCATTTTGAGGAATAAAAAGCTGTCTGACGACGACAAATGGTATAATTATAGGAACACGCTGATAAAGTTTCTTAATGCTAAACGTAAAGGGAGACAGTCTCGTGAAGAAAAATCTCTCGCGTTTACGCCACAAGTAAAGTTAGGAAGTCAGAAAAATTTACGAGACAATGCGACACAGACAAGGATTGCATTCAAAGAGGAAATGTCGACGCAAACCTCTCCGATGAAGAATCCCGACCCATTTTACAGTATGGCAGAGGATGTCTTTGAGACAGGCGACGTGAGTTTACCAAAGTACCATAGTTCCAGTACCGAAGAGATAACACCGCCAAGACGATCGCTAACGCCTCGGTTCAAAAGACGATTATCTGTAAGCGGTATAGCAAAAACTTTGAAACCGGCTGCAAAGTTTCGCAAAACTACGCCCGAAGTCAAAAACATGGAAAAAGAATATCGGATTATAACGGCTGATGACGGTATAACTCAGTATACTATACCAAATGAGATGGATGTTGATGAAGCGGCACAGCTTATAGAAGAACTAGAGCAGGGAGAAGGGGGGGATAAATCAGAGCAGAGAACCCCTACCAAACAAACTATATTAAAGCCTTCACGGCTAGAATATCCTTCATTAAGTACAGACGATCGGTACCCTGTACCCGGACGTTTAAAAAGAAGAACGGAACGGGCCGGAAGTGCACCAAATATTTTCTGGGAAAGAGTTTAAAAATGCCTCTAAACATAAGAGAAAACGATTTTTGCATATGCCTTCTAAGCAACAATTCCATGCGCATATACAATGAAAATACACTGTCAGCCTTCACGAATATGCTTCCTAGGACGGCGGATGGAGTGTCGGAATGACTGAAATTGCATTAGCAAATCGAAAAACGAAATCAGTTGGGAAAAAAGATGGAAAACGTGTGAAAGATGATGAAAAAGTGAAAGGTATTACTAAAAAGGTGAAGAGAGCTGCTACAGATGTTCTAAAGATTAAAGCTCTTGTAAAAAAAGTGCATGGTTTTCCTATTTATCTTAATTGGAGTTACCAGCAGTTATTAAATTTATGTTACAATAAACATGATATGAACTTTTCTACTTTCTTATCTTCGTTTAACGCCGCAGTTGATCCCTATTGGGCTGCTCATACCTTTGCAGATTTTAAAGAGGGTTTGTATAACAGCTTGGTAACTGATTCAACTATTCGAAATATCCCTGATACTAGCAAAGATGAACGACCTTATAGAGCAGAAGATTTCTCTTTGCACATTTATCAGGATAGTGAAGTTGCGGATATTGTTACTTTAGGGGCTCGCGAATATGATTCGTATCATTATCTTTTCAGTAGTATAATTGGACAGATTCCTAGAGAAAAGCGCAATTATAAAGCCCTATTGCGCATGGTAGACTATTACATACCTCCAGCGCTCAGTATAAGTGAAAAGCTCGGGGAAAGTGTCCCGAAGAAGCTTGACTCTTTAGATTTAGAGATAAAAGACTTGAAGATTAAAATAAAGATAAAGTACCCGCTGCCAACGCCCATTAATGTTAATGATTTAGTCGGGCTTTTTGTCGCGAATATACAGTTTGATGACGAAACTGAATCTGTTCTAGATCAGAGGAAAAAATCAGGTCAAATTAGGCAAAAAATTATTCAAACTCTAAAAGATTTGGACGCAGAGGCCTCTACCTTTGAGATACCAAACAGGCGTATAATCACGGATAAAAGTATAATATTGAATGTTCCCTATAAAAAAAACACCCGAGGGTATCCTATCTACGACAAGAGTGCCTATAGATTTGAAAAAGAAAGACTTATCTGGATTCATTATCGATATATTCTTTCAAACGCCTGTGACGGAGCGTGATGCTAAAGTCCTTAGCGAGGAGGTGGGGAAGTCGTTTGATAAGGTTTCAGTAGAAGAGAAGAAGAAGGATACTTTAGACAGAATCGCCGTATTAGAAGAATCTGTTCTCGAAATAAATAACAGATTTCCGCGAGAACTAACAGCTGTAGTTGCCGAGGAATGTAAGGCTTTAGGAATAATCCACATTTACACTGATATCATTCGCCCCCAAATAGTAGGCGACAAATTAGTGAGAAATCTACGTATGATACCCTTGAAAGAGTGCGATAGTACGTCTACCGGTGTACACAAAATTGTTTGAAAAAAAAAACCTTTGAGCTATTTAGTTGAATTTTTTTTCGTCGGTAGAGTGGGTAGGCCCCCTGCAGTGACCAAATTTTGAGGGGGGGGGGTGTGAGGGGGGAGGAGGGGGAACTGTTTTAGACGGAAAATTTTGGTTTCTAGATCTCAGCAACCGCTTATGCTAGCAGGCTAAAATTTGGAATTTATATAGAGCTTCGTTAGTGGACCCATTTGCAAAAAAATTGCCGATATAATTGAAGGGGTTTGGGAGTGGGGGGAATAATAATGCGTCCGAAACGCAAAAAATGTGAGATCGACGCATTCTAAATTCCATATCTCCTAAACGGTCAATGTCACAAAATTGAAACTTAATGAATATCTGTAGGTATACTAGGAGAATAGATCGGAAACAAATTTTTGAGTGCGGGCAGTGGCGTACGGGGGTGGGGGCTGAAAAACTTTAGATTACGATATCTCACGACCCAATTGCACTAGACAAATAAAATTTGGTTTGTGTATAAAGGTTGACAAATAAAGTTTGATGAAAGCAAAATTTTTTAACAGGGCGGTGGAACATGAAAGTGGAGGGGATAAGAATTTTTCTAAACAATCACGTCTCATATCTCAAGAACAGTGTAAGATAGATGCTTAAAATTTTTACCAGAAGTAGGCCTAATAGACCCCTAGCAGAAAACAAAATTTTGGAAGTGTGGGTGTAAAGGGTGAGGGTGGGGGCGGGTGAAAAGGAAAAAGTTCCAATTTTTATATCTCGACAACCTATAATGATATAAAGCTGATACATGGTATTTAGATAGAGCTATATTAGCAGCATGTTGGAAAAATATAATATTTTAGAGGGGTGGTATGATACGGGGGTGGGGGGTGTTTTTCCTATCTATAGAACGGCTTATGCTACAAAGTTGAAACTCGGTATGTATATGTAAATCAACTAGAAAACTTATTTAGATAAAAAAAAATTTCAAATATCCATTGGCGTTAGGAGGGGGGCAACAAAAATTATCAGTGGAAATGGAATGCATATATTTTCACGGTTTTCGTCATATCTATTAGGTCTTCCCAAATATTGAATTCATTTTTATTCTACGGCTTGTTCATATAAATACCTAGAAAGTGTTTTCAGGATTTTTTACAATTCGACCCCTAAGGGGGTGTAAAGGGGTTGTTTACTTATTCACGAATTATGCCATATCCCCCAGGTCTGATCAAATATCGAATTTCTTTTGACTTTCACGTGCTTGCGTAATAATCGCGTAAAACTTGTTTTTAAGTTTTTTCCTTTTTCAGCCCCTAAAAGGGTATAAACGGGTTGAACACGTTTTCACGAATTCCGTCATTTCTTTTAGAAGTGATAATAAATTGAATTGGTTCCTACTTTCTCGTGCTGTCTTCATATTTATTTATTAACTCCTTTCAGGATTTTTGGATATTCAACCCCCAAGTGGGTGTAAGGAGGTTGCATATCTGATGATATATCGAATTCATTTTTACTTCCTAAGGTTTCCTATATAAAAAAGCCAAAAAGTCAATTTCAGTATTTTAGATATTCAATCCTAATGGGTGTAAGAGGGTTGTAATCTTCTCAAAGCTTCGACATATTTCTTAGGTTCGATGAGATATTAGATCGCTTTACATTTCCACAGACTTTTTATATAATCGCCTACAAACCCATTTCTCAATTTTTCGATATTGAGCCCCAAGGGTTTGTATATATTTTCACAATTTTTTCCATCCCTTAGTTCTGATGAGATATAAAATTGATTATTACGGCCAACCAATTTACGATTTTTCGAATTTTCAGAACCAAGGAGGTGTGAAGGGTTTGCTTACGTTTTCACAAATTTTTCAAAATCCCTCGTGTCTCATGAATAACCCTTTGTATGATCCTTAATTTCAAAAACCTTTGGGAACTGCACAAGCGGGAATGCCAGATAATTCAAAGAGTCAATAAAAGATACTCTACCACAAGTTAACTTCATTATCTTAGTACCGTTCATTATAGGTTCGATCTTCATTTTTCTGTTCATTAGCTCTGAAATCACAAAGTGACCATCGTAACCTTGTAAATTGTGCGCTATACAATAAATATTGGAAATAGATGATTGTACTTTGAAGCAGTAATCTAAAAACCTCCCCACGGCATTATCATTTTCTCGGTATTGAAAAATGTGTTCCCTTACACCGCAGACTCTACATTTTTCCTTAATATCAGAATTTTCATAACAGTTATAGCATAACTGCTGAGCAACAATTAAGTTAACAATATGAGGAAAAGTATTAGAGTTATTCTCGTAGGAAGTATTCTGAGTAGTTTCGCAATCAAAGAATATTAACATAAAGTTATTATCAACCCTCTTCTCCAGAGGCTTAATATAACATAGATGGTCTGATGGTACAATTTTCCAGCAGATCTGACAAAGAAATTCGTTACATGTGTGTTCGCCACTTCGCCTTTTATCGAGAACAATAAATTTTCCGCACTGTTCACATATCCTGAAACTTTCACAAACGCCTTTTTTTCCAAATTTATACTGTAAATGGCTCTCAAAGCAGCTTTCCCCTCTGAACACACGATTACAACTTTTACATTCTCTAAGCTTTTCCACAAACGGACATGCCGGAAATGAAAGACAATACGGACATTTCTTTTCACATTTATGCTCTTTCAAATGCAATACTCTATCACAAAGGGAGCATGCATATTTTCTGTTAAAAAAAGCGGTAAGAGATTTTATTACATAAATGTGTTCCAATTCTTTAGAATAATAGAAGTATAGCTTCTTTACAGAGCTGTCTTCACATGGCGGTCTGAACATAAAAGATTCTGAATTCTTCATATCGTCAAAAACGATAATTTGGTACTTTTTTAAAAAACATTGAAATTTGTATAGGTCAGGCAAGACACAGCCTTTTTTACCAATCGCAACGTTTGCTTCTCTACACAGTTTCTTAGATAACCTATCTAATTTATTAGTATTCGTAGTTTTATTTTTACAATTCAATCTCCCCGAATTCATCTCAATTGCATAACATAAACTTCGTGCGAGGCAATTAAGGTCATCGTCTTTACCGACATCTACCACACTATACTTTCGTGCTAGAGTCTCTTTTTCTGTCGAATTTTTAGGATCCACCTTCCCGCCAATGAATGGAAAATTTACAATATCTGCCTTTATCTGCATAATTCCATCCGAGAGAAAAGTTGTGTTGGACTGATTCACATTCGAGATTAGCCCAATAATAGTTGCGCCACTCAGCTCAGTTACAGGTCTTAAACTACACCAAATAGCCTTGACCTCTGGTGATTCCGGAAGTTCGATAGATAAACTAATTTTGCTTCCTTGAATCGAATTAGAAACTAGCTCTTTTACCAACCTATCAAACATACTCTCAAGCTCCTTAACGGGGTCCTCAACATTCTCACTGAATTCTTTAAAACGGAAAATCATCTTAACACCATTCAAATTAAATTTTTTATAAAAAATCTCCTGTCTTGATAAAATTTCTATAGCAGTATCTGACCCACCGCCATGCTGATTTAAACTACCATCACGTTCCTCTTCTATTACATTTCCAACCCAAGTGGTTGACCTGTTATCGCTCGATCTTTCGCAGATAACCCCCATTTCACCTCCACGCCCAGAAGAATTGTCATTAGTAGCTTCTTCATTTTTTAGAAAAACAACATCTCTCAGCACATTGTCCGAAAAGGGAACATTATGTATTGCTGAAAATCGAGTTAACAGCTCGATGAACCGGAATTTTTCCGCCGAGTCGAAAGAGATCTTTTTCAATTTCATCTCGTCAACTAAAATACTTAAAGTCGATACAAATAAACGGTAACCTAGACTTAGAGTGCTATTTAAATGATTAATGATACTTAAACTATCCATTTTTTATTCTAAGTACTTAGATTAAAAAAATTTAGAAAATAAAAAAAAACACTTAAAACTACTTGCTATAACTAAGAATCAGACAGAAAAATATCTATTAATTTTATTTAGTTTTTTTATTATACCCTGTCAGTGTGGGGTATATTCGTTGCCATAGTGGGCTAATTGGATGGAACCTTACCCCTCCGCTCCTCCTTTTCGGAACGACGATTTTTGCTGATCTTGGAGAGCCGCACGGCTGACTCGATGTTGTAGGTTCGGTAGTGGTAAAGCAGCGACCTCCGACCTCTTTACTGCGGTTAGATGCTATGGAATCAGAGTCTGTAACAGCGTTACAGCTACCTCGGGCTTCTCTATCGCACTTTGATGCTGCGGGTGCAGGTTCAGCTATGGCGAAGCTGAGACCTCCAGAGCCTTTAACACGCTTAGACACCAAGGTGTCAGGATATGCGTTATTAAGGCTGCTATTTCGGTCCTCCCTATCGTCCTTCGGCCTCGAGGAAGCAGGATCTATGACTAGGCTGCGGTCCCTGTCTTCATCCAGCGCATTTGAAATTACGGCTAGCTGTTCACTTACCTTCAGCAACGCCTTGCGAATTCCAATTTCTGTTCTGCTCTCTGTAAAAAAATTCTATCAAAAAATTATATTTCAATGTGAGGAATTTTCACTTACCCATAAACGCAAACCTCGATCTGGCTTAAAAGCCCGGATGATAATATTCTTTAGCACTAGCACTCGCGACTTTTATACTAGTTGCCAAGGCTATTCTGTATATTCTTAACACTTTTCCTTTTTTTCGGTCCAATGAACTTGCGATATTTATAGAAAGACATGTCCTATGATACCGACATCTACAATGTTGCATTTATTAAGTGTATGATTATTTTCCACAGATGCTATCTACTAAGCCTATACTGTACGCGCATGTCACATCTTAACAAATTTATGGTTATAACCTCGCTCAGTCACCTATCTGGATAATACAAATCTCATTAAAAGTCCACTGAACTATCGACGATAGTTATAGAAAGACATGCCCCATGATACAGGCATCTACAATGTTGCACTTATTAAGAATCGGATTATCTTCTCAGAACACGTACGTGTCAAGTTAAAATTGTTTTCCCTAAGTCACCACTCGACAGCCTATCTGCATCATTCCTATTACTCTCATCTGTATAGCTTAATCCCCTATTACCAACTTTGTTGAAATCCTAGACTCTTGGCTTTATAGGCCGATTAATTTTAATTTATATCTTTACTCTGTATTTTTAATCACTCCAAGGCTATGCGAGGGTTTTACCTTATCTCACTCTGGATAATTCCAATTTTTACCTGTTTTTGCTATCTCGCGACTGGTATATAAGCCGGTGAGCCTCCAGAGGAAA
Source organism: Beris morrisii (assembly GCA_951812415.1). Taxonomy (NCBI): domain Eukaryota; kingdom Metazoa; phylum Arthropoda; class Insecta; order Diptera; family Stratiomyidae; genus Beris; species Beris morrisii. Next base: position 73,050,473 of record OX638312.1, on the reverse strand, counting down.
ATCATAATCTCCTTACGATTCCATCGCGTCAAATATGGTGAGTTTTATAATATCCGCTTTTACTTTCTGCCAATAATTCTAACTTTTTACATTTCAGAACACTTTTGAACTATTAGCCTCGGCAGTTGGGGGTGATGGAGACACTATGACGTCCGTTAGCTCCCTGGAAGTTGCCAAGGAGCATCACATCAAGTTTTTCCGCTTGGTAAAGACCAAGTATGGAGTCAGGCTAGCGGTCCATCTCGAGGATGGAATTTTCTGTTTTCTCCCGCCCCGTTTCTCCGAAAGGGTTAAAACCCAGCGTCAGGTGGACGACCTAAATCAATCGTCAGACCAGTATCTGATGTTCGATGGGGTGGACGAGTCACGCGGCGGCTTTTTAAATTTACGCTTTTTAAAAAAATAAATTTGTGTAATGTGCAGAACCTTATCACTTTTAATAAAATCTAAAAACATAAAATTGTTTCATTGCCGCATCACCCAACACCTCACCCATATTATCAGTCATAAGAATAATCACAACAACAAAACGGTCGCCTCGAATGAAACTTGTTCTTAAAATTCCCACGGCAATTCACCCATATAAAATATCACCTCGAACTTGACTCGGAAATACATTACTCGCATTGGATATATGAGATTAAAAAAGAAAACCAGAGGAGGAATACGAGATTACCTAAATCTAGACATACGCACATCGTACCTCATCCAAAGAGCGGCTACATTACCACACAATAACCATAAAACGACGCGAAATAATTATCTGCCACACGAAATCTGGTGCAAAAAGCAAGTCAACAATAACCTCCCATATATACACGTATGTATCACATTGAACTTGACTCTAGTTCGATCATAATACACCTTCACTAAAAAGAAGACCAGACCCTAAACGGAATACGAGATTACCGCAAACCTTATCTCTTACAATCGAAAATCTCGTTATCACACCAAAGGCATATCATCCGACGTATAAGTATACCCGTACGCCAGCTGTCCGCCGATAGCTTCACACACAATATCAGGGGCGATGACGTCGCGGCGGTCCAGGCGAAAATTCACGCAAGAACAAACCCGACAATAGCCCCTGATATACCCCACACAGACCGGAAAAATGCAAGTGTAAAAAAAAAAAATCGCGTCACTCATGTCGTCTTACAAGTTCAGAGAAGATCGCATCAAATAAAATGAAAACCGCATTATAGTTGCATCGAGAAGACGCACACGCTATTTTTTTTTTAGTTCGTCTTCTCATATACGTGCCCTTTTTTTAAGACACTTTCAACGTAAACACATGGCAGTTTTCTCACTTTCGATATAAACATACGTATACTCCTCTCTATCCGAATACAGTACTCGGACTCTTCACTTCGATTACGTCAAGCCAGCTCCCGACCAATTAGCGCAAACCGAGACCGGTTCCAGCCATCACGCTCATGGTTCCATGCCCCAGCAGCCAGCCCACAGGCCACGTGTATACCCACTTTCAGGAATCCAAACTGGTTTTTCTATGCAATTTTCTATACCCACTTTGAACTGTCAGCGCTTACCCACTTTCGGTGTCCTGTCCCTATCGCACCTGCTAAAATTTGATAGAAAAGGGGGTATCTTACTACTCCGATGATATAATGCTACGATTAGATTGTCACTCAAAACCACGGTCGATCGTAGAAGCTTAGGAAGATTCGCAATTTAAGAAACTGTTTCTCAGCCGTTCTTTGCTGATAGTGATTTATTTGTTTTTTTCTCCAATCGTTTTGTTTTCTTCACCAACGAATGGTTTTCTCTTTCGCTGATAGGAAGTTTTGGAAGACGTAAAAGATAACAAATTGTTTCTTTCTCCACTTCAAATATCAAGTGTGTAGAACACCTTTTTAAAACAATATTTTTTATTATGATACTTTTTTTTTGTTGGTTGTTTTCTGGTAAAATGGCTGGGCCTAGCGTTAATTGCTAGTAATTCCTCGCAGTTTACTTCTCGTTTTTTGTTTTGATTTTTGGGCGTTGCTAGTTTTGTATTTCGTTGTTGATTTCTTTTTTTGTTTTCCATTGTACAAGTTTACCATTTCATTTTGTAAAACGACCCCAAATAACGTTGTCGATCATATTTTTCTTAAGGTAGAAGTACTACGGAAGGGAACCTGAACTATAGGTTACAGAAGGAAATCGAAGACAATCCAACCTGTGGACCTAGGCCCATCACGATTAAAGAGTATAGGTCAAGATTGAACACGGCCAAACCGTCATCGTCAGCAGTTGAAAAGCAGTAGTAAGACAGACACTTTCGACATCCTGCTCAGTACGTGCGGTTGAGAGAGGCTATACCACCACAGGTGTAAAGTGTCGCGGCCTGTGGAGGAAAAGTGTGCTGGTAAATCGGGTGTTTTTTGTACGGGGAAGTGGTTTTGGCGATTTGCGGATCGCTGTGGCGATATGTGTGTGCTAGTGTGTGTGCGGGATGGCATGGGCATGATGGCGTGGAGTAGGTTTTCGGGGGTGCTGATTGGTCGGGGGCTTGTTTTGCGCGGGATGACGTGATCGGGGTGAGGAGTTTGGGTATATTTTTTGGATAGAGAGGAGTATATGGTGCTGTAGTCGCGACACTTTCAGCAAAAACAGCTGTGGAAAGACACTTTCGATCTTGTTTGCAAAAAAACAGCTGACGCACGTGCATGTACGTTGGTTCGTTGTCGGGTTGATTTTTTGTATCTGCCTGAGATACGATGTGCGTAAGTTTTGTTTTCGTATTCTTTTTTGGGTTCGGAGGTGTATTAAGTGCAATGTTGACCTGCAGCAGATTTCGCGTCGTTTTGTGTGAAGAGTTTGCGAGAAAACAGCTGAGGTTCGTTGTCGGGTTGATTTTTTATCTGCCTGAGACATGTGTAAGTTTTGTTTTCGTATTCTTTTTTAGGTTCGCAGGTGCATTAAGTTCAATGTTGACTTGCACCAGATTTCGCGTCGTTTTGTGGTTAGTGTATGGTAATGTAGCCGGTCTGTGGACGATGTGTGTATGTTTTGATTATCTCGTATTCTTCTTCTCATATATCCGATGCGATTAATGTGCTTCCGAGTCGTTTTTTATGCGGGTGAATTGCCGTGGGAATTTCAAGAGCAAGTTTCATTCGAGGCGATCGTTTTGTTGTTGTGATTATGATAGGTGTTGGGTGATAATGATGGGAATTAAAGAAGTTTCATTCGAGGCGATCGTTTTTTTGTTGTGATTATTCTCATGACTGATAATATGGGTGAGGTGTTGGGTGATAATGATGGAAATTAAAGTACAAGTTTTGATTTGTTATTCTTTATTCAATTTGATATAGAATTTACACACAGTTTTAACTTTATTTTGATTACAGAATAGATTGTTTCTTAAGTAAAATAGGCTTTAGTAATTCTTCCATTTGTGAAATCCTGCGTTGAAATCTTAATCGATCTAAAGTATCGGATTGCCAAGTGCCCTTTCTACTAGATCTATATGCATACCCCCAGGCAACCATGTATTTAACAGAAACCCGATCACAAAAACGGACATGTTTATAATCTGGCGAAGGCATTGCACAGATTGAGTAATTCGACGATCAAGAAAAATATTACAATTGCCAGTAGAAGATATTTCAGCACTAGAGGTAATGATGACGACCAACGTGATTTTTTGACCGGTTTGTTATACGGCCCACAAACGTCTTTGCCGTTAGCGAAAACACAATCAGGAGACATGCGTAGATGTTCGGCTTCCACATCAGAAGGGGTAGAGAATGCACTCATTATCAGAGAGCAGAAGAAGCACCTGACGTAATCCTGCAAGTTGGTGTAAAAGAAGCCGCTTTTTACCAGCTTAAGAATTTTCCTCTCATCCAGATCCAGATTTTTGAATGTCTTTAGACGGTCGTATTCGTGTCTTAAGTTCAGCATGTTGACTAAAATCCGCACGTTATAGCACGTCTTTTATATCAATCCAGGAATTATGAGCTGATGGAAAACCAAGCCATTTTACGTAAACTTGATTGCCCCTTCTTTTTAGAATCTCTTCTACAAGGTATACATCGGGCTGTTTGACTCTTATTAACTCTAGTTCGTAGAACCCTCCTTGTATTATGTTCCCCTGATAGTCTTTGAGTATGTAAGTACGCGGCTCTGTATTCTTTACTTCGTTTATCTGAAATATTTCGGTGGACCAGTTGGGGGTATATCCTTTCTCGAATACATGCTTGTATTTGCTTACACGTACATGATCACCTTTCCTGTACTTGGGGGTCGACGAGACCTTCACCTTACGGTAGACTTCTCCAAGAAGCTGAGCCTCATTCGATGGCCCAACGTCTATAGGACGCATTTTTATGGTGCGATGCTTTGTCCTATTGTATTTGTTTATTAACCCTTTTAGTAACCCAGTCCACTTATAGCTGCCGTTCATACTAAATTCTTTCCACATCATGTTTTTGAGTGTTCGATTGAACCGTTCTACAATTGAGGCTTTCAATTGGCTAAAAGTAGAGTAGTGGTTGATTTCAAATTTTTTCATCAAATTGCGAAATACCTTATTAAAAAACTCTTTTCCATCATCTGTTTGCAAATTTTTTGGGAAACGTCGTTCATTAAAAATTGACTGTATTGCCCTGATAATCTCCCCAGCACTTTTATTTTTAAGGGGCAAGGCCCACGCATATTTGGAGAATGTGTCTATTACTGTTAGAAGGAAATTAAAGCCCTTATTCTTAGTTGAATAAGAGCTCATATCCACTAAATCCGCCTGCCATAAGTCATCTATTCCACGAATGGTCACACGACGACGCCTAAAGTTTCTACGAGCTGTCTTATGCAGTTCGTTAATAACCTGTCTCATTTCATCATGTGTATAAATAGTGGACTTGTTTGCACATGTTTTATATAGAAAACAGTGTAGAAGATGATGCAGTTTGATCATCCGTTTACGATGATGGTTGCGGGACCGTCAGGAAGTGGTAAGACTACATTTATTGAATCATTCCTGAAAAATACATCGCTAGTTAACACTCAGATAAAAAAGATTATCTGGTGTAATGCTGAGCAGCGAGCGATACCGTCACAACTAGCATTTAAAAATATTGAATATTTAGGCTCCATACCCGAGGAATTTATAAACGAAACCAATGAGCCTACATTAATCGTACTAGATGATATGATGCTAAATGCATTTTCAAAGCAGGTTTGTGAACTTTTTACAAAAGGGTCGCATCATAGGAATTTTTCCGTAATACTTGTAACACAGAACGTCTTCCACCAGGGTAAGTTTTGTCGAGATATTTCGCTTAACTGTAAATATATGGTGGTTTTCAAAAACCCCCGCGATAAAAGCCAGTTCCTCCATTTAGCCAAGCAGATTTACCCTGAAAATAGTGCAGAGCTGGTGAGAATATATAAAGATATTACTCAGGCTCCACACGGGTATTTGTTAATAGATCTGACTCAGTCTACTAACGATTTATTTAGATTCAGAACAGATATCTTTAATAAAAGATTTGTGACGTGCTATTGTGCAGCAACTGATTTAAACAGTAAAAATGGTGTCACGAATGAAACGATTGAGGGACAACAAACATATGCTATATGTTCTCAAAAATGCTAGTCCATGTTTAAGAAAGGCTATCATGAAAAAGGCAGATCCTGAAGTGGTTAAGACTATTTGTGAAATTACATTAAACACGCTGAAGGGGAATCATGTGCCAGGTCGTAAGATTTTGAACAGTCTATGTAAGTATAAAAAGAGCATGCGAAGGTTAGTTGAAGCAAGACGATCTGTTCCTAGACAGCGTAAAATCTTAGTACAGCAAGGTGGTTTTCTACCAATCCTGATAGGAAGTGTACTTTCAGGTGTTATTGGGTCGTTGATTGAAAAATATGCATAGAAGGAGCGCTCTTAATAAAATGCTACTTCTTTCACCAGAAGTGTATGAACAGTTAAAGGGTCAGATAGAAGGTGGAGATGGCCTGTCTATATTCGATAAGACGATGCACACCATTTTGAGGAATAAAAAGCTGTCTGACGACGACAAATGGTATAATTATAGGAACACGCTGATAAAGTTTCTTAATGCTAAACGTAAAGGGAGACAGTCTCGTGAAGAAAAATCTCTCGCGTTTACGCCACAAGTAAAGTTAGGAAGTCAGAAAAATTTACGAGACAATGCGACACAGACAAGGATTGCATTCAAAGAGGAGATGTCAACGCAAACCTCCCCGATGAAGAACCCCGACCCATTTTACAGTACGGCCGAAGATGTCTTTGAGACAGGCGACGTGAGTTTACCAAAGTATCATAGTTCCAGTACCGAAGAGATAACACCACCAAGACGATCGCTAACGCCTCGGTTCAAAAGACGATTATCTGTAAGCGGTATAGCAAAAACTTTGAAACCGGCTGCAAAGTTTCGCAAAACTACGCCCGAAGTCAAAAACATGGAAAAAGAATATCGGATTATAACGGCTGATGACGGTATAACTCAGTATACTATACCAAATGAGATGGATGTTGATGAAGCGGCACAGCTTATAGAAGAACTAGAGCAGGGAGAAGGGGTGACTAAATCAGAACAGAGAACCCCTACCAAACAGACTATATTAAAGCCTTCACGACTAGAATATCCTTCAGTAAGCACAGACGATCGGTACCCTATACCTGGACGTTTAAAAAGAAGAACGGAACGGGCCGGAAGTGCACCAAATATTTTCTGGGAAAGAGTTTAAAAATGCCTGTAAACATAAGAGAAAATGATTTTTACATATGCCTTCTAAGCAACAATTCCATGCGCATATACAATGAAAATACACTGTCAGCCTTCACGAATATGCTTCCTAGTGCCTGTAAGTTGGACGGCGGGTGGAGTGTCGGAATGACTGAAATTGCATTAGCAAATCGTGAAACGAAATCAGTTGGGAAAAAAGATGGAAAACGTGTGAAAGATGATGAAAAAGTGAAAGGTACTACTAAAAAGGTGAAGAGAGCTGCGACAGATGTACTAAAGATTAAAGCTTTTGTAAAAAAAGTACATGGTATTTCTATTTATCTTAAATGGAGTTACCAAGAGTTATTAAATTTGTGTTACAATAAACATGATATGAACTTTTCTACTTTCTTATCTTCGTTCAACGATGCAATTAAGCCATATTGGTATGTTCATGCTCATCCGGATTTTAAAGAGATTTTATATGCCTCCTTAGAATCTGATGCAATTCGTAAATCTTTACGAATTGCATCAGATTCTAAGGAGGCATATAAAATCTCTTTAAAATCCGGATGAGCATGAACTTTGAAACCGGCTGCAAAGTTTCGCAAAACTACGCCCGAAGTCAAAAACATGGAAAAAGAATATCGGATTATAACGGCTAATGACGGTATAACTCAGTATACTATACCAAATGAGATGGATGTTGATGAAGCGGCACAGCTTATAGAAGAACTAGAGCAGGGAGAAGGGGTGGCTAAATCAGAACAGAGAACCCCTACCAAACAGACTATATTAAAGCCTTCACGACTAGAATATCCTTCAGTAAGCACAGACGATCGGTACCCTATACCTGGACGTTTAAAAAGAAGAACGGAACGGGCCGGAAGTGCACCAAATATTTTCTGGGAAAGAGTTTAAAAATGCCTGTAAACATAAGAGAAAATGATTTTTACATATGCCTTCTAAGCAACAATTCCATGCGCATATACAATGAAAATACACTGTCAGCCTTCACGAATATGCTTCCTAGTGCCTGTAAGTTGGACGGCGGGTGGAGTGTCGGAATCTATCCCTGACACCAGTAAAGATGAACGACTTGCAAGACCAGAAGATCTCTATTTACACATTTATCAGGATAGCGAAGTTGCGGATATTGTAACTTTAGGACCTTTCGAATATAAGTCTTTACATTATCTTTTCAATAGTATAATTGAGCAGATTCCTAGAGAAAAACGTAATTATAAAGCCCTAAAACGCATGATAGACTATTACATACCCCCAGTGCTTAGCATAAGTGAAAAGCTCGGAGAAAGTGTCCCGAAGAAGCTTGACTCTTTAGATTTAGAGATAAAAGACTTGGCTATTAAAATAAAGATAAAGTATCCGCTACCAACGCCCATTAATATTAATGATCTAGTGGGACTTTTTGTCTCGAATATACAGTTTGATGATGAAGCTGAATCTATTGAAGCTCGGAGGAAAAAATCATTTGAGCTCAGGAAGGTAATTCTTCAAACTCTAAATGATTTGGACGCAGAGGCCTCTACCTTTGAAATACCGAACACACGCACAAAGACAGATAAGAGTATAATATTGGATGTTCCCTATAAAAAAACACCCGAGGGTATCCTGTTAATGACAGGTGTGCCTATAGATTTGAAAAAGAAAGACTTATCCGGATTCATTACCGATATATTCTTTCAATTACCGCCGGAGAAGCGTGATGCTAGTCTCCTTACTAAGGAGGTGGGGAAGTCGTTTGATAAGATTTCAGCAGAAGAGCAGAAGAAGGATACTTTAGACAGAATCGTCGTATTAGAAGAATCTGTTCTCGAAATAAAGAACAGATTTCCGCGAGAACTAACAGCTGTAGTTGCAGAAGAATGCAGAGCTTTAGGGATAATCCACATTTACACTGATATCATTCGCCCCCAAATAGTAGGCGACAAATTAGTGAGAAATCTACGTATGATACCCTTGAAAGAGTGCGATAATATCTTTAGGTTTGAGCATGTAGAATACTACCCTCTGGAAAAGACCTACATTGAAAGTATCTCCATAAAGATAACCGATGATCAAGGCGAATTAATCGACTTCATTCCAGGCTATACCCCAACATTTGTGATGCTTCACTTTAAAAGACAATAAAGTATAAATATTCAGACGCGTATAAGGGATCTTCATAACTAGTGTACATTCAAATCGAAATGAATTCATATTACACAAGGTATTATTTAATCCAAAGCGGTGCTGGTTTGTCGGATATAGGGGATCTTTATCGATCCCCGCTTATATATCAGCGTGGAAGAGGTATTGGCAGCTTCTTCAGTGGATTACTACGTTATTTACGACCTTTAGTTTCGTCAGGCGTAAAAACTATAAAGGAGCAAGCTATAAAGACTGGAAAAACAATATTATCAGAAGTGGGGAGTAAGCCTCTCAAGAACATTTTAAAAGAACAAGGACAAGCCGCTACTCAAGATCTGATGCAAAAGGGCGTAAAAAAACTCTTTGACAGCATGGGTGGAGAGGGTATGAAAAGGCGCATGGCTATAAAAAGGGCAAATCCGTTTTCAACAGCACAGTTAAAAACGGCTCCTAAACGTGGAAAACGTACCAAATCAAAGAGAAAATCTATTAAGAAAAGATCAGCAACCAGTAAAAATAAAAGAGTTAAGAACAATAAGCGTAAGCGTGTATTGGATATATTCGATAAGTAAGGAGAATGGCCTCGTACAGAGAATGTATGAAATCTGAATTAGATTTATTTAAAGCACCACCGATACAGGCCAATATTTTAAAAACAGAAGAAGTTTCATACAAGCCGATAGCATCTCTTGATAACTCTTCAGTTCTGGAATTCGTCTCGCTAGGGCATGGGGACACGTACCGTGATTTATCCAGTATCTACCTTCGCCTAAAAGTTCAGCTAATTAAGGCAAAAGGTGGGAAAGAAGAATTTTACACTGGAAAAGAAAAAACCAAAGTTAAGGATGCAAAAGGTGTTGAACATGAAGAGGAAAGTGATCCAATCGGCGTAGTTAACAACCTGATGCATTCACTTTTTAGGCAATGTACAATACAATTAAATGGCAGACCGATTGCGCAAACTGATAACAATTACCATTACAGAGCTTACATTGAAAACTTATTGAATTACGGTAGAGATGCATCAACAACACATTTAGAATCTGTAGGATGGTACCTCGACCAAGATGGTATGGAAATGATTGAAGGTGGAGGCAGAAGTGGGCGCCCTAGTGAATTTAATGCAGGATATCTCAAACGATCTGAATTGCTTTCGAAAAGTAATGTGGTAGAGCTTATGGGAAAGATTCATGGTGATTTACTTAATCAGGATAAGTTACTTCTGAATGGAGTAGATTTTAGACTATCACTATCCCTGGAAAAACCCGAATTTTATCTATACTCAAAAGAAGACGGACACTCACCGCAAATTAAAATTATAGATGCAACAATGTATATGAATCATGTAACTGTTAATTCCAATATTTTAATGGCACATGAAACTATTCTTCAGCGCTCCAACGTGATATACCCGTACAAGCGTGTCGAAGTAAAAAGTTATACATTACCAGCTAACAGTTCAACACTATCTTTAGATAATGTCATAATCGGACAGCTACCGAACCTGTTAATTTTCGGCATGGTAGATAATGATGCCTACAGCGGTAAACAGACGAAGAATCCATTTAACTTTAAACACAATAATATCACACGATTCAATTTATCCGTCAATGGAGTACAAGTTCCGAACCAGGCTTTAGAGTTTGATTACTCTCAGGAAAAACCTATAAGTACACGGGGATACCTTTCACTATTTAAGGGAACAGGCATTCATTACTTCGACAAAGGCAATCAAATCTCTAAGGAATTCTTCGATAATGGATGCTTTTTAATGGCGTTCGATTTAACGGCAGACAATTCATACGGATCATCTTGTGGCAGTTTATTGAATCAAGGAACAGTGAGGATCGAGGGAAGGTTTAAGAAAGCGCTGGAAAAAAGTGTAACTTGTATAGTATATGCCGAGTATGATGGAAGTCTTGAAATAGACAAACTTCGTGGAGTTTATACTGATTTTTGAAAAGTATAAATATAGCCTTTTAATCTCGCACTCTTCATACTACTCAGCGGACGAGGAAGAACAACAAAGATGGCATATTGTGTTGTAAATGTCGAATATTTTAATGAAGGTAATCTAACCTTCTTTAAAAAGGTTTCGTTTGCCGGTTTCTCATCACAAAATAAATTATTCTCGAAGGAAATAACGTATAAATATCCCACATCATCGGCTACCACAACAGATCAGACAGGGGCATTTGTGAATTTGGAACTTAAGCGTTTGGATGAAAATCTTATTATGACGCTAGCAAAATTTGCAACCGTTTTTGTTTATAGCGCTACAACAAAGGAATTCTTAGAAAGTTACGCCACCAGTCACACCAAGATCATTGACATTGACGCTATCGCTTCGAAAGAGCAGATATGAACACGATCGAACTTGTTAAAACTTTAAGGAAAAACACAACCACAAGGAGATTTTTCAAAGGCGTATTCCCATGCGATCGTTTACCCTATAAAATTAAAAAGCCAGCATGTGTTATTGCAAATACCGACCCCGCAGACAAAAAAGGCGTTCATTGGGTAGCATTTTATTTCCCGAGGACAGGCCCTGCTGAATTTTTTGACTCCTTTGGTAGATACCCCAACAATAAATATTTTAAAAGATTTTTGCATACCAACTCTAAGGTTTTTATAAATAACAAAAAACGATTACAGAGTGTATACTCTTCGACATGCGGAAACTACTGCTGTGTATACATATATTCTCGCTGCAAGGGGAAGGATCTAAAGCTATTTCTTAAGCACTTTTCGTCAAAAGACTTCCCAGATAATGACGCCAAGGTAGTTAATTTATACCACCATATATTTTCATCGAGCGCTACACAGAATGGTGGGGTTTTTCGAAGCCAGTATTGTAAATCGGAGGCGGAGAGTATAAAAGCATCAGCTTAAAACAAGCACGTTTCAGTTTTCATTTTAAAACCTTCTAACGAATATGTTGTCAGCTAATGTAAAAGCAGAGTGTAATAAGTCTAGCAAAAGAAAAAAGTCAGACGATCTCCCTGAAAATACTAATAAGAATCAAAAAAAGTCTATGATTCGTGGTGAAAACGCACTACTGAACTACACCTACCATCTGGATGACGCTCAAAATCGAAAAGTTGTTCTTGGATTTGACCCGTACATGTTTGAGGTGAAAATAATTTTCAGTTATCCTGGACGGTCTCCTGTATCAACAGGATATACCGGGTGGATTTCAGTCTTCAATTACCTCACCCAGTTAAAGAATGAAGTTGAGGAAATACCAGGTAACCAACTTGGATTGCTGAAGAAATACAGAATACCTGTAGGAGAAAGCAGTATCAAATTGAAACATCTCGAGCTATTCCGTTTGTTTGAAATGATGGAATTCTTCAATATCGTCATGTTTCACTATAACAGTGCTTCGGAAAGTGTACAGGAATACTACAACCAATATGTAGACAGATGTAAGCAGAAGGATGTGTTCAAGTTATCAGCCGAAGACTTTTTCATACCAGTCCGCAGCTCTTACGTTCACGTAAACTACTCTAGACTTTTTCATGAGCTTCCTATCTTTTGTAACACTAATATTATTTTCAGTGTAACGGTTTCGTAATAAAAATAAGAAAAAAGAAAAAACATCGTCTTTTTATTTAATGAATCCATTTATTAACATATGTAGGTAAATGTTGATACAGTTTTGTACAGCACATCTGTCGGTTAATGCCTCGCCGTGTACTTTACAGAATGCTTGAAATTTGTTTAGATCACTTAATCTCGGTATTTGAAGTTGTTTTATCTCAGCGGCTGGTATGTATTTCCTGAGAAACTTTTCTTTCGTATCACCCTTAATATATATTTTACAGTCTGTATAATTCCTCAATATCTCCGGAAGAGTGTTGTAACTGGAGTCCCCATCATCCCACTTTAAACCGTTTATATTCTCCACATCGAATTGATTTTGTCTGCAAGCCCTCGGCATCATCTCCTGATATGGGTACGGAGGGGCGAAGTGATAAAGCAATGGGCAGACTGATCCGAAAGGTAAGATAGCAAGTTCCTTAATAAAGTATTGGCGGTTATTTCCACACACAAATTGAATATCAATTATTATCTCGCTCATGTTCACTGTCAGACCGTCTTGAATAAAAGAGAAGCGAATGATTTTACTTTGATTATTTATACATTTTTCAGAACTGCTTTTCTTACATACAAATAAAAAATACATGTAATAATATTTCACAATCCTTTCAAATTACTTAAGCAGGTCATTGAGCTAGACCAAAAAACAAAAAATACATCCATTACTACATTTACATGCTGGTTGACAACTACATCTTGTCACAAATCACAAAAGCAAAAGTGACCCCGCATCCATAGTCCGGTAGTATATGCACAAAAAAAGCAAAAAACCCATCGATTGTGTACGAATATGATTTGTACTTTAATTCCCATCATTATCACCCAACACCTATCATAATCACAACAACAAAACGATCGCCTCGAATGAAACTTGCTCTTGAAATTCCCACGGCAATTCACCCGCATAAAAAACGACTCGGAAGCACATTAATCGCATCGGATATATGAGAAGAAGAATACGAGATAATCAAAACATACACACATCGTCCACAGACCGGCTACATTACCATACACTAACCACAAAACGACGCGAAATCTGGTGCAAGTCAACATTGAACTTAATGCAACTGCGAACCTAAAAAAGAATACGAAAACAAAACTTACACATGTCTCAGGCAGATAAAAAATCAACCCGACAACGAACCTCAGCTGTTTTCTCGCAAACTCTTCACACAAAACGACGCGAAATCTGCTGCAGGTCAACATTGCACTTAATACACCTCCGAACCCAAAAAAGAATACGAAAACAAAACTTACGCACATCGTATCTCAGGCAGATACAAAAAATCAACCCGACAACGAACCAACGTACATGCACGTGCGTCAGCTGTTTTTTTGCAAACAAGATCGAAAGTGTCTTTCCACAGCTGTTTTTGCTGAAAGTGTCGCGACTACAGCACCATATACTCCTCTCTATCCAAAAAATATACCCAAACTCCTCACCCCGATCACGTCATCCCGCGCAAAACAAGCCCCCGACCAATCAGCACCCCCGAAAACCTACTCCACGCCATCATGCCCATGCCATCCCGCACACACACTAGCACACACATATCGCCACAGCGATCCGCAAATCGCCAAAACCACTTCCCCGTACAAAAAACACCCGATTTACCAGCACACTTTTCCTCCACAGGCCGCGACACTTTACACCTGTGGTGGTATAGCCTCTCTCAACCGCACGTACTGAGCAGGGATACGAAAGTGTCTGTCTTACTACTTGGGGGTTACTGCTCACACACCCACACACTAGCACTCAGCCGTCCGCCGACCGCCAAAAGCCAAAACACACGAATTTGTCACTCCAGCCACCGACACTTTACACCTGTGGTGGTATAGCCTCTCTCAACCGCACGTACTGAGCAGGATGTCGAAAGTGTCTGTCTTACTACTACTAAAAGCCTATAAAGCCAGCGAAGAAACGTTCCCGAGGCGGGGAAAAAAGGTCAAACAGCGCCGCGAGCGAGCTGAATTATACAGAGTGCTGACGCTGACCACAGACAAAGATCTAAAGCAACAAATTCTGAGTAAAATCAGAACGTCGACGGTCGACAATAAATCGACCATACCCAAGACTGAGGTAGATTGGAAGAAGCTGGTGTCTGATACTACGGACAGAGATTTGAATTAAAGATTCCAGAGAAATTTATGGGCATATTATGAAACTCGGCTCGACCAAAAAACGCACATTCTGCAATTATGAAACTCGACGAGTGCCTACTTGTCGAGTTTTACTCGACTTTGAGTCGAAAAAAAAGCGTGAGTAAAAAGAACTGCGTATTATGACAGCCGATCGAGTGAGTATTTACTTGAAAGAAATGTCAAATTCACTCGACTGCTGGAAATGAAGTGACTTTCCAATTGTCGAGTTTCATAATACCAACTTTAGCTCGAGTCGAATTCAAATGTTAGTCCAGTTACTCACTCGACTCGAGTTTCATAAATAAAAAATCAGTGCTATTTTAATTATTGTTTTTGTTCTCTCTTCTGCTTTTTCTTGATTGCGGTTTTTGTTTTGAGTTCTGTCTCTGTATTTGTTGAATTCTGTTCTGGTTTCGATTTTCATTGGTGAAAAGGAAAGAGAGGGGTTAATTGTTTTTTTTTTCTACTAATGGAAAATTATGATTTTCTGAAGGAAATTGTAGCTCAGAACAAAAAAGGGATAAAAAGCGTGAACAACTAATAAAAACATTCAACAATCATTACTCAGTGAATACAAATGGATCGCGTCGAGGGACGTCTATGAATTATTTTACAATTAGGTATCTTCACAGTGGGGGAAGCTACCGCATTTGGAAATAACATATTGAGTAAGTTATTAACTTTGGTCAAAGAATTCAACGACGCGTTACTTTCGAAAACCAAACTTTGTGAAGAACAACTCGAGATTCAGATAATAAAAATAGAAAATTGTCAACACCAACGACAACTTGTGAGCGCAGAAACAGAAGAGGCAACGAGTGAGACGGAGCAAACGAAAGCAAAATTGCACGAGTCTATAGGAAAGGAGCAAAGTAATTCAATAGTCCACAATAGAATCTTTGGAGGACAAGGTAGGGAAATTAGAGCAAATAGAGAAAGTTAAGGAATTAGAAACAAGGGTTTTTGATAATAAAATCAGGGAACTGCTGTAATAAATAAGAGGGAGCACTGTTCAATAGAACAACAACCCAGTTCGAACCAGGAGATCCAACAATCAGGGCCCACGTCAGGTTTCAATTTGTGCGAACAGGCAACATCAAATAGCGTTAAAATGTCAGTTTACGAAGCGATAGGGAAGACAGTGTCACGTTTAGTCCCAGTGTTCAGTGAAACACGATCACATGATCTTTCAGGAAAAGTCCATGAATTCTTGAATTCATGTAAGTTGGCATTTAAATGCCTAGGTGAGAAGGATGAGGATATCTTCTTATCCGTTCTTACTACAAGACTATCGGGGGATGCGTTCGACCTTATTAGGGGAAAGAATCTGAAAATTTCCGTCGAATTTCGGCCATTATGAAGGAACATTTATCTAACCACTAGAACACTGGACAGCGTTCTGTTAGAGATCACCACAGCATACCAGGGACCCACTGAGAATGTTAAAACTTTCTCGAGACGCGTGACCCAACTGACAGCAGTGGCCCAAGAGATAGTGGGATCCGAGTACAGCCCTACGGATTCGGTAGCATTAATGTCAGAATTCAGGAAAACTTTGGTCAACTCGTTCAAGATGGGTTCAATAGACACGGCCCTGGGTCAAAGCTAGTTGACGAACACAGATGACTCCTTAGACAAATTAACAGAGTTGGCTTTGATAGCCTCTTTGATGTTGGGCTCTCACTGCAATCAGTTAATTGGGCGGAGTTTCGCAACTATGCCTACAACCTCAATTAACTATCCTAACGCATCTGTTCTCCCAGGCGAAATGTCGCAATTATTCAACCCCTTACAGGCTCAAACACAATCGTTGTACATCCAGCCAACGAGTATGAATCAATTATCAAACATTCAACCAGTGCCTCTGCAATTTCCGCAATTCCAACAATGGCCTTGCCAACCTCCGGTACCAGTCAATGCGTTTCCGGGACCGGAATACAACTGCAATGGGAACACGCATCCAAAAGGAGCCCAGCGTATGAATTGCGAGCAGTCAATAAACATACGGATTTTGCGGCAAGGGAAATGACACGTATGCAGAGTGCCGGCAGAGGAGAAACACACCCTTCTGCGATACGTGCGAGGTGTATGGGCACAGCAAGTCAAGTTGCCCACGAGCAAAGGTGTTTGTTACTCATGCAATCAAGCCTGAACAAGATCGGAAATTGAAATGCAACTGGTGCGCCAGGTTTGGGCATGTAGAGGACACTTGCTACAGCAAGAAAAATTATTTGTTAACAGCTCAACTGCGTAATCACATCTTCCAAATTAAGCAACGTCGAGAGGAACTAAGAGGGTACCCTACAAAAGTTGAGTTGCGACGGTACGGAAAACCTATCGCACGCCGAAAATCAGGAAGAACAATTACCCGAGGGGACGACGGAAAAATCCGTCGGAAAAATAGTTTTAAATGTTAGTCAACCCAGGGTCATCATCATCAATGCCGCGACATCCCAAGTCGGGCCCTGGCCTCCTGAAGTCGTCGTCTCCAATCGTCTCGATCCAAAGACCGACGTCCTCCAGCTGCTAATTTTTAAGATGGCTTTGCTGTCTTCATCAATCGAGTCTTCCCATCGCTTGCGTGGTTTGCCTACTGGCATGTTACCACTCGCTTTGCCTTTAATAGCACGTTTCGGTATTCTTCTGTTTTCCATTCGCTCTACATGGCCAGCCCACTGCAGTTAACGTAGTTTGATGAACGTTGAAGCTATTGGCTCCTTGAAGAGTTGATACAGCTCATGATTGTATCTTATTCGCCAGTCCGTTCCTTCCTTTACAGGTCTCAAAATTCTTCGGAGGACCTTTCTTTCTAATGCGTTAACTGCTTTTTCGGAAGTTCGCGATAATGTCCATGTTTCGCTGCCATAACAGACCACAGGCCGTATGTAGGCGAACCAGGATTTGGCCCGCTACACCAAAGGCACAGGTGTGCCCAAAATTATTGCGGGCGTCCGGGGGCGATGTTACATCTAGGACCCGAGCGCTGGTCCGGCTGAGTCCTCCTAGCGCCTGTATCCAGGAGCGAGTGAGGTCTGGCTTCTTTTAGCACTAAAAAGCGCTGTTGCTCTGACCCTGAAAAGGGCAGTGCGTGCTAATACTCTCTTTTATTTGAGGCATCAGTTCTGACAAGAACTGATGTCAATCGGTTACTCTTTTTATGTAAGCCCTAAGAAGAGCTGGTGGGGTTTTTGCGTGAAGTTGCAAGTTCACCCGAGAAAGACGGTTCGGTTGTACCGATAAATGAAAGGCGACCTATCGCTACGACTTCTACTTCAACAATAATTTATTTTTCCTAAATACTAACCTTTTTACGTCTACAAATATCAGTCTTGGTACTATCATTCCCAATTCATTTTAACATGATTCCATTGTTTCATTATTTTACCTAACGGTCGGCCTATAATGCTAAGTGCATTTAACAAAAATCATTTTTGACCTAACGGGTCCAATTTAAAATATGATTTTCAATATTTTGTGTGCCATTTAGCTGGACACAGTAACGTCCATCTAAATAGCCCACATCACCCCCCTTCCAGACGAAGGTGTAATGATTTACAATTAAAATTTTATTGGAATTTATTTTACTTGAAATTAACTTTTTTTTGTGTGCTTTCGGTATTCCATTTTAAAATGAAAGCCGGTTTCAAACGATCGATGCTTATGTTAGAATTTTTTTCGTTGATATTTACTATGTAACTCCTTCTAAATCTTTTTACTACCGCGTATGGACCCTCGTATGGCGATTGTAACCCCGGTTTTGTTCCTTCGATTCGAACAAAAACTTGATCGCAGCTTTTCAAATCTTTCGGGATGTAAATTGGGATGTCGGTTTTTTTAGCGTCCTTTGGTTTGAGTTGGGACATTTTGGTACGCAGTTGGGTGACAAAATTTGCTGGTTCAAAATCTTCTGAAGAGTTGTCGATAAAAAATTCTGCTGGGAGTTTCAAAGCTTGGCCGAAAACCAATTCTGCCGACTAACAATTCATATCAGCTTTGAAAGCTGCCCGAATACCCAGAAGGATAATTGGAAGTTCTTCCGCCCAATGTGTTGATTTTCGCGACATTTCAAAGCGGTTTTTAATTGGCGGTGGAATCGTTCGACCATACCGTTGGCCTGCGGATGCTAAGCTGTCGTGCAAATTCTATGCGTTCAAAGGCATTTATTAAGTTCGGAAAATAGTTTCGACTCGAACTGCGTGCCTTAGTCGGTCGTAATTTTGGAGGGTACGCCGAAACGAGAGATATATTCGCGGAGAAAGATTGTTGCGACAGTGGTAGCCGCAATATCACGACGCCTCCGGCCAACGGGTGAAACGATCCACTATAGTTAAGAGGTAGCTAAAACCGTTTGAAGGCTTTAATGGTCCGACTAGATCCATATGAAGGTGATCGAAACGTCGACTTGGTAGCGTGAACCTTCCAAGTGGCGCTCTGGTGTGCCGTGTGACCTTGGAACGTTGGCAGCTAACGCAGCTTTCTGCCTACCGTTTGATGTCGATATTCATTTTTGGCCAGAAATATCTTGCGCTGATTAACTTTCTTGAGCCACGGATCCCTGGGTGCGCCATGCCGTGCAGCGACTTGAAAACTACCGCGCGGAGCTCTAAAGGTACAAAAGGACGAATTTGAGTGTTCGAAACTTCGCACCAAACGGGGTCGTTCGTGATGGGAAAAACTCGTTGATCAAGTTTGCATTTTGATGCTTTTGAAATAGGTGCGGAAAGGACTTCCCTTAATTCCTGGTCAGTCTTTTGGAGTTTGATTAGGTTTTCCATAGTCAACGTCTTACTATCTATCGAGCTCAGCGAGATATTATCTACGCGGGACAATACGTCTGCCACTACATTATCGCGACCTTTGATATGTCGCTTGTATGTTGAGCGATAAAATCCAAGTGTCGCGTTTGCCTAGGGCTTCGGTCCGCTTTTGTAGTCAATGCTGTCGTAAGAGGTTTGTGGTCTGTGTATACAGTGAAACCACGACCTTCCAGGAAATGTGCGAAATGCTTAATTGCTAAATAAATGGATAAAAGTTCGCGATCGAAAGGCTCCCAACGATTTTCCTCGCTTAGTTGGTCTAGCACCGCTCCTACTGCGATATTTGAAGCGTCTACTGTGAGCCGAAGTTTGGCGTCGTTCAACGGATGCACCAGGAGCGTTGCTTAAGCTATCGCTTCTTTAATTTTTATGATTGCGTCTTCACACTCTTTTGGCCAATCGAACTTTTTGGTCTTATGTTTTTTATTGGAGTGCTGTGCGACGAGTTAATGCACTGGTGCCAAGAATTCCACCAGTTTTGGGATGAACCTATGGTAATAATTTACCATTCCTACGAAACGCTGGGTAAGCCGAAGAGAGTTCGGACTAGCAAAATTTTTAATAGCTTGTATGCGGATTTCTGAAGGAAGGATTTCGTTTTTGTTTATCTTATGGCTTAAGAAATCAATTTCTTCAATCCCAAATAGACACTTGGCGTTGTTGATTTTAAGATCATAAGAAGTAAGTTGCATGAATAATCTTCGTAGGTGATCTGCATGCTCAGCGTGAGATTTGCTGGCTACGAGTATGTCGTCAATATAGACGAAAACAAAAGGCAGCTCTCGAGTGACTTCGTTCATAAATCTTTGAACCGTTTGGGCTGCGTTGCGCAAACCAAAAGGCATTCGAGTGAACTCAAAAAGGCCGAAAGGTGTCGTGATTGCTGTCTTGCACACGTCTTCTTCAGCTACGGGGATATGACGGTACGCCCGCACTAAATCCACCTTTGAAAAAATTGTGCACCCCTGAAGTTGCAGTGAAAAATTGTGGATGTGTGGAATCGAGTACCGATCGGGTGTAGTAATTGCGTTTAAATGCCGGTAGTCGCCACAAGGGCACCAATCGTTAGGGTCCCTTTTTGGTACCAAATGTAATGGTGAAGAGACTGGCGAAGAAGATGGACGACAAATTCCCAATTGAAGCATGTGATCAAACTCTGTTCGCGCCGGGCCAAGCTTTTCTGGTTTTAGGCGACGAGGTTTTGAAAAAGGTAAATGTCCCATCGTAACGATGTGGTGTCAGGTGCTGTAGTGAGAGAAGGGAATTCTCTAATAAGGCTTCCATATGTGCCGTTATAAATGTGCTGTTTCGGAGGGTCTGAAAAACCCTTGCACATGATTCCGGCAACGGTTTCGTCGTTGAGTCGACCAATTTTCTTTGCCGCATGTCTATGGCAATGCCGAATTTATTTAAAAGATCTGCCAATGATCGGTCTTTGAATCTCTGCTACAACAAAAGGAAAAGCGAAACGTCGACGTAAACCAATGTCGAGTTTTAAAAGTTTTACGCCAAAAGCCATGTGCCATTTGCAGCGGTGAGTGAATTTTTTTTGGTGAATTTTTCTTTTAGGTAGAGAGATCTTGGAATTACTGACACTTCAGCACCAGTGTCGATTAAAAATTTGCACTTGTTTATAGAGCAATGCGCGAATGAACGTGGTGTTGGGGTGATCCGACTGTCTGTTGAGGCGACAGTCGGGTTTCCTAGTTTTTTGTTTTGTTAGTGTTTTTGGATGCGTAACTACACGGACTAACGCATTTCGTTGCCTTGTCGGCAAAACGTTCATGATACCAACAATATTGGTCACCCGACTGCGTACGTTTTTGTTGCCGATCCTTGTTAGAGCTACAATTTCCCCGAGTACGACTGCGATTGCAGTTAGGTTTTCGATCGCGAGTGAAATTAAGGATTGTGCTCCGGAGTTCACTAATCTCTTTTCTGAGAGATTCTCGGGCCTATTACGAAACTCGACTCGATCAAAAAACTCACATTCTGCGACTATGAAACTCGACGAGTGCCTAATTGTCGAGATTCACTCGACTTTTAGTCGAAAAAAAAGCGTGAGTTAAGAGAACTGCGTATTATGAGAGCCGATCGAGTAAGTATTTTCTTATAAGAAATATCAAACTCACTCGACTGCTGGAAATGAAGTGACTTTCCAATTGTCGAGTTTCATAATACCAACTTTAGGTCGAGTGGAGTCCAAATGTGAGTCGAGCTACTCACTCGACTCGAGTTTCATAATAGGCCCGTTCTATTTCGTTGTCGCGAGTAAATACAATAGCACTAATACTCGGTTTTTGGGTCACTTCCCACATTTTATCTGCTAATTCGAGTCTTTGTTCGAATTTCTGGTCTTTCGCGACTGCTAAGAGAATGGCAACTGCTGCGGGCAGTTTTCGTTCCCAGAGAGTTTGAATCAGAGTGTCGCCCATGGCGGAAATATTTCCAAAGGTTTACGATCGCCAAGGTCCTCAGAGTTTAACAATTGTTCTAATCTTCTTTCTTCTGACGCGCTATGG
Source organism: Beris morrisii (assembly GCA_951812415.1). NCBI lineage: Eukaryota > Metazoa > Arthropoda > Insecta > Diptera > Stratiomyidae > Beris > Beris morrisii. The sequence goes on along the minus strand of OX638312.1, from coordinate 73,028,537 downwards.
CGCTTAATCAAAGTTGACTTTAAACTTTCATATTTGTCGGACTCGGGAAGAGCATTTAGAATATCAATCACCGAATTAATGGCTTCGACCGGAAGTGAGACTATAACTTAGCCGTATTTGTATTTGTATTCCTTTCTAATCTTTTGGCGGCAAATTGAGCCTCTGCTGCTAAAAACCAAGCAGAGTGAGCCTTGTCCCAAAATGTGGGGAGCTTAACAAACGCGACTACGATCTCTTCTTCTGTCATCTTCGAAGAAAAAAGACACGGAAGGGCGCGTTAAAATTAGTTATCCGAACTTAGCGTTCGGTGAAAGAAAAGAAAATGTGTATATTGCGTTTAGAGCGTACTATGATTAGGAGCGAGTAAACTGCGTGTAATTTGCGAAAATTGCGTGAGGTAAAATGCACTTGTAACTATATCACCAACACTTTCTTGTGTGTATTTAAGAACAAAATGTATTCTTTCGCGCACTAAAATCGAATTCCGATTGCATTACATCACTTATTTAACAATATTTGATCATTGAAAATAGCAAAATCAAATGGAAATTTATACATGAGTGGAGAGATTGAACATATGTGTGTATTTTCTTTCCGCTGTGATGATCTTACCCAATAGGACTAGCATTGATTGCCGGATCGATGGTGTAAGCAACGAAATGTAATGACCCAGGCCTTACCAATTCGATTACACTGCTAATTACCTTTTCATACAAATGTCCGCGAAAGTAAGGCATTACCAATTGCATAACATGTAATGCAATACTTCGGTTCTGAGAGGTAATTGAAGAAGACATGGCTTATGTGGGAGCGCTTACTGAAGTCATTACAAAGTTTTCAGTTCAATAATTATTTTTTATTGCTTTGTTAAGGTAAGGGATCACTAGAAGCGGGCCGCATCACAACGGTGTGGCGAGCATTTTCTTTTCTACGTACTTCGCTCCGTCGCCGAGTCTCGTTTAGTGGACGCACTTCCATAATATCAGAGACTCTTCACATGAGACAAGTTATACCACCGCAAATGTCTAATCTAAAATAACTTTTTTCATAAAAACGTGCACCACTCAAATAAATTAAACATTTTTTGATTTTTTTTATAATTCATGTGTATTAGATACTAGTATAAAATGAAATCTTTTTTAATATAATTCATATAATATTAATGTAACTGATTTTATTTATTAATTATAAACTCATACATAGTTATTAACTTGTAAAAAATAATAAATTCATTTACTTGGGAAGTTATAATAATTCATTTAAAAAAATATGAAAATATAAAATAATTAATTTGTAAGTGAGGTACATGTATATTAACATAATTTTTAACTGTTTTCGATATTTTGAAATGTTTTATTTTTACTGCCATTAAAACGAGAAAATATAATTCTTAATTTGGCGTAGCATAATTATATTAGAATTTTGGGCCGATAGCAGTGACATTATAACATAATAAAAATTGCTTATAAAACTTACTTGTACGAGTAAACTCCAAATTTAACAAATATTTCACAATAAATCACTTGTTTTGTCGACCACGTTTCTAGAACTGACGCAATTCGGAAAATTTCACTGCGTCTATCAAATTACGAAACGAATTCCGTATTCGTTTTTTTTCCAACAGCAAACATTTGATATGAGCGCTTACCAGTTGCATAACTACGCCTTACTTTGGTAAGTCCTTACTCCATTTGAACTTGTCTGCAAAGATAACATCAGCGACATGCAGAAGTACTGCCTCGAAGTCCTACTGGGTAGAGACGGTTTATTGATGCTTTGCCTATTATATTGTTACATTGCTGCCGTTGATGCTGTTGATGCTGTTGGCTTTGTAGATGTTGGCGTCGATGCTGTTGTTAATGCTGGCTCTAGTGATGTGCCATCGATGCTATCGTCACTGATAGTTTATTGATGTTACCGTCGATGCTATCGTTACTGAGGTTTTATTAATGTTGCCGTCGATGATAATGCCATTCGCGTGTTAAACGTCAGCCTGTGCTGACGTGCCCGGATTTGCTACTGAGTGGAAGCGGAGTGACATAGAGAGCGGATTGCGACGGAAGTGATAGTGAAGCACCCCCGCGTGTACCTCACCCCTGGTGAGCCCCCCTCTCGGCCCCTGAGTGATCCTAAGATAGAGACTTATAAGAATAGTTTTTTGAGGCTAGGGCCGTCGGCCCAACCTTTTTAGTGACTTTTGTGGACTGCTTGAACAAGTGGAGTGCTACGCGCGCCCAAATAATATTGTGCCCGTGTATTCCTAGTGCATTATAGACAATTAATAGACAATCCGGTGAGAAAAAAAAAAAAAACAGGTAATTTCTTAGTGCACCAAGCCACATATACAGGGTGTTTGGTACTTCGTCCACAACCTTGTAAGGGGCTATTCCTTGATATATTTGGAGAAAAAAATTGTTCCACAGGGTGGGTCAATTTTCAATAACAGTGGAGATACAGGGTGGTTAAGAAAAGTGTTTTTGACCGGTACCCTTACTCACTTAAAACGTTATATCTTGAAAACGAATAATCACAAGGCAAAGGGTTATAACTCGTTTTTTAGGCAATCGAATTACCTTTCATTTGATGTAACAGTCTAAATTGTAACTGCACCCAATCTTGAGATATTTACTAGAAAAAACAAATTTTTGCTACGTGAACCCTTAAAATTCAGTGATCAATGTAGTTTTTCTCAGAAAACCACATTATAAACATGTCATTTTAATTTTATTTTTTTATGAGCCGTATTATTACCTACAAAAGCTGCATACATATGTATGAGTTACGATTAACATTTTGGAAGTAATAGGTAAAAATACATATCGCATAAAAATTAAATATTTCAAAAGTCAGTGCATGTGCATGTTGATCTACACTACTTGCTTGAACTAAAAGAATTTAATAATGGTTTTTATGTTTTATTTAAAAAAATTTTGTTATAATAAATGTTCAAAATGGCCACCTTCATTTTGAATGCACGCTAAAGCTCGTTTGGCGAGTGTTCTCTTGGTATTCATATTCCTCAACTGCTGCCTTACTTCTATTGCTGCCGCATCGATCCTGATATTTAGATCTTCCAATGTTTCTACTGGCGTTGCGTAGACAAGGTCATTCATCCGTCCCCATGCAAAGAAATCCATAATAGTAAGATCAGGAGATCTTGCAGGCCAGTGTATCGGTCCATTTCTACCGATCCAGCGATTGCTATAATTGGAATTTAACCAATCTGTGATCTGTCGGCCGTAATGAGCTGGAGCACCATCGTGTTGGTAAAACATGGAAGCCAATCGTACCAGTGGAATATCATCCAATAAGTCCTGTAGATCAATTGATAAAAAATGTAAGTAATTGGAGCTATTTAGAGTACGCGGAAGCCTAATAGGTCCAAGTAAATCGTCACCAATCACACCTGCCCATAAATTGACGCTGAATATGTGCTGAAATGATGCCGCTCTTCTTGTGTGTGGATTGCTCTCAGCCCACGTATGTAGGTTGTGGAAGTTTGTGATACCGTCTCTGGTAAATTGGGACTCATCCGTCCACAGAATATTGTTGAACAAATTGTCGTCATCTATTTGTCGTTCAAGGAGCCAATTGCAAAACTCCATCCGTTTGGGGAAATCAATGGGTAGCAGCTCCTATACTGGTGTGTGATGGTAGGCATGGAAGCGTTCTACTTTTAAAATACTCCAAACCTTCCAAGTAGATATGTTAAACTGCAATGCCAAGCGTCGGATACTGATCGATGGATCATTTTGCACTGCTTGCAGTATTCTTTCCTCAATCTGAACAGCGATTATAGGCGCAAGATTTGCATTTACTCTCCTTGTTCTAATGCTGCCAGTTTCCCTAATTCTCCTGTAAACGTCTTGAAATACTCCCCTGTCAGGTGTCCGTCGATGGAGATGTCTCTGATGGTAAAGCCTTCGCGCGGTTTGTCCATTTCCGCGACACTCTCCATAAATTAACACAATGTCAGCATATTCTTCATTGGAGTACTCAGACATTTCGAAAGTATTTTTTTTATTCTACTGACACCTTCTTCTTTTAGCAACGTAACTAAAACTGATAAAAATATGAAGGTAGTTTTGCTTTTATAGGCTTTTTATTTTGTAAGGCACCCTATTAAAAAAGGCATAGTACCGCACCCAGTATTACCTACCACATCCAGGTAAAAGCATCAATTATGTTGAAACTCAGTTACATTTCATTGTTTTCCTACATACTTTAAATAGTAATAAATGGGCAATAAAAATACTTCAGTACAGTCCACTTTATGGCACTGACTTTTGAAATATTTGATTTTTATGCGATATGTATTTTTACCTATTACTTCCAAAATGTTAATCGTAACTCATACATATGTATGCAGCTTTTGTAGGTAATAATACGGCCCATAAAAAAATAAAATTAAAATGACATGTTTATAATGTGGTTTTCTGAGAAAAACTACATTGATCACTGAATTTTAAGGGTTCACGTAGCAAAAATTGGTGTTTTCGAGTAAATATCTCAAGATTGGGTGCAGTTACAATTTAGACTGTTACATCAAATGAAAGGTAATTCGATTGCCTAAAAAACGAGTTATAGCACTTTGCCTTGTGATTATTCGTTTTCAAGATATAACGTTTTAAGTGAGTAAGGGTACCGGTCAAAAACACTTTTCTTAACCACCCTGTATCTCCACTGTTATTGAAAATTGACCCACCCTGTGGAACAATTTTTTTCTCCAAATATATCAAGGAATAACCCCTTACAAGGTCGTGGACGGAGTACCAAACACCCTGTATACAACTCGACTAACTTGACTTTCCTTGACGGCTGGCATGGCCAGAAAAAACAAATTTGCTTCGCTGGCGGAAGCCCCCGAAACCCTCCCTTCTCCCTCCACATCCCCCAAAGGGAAAAGACCGCGCGCCCGAGAAATAATAACCCCCGTATCTAATGAATACTCAACTTCTTACCCAAATATGCCCCAACCTGCGGCGAAATCCGTAGTACCAACACCCAAATTTGTAGTGCTTCAGACGTCCGAACCAAAAAAGAAAACACTCCAACAGCATAACGTGTTTATAGTAAAGAAAGGCGCAGACCAAATCTCCACAAGATATAGCAACTCCTCCTTCCTACGTGACGGGAGTCTCCTAATCTTATGCGATAATGAAGTGATTGTCAATAAGTTCCTGGGTACCACTAGGATACATGATATCACTGTCAACTGCAACCTACACGGTAGGCTGAATACCTGCAAAGATATAGTATACGCCTCTTCCTTAATTTATCTATCCCAGGAGGAAATACTGGCGGGACTCAAAGACTAAAATGTCGTTGAGGTCACCCAGCTCAAAAACCCCATAACGCAAAAACCCTCCGGGCTTCTCATTTTGACTCTAAACTTATACACCCTCCCAAGCCACCTTAATGTGGGCTTCGAACGTGTGGAAGTTAGGGAATACTTTCCCAACCCCCTAAGGTGCAGGAACTGCCAGAGACTCGGCCACACAAGGAATCATTGTGAAGAGACCGAGGCCTGCGGCACCTGCTCTGGGCCTCTACCCCACGACACCCCATGTACGACCTCCTTCTGTGTTAACTGAGAGGCCGCGGGCCACCAGCCCAGCAGCAAAACATGCCCTTCTTTCGTAGAGCAGAAGGAGATTTTAAAGATACGCAACGCAAATGCACACAATTTGTAGCAAAAAACCTATACTATAAAAACAAACCTTCATCCAGCACCTTCTCCTACGCGCAGGCCGCTAAAACCACCCATACTAACCTTCCCCCACCTACCATCAGCACAAACCTAACTCCCAATCACCCACCTACTCCCACCTTCACCCCCCTGACCAACGACCCACCCCAGACCCCCAAACCCCAGCATCCAGAAAATAATACACCTACCACCCCCACTCACACCAAAAGCCCTACTGAAAACAACAAAACCATCTCCCCCTCCAAGAACAAACCCTCCACCTCCCACATTGCACCCAACAACAACAAAACCCCCCTCCTACTAACCCCTCTACGGACACACCTATCGCCTCCACATCAACCCAACAACACCAACCCAACAAACATACTTCTACCACCAACAACACAGCTAAATCTTCAACAACCACCAACCAGCTTAAAACACCTCAGAAACAACAAGTCCTAGAAGAAATATCTTCTGGACTTTCGCCTTACTCGAAAGCAATCTTTCAAGAGCTAGTACTAGTTAAACCGATAGTACAAATGACCTCCACTGACATTATGCCCAGTCCCATGGAGACTGTAATAATCTCGGACGGATCAGAGCCAGACACCGATCTATAATGCTCCCACACGTGATACCATTGACCCCATCTCCCTTCCACCCCTCCCGTAGCCTCTGTATCCTTCAGTGGAACATCAGAGGCCTCTACTCCAATCGTCCCCACCTCGATATCCTTATCTCCCAATACCAACCCCACGTCATTCTACTGCAGGAAACCAACATTCTTCCGGGCGAAGAACCTCGTAGGTTCGGAGCCTACTCATATGTTGGATATAACACCCCCAGGAATACCAGACACGGTGGCGTTGCCATCCTGGTACACAGCTCTATAGCCTCCAGAACAGGTAGAACTGAATGTCGACTTTCTGGCTTGTGCTGTCACGGTCGGATCCGATCCTCCGCTGACTGTGGTGTCGGCATATCTTGAGTGCGGACGGGGAATGGCCAATGCTGACCTGTCCAGTCTGTCAGATCAGCTTCCCGAGAACACCATTTATTGTGGTGATTTCAACGCGCACAGTCCCCTATGGGGGGGTGGGCGTTGGGATTGCAGGGGGAAGCTGGTGGCGGACTGGATTGAGGACGCATCCCTCGTCCTCCTCAATGATGGCTCGCTGACACTCATCTCGACCGGATCCACCATGACGGCTATCGACTTGACACTCGTTCCCTCCAGGCTTGTCCCTTTTCTTACATGGGAGCTTCATTCTAACCCAGAAGGAAGTGACCATCTGCCAGTCATCATACGATCGACTCAAGGATTGGCTAACCATAGACCAACCACCAGATACGTCACTTCACGTGCCGACTGGGACAAGTATAGAGCTTCCATGGATGAAACGACAGAGAGATATTCGAATTCGGAAAATGTGAACCAGGAGGCGGCTCGCCTCGTCAGGATACTCCATACTGCAGCAGCCTCATCTATTTCCACTTCTACCCCAAACCCCAGTTCTCAACCGCGATGGATGAACCAGGAAATCTTAAACACAATTAAGTCCAAAAATAGAGCTTGGAAACTTTTTCATAGGCACCCGACAGATACTAACCTAGTAGCGTATCGTCGCGAGGTGGCCATTACCAAGAGAATGGTTAAAGCTGCAAAAAGAGAGAACGGAAACTCTTTTGCTCGTTCCATCGATCCCAGCTCTAACCTAGCCGATGCTTGGAGAAAAGTTAAATCCATCTTCGGGGGTAGACCTCCTGGTCTAATCCCCAATTTAACTACCGACCTAGGATCCATTACGAACTCCTTGCATATAGCCGAACACCTGGCTCTATGCTGGACTAATTACTCATCGGACTAAAAATTTTCCTCCGAACAACTCGCTGACAAACAGTCAGCACACTGCATTCCCACAGTCCACTCACCCGACCCAGATAGAAAACTTGGTTACCCCATCTCCTTTGCGGAACTAAGTTCGGTGCTTAGTTCCTGCAAGGGATCAGCTCCAGGACACGACCGAATCACTTACGAGATGATCAGACAATCCTCCAACTGCCTGAAGTTCAGACTACTTAAATTGTTCAATCTGATCCTAGCGCAGGGCTTCTTTCCACACATGTGGAAGAGAGTTATCCAAGTGCCAATCCGTAAGCGATCGAACTCAGCTTCTATAGCTCTAACCTCCAAGGATCTTCGTCCTATTTCACTGATCCCTTGCCTGTCAAGAGTCTTTGAAAAGATCTTGGGTAGGAGGCTTGGCGCCCTACTGGAGAGTGTACTGTCGGACGAGCAGCACGGTTTTAGACCGGGGAGAGGTACAACCTCTCTCCTGCTCGAGCTCGAACACTATGCCAGACGGGCACTTTCCAACAAGCAGGAATACCATGTCCTCTCCCTCGACCTCGAGAAGGCCTTTGACCGGGTAATCAAAACAGTAGTTACAAAACAGCTGGCTATCTGGGGTATTGATACCCGTTTCATCCAAACGATTGATAACTTCCTTTCGGCTCGATCCATAATGGTGAGAGTCAATGGATACACATCTAAACATTATAGTATCGATAACCTTCTACCCCAAGGATCGCCCTTATCACCTGCACTATTTAACACATATATTCACTCATTATCGTAACTACTCGCCGACATTCCTCACACCCAACACTTCATCTACGCGGATAACATCATTATCACCTCCTCCTACCCTCCTCTTAATGACACCCTAAGACAAATCCAGACAAACGTGGACGCATGGTGCAATAAGACAGGTGCCAAAATGCCCTACAGGAAGGGGGAACTTTTAACTATCTCACGGAAAAGAAGATCGTCCGTAACCGAAGCGCGAATAGACGAGATCCTTCTGCATCCACTACCTACATGCAGGATCCTCGGCCTAACTATTTCCTCTAAACTGAAATGGAACAAGCACATAGACCACGTGACATCGTCACTCGGAAAAGTATTTAATCTGATCCGGGTCCTCGCTTCCAAAAGCCTGGGAGCCAGCACTGCCGCCATCTTACACGTCGCGCAAACCCTTATTAGGGGGTACCTACAATACGCCATAGCGATATACGCGGTCACCACTAAATCAAACACCCAGAGACTGCAGATAGCGGCCAAAAAGGTCATTCGAGCTGCTCTAGGTGCCCTCCGCACCTCACCTATTGACGCGCTCCTAGTTGAATCCGGTTGTGACAGCGTCAAATCCATCCTGAAGAAGGCGCAAATCAACCTTGCGGCCAAAAGCTGCATCGACCCGAGAAGTCCACACCATCACAATATCTCCAACTACGAAGCGACCGCTACAAATCAGACGCAGAATAGGACATCTACATCAGCGCTCTGGAGCGCACGCGCAGCCCTCGCAGAACTCTGCCCCAATATCCCCCTGCCCATCCCAAATCCACTACCCACCCCTCCACCCTTCCGTCCTCCTCTCTCCCCTCCTTTAAATCCCATACACCTGCATCGGTATACCAGAACCTACACAGAACACACCTAAAGGACTTTCCGGGATACGTCAGGATATACACTGATGGATCAAAAACCACTGACCAGATCTCGGCAGCCGTGGTCACGCTGCAGCCAAACTCCAATGTACCATCAAGTCAACAGAATTTCAAACTGCACCCAGATTCCAGTGTGTTTGAGGCCGAGGCTTTTGCGTTATGGAAAGCTGCTGAAGCGGCCTGGATGGCTGCAACACCCACGGTAATTTTCACCGACTCCAAGTCCGCTGTGGCGGCGATAGCCAAATCCAACCCCGTAGAACCCACACTACGCATTGTCAAAGAGCTCCTCTCGGCCAACCCTGCGGGAACAAAACTACTCTGGGTGCCGGGCCACGTAGGCATCCCCGGTAACGAAATGGCGGACCGGCTATCCAGGTTGCCGATCCCCGCACATGAAAACGAAATACTGCCAGCCTTCAGTAGTTTCATCCGACGAACGGCCAGAGTGGCGCTCCTTCAACAGCGGACTCTAGCCTGGACCCAAAACCCTACATTTTTGGCCAAACACTGGTTAAGCCCACATCCGCCCATATACAACAAGGATCAGGAAAGAAGGGACTCCATCACATTAACCCGTATCCAGGATGTCTCACGTGCCAAAAGTCGCTGACCATCACCCACATCCTAACCGAATGCCGATTGACGATGCAGTACTTCAACCACTCCATCCCTCCTTTAAGCTCCTTTCTCTCCACCTCCGACCCCAACCCCCTCCTTCAACTCCTAAATCATCTTCATCTCCTACACCGAATATAACCATCCCAACCACCTTGCTACCTTACTTACTATTAAGATTTTAATTACTCTATTATTGCGTTATTAGAAAAGCCTTATTATTGAATTTTACTTCTTTTCGCCTTATACAATTTTATTCTGAATTTTCATTTTTATTTTATTCACTACTGGATTATTCTTACTATTTGCTTTATTTTATTTTATTTTTGATTATTACTTTTGATCTACACTCTACTACTATCATTTCCTATTACGAATCAATTTTACTTCTAGTTTTAAGTTAGACTAAGACAAATTATGCTTTTCACTATCTTAGCCTCCATATTTGCACTATTTACCTTATATTATTTTACTTTTAATATAATTATTATCACCTTGCTTATCCTTCTTATGCTATTAAGTTATGTTCAATCAATAATTAATTTTTAATCTATTAACTTGAAGTCATCAAATGTAATGAATTGTCAAATCGACGTGCCATATGCCCCCTGGGCCTGGCCGAAATATGGGATGAGCTCGATTTTCAATCCAGCCCATCTGTAAATAAATAAAAAAAAAATGATAATGCATCGGGGTCGACAAATTTGTGATTTCGACGTCGGGGTCATCAATTATGTAGGCGAACCAGGATCTGGTCCGCTACACCAAAGGCACAGGTGTGCCCAAAATTATTGCGGGCGTCCGGGGCGATGTTACATCTATGACCCGAGCGCTGGTCCGGCTGAGTCCTCCTAGCGCCTGTATCCAGGAGCGAGTGAGGTCTGGCTTCTTTTAGCACTAAAATGCGCTGTTGCTCTGACCCTGAAAAGGGCGGTGCGTGCTAATACTCTTTTTTATTTGAGGCATCAGTTCTGACAAGAACTGATATCAATCGGTTACTCTTTTTATGTAAGCCCTAAGAAGAGCTGGTGTGGTCTGTTGCAAGTTCACCCGAGAAAGACGGTTCGGTTGTACCGATAAATGAAAGGCGACCTATCGCTACGACTTCTACTTCAACAATAATTTATTTTTCCTAAATACTAACCTATTTACGTCTACAAATATCAGTCTTGGTACTATCATTTCCAATTCATTTTAACATTTGACCTCAGACTACAACCATATTTTTACTGATCGACATCTCAGGTACAGTACGCGACAAAATTAATTAATTCAGTTTTATAAAGTGCGTGATAAATTAATAATATATAATAGACATTTTTTATTTCATCGCAAAACTCCGAGGGGTCGACCCGGTTTTCGTGATCAAATCGACATAATGTCTTCGTTATTGTCATCCGCCAAGTGTTTTGTTTGCTCTCAAACATTTATTGAAAATAATCGCATTGATTGCGATGGAATTTGCGAACGCAGCTATCACATTGATTGTGCCAAGGCTTTACATAATGTCAATTCACTCATTAATTTTACTTGCTCCGACTGCACTGCCATTAAGCCGTGTCACATTCTACGTTTCTTAAAAATTACGGCAACTCGCATTGACCAATCTAACATGGCTTTTGAGGACATCAAGAACGACTACGCGTTTATTGCTAATAAGGTAAATAAGATATCAGATTCCTTAGTTACTTTCAACGATTACATCGATGGAATCCGGGATTATGAGACTCATTTCGATAAACTGCACGCGTGCTGCAGTATGATTCAGCATGACATCGCCAAATTGACGAAGAAATGTTCTCAATCCGATATAAAACTAAATACTCTTATTAGCAACATATCTGATACCGACTCATCTTCGAGCGTATCGCCGAATGCGGATATCACTTCACACTCGACTGGCGGCGCAATATGCCGTAAATTAGATATCATCCACGGAGACATAAAGTGCATAAAATTAACTGCACAAAGCACGGATGACTCTCTTCTGAGCATGTCTGCCCACTTGATTAGCCGCGGAAGTGATTGTCCAGTTCCACAGGTTACAAGCGTTCAATGCCAGACGTTGGAACTGCCTTCAAGTAGGACTGCAAAATCTTCAGCTAAGGGGAAGAAAAGAATTTTAAATAGAACGTATACTACCGAAAATAGTATGAACATGAAAAACACCGAGACTGGTTGCAACAATGAGGAAATTCCAGAGCAATCTAGAAGCTTATCCCCTTCGTCATCTTCAGGCCACGAAATTGTTATATCCCATGATAGTTGCGATAATGAGGATACTATGGTGCACCCTAGAAGTGCCTCTCCAGGACCTGAGAGGTTTATTTCTCAAGAGCCACGTTGCTCTCTTAAAGCCGTTGAGAAACCGAAGGTACTTTTCGTATCACGGCTTGATCCAAATACGTCGGAGGAAGAAGTTTGCAATAACATCAATGCGATTTTGCAATCTAATAAGATTAATTTACCGCAAGGATCCATTTCTTGCAAGAAAATTGTACCAGCTGCGCACATTGGTAATTCGCGTGTGGCTTCGTTTAGAGTCGTTTTGCCTATGTCCTGCTTTAAAACAGTTGCAGAATCAAACTGCTGGCCTCATTCAGCAATTGTTAGAGAATTCATCCCGCATCGACGCAACGCGCATCCCGCTACTCGGCCAAAAAACTTAACTCGATCTCGCTGTACTACGGCAACGTAAGTGGCATGCGGTCTAAGACTAGACAACTGTATATCTCTGCTGCCGCCTCTTGTTTTGACGTTATCTGCATCACTGAAACGTGGCTTTGCAAAAACTTCAGAGACGCCGAGCTGTTTGATGGCGATTATCAGATCTTTCGTCGTGATCGTCATCTTGACATCCAGGATGCTCCGGTTGGCGGCGGAGTGCTTTGTGCAGTAAATCGGAAATTCACCGCTGAATTAATTGATATTCCAGAAGCTAGCATCATCGAGTTGCTCTGCGTTGCGCTGACTTTTAGCGACAAAAAACTGTATATCATCACGACGTACATCCCTCCGTGTACGTTATCTTCAGTATACGAATCCGTTTTCAACGCTACGGATAGAATCTGCAGTTGTATGCGTCCTTGCGATGAACTACTCGTTCTCGGAGATTTTAATTTACCACTGGTAACGTGGTCCCGATCTGGAGATGAAGACTACCTTATCCCGTCCTTCGCCTCATGTCCTAGGCAGGATGAACAATTTCTGGACTGCATGCTTTCAACAGGCTTGCACCAGATCAACACGAAAGCTAATACCTCTGGACGATACTTGGACCTCGTTTTTTCTTCCGATGTAACCCAAACAACAGTCAATCATTGTACATCACCACTGTTACCGGATTCAAATCATCATCCAGCACTTCACGTTGTTCTTAATTTTGATTCACGAATTAATCACTTATTTCCTTCTGAAATAACATATGGCTATAATTTTAATAAAGTCGATTTTTCTGCTTTAAATCGCGACATCTCTACATGTGATTGGTTGGGTGTACTAAGTGAGCCGGATGTTGAAACTGCCACTTTAAACTTTTATAACACGATCTTTCGTAGTTTCGCGCGATGTGTGCCGGTCACATCTACTAGACAGCCTAAGCGTTTTCCGTGGTTTGACGACGACCTGATACATCTGAAAAATTTAAAAACGAAAGCTTGGAAGACATATTGTCTCTCAAGGATTGATTCAGACTACGTTTCCTATTCAACCTTACGCGACCTGTTTATTAGCCGGTCTAGTACGGCGTATACCTCGTACGTCAATAATGTTAAATTATCGATTAGGGACAAACCTAAGCGGTTCTGGGATTTCGTCAATTCAAAAAGGAATTCCGACGGATACCCCGCTTCTATGTCTTTTGATGATGTGGTCAGCGATGACCCTTTAGTCATTAGCAACTTCTTCGGGAACTACTTCCGTGCTGCTTTCACTTCTTCTAACTGTGATAATAGTTTTAAGGATCATAAACACTTGACAAAGTTTCCTTCTACTTCATTGGAGATGAAGGATCTGCACATAGACGAAGCTACTGTTTTGAAATTTATCTCAAATATTGCATATAGTTTTCTGTTGGTCCAGACGGCATCCCTCCAAGCGTTCTAAAACGATGCAGCTCTTCCCTAGTAGCACCCTTGTGCTATTTATTTAATTCTTCTCTTCGTACAGGGGTATTTCCCAGTTCATGGAAATATTCTACTATTAAGCCGTTATTTAAGAAAGGTAAAAGAATGGATGTACGAAATTATCGGCCTGTCGCCAACCTTTCTTGTATTTCGAAGCTTTTCGAGGCTATTGTTTGTGATGTAATGAATTTTCATTGCAAATCAATCATAAGTCCATCCCAACATGGGTTTACTAAGGGTAGGTCTACTACCACAAATTTAATGGAATTTCCTAATTTTTCCGTTAAAGCGATTGAAGGTGGAAATCAGGTGGACTGCATTTACACTGATTTCAGCAAGGCGTTCGACAAAATGAATCATTCCATCCTGACTTATAAGCTACAATTACTGGGTTTTCCATTCACGTTTATTAATTGGATCAGGTCGTATCTACTTAATCGCACTCAAAAGGTGTTTTTTCGTGGAGCCCTTTCATCCGATATATATAATACTTCTGGAGTACCTCAGGGGAGCCATTTGGGTCCGCTTTTATTTATCCTTTTCATTAATGACGTGAGTTCGGTTCTCTCCCACTCTAAAATTTTAATGTATGCTGACGATGCAAAGATTTTTCGTAATGTAACCAAAGCGGCTGATTGTTCTCTTCTTCAGAGTGACCTGCAACGGTTTTATGACTGGTGTACACTAAATTGTATGCCTTTGAATATTAGTAAGTGTATCACTGTATCGTTCTCTAGAAAGAAAACTCCAGTTACATTTGATTATAGTTTAGAAGGAAACCCATTATGTAGAACTGACAAAGTGAACGATTTAGGTGTATATTTTAATAACGAAGTTACTTTTAATGACCATCTTGATTATGTTGTCAGTAAGGCTAACTCCGTCTGGGGCTTTGTGCGAAGATGGTGCAAGGATTTCAATGATCCGCATGTTACAACAATGTTGTACTGCACATTTGTCCGTTCTATTTTGGAATATGCCTGCCCGGTATGGGCTCCATACTATGAGGTTCATAACAATAGAATTGAGTCGGTTCAGAGAAGATTCTTGCGATTCGCACTTAAAGGTCTTCCTTGACATGATCCACTGCATCTGCCTCCTTACCATGAGCGTCTTAAACTCCTGCCGATGGAGTCGTTGGTTGATAGACGAGATGTCCTTAGAGCTGTTTTTGCTTTCAAGGTAATTTCTGGTGATATTAACTCCCCGTCATTGCTGGAAGCCGTTACTTTCAAAGTTCCATTTCGATCCTTGAGAGACTATGTGTTGCTGGATATTCCTCACCATCGGACAAATTACGGCCAACACGAACCAATCACATCTCTTTCACGCATTTTTAATTATAATTACAGTCAAATTGACTTTAACATTTCTGTTCAACAGTTAAAATCGGCTTTATCAAATAAATAATGTAATATTATATTTAGGCATTCATAATACTGATGTATTTTTGTACTTATTTTGTTGTACTTATTTTTTATATTTTCTAATTATTTTATATTTTGTAATTTTTGTTATAAGTAATCAGTATTTGATGAATTTGAATAATAAATAAATAAATAAATGATTCTATTGAAATGAAAATACAAGTTTTCCGGGTTCAATACTGTTCTTATTTATTTTTGCGTGATATTGTTTTATTATTTTACCTAACGGCCGGCCTATAATGCTAAGTGCATTTAACAAAAATCATTGTATATGTTTTTGACCTAACGGGTCCAATTTAAAATATGACTTTCAATATTTTGTGTGCCATTTAGCTGGACACAGTAACGTCCATCTTAATAGCCCACACCGTATAATAGTTTTTTATATTCGCTGCTTATTGTTCTGTGCCCTTTCTTGGATTTCATTATTGGAAGTACCGAATAATACGTTTTATTTGCTAGCATGATCCGTCGTTTGATTTCGTCCGTTTTGTTGCCGTCTTTTGCTAGATTAGCCCCAAGATATATGAAGTTGTCCACACTCTCCAAATTATACTTCGTAATTGTTACATTCTGTCTGATTGGCGTTCTCTTTCTTGTTTGCGTCATTATTTTTGTTTTACTTTCTTTACTTTACTTTCGTTTATGCGTAACCCGACTTCTTTCGCGGCGGAGTCAAGAATGACAAATACCTCCTTAGTACTAGGGAAGGATCTTGCGAGGATGTTTATATCGTCAGCGTATGCTACTAGTTGGGTGGACTTGAATAGTAGTGTCTCATTGGTGTCGACTGGGGTTTTTCGGAAGACATGCTCTAGCGCCAGGTTGAAAAGAATGGGAGCTAGACATCTCCCTGCTTTAAACCACATTCCGTTCGAAAGCTGGTTGTGGAATCGGTTTGTATTCTTACTTGGGATTCAGTGTTCGTCATTGTGAGTCTCGTTAGTCGGACTAATTTTAGTGGAATTTCAAAATCAACTCTAAACTTTCCAAGTAGAGATGTTAAACTGCAATGCCAAGCGTCGGATACTGATCGATGGATCATTTTGAACTGCATCAACAGTATTCTTTCATCAATCTGAACAGCGATTATCGGCGCAGGATTTGCATTTACTCTGCATGTTTTAACGCTAATTCTCCTGTAAACGTCTTGAAATACTCCCCTGTCAGGTGTCCGTTGATGAGGATGTCTCTGATGGTAAAGCCTTCGCGTGGCTCGTGCATTTCCGCGACACTCTCCATAAATTAACACAATGTCAACATATTCTTCATTGGAGTACTCAGGCATTTTGAAATTATGTTTTTAATTCTACTGACACCTTCTTCTTTTAGCAACGTAACTAAAACTGATAAAAATATGAAGGTAGTTTTGCTTTTATAGGCTTTTTATTTTGTAAGCCACCCTATTAAAAAGGGCATAGTACCGCACCCAGTATTACCTACCACATCCAGGTAAAAGCATCAATTATGTTGAAACTCACTTACATTTCATTGTTATAAATGTGCAATAAGTAATAAATGTGAAATAAAACAGGGTCTTAGATGAGATCCACTTTATGGCACTGACTTTTGAAATATTTAATTTTTATGCGATATGTATTTTTACCTGTTACTTCCAAAATGTTAATCGTAATTCATACATATGTATGCAGCTTTTGTAGGTAATAATATGGTTCATAAAAAAATAAAATTAAAATGACATTTTTATAATGGGGTTTTCTGAGATAAACTACATTGATCACAGAATTTTTAGGGTTGACGTAGCAAAAATCTGTGTTTTCGAGTAAATATCTCAAGATTGGGTGCAGTTACAATTTAGACTGTAACATCAAATGAAAGGTAATTCGATTCCCTAAAAAACGAGTTCTAACACTTTGCCTTGTGATTATTCGTTTTCAAGATATAACGTTTTAAGTGAGTGAGGGTACCGGTCAAAAACACTTTTCTTAACCACCCTGTATCTACACTGATATTGAAAATTAACCCACCCTGTGGAACAATTTTTTTCTCCAAATATATCAAAGAATAACCAAACACCCTGTATATTGTCGAATGCATAAACCGAACGCGAATTATGACACGAAGGGATAATTCTTCCATACCGAGTATTAATGAAATAATTCGTGGATGGTACACGTTCCCGGAAACATATGAAAGATCAGTGAACAAGCAGACCTATTGTTAGCTCGCCCAGTTTTTGAATGTTGTTGGATTTATTGGGGTAAACCTTGCTTTTGAGGTAACTCCATAGAAAGAAGTGCAACGGAGTCAAATCGCACGATCTCGGTGGCCAATTGATTTCGGTGTTTCTGGAGATTATTCGCCCGGGGAACTTCTGCTGCAATGATTCCATTGTTGCATAGGTTGTGTGGCACATCGCACCATCTTGCTGGAACCACATATCGTCGGTGTCATAATCATCCAATATTGACCACAAGAAGTTGGTGATCATGGCACGGTATCGTTCCCTGTTCACTGTGACAGAGTTGCCAGCTGCATATTGGAAGAAAAACAGACCAATCGCTCCACCAGCGCAAAATGCACACCACACAGTGAGATTTTCTGGATGCATTTGCTTTTCAAAGAGTGCCCTTGGATTTTCATCAATCCATATTCAATCATATTCTGACGTAGCCACTGAGATGGAAATAAGCCTCATCAGAAAATAAGTATTGGTCGCAAATCCATTGAAAACTTGTTTTTGCTTTTGCCTTTTGCATCTTACCAACAATTTGCCAAAGACTGAACTACCACAATTTCAAAACAGATGTCAAAAATTATTTGACGAGTTATTGTAAAACTCTTTAGTTCCATAATAAATTAAAAGCATTTTTCCGTCTTTCACTTGCAGTCAGTCATACTCATATCCACTCATTTCACATTTCAACTGTTTTTCGTTTTGTGCGAAAAATTTCGTTCCGCGAATCACGTTGCGTTTCCGCGTTAGACAGTTTTCCGGTTTATACAGGGTGTTTTCCATTGGAAAATGCTCCGTTCCCAGATTTTTTTTCCGTTATGGCAGGTTTCCGTTTTATAGAGGGTCCGTTTTAGACAGGTTTTACTGTATAATAAAGGATAAAAACTTAGCCTTAGTACTACAAGTGCACCGAACAAATCATTTCACTTACTACACAACATTCGCGACGTTTGACATTTTGAAAACAATAACATTGGGCGCCGCCATATTGGCCCAAACAGCTTGTTCTGCCGTGCTAAAGGGTTATTCAATAGGTTTATAACAATTTTTGATTTTAATACAAACGCACCTTTAAACTTTTTTTGCTAGTGTATCAATGTCAAAACGCCAGTCAACGTTTACATTTTTATCATGGTGATATTAACGAACGAGCAACGTTTGGAAATATTCAAAATTCTTTTAATTTTTTCTGTGTTTAATTTATATACGGAATTGCTATGTCCCTATTGAATAGCCCTTAGCTATTTACATAGAAAATTTCAATAGGGAAACAACAATTTTGTATTTGAATAAAACACAGAAAAATTTCCAAACGTTGCTAATTCATGACTTTCACTATGATAAAAATATAAACCTTGGCTGATGTTTTGGCATTGAAAGATCAGCAAAAAAGTTTCAGGGTGCGTTTGTTTTAAAATATAAAATTCTTATGTACCTATTGAATAACCCTTTACGACAAACCGAAAACTCATTTACAATAAACTAAATATGTACTTTAATGAAAAATGTCAGAGTTGATTATTTTAAGGCAATGCTGGGTAATGCGGGAAATAATGGGCAACTAGTTTGAAAAAATGGTGGATCTAGTCTCGGATTTGACGACTTCATAATTGAATGTGGTTTAAAAGACTTTTTCTCGAAGACTGTTATAGACCAAATTTATCTTAACCTTTTGAAGAGTGACTTATTTCCTTAATATCTATCGTTGGAAAAATAATGGAAATGGTTGCAAAGTAGAAATTAATGTTTTACTTTGAAACACATGAAATATTAAACGAAAATCATTTCGGTTTTCGTGCAGGACGCAGCACAACTGACGAAATAGCTCCGTTAAATAAATTAATTAGCTCCTCGTTAGATAAAGGGAACATATCGACGCAATTCCACATGTAAAAATTGATTATTGCATCTGGTATTAGCACTGGGTTAACTAGATCACTGGTTAGGGGATAGATCCCAATATTTTATAATTAACAATGCACAGAACAATAGAGCAACTTTCCATTACGATGTACTACCCCATAGTTTGCAAACACTTATTATCAAAGATCTGCGATTCATAAAGATCCACGGTCTGTAAAGATTTGCGATTCTATCATCCATCTTTAATTTTCAATCTTCAATCTTCAAACTTCAAGTTTCAAGCTTCAATCCTTAATCTTTAATCTTTTATGTTTTATCTTTAATCTTTAATATTTAATCTTTTATCCTTTATATTTAATCTTTAATATGTAATCTTTAATATTTAATCTTTAATCTTTAATCTTAAATCTTTAATCTTCAATCTTTAATCTTCCACCCACCATCTACCATCCACCATCCTCTGTCCTCCATCTTCTATCCTCTATCCTTCATTTTCCATCCTCCATTTTTCATCTTTCATCCTCCATTCTCCATATTTCGTCCTCCATCTTCCATCCTACATCTTCAATCTTCATCTTTTATCCTTCATCCTTCATCTTTCATCCTTTATTCTTCATCCCTCATCTTTCATCTTTATTCTTTCATCTTTTATTTTTCATCTTTCATCTTTCATCTTCATCTTCATCTTCATCTTTCATCCTCAATCCTCAATCCTCCATCATCCATCCCAAATCTTCCAGCCTCCATCCACCATCCTCCATCCTCTATCCTCCATCCTCTATCCTCCATCATCTATCCTCCATCCTCCATCATCCATCATCTATCCTCCATCATCCATCCTTCATCATCCATCCTCCATCCTCAATCCTGAATCCTCCATCCTGAACCCTCCATCTTCCATGCTCCATCCTCCACCCTTCAATCCTCCATCCACCATCTTCCATTTTCCATCTTCTATCCTCCATCATCATCACCTCAAAGATCCGCGATTTGTAAAGATCTGCTTCTGTCCGCGAACCTTAAACATCCACGAGCCGTGATGATCCGCGAACCGCAAAGATCCGTTATTGGGTTTGGTTTTAACTTGGGAGTAATGTTAAAATTAAAAAGACGACTGGTGTCGTCGGTAGCTGAATTCTGACTAAAATTTTTATTTCCTAAAAACCTTACAAACTAGTTATGTACATATTCCATTTCATTATGTTTCCTTTGTTCAATTTCAATTTTAATTTTAATTTCTCTAATATTCCGTTTTACAACAACGGTGCGGATTATTTCGGCATTTCTATTCAATTCCGCGTTATTGTTTCAAATAGAAAATTTTGAATATTATTTCTTTCGAGTATTATTTTTTTTGAAAGGAATAATATTTTGAATATACCGCTATAGTTTCAAATAGAATTTTATTTTTAAATTTTGAATATTATTTCTTTCGAACATTATTTTTCGAAAGAAATAATATTTTTAAATATGCCGCTACACCGTTAAGATCTGTGTGCCGTGTAGATCTGCGAACCGCAAAGATCTGCAAATTACAAAGATCCGTAAAGATCTGTTGAGCTGTCAAGATCTGCGAACCGCAAAGATCCGTAAAGATCTGTTGAGCCGTCAAGATCTGCGAACCGCAAAGATCTGTTGAGCCGTCGAGATCCGCGAACCGCAAAGATCCGTAAAGATCTGTTGAACCGTCGAGATCCGTGAACCGCAAAGATCCGTAAATTACGGCTCGGGGCTTTTTGGAGAGCGACCGGCGAAGGAGGCGATAGTGAACTAGTTCGTGGAATGTCAGAATTCGGAAAATTAGCCTAACATATGTGCAGTGCGAACAATTTAGAGAACTAAAAAGAAAAGGTGCGACGGTGAACTAAAACGTATATCTTGAAGAAACAGTGGATATAGTTACGTGAGACTATATCTTAAAAACAAAAAGTGTAAAAATTAAAGTAAAGAAGATTCACGACGGATCCAGTAAAGTTGAAATACTCGTGAGGAAGGAAGATGATACTCGGCGGGTCTGGTCTGCGGCGAAACGAACATCAGTGATACCCTAGTTTTAAGGAAATTCTTATTAGACGATAGCTAAATAATTTTTCTCCACCATATTAGTTTTCTTTTTTTCTTTTTTTCTTTTTTTCTTATTAGATTTATAATATTCAGTATTTTCAATTTCATTATACATATATATATATATTAATTCCATTTCATTATATTCATATATTCTTCTAAATTATAATCATTAAATTCAACAAGATTTCAAACATTTTGTTCTTTCTGAAGCAATTCTATGAAAGTTTAGTGATACGAACTCCCATTTCAGAGTCTTGTCACGATCGTGCTTTAAATTCCGCGCAAATTTGTACCCAACCAAGAGCCACAGCTGATTTGGCTGGGGAAGAACGTCGACGAAAAATTGAGTTGTGTGGCGCCCACCCCGTCGCGACGGGTTAGCCGGCTCGTCGACGCTCGCTCCTTAAAGCCTAGTACAGACCTCGATCAAAATTTTGATTCCCATATGAAATGCATGTAAAAAAAGTGATCAAAGTTTTGCTTACTCGATTTTCGCGTTGGATTTCTGTTTGGTGGTACCATTGTATTTATATATTATAGTAGTCTCACGAAGCTGATGCTGTTATGACACTGGCTATTTCCTCGCTAGTTTCAAGTGCAATAAAAGTCAATCGTGCGACAAGGCGACCAATATAGAGAGAAAGAGATTACCGCTAAAAAATACCCTTGCTGATGCTACCGGCATCTAGTAGACGAAATTAACAACTGATTTGTTATAAAAAATACTGATCTTAGCGCGTTTCATAACCACGGTCGTATATACAGGTCTGGAAACTACCGTGGTGGGGGTAGACACCTTTTTTGAAGAAAATGTGAAAATAAACTGGTACAGCTTCTCGTTATTATCAACAGAGTCACTACTAGCGATTGGTTGCGCAAGCGCAAGAACGTGCATTCTAGACGTTCTGACAATATAAATGTCAACCTTAAATTTTGAAAACTGAATTACAGCTTACGTCAATGTGGGGTTGCAAGAAAACTGAATCGAGAAGAATGCAATATACTATACAGAAATCGCTACGATTTCCTCTCTTCGGGATGTGCTGGACACTCGCTGCAGTTTTACGTCGTGTGCGGAGCAATCAGGATTCATATCAAAAATGAAATTATATTGGTTAACAATTTGTTTATAAAAAAACAACATGAACACGAAAAATTGTTAGCAGTTCATTGTGATTTGATAACAATCCGATTTAAAGCCGGATGCACGATTTTCTAATGGACGGAGATAACATTTTATGTGAACGTATAATAACTGAGAGCTTTGTGCCTAAAAACTGCATGGTAGATTAATATTTAGTTTCATAGTGTACAATTAATAGTGGTCCTGAGCTTATGAATTCAAATTCCACACAGGACGTTGGGGATTTAGGAAATATGATTATTTGGGATTGTTTTATTGGGTATCATAGGTCACTTAAGATCTGATGGAAGCAAAATATGATTCAAGTGAGAAAAATATTTTTTCTTTTATACTACTACTACAAATTTTAGTATGGTATAATAAAATCTGATCTCGAATTACTACCTATTCATGCACTGTCTTACTTCCATCTTGCAAATTTCTTCTTCCATCCGTCATTTAAACTAAACGTTTAGTGGGTAAATTCATCAACAAACACTGAACTATTATCGCAATGTAATCACATTTATTTCTTATTTTACATTAGATAATGCAAACAAAGTTATTTGTTCTTTTAATTTCGCCTGTTCTAAAACTCGTTAAACTGAATGAGGCGAAAAATCATCAGTGATCAACTTTGGTGCGACAAATCCGCCAAATTGATCCATTCCTACGCCAGATAATGGTACCGGCGGGCTTGAAACTACTACTTGAATGTTATCTTGAAAGAAATCCGTCCGGTATCGTCGTCATAGAAGAAACGGAATGCCTTCAGGATTTCCTCCTTGGTATCTTTTTCGGCCATTTTTAGCGACATCAGTTGCAGAAAGTCGCCAAACGAGAGTTTTCCCGTGCCGTTCTTGTCGATACGGCCATCATACGTTTGGTTTCTTCCTTTTTCGTTGGATAGTTCGAATTTTGGGCCCGGCGTCATCGCCTGAAGGGATTTTTTTGTGTTCGCCGACGAGGTGATAGATTCCGTGTTCGAGCCCTGCAAGAAGACACCAAATTTGATTTCGGTTCTAAATAAAATAAAAATTCGTCATTTATATTGCGATGTGTTTTTCTTTTACCTTTTTTACGCCGCAGCAGCTCCAGCTGAGGCAGAACAGACACCGGATCCAATGCTGATGATCAAGTCCTTGACATTGACACCTTCCTGGGCCTTGGCCAAAAGACCGGTCCAGTAGGGCTCGACTTCAACATTGGCGGCCTTCAAGATGGTCGAGATTTTTTCACCCTGCAAGATATAATAAAACATTAAAAATCGCACCATTCGTTTGCAGGACACGACCGAAAGTCGGATTATTGCATCCGTACGAAACGATGGCGATGAAGTTGACGTGATATTTTATTTATACTCACTTTAAAACACTCGTACCCGTATCGCACACGTATTCTGTTTTGACCACGGTCGTACATACAGGTCTGGAAACTCAATGCAATTTTTTGTGGTGGGGGTAGACACCTTTTGGGAAGAAAAATTTGGTTGTTGTCGTATTGACCACCAGGTTCGTCATGCTCTCACGGTTTTGTCAGATTGACAAATAAAAATTTGTCAAAATCACGGATGATGGAGGATTGAGGATTGAGGATTGAGGATTGAGCATGGAGGATGAATGACGGTGGATAGAGGATTGATATGGAGGATGGATGATGGTGGATGGAGGGTGGAGAGGATGGAGGATGGATGATGTAGGATGGAGGATGGAGGATTGAGGATTGAGGATTGAGGATTGAGGATTGAGGATTGAGGATGGAGGATTGAGGATGGAGGATTTAGGATGGAGGATTGAGGATTGAGGATTGAGGATTGAGGATGGAGGATGGATTATGGAGGATGGATGATAGAGGATGGAGGATGGATGATGGAGGATGGAGGATTGAATATTGAGGATTGAGGATTGAGGATGGAGGATTGAGTATGGAGGATGGATGATGGTGAATAGCGGATGGATGATGGAGGATGGATGATGGTGGATGGAGGATTGAGGATTGTGGATGGAGGATGGAGGATGGAGGATGGAGGATGGAGGATGGAGGATGGAGGATGGAGGATGGAGGATGGAGGATGGAGGATGGAGGATGGAGGATGGAGGATGGAGGATGGAGGATGGAGGATGGAGGATGGAGGATGGAGGATGGAGGATGGAGGATGGAGGATGGAGGATGGAGGATGGAGGATGGAGGATGGAGGATGGAGGATGAAGGATGGAGAATGGAGGATGGAGGGTGGAGGATGGAGGATGGAGGATGGAGGATTGAGGATGGAGGATAGAGGATAGAGGATAGAGGATAGAGGATAGAGGATAGAGGATAGAGGATAGAGGATAGAGGATAGAGGATAGAGGATAGAGGATAGAGGATAGAGGATAGAGGATAGAGGATAGAGGATAGAGGATAGAGGATAGAGGATAGATGATAGAGGATATAGGATAGAAGATAGAGGATAGAGGATAGAGGATAGAGGATAGAGGATAGAGGATAGAGGATAGAGGATAGAGGATAGAGGATAGAGGATAGAGGATAGAGGATAGAGGATAGAGGATAGAGGATAGAGGATAGAGGATAGAGGATTGAGGATAGAGGATAAAGGATAGAGGATAGAGGATAGAGGATGGAGGATAGAGGATAGAGGATAGAGGATAGAGGATAGATAGGAGGATGGAGGATGGAGGATTGATGATTGATGATTGATGATTGATGATTGATGATTGATGATTGATGATTGATGATTGATGATTGATGATTGATGATTGATGATTGATGATTGATGATTGATGATTGATGATTGATGATTGATGATTGATGATTGATGATTGATGATTGATGATTGATGATTGATGATTGATGATTGATGATTGATGATTGATGATTGATGATTGATGATTGATGATTGATGATTGATGATTGATGATTGATGATTGATGATTGATGATTGATGATTGATGATTGATGATTGATGATTGATGATTGATGATTGATGATTGATGATTGATGATTGATGATTGATGATTGATGATTGATGATTGATGATTGATGATTGATGATTGATGATTGATGATTGATGATTGATGATTGATGATTGATGATTGATGATTGATGATTGATGATTGATTATTGATGATTGATGATTGATTATTGATGATTGATGATTGATGATTGATGATTGATGATTGATGATTGATGATTGTTGTTTGATGTTTGATGTTTGATGTTTGATGTTTGATGTTTGATGTTTGATGTTTGATGTTTGATGTTTGATGTTTGATGTTTGATGTTTGATGTTTGATGTTTGATGTTTGATGTTTGATGTTTGATGTTTGATGTTTGATGTTTGATGTTTGATGTTTGATGTTTGATGTTTGATGTTTGATGTTTGTTGTTTGATGATTGATGATTGATATTTGATGTTTGATGTTTGATGTTTGATGTTTGATGTTTGATGTTTGATGTTTGATGTTTGATGTTTGTTGTTTGATGATTGATGATTGATGATTGATGATTGATGATTGATGATTGATGATTGATGATTGGTGATTGATGATTGATGATTGATGATTGATGATTGATGATTGATGATTGATGATTGATGATTGATGATTGATGATTGATGATTGATGATTGATGATTGATGATTGATGTTTGATGTTTGATGTTTGATGTTTGATGTTTGATGTTTGATGTTTGATGTTTGATGTTTGATGTTTGATGTTTGATGTTTGATGTTTGATGTTTGATGTTTGATGTTTGATGTTTGATGTTTGATGTTTGATGTTTGATGTTTGATGTTTGATGTTTGATGTTTGATGTTTGATGTTTGATGTTTGATGTTTGATGTTTGATGTTTGATGTTTGATGTTTGATGTTTGATGTTTGATGTTTGATGTTTGATGTTTGATGTTTGATGTTTGATGTTTGATGTTTGATGTTTGATGTTTGATGTTTGATGTTTGATGTTTGATGTTTGATGTTTGATGTTTGATGTTTGATGTTTGATGTTTGATGTTTGATGATTGATGTTTGATGTTTGATGTTTGATGTTTGATGTTTGATGTTTGATGTTTGATGTTTGATGTTTGATGTTTGATGTTTGATGTTTGATGTTTGATGTTTGATGTTTGATGTTTGATGTTTGATGTTTGATGTTTGATGATTGAAGTTTGATGATTGAAGTTTGATGATTGAAGTTTGATGATTGATGATTGATGATTGATGATTGATGATTGATGATTGATGATTGATGATTGATGATTGATGATTGATGATTGATGATTGATGATTGATGATTGATGATTGATGATTGATGATTGATGATTGATGATTGATGATTGATGATTGATGATTGATGATTGATGATTGATGATTGATGATTGATGATTGATGATTGATGATTGATGATTGATGATTGATGATTGATGATTGATGATTGATGATTGATGATTGATGATTGATGATTGATGATTGATGATTGATGATTGATGATTGATGATTGATGATTGATGATTGATGATTGATGATTGATGATTGATGATTGATGATTGATGATTGATGATTGATGATTGATGATTGATGATTGATGATTGATGATTGATGATTGATGATTGATGATTGATGATTGATGATTGATGATTGATGATTGATGATTGATGATTGATGATTGATGATTGATGATTGATGATTGATGATTGATGATTGATGATTGATGATTGGTGATTGATGATTGATGATTGATGATTGATGATTGATGATTGATGATTGATGATTGATGATTGATGATTGATGATTGATGATTGATGATTGATGATTGATGATTGATGATTGATGATTGATGATTGATGATTGATGATTGATGATTGATGATTGATGATTGATGTTTGATGTTTGATGTTTGATGTTTGATGTTTGATGTTTGATGTTTGATGTTTGATGTTTGATGTTTGATGATTGATGATTGATGATTGATGATTGATGATTGATGATTGATGATTGATGATTGATGATTGATGATTGATGATTGATGATTGATGATTGATGATTGATGATTGATGATTGATGATTGATGATTGATGATTGATGATTGATGATTGATGATTGATGATTGATGATTGATGATTGATGATTGATGATTAATGATTGATGATTGATGATTGATGATTGATGATTGATGATTGATGATTGATGTTTGATGTTTGATGTTTGATGTTTGATGTTTGATGTTTGATGTTTGATGTTTGATGTTTGATGTTTGATGTTTGATGTTTGATGTTTGATGTTTGATGTTTGATGTTTGATGTTTGATGTTTGATGTTTGATGTTTGATGTTTGATGTTTGATGTTTGATGTTTGATGTTTGATGTTTGATGTTTGATGTTTGATGTTTGATGTTTGATGTTTGATGTTTGATGTTTGATGTTTGATGTTTGATGTTTGATGTTTGATGTTTGATGTTTGATGTTTGATGTTTGATGTTTGATGTTTGATGTTTGATGTTTGATGTTTGATGTTTGATGTTTGATGTTTGATGTTTGATGTTTGATGTTTGATGTTTGATGTTTGATGTTTGATGTTTGATGTTTGATGTTTGATGTTTGATGTTTGATGTTTGATGTTTGATGTTTGATGTTTGATGTTTGATGTTTGATGTTTGATGTTTGATGTTTGATGTTTGATGTTTGATGTTTGATGTTTGATGTTTGATGTTTGATGTTTGATGTTTGATGTTTGATGTTTGATGTTTGATGTTTGATGTTTGATGTTTGATGTTTGATGTTTGATGTTTGATGTTTGATGTTTGATGTTTGATGTTTGATGTTTGATGTTTGATGTTTGATGTTTGATGTTTGATGTTTGATGTTTGATGATTGAAGTTTCATGATTGAAGTTTGATGATTCAAGTTTGATGATTGAAGTTTGATGATTGAAGTTTGAAGATTGAAGATTGAAGATTGAAAATTGAAGATTGAAGTTTGATGTTTGAAAATTGAAGATTGAAGATTGAAGATTGAATATTGAAAATTGAATATTGAAAATTGAAGATTGAAAATTGAAGATTGAAGATTGAAAATTGAAGATTAAAGATGGAATATTAAAGATTAAAGATTATAAATTGAAAAGAGGAGATGGAAGATATATTTAGGAAAAAGTGTCCAGTAATACCAAAACTCCAAAATGAAAATTTACATTTTCATTAATGGTATTTTCACTTTTAAGTCAATTTCAATTTGTTTTACTCCCCGCTCGATTCGAAATTAAAAGATATCGCTATCTCAAAATTTGCAGGGCTAAAGGGATTAAAACTCTCTTTTCGCGTTCATGTTAGGCTGACGCGCGCTTCGCTCTTGCCATAGAAATATTTTCACTTTCGTTTAATATTTTATGTCTTTTAAAGAAACTCATTAATTTCTACTTTGCAACCTTTTCAATTATTTTTCCAACGATATATATTAAGGAAATAAGTCAATAATTGTTGAGTGTTTACTAAATTTTAGGGAATACACTCTTCGAAAGGTTAAAAATAATTAAGTATGTAAGAGGCTTTGAGATAAAATATTTTAATATTTTTAGACATTCAATTGTTATGCCGTCAAATCCAGGACTAGAGCCAAAATTTTTTAAAACTAGTTTCCTATTATTTCCCGCAATACCCAGCACTGCCTTAAAATAATCAACTTTGAGTATTTTCATAAAAGCTCATAATTTATTCACAATTTTTTTTTTTAAATTAGTTTTCGGTTTTTCAATATTAATCTGCAGTCTTCTTGTACGGCAGTGCAAAAGATCCACCTGGATCTTTTGAACCGGCTCAAAGAGCCGGTTCAATGAAAAGAACGAGATCCGGTGAACCGGCTCATTGAAAAGATCCGAATTTCCCATCTCTAGTGCTCATGTCACGCTTTTATATTTTTTTTCATCGTTTGAACGAATATTTTTGCCAGATTATAATTTTCCCGGAAATTTTTGAACTTTAGAAATTTCGACATTTCGGTTTTTCAATCCAGCAAAATAATTTTTTTGCATTGATATTATTTTTTGTATGGAAAATAATAATTCGACTGGTTCAATGAGAAATATTAACTCTGTTTGCAGCACTTCGGTGTAAAATCGTAGTGAAGTGGAGCAAGATCGGGTCAAAATCCCGTTTTTTGAAATACCGACTTCACTCAATTTCTGGAAATGATATCATTTAGCCACGAAGTCGAAATTTTGTACAAAATTAGCTTTAAGTGAAATTTAATTTCAAGTTTATTACTTAGCGAAACCCCTTTACTTCTTCCGATAACGAACATCCAAAAAATCCTTAAAACACGTGTTCAAAAATATTGGCAGATAAATTCAGAATGCTAAAAGCTAGACATTTTTTCTCAATTACGCATAATAAACTATCTTAAAATAATAAAGTTGCGCCCAGACTGTTGACAGATTTTTTTATACGACTACCATTTTGTTCGACTTGCAAAGTCGCGCAATTTCTCGACTGAGTGAAGTCGTAATGTACTGAAGTGTAACAAGATCGGGTCAAAATCTCATTTTATAAAATACCGACTTACGAAACCAAGTTAGAGCAGCGCATCTTAACGGTTAGGTTGATCATTTTCCGCGTTTCCCAAAATCACTATTGCCAAAATCCCGTTTTTATGAAATAAATATATAAATATATAAATAATATAAATGCTCGGGTCCGGGCGCCCGAATTGATAAACATTAATTTTATACATTACTTTAAGTTTTTTTGTTGTTTTCCGGCGTCAGTGGAGTTTCTGGTGTGAAACCCCAACACGAAATCCCCGACTGTTGATTAATCGTTGGCCCTGAGGGCATGACAGTTGGAAAACCTTCACTGGATAGGCCAGTTTTTTATAAGACTGTGTTGGACTGGGTCCGAAGGAGCTGTTTCGTCATCGGATGGCATAGACCTCTGACGGGTCTATCCCATCCGATGACGAGACCACGAAACACATTTTTTCCCGACTTTGCAACGAAGCAAGAGCAAGAACTTTTCAGGAAAATGATATTTGATCTTCCGGAAAGTTAAAGTATGACATCCCCCTGTCACCACTATACAGGGTGTAACTAGTACTGAGGTTCAAACGAAAATGGGAGAGAGAGGAACTTGTCCTGAGTAGAAAATCGTTCTACACATACTCCCGTTTTTGCTCCGTTAAGGAGATAGCGCGATTTTAAGGACGAAGGATTTTCATCGTACCTGTGATCACTGTTTGATCTCTAACTTCTGCTGTACTTAGCGACGCTAATAACGTAATAATTCTGGGCTCGTTGGAAAGGACACAAATTCTTCTTTCTAGTTGCTATCAACTGTGTCAATCAATGTTATACTTTTTGAGAAAAATTCATTTAAATGACACAAAAATAATAAAAAATTTAAAAAAAAATGCAAAAAAGTCCTGTTTTCTCCAAGAAGGACCTGATTAACCACCAAATTTTATTACATTTTCGGAAAGCCCATAAAATTTCACTATACGTTTGTTAACAAAATTTCTTCATATTTGCAACAACAAGTGAGTTCCATGCGCATGTTGGAAATACTGCTAAACATAGAATTTACCGCAAAACAGATGCAGTAATGAGCAACCATGTTAACAACACACGTATTGCTCTTATGTGTGGAAATTATGTTACAGGTAAGTAAAAATATGACAACTAATTAGATAGCGTCCATTTAAGTAAATTAACTAACATCCATTTAAGTTAATTAAGTAATATCCATTTAAGTAGAGCGTGGATTTTACCTGCTTCCTTAAGGAACAGGAATGACTTCGTCCTACGTAGATTTTTCTGCGATAAAAGCATCGGGAGGAAGCAGCAGCAAACAGAATGTCATAGACATCATTACGAGCAACATGGCAAGCAATAGGAGGTCTTTTACAACGGAAGAAATGGCAGACATGAACTTCGTGTATAGGTTGTGCGACGGGAATGCTAGGCGAGCCGAAAGAGTTTACCGGGAACGGTATCCGGACAGATCTCGGTACCCCCATTATCGGATGTTCATCAGCATTCATCGGAACCTTCGTGAACGAGGTACACTGCAGCCGTGGCGGGAGACACAACATCCAGGATGGTGACACTCGGTACCTGTGGCCACGGAGGAGCGCATACTGCGCATCGCGGCTAGGGACCCTACGGTAAGCACCCGGCGCCTCGGCCATCGATTAGGCATCAACCACATGCATTTATTTCGTCCTAACTATTATTAATCATACTCCTTCGGCGAATGACGGGTGTCAAACCAGATTTACTTAAAGGGAACGTGTCTTGATAACTGTTAGCCCCGCTCCTTTACAATTCAACCTATGAAGAAATTCTGATATCAAACGTATAGTAAAATTTTATGGGCTTTCCGAAAATGTAATAAAATTTGGTGGTTAATCAGGTCCTTCTTGGAGAAAACAGGACTTTTTTGTATTTTTTTAATTTTTGATTATTTTTGTGTCATTTAAATGAATTTTTCTCAAAAAGTATAACACTGATTGACACAGTTGATACCAATTAGAAAGAAGAATTTGTGTCCTTTCCAACGAGCCCAGAATTATTACGTTATTAGCGTCGCTAAGTACAGCAGAAGTTAGAGATCAAACAGTGATCACAGGTACGATGAAAGTCCTTAAAATCGCGCTATCTCCTTAACGGTGCAAAAACGGGAGTATGTGTAGAACGATTTTCTACTCAGGACAAGTTCCTCTATCTCCCATTTTCGTTTGAACCTCAGTACCAGTTACACCCTGTGTACTACAGTACATAAATATTATTGTGTATTATAAATTAATGTATACATATACTTTGTGTGTATACAATATACATACATAATCGCAACATAACGCTCCACCATTGTTACCCCTGTAGTCACAACGAATGTAGACGAAGGCAGCCTTACGCAGCCATCAAAAAATATTCGTCAACTCTGAACTTTTCCGTAGCCTGTAGTTAACCTCGAAATCGACAAGTGACTTTTTTATCTTTAAAACATCGAATTGTTACTTGATATGACCGGACTGAATTAAAATTAGCTTAAAAATCGTTTTTAATTGTTCGCTGCTTCGTATGAACGAATACGAACGCTTTTTGGAAAATTTGAAATTTATTCAAAACTCAAACTAACGCAGACTTGCTTATTTATTGGCGGCGTCAAGCTGCGTCGCGCTGCCTCATTCTACTTTGTCTGTGACTCAAGCATTATGCTCTGCTCTCTACGTCTGTACCGCCGGTATTTTGTCGTGCGAGTTGCGACCAAATCAAAGTAATGAGGTCAACGAACAAGCATTTTGCAATCTATCAATGCGGGTTCGTTAAAGAAGATAAAAGACGCAAGAAAATCAGTCATGGCTCACTCCGCTCTCCACCCCGCAATGAAAATTACAAAAAATTCATTCATAGCTCACTCGTTTCTTCGCTCTATACCCCGCAAAGAACATTGAAAAGACAGACGAGACGAGAAAAGAATGATTTGTAGAAAGCAACAGTACAAAACTTGCCAATCGGAACATGCAACGCCATCTTTTGAGCTAAGGTGAAGTTATTCGTGATACTACTATAAGATATAAATACAATGGTGGTACGGAGTTCGAGTCAACATTTTGCTACGATTTGACAGTTCGCTCATCGACCAAAAGATGGTGCTGAAACCGTGGTGACCAATTTTCCGAAACCACTTAAATGTGCTGCTATATAATTTTGCATTGCGGTACACTCAGAAAAATATTGTTCTTAATAAAAGTAAATTTACATATATTTTATGAAAAAATGGTATTGATTTGGAGCCGATAAAGTGGTGCTCTAGATGCTATAAAGAAAATTTCATATTTTCAATGAAATGTGTATTGAATAGTTCCAATTAAAAATTGCATTAAAAGTATGAAAAGTATTTTAGAAAAATTCAAGTTTATTTCATTGGTCCTATGCAATTTATTTTAAAGAATTTAAAAAAAGCATTCATGGAATCAATGAAAGTGATTTTCTAGGATTTAATAAAATATTACTATTATTAAATGTATTAGATTTTTTTAGATTCTATTATACAGGGTGTTTGGCACTCCGTCCGCCACCTTGTAAGGGGTTATTCCTTAATGTATTTGGAGAAAAAAATTGTTCTACAGGGTGGGTTAATTTTTAATATCAGTGGAGATACAGGGTGGTTAAGAAAAGTGTTTTTGACCGGTACCCTCACTCACTTAAAACGTTATATCTTGAAAACGAATAATCACAAGGCAAAGTGTTATAACTCGTTTTTTAGGGAATCGAATTACCTTTCATTTGATGTAACAGTCTAAATTGTAACTGCACCCAATCTTGAGATATTTACTCGAAAACACAGATTTTTGCTACGTCAACCCTAAAAAAAAAGCTGCATACATATGTATGAATTACGATTAACATTTTGGAAGTAACAGGTAAAAATACATATCGCATAAAAATTAAATATTTAAAAGTCAGTGCCATAAAGTGGACCTCGTCCAAGAATCTGTTTAATTTGTCGGTAGTACTGAAGTATTTTTATTGCACATTTATTACTATTTTAAGTATGAAGGAAAACAATGAAATGTAAGTGAGTTTCAACATAATGGATGCTTTTACCTGGATGTGGTAGGTACTTCTGGATGCGGTACTATGCCTTTTTTAATAGGATGTCTTACTAAATAAAAAGCCTATAAAAGCAAAACTACCTTCATATTTTTCTCAGTTTCAGTTACATTGCTAAAAGAAGAAGGTGTCAGTAGAATTTAAAAAATTATTTCAAAATGCCTGAGTACTCCAATGAAGAATATGCTGACATGATGTTAATTTATGGAGAGTGTGACCAAAATGCACGAGCCGCGCGAAGGCCTTACCACCAGAGACATCCTCTTCGACGGACACCTAGCAGGAAAGTATTTCAAGACGTTTACAGGAGAATTAGGGAAACTGGCAGCGTTAGAACAAGGAGAGTAACTGCAAATCCTGCGCCTATAATCGCTGTTCAGATTGATGAAAGAATACTGCAAGCAGTGCAAAATGATCCATCGATCAGTATCCGACGCTTGGCATTGCAGTTTAACATATCTGCTTGGAAGGTTTGGAGTATTTTAATTTACTATTTTATGTTACTTCCAAAATGTTAATCGTAACTCATACATATGTATGCAGCTTTTGTAGGTAATAATACGGCCCATAAAAAAATAAAATTAAAATGACATTTTTATAATGGGGCTTTCTGAGAAAAACTACATTGATCACAGAATTTTTAGGGTTGACGTAGCAAAAATCTGTGTTTTCGAGTAAATATCTCAAGATTGGGTGCAGTTACAATTTAGACTGTTACATCAAATGAAAGGTAATTCGATTGCCTAAAAAACGAGTTATAACACTTTGCCTTATGAGTGAGGGTACCGGTCAAAAACTCTTTTCTTTACCACCCTGTATCTCCACTAATATTGAAAATTGACCCACCCTGTAGAACAATTTTTTTCTCCAAATATATCAAGGAATAACCCCTTACAAGGTGGCACACGGAGTGCCAAACACCCTGTATATAAAAAAAGTCGTTATTCTTGAAAAAAAATTTCAAGGATCATTTTTAGTCAAATTTTTTTTTATATTGCGACAACCTTCCCTTTAAAATAAGCCCTATTTTATTATTCTAGGATAAAAATTACCAGAGATATGAATTTTCAAAGAGGACTCGGACACCATTTTTGCGAAAACTTTAATATACTATAACTAACAAAAAAATGAGATAGAAACAAAAAATTGAAATTCAATAATTTTTTTCACCAGTTCTTCATGTACAAAAATTTTCAAAAGAATCGGTGATGGTAATGTCACAAATTTCATCATTTTTGGTAATTCTTGATGGATTGACCCTCATACGAAGGATCGCCTTGCTTTCGCAAGATATGCAAAACAACAACTGTGATTGCCTTCAAAGGTGCATCTTATAAGAATCAATGGAGAATATATCAAAAGATCTCACGGAGCAAAACGTAATGAACGAAAACGATGATGAACAGATCAGCTCGGATAGATGTACTAAAAGTAGTGAAAATGAGGCTTCTTCTACTGAATACATACAATTCGACCAGGGACATCATTTCAGTCTTACCCAGGAGGCAAGATCCTTTCCACTGCATATAAACTCATTTGAGTTGATATTAAGATATATAGTGTATGGTATGCATGCGCGCACGCACAGTTCAAGAAGTACGTACATTTTTTTAACTCCTTTAAAAATAGTCTTTCTTGAAAAAATCAAAAAGTCACGGTTCCCTTCAATTCTGAAATTGCCTCCCCCCCCCCAATTACGTCCCTAAATTCGGCATCTAATATTGATACAAATTGTGAAGGATCCTTTCCTAGTGCCCAAAGAAGTAAAATATACATTCAATTGTGATTTTTTGAAGCAGAATGAATGTCCTGGAGCTGAAGGCGATAATTATATGCGATTTTTGCCTATGAAATTGATTTGTTTAGCTAATTTTCCTTTGGTTTTATGCACACATTTAATTTGGCTCTCCGGTGCCATATTACCCACTCATTTCAACGATAGTCGTATTCAAAAATTTCTGAATTTAAATAATTTTTTAGGAACTGTGAGGCTTTCTTCCAATTTTAAGTAATTAAGTTTAAAGGTTTTGCTGACAAAACGAAATATTTTAAAGTAGCCTTTGAAACGTAATTACTATTAGCACTTATTTTTTTCCACAATAAAACCTAGCAAGAAAAATATCACATTTTCTTTGATCGTCAAACAGTGCTCCCAACTCGTGAAAATTCTAAATATTTCAATTTTCTCGATAACATTAGAACAACTGTACCCGTATTGCCGTTTAATTATTAGATAACACTTCTTCATTGCATTCGCATAGTGGTGATCACGTCACGAGAGTTTAATTCCCTATTTATTTAAAAAAAATACCTAGAGAGAATTAACCAATCGGAATTTACATGAAAAAATAATGTACATAAAGAACTGAAGCACTGGCACCTCGCATACGCCTGCGACCTCTGAGAACCCATTTCGTTCCTGTGGCGCACTTTTATAAACTGCGCCAGATACAACGCATGCCGTCGCGCATAAAAACGTTGACAGGTCACAGTACCGTGCGTGTTGGATGTCGAACCGTGGTGCAGATGAAATATTTGCGCCAAAGCGTAAGTCAATAGATTCGCACATGTTTGAACGAACAAAACGATTTACATGTCAGATCGGTGGAGGAAAATGATGTTGGTTATACAAAATAGTTTATGTATGTACTATGTATTTGGAAGAGGGTGCTACGAACATGTATTTATATTATAAGATCAAACAGCAATCACATATTTAAGGGAATAAAACAAACGTTTGGGAGTACGACGTGTTATTAATTTGTATTTGCATGGATAGGTATATGTAGGTAGGATACCGTGTTTTAAAATTGCAAAATTTACAAACAGTGAATTTGATAATTGCAAGTTCGTACATGAACGAACAATTGCGTAGGTAGGTGGAACATTAGGTGTGGCGCCGTAAAAATTTGGCGCCCGGCGCAGTTGCTCCACTTGCTCCTATGGAAGCTCCGCCCCTGGCGGTAGTCTAGACTGTTCTTGAATCTTCGCTCGGTGGTGTGTGTGGACGGTACTGGAAAGATTAAGAGCATTCGATTTTATCTATCTTCTACGTTGTTCTAGTACATTCGAGAACATTCGATTAGAAGGGAGGTACAATCGTGTTGCTCCGCCCCCCCTTATATACTTCAACTAGGTTTCTGTTTGGGTTACTTTGTAGCTAGGTATTCGGTTGTTGCTGTTTCCATTATGCGAAATGATCGAGTTGCGCGGTTGCCAGGCTTACATGTAACAATATTTTGAAGTGTTGCTCGTTGTTATTCCTAAAAACCTTATAAATTTCTTTTTCAGACGTAATAAAGGTATTGAATGAGATGGATGCACGATACACCAGCATTTTAAATAAACTCCTGATGGAGGTATTTTCACCCAAGCAAGAGGTCAAAATCATGTAATGTAATGAAAGTAATAACAATGGTGTTACTATTATTCCGAATACCCCTATGTCAACATGCGATGAGTTCCTATAATTTGAAAAATCCATAGCGGAATATATCGAAAAACTAAATATTTTGGTGACATTTCGTAATATAACAATAACTAGCCGCGTACCGCGGCTACGCTCACGTTTGTTTGGTGCTATACTATCGTTACTCCCGTTGCTCCCATTTCTTCCGTTGCTACGTTGATCCCATTTCTCCCGTTACTTCCATTTCTCCCGTTGCTTCCATTTCTCCCGTTACTTCCGTTGCTCTGTTGCTTCTGTTGCTTCCATTTCTCCCGTTGCTTCTATTTCTCCCGTTGCTCCCGTTAATCCCGTTGCTCCCATTTCTCCCGTTGCTCCCGTTACTCCCGTTGCTTCCATTTCTCCCGTTGCTTCCGTTGCTCCCGTTACTCCATCCTCTATCCACCATCCTCCATCCTCCATCTTCTATCCATCATCCATCATCGACCATCCACCATCTTCCATCCTTCATCCTCCATCCACTATCCTCTATCCCCTATCCAACATCCTTCGTCCAACTTTACCATTTAGTAATAGGAACGCATAACTAATACACCGAAAACGAACGAACTGCCGCTAAACTATATGAAATACACTCAAATGTTGAAATAACTCGCGTACCACCAATTGTAAAATGATTTTGTTAACGCAGAAACCTTCGCGGCCGTGCGCTCAACGTATCAACAAAATGTCATCGCAATCGGATGACTGGTTTAGGAAGGCATACGGGACAAACAAATAATTAGAGCTAAAATCGCGAAAACATTTGGAAAACTGTTAAAAAAAACAATTGTTTTTGATTTGATCGGTACCAAACTTCACAGGAACCATCGCGGGACTATCCTACATGTTCCCTGAAAATTTCATCAAAATCGGTTGAGCGGTTTAGGAGTTCATAGGGAACACAAGCACATACATACATACATATGTAAATACATCCTCTTTTATAATAATAATTTAACTGATTTCGTTTTTTTACTTTTATTTCATTAAAGGTGCCCATGGCAACCGAGAGAGCCATTGAAAGAATCATTATTCGCCATTTTCAATATGCCCAAGAACGAATAAAGTCAAAAAATAAAATAATCAAGTAATTTTTTTTCAATTTATTTTTATACTGAATTTTTTTTTTAACGAATAATATCTATTTTTATTTTTTTGAATATAATAAAATTTTGTTTATTTACAATAAATACATGTGTGATGTTTAATATAATTTTTGTGCTCGCCTCATCCTTACATTTTTACTTGAAACCTTTCTAACAAATTTGAAGTTTTTTTTAGCCCAGAATTGTTCCAGATTTATAGTGCAGTAAAAGTTGGGAAGAGTCTGATGTTTCAATGTCTATTTTATATGAACATTGCTTGATGAATATTTTTTGCTTTATTATTGGAATAATAATGTAATATAAAAGTGTGGGGTGTTTGACTGCATATGGATTACACTTGTATCAAGCACTCCACACATCGCGAAATTCAAGTAGCCGGTTGTTTGATTTCAATTAAAATAGAAGTCAAGCAACCGGTCAGAAAAAATAAAAAAATGATTGACAGAAAAAATAGATAGTCGAATAATATAATTATTTAGAGAGAATCTTAAAAAATAGAATATTTAAGTTTAAAATTAATTAATCCTTAATTGCTCAAATAACAAATACGGTAATAATATTAATTTTATTTAAATTTATGTTTCAGAAAAATCTATTATTGTGATTTTATGATTGCCTAAAACAATTAAATCTGTGATATTAATTTGTGATTGAAAATTTAATCTTTGATATTTAATAAAGATTTTTTATCGATTGTTTTAATTAACTCGATAAATGGTGACCCCGACAACAACAACCACGCAACTAAAAATTTATCTTCGCAAATAAAAATTCAATTTAACGACGAAATATAAGTGTACAATCACGGCATACTTTTATTTACCTCACTATTTCTTTCAACTATCGGTTATGCCACAACGCCTAAGAAACGGCTGTTATTAATTTGCTGTTAATAGAAGAAAATCTTCATTAAGACAAGAAATATCAATCTACATCATCCGAAGGTTCAAGAATATTAATCTACATCATCAGAAGATTCAAGAATAGCAATCTACATCATCAGAATATTATTGACTTCAAGAATATCAAATCAAGTATCTGAACATTTAGTAAATTGATATTATTATTTTTCTTTTGATTGATACTCTGATACAGGGTGTAACTAGTACTGAGGTTCAAACGAAAATGGGAGATAGAGGAACTTGTCCTGAGTAGAAAATCGTTCTACACATACTCCCGTTTTTGCTCCGTTAAGGAGATAGCGCGATTTTAAGGACGAAGGATTTTCATCGTACCTGTGATCACTGTTTGATCTCTAACTTCTGCTGTACTTAGCGACGCTAATAACGTAATAATTCTGGGCTCGTTGGAAAGGACACAAATTTTTTTTTCTAATTGCTATCAACTGTGTCAATTAGTGTCATACTTTTTGAGAAAAATTCATTTAAATGACACAAAAATAATAAAAAATTAAAAAAAAATACAAAAAAATCCTGTTTTCTCCAAGAAGGACCTGATTAACCACCAAATTTTATTACATTTTCGGAAAGCCCATAAAATTTCACTATACGTTAGATAACAGAGTATTTTGACACGAAGATTTGGGGAATCTGAAGATGCCAAATTAAAACGGCTCATTAGTGGATTGGATCTCGGCGATTGTAAACCGTCGCAGTTACTCGGTAAAATGAAATCCTTAACCGGTGCTAATTTTGCTGATGATATTTTAAAAAAATGTTGGCTTCACCCATCTCAGACACAAGCAGTTTTGGCTGCATCCTCAGGTACCCTCGACGAATTGAGCGGGATCGCTGATAGAATTGAGGAAACTTCTAGGTCTACAAAAGAAATTTTAGCTTTGTCAATGCCTACACAAGTTGCTGGCATTTCTTCCGCGATACCGACTAATGCACAACAATTGAGTTTGGAATCACTACAGAATCAAATTGCTGTGTTAACTAATTCTGTCAGCAACCTAATGCAAAATTATAGACAAGGCAGAGACACCAACGGACATTCACGTGGTGGAAGTGATAATTTTCGTGGTCGATCGAAAAGATCGTCGCGTTCGGGCAAGGGTTATTGCTTTTACCACGAACGTTTTGGTAATAAGGCTACTAAATGTCATGGGAAATGCACTTTCCCAAAATCAAAAAACTAAGTCGATTGATGGAAATGGCGACTTCCGGCACAAGTCCGACCTTTAGTCGCCTAATTATATCGGACAAAACATCCGGCTTACGTTTTCTAATTGACACAGGCGCGGATATTTCAGTGATTCCAAAACGTTCGAATGATCGTCGAAACGCGAATCCGAACTTGGTCTTGAGCGCAGCGAACTGCACCAAAATTATGACTTACGGCTTGCATACACTTAAAGTTTCACTCAAATTACAACGAGATTTTGAGTGGAACTTTATTGTTGCTGACGTGGACCGGCCAATTTTAGGTGCTGATTTCCTAAAACATTTTGGTCTGGTCGTTGATCTCAGACGACGTTGTCTGATCGACCCACTCACAAATGTCAGCTCAGCCGTGGGTCAGGTTTTGAAGGGACCAGCAACAGCACTTTCTGTTCTTGCAGCTATGCACGAGAATCCTCGGGTTACAGCACTTCTAAACAAACACCAAAACATTTTATACTCCAGCACAGAAAATTCACTTAAGATGCACACGGTCCGTCATTTTATTGTTACGGAAGGGCGACCGAAATTTTCCAAACCATGACGCCTTTCGCCCAATCGTTCATCGATTGCAAAGGCTGAGTTTGGCAAAATGGTGGATCGCGGCATCTGCAGACCATCAGATTGTCCTTGGGCTTCATCACTTCATATGGCCCGCAAAAAAAAAGGATGTTGTCGACCTTATCGGGAGCTCAACGCGCAAACAGTCCCGGATAAATATCCGATCCCGCATATTCAGGATTTCGCCCAACAACTAGAAGGCTGTTCTATATTTTCAACGGTCGATTTGGAACGTGCATATCATCAGATACCTCTGAACGAGGAAGACGTTCCAAAAACGGCAATCACGACAACTTTCGGGTTATATGAGTTCGTACAATTGACTTTCGGATTGCGCAATGCTGCACAAACCTTTCAAAGGTTCATCATTTCAATTTTGAGGGATCTAGATTTTTATTTCGTCTACATTGACGACATCTTGATCGCCTCAAAATCAGAAGAGGAGCATTTCCTTCACCTTGACACTCTTTTTCAACGTCTTGAAAACCACGGTTTGGTGATCAATTTCGCGAAATGCCACTTCATCAGAATCAGGTTGATTTTTTGTGACATTCCATTGACTCGAGTGGTGTACGTCCAATCGCTTCTAAAGTCGAAGCAATTATCTCCTATCCGCAATCGACTACCGTTCACGAGATGAGGCGTTTTCTCGGTATGATCAACTTCTACCGAAGATTCATACCTCATGCTGCCACATCTCAGTCTATTTTAGATAAGTTCACTGAGGGTAGTAAGAA
This sequence comes from Beris morrisii, assembly GCA_951812415.1. NCBI lineage: Eukaryota > Metazoa > Arthropoda > Insecta > Diptera > Stratiomyidae > Beris > Beris morrisii. The sequence continues at coordinate 72,986,337 of OX638312.1, read as the reverse complement.
AAAGAGGGATAAGACGGAACTTCAATGGGACCCTGAATCTTTGGAAGCCTTCGACTGTTGTAAAAAGCAGTTAGCACAAGCTGCGATTCTAGCTTTTCCTTCTTCCAAGGCAGCACTTTCGCTTGTGGTTGACGCTTCGGACACAGCTATCGGGGTTGTGTTTCAGCAGAAAGTATAGAGTGCAGAAAGCAGAAGAGCGAAAATATAGTGCATACGATCGCGAGCTGTTGGCAGCAGCGCTGCCGAACTTGCTACTATAGTAGTATTTTACTACTATTTCAAGCCCGTACTACTTATACTACACATATTTCAATTATGCTACCCGAATGAAAAAGTAATTTATAATTATTTGTGTTGGTTTTTTTTATAATAAGATACCCAAAATACAATTCGCCATAAAGGTTTCCTTTCCTTTCCTTCCTTGTGTTATCATTTATTCTGTATTAATTTAGTTTATTTAATCTTTAACACATTATTGGTTCACAATGATTTATTTATTTATAATAATCAATGGCACAAGAGCCCAAATTGGGCCCAGGCCTTGAAGTAATGCTAGAGTTACTTCATTACTAGACCAACGGAACACTAGGAGGTGAAGTGGTCAGCCACACGCTCGTCCGTGATTATTACCCGGATTTTAACTCAGGTACTCATTTACAGCTGAGTGAACTGGTAGTCCGGCACCCAATCCTATTCTCGAAAATTACTTGTCGCCAAGCAGATTCCCAAGTACTTGATCCCTCAAACTACAACCGTTAGATTTAGTGGGAACTGTCGAATACTTTGATTTTTAAGTAGAAGAAGTACTAAGCATCACGACTGTCTCATTTCAAGATCTAGTAAATGCTTAGAAAATTTTTAATTTTAAAAAAAAAAAATTTTAATTTTAAAATATTCTTATATTAACTCCTATATTTACTCATACTTATATTTACTCAGCCTTCAAAAATAAATATTAATAATCCGATGCATAGGGGTGCTCTCAGATAAACTGGGAGAACTCCTAAAATATCGAGATACCACCATTTATTTCTGAGGACTGACAAAGTTTTTTATAATGTTGCTGGAAGGCAGAGTTTTCACTTTTTTCACCGAACACAAACCACTAATCTTCGGTCAGGCAGAAATCCTCGTCTTTGGTCCTCCACGTGGGCGCCTGCTGGAAATGCTTCTAGTCGTAAAGACCTGGGTCTTTCCGACTTTAGCAGCTAAGACTTACACGCATGCATTCAATCGTGCGCTGTGGTCATTAAGATTGAGGTACCCAACTGTGTGTTTCTCCTGTGCTGTCCTCCTAATACCTCTCCCGCTCCTATGCTTCCTGTCCAGGACCAAATCCGTGCCCAGGGATTAGTTGGTTGGGGCCCGCAAATCTCTTCCAATCGCTAACGGTGGCCTGCGGGGTAAAATTGGGCACCCCCTCGCAGTACCCTTGCCTTATCTTGACATGCCGGCTCTGTTAAGATGGACCAACCCCTTCCGAGCATACTCGTGGGACCAAAAAAAAAATGAACCAAAACCAAAACAAAAAAAACAAAAACAACACCAAAACCATAACTGATGCTCAGCTCGACATCGGTACTTCGTCCGAGGACGAACTTCTTGCCTCCAGTCAGGAGACAACTATCAGACCAGGCAACGCAGCGCGTGCGAGTACAAGTCAGAGTACACCCGTGCAGCCTCAACCATCAACATCCGGTCTACAACATCCGAAGGAGAATGCCAGCCATGGCATTCGGAAGCAGGCCAAAAAACGGAAGTCCGTCGGCGTCGCGAGGAAGTGTCGGTACTTGAAGGCTCTTTTCATTTTAAACAAGATTGCTAAAAATGAGGAAGCGGGTACCGTAAACGAGCGCGATGCGGCGGACAAAGCCTTCTACCAGGCGATTGTGGAGGAGCACAACAAACGCCTCAGAGAGGAACCGCCGAAAGAACGGGAATCTGGGAAGCGTAACAGATCCCAGGATGAGGTGGATCATGCTACAAGGAGAAGCAAGATTCCCAAGCCCAGCACACTTCTAGCATCAGCCAGCGGGGTTCAAGCGAAGAAAACCTTCAGCGAAACTGCAAGAAGCCACCTTGAGGTTGCATTGGTAGATGAGCTATCTGCCGGTAAACTAACCGCTGAGGCGTGGCGCAACGTGGAAGGAGAGCTGTCGGAATCGATACTGGCCCACCAGAAAAAGCACGGAGGACCTGTGCTTGGCTTTGACTCCGGTGAACTCGTGAGAGGATACCGCGTAATCAGATGCGCGGACAGCTACTCGAAGGATTTTCTCAGTGAATGTGTCGCTAAGTTTAGAGACGCTTGGGACGGCATAAGACTTAAGCTTATCCCAGCTGAGGAGATCCCTAAAAGACCGAGAGCCCGCATCTGGATTCCAGTCATGAAAATGGACAGCGAGAAACTCCTTTGCGGTCTTCGCCTACAGAATCCGTCGATTCCCATGGATGACTGGGCTGTCATCAAGGCAGAGGAACCGCAACGAAACAGCCTCACCTACCTCCTCCTGATTAACGAGGAGTGCCTGAAGGCACTCGAGGAAGCAGATTTTAAACTGCGGTTCGGCATCAGGCATGCCAAAGTGAAAGTCTTTCGCTCCTCAGGTCCAGACGACGACATAGACTTTGTCGACAAAGCTAACGAGTTGTTAGAGGAAATGAGCATCGCAGGGAAGGAGACAGCCACTGACAGCAAGGAAGTCGGGAAGGAGACAGCCAATAAAAATGTTGAAGATAGTACAGGTTAACCTGAGGCACTCGAAGTGCGCCTCGGATAACTTATTGGTCCTCCTTGGGGAAGAGGACATCGACAAGGGCCTAATACAGCAGCCATGGGTAAACGACTTTACCGTAAAGGGGCTCCAAAACACTCCCTACAACCTTTTCTACAATCACAAGCAAGGTAAGCCCAGAACATGCATCTTAGTTAATAAACAGATAAACGCCTTTATGTGTCCAAACTACAGCTCTGACGATTTAACAGTTGTTAAATTGGAGGTTGCAAATGGGGGGGACCTATACATCTCCTCGGTTTATATGGCTCACGACCAACCAGCGCCACCCGAGGAACTGCATCATCTTACCGCCAGTATTTCATCCAAGAGGGGCAATCTTCTAGTGGGATGCGACGCCAACGCACGACATACGCTTTGGGGCAGTTCGGAGACCAACGAACGAGGTGAGTCCTTATTTGATTTCATTATAAACAGTAACCTCTCTATATGTAACAGTGGTGACACCCCAACCTTCATTTTTCCGAGTACGGAAAATTTTCAAGGTTGGGAGGAAGTTCTGGATATTACTTTACTAACAGAAAATAACATTTATAGGGTTGAGAATTGGAGAGTATCCAACTTGCAATCCTTCTCCGATCACAGGTTGATCTTCTTCAACGTGAATCTCATGCCGGAGACTCAAAAGCCTTTTAGAAACCCTAAAAAAATTGACTGGGAGAAATTCGGTCAGGTCGCTAAATCGAAACTATCCAAAACAACCAATCCTATCATCAAAACTATAGAAGATCTGGACGACAAGGTGGGGTTTAATGCCTCATGTCCTTTGAAATATAGTAAGAAAACGCTCCCCCCATGGTGGAGTGAAGACCTGTCAAGATTAAGGAAAATAACTAGAGAGGTTTTTAACATCTGTTACAGGCGCAAGTCTTGGCAACCTTACAAGGAATGCCTCAAGATCTACAAGAAATCCATTAGAATGGCCAAAAAACAGGCTTGGACTGATCACTGTCAATCCATTGAGAGTGTCCGGGATTCGGCGAGGCTCAGCAAGATTATATCCAAGCAACACACGAACCCGTCGTTCGTGAAAAAGTCGGACGGGACCTGGACTGATTCCTCCGCCGAGACTCTGGAACTCTTGATGAACACTCACTTTCCTGGGTGCCAAAACAGCGTGACGGAGATGTCAAGCGTCCAGAGTGTACAGTGTATACCGGAGGAAGACATCAATTCCGTTATCAATGAAGAAAGAATTGCCTGGTCCATTAACAGTTTCTCTCCTTACAAATCCCCTGGCATGGACGGCATACTTCCAATTATGCTGCAGAAACTACAAGATGTAGTAGTTCCATGGCTTGTGGAAATTTTCAGAAGTTGCATTCTACTAAATCATGTGCCCTATGCCTGGAGAAGTGTCCGGGTAGTGTTTATTCCGAAGGTTGGCAAGAGAGGTCACGAACTCGCGAAGGATTTCAGACCCATTAGCCTAACATCATTCGCGTTGAAAACACTGGAGCGCATTATAGATATACATGTGAGGCAGACCCTGCAAAGGTCACCGCTATCCAAATCTCAGCATGCTTACCTCAGAGGGAGATCCACGGAGACGGCTCTCCACGAAGTGGTGCGCACGATTGAGCACACGATAAACTACAAGCAATACACTCTAGCAGCCTTTCTAGATATAGAAGGGGCATTCAACAACGTCCACACCGAAGCTATCCAGGAATCTCTTACCGAACTGGGTGTGACCGAAAGCTTCAGAAATTGGATAATATCCATGCTACGGACCAGAATTATCCATTCAAACCTAGGAAAGAGCAATTTGACCAAGCACGTGCGTAGGGGAACACCACAGGGCGGTGTTATCTCACCTCTACTCTGGCTATTGGTCATGGATAAAATCCTAGTAAGACTAGACAGGGAGGGAATCAAAGTGATTGCGTACGCGGATGATCTGGTGATTTTGGTCTCAGGATTATTTCCTTCCGTAATCAGTGAGATTATGGACAGCGCTCTGGGTAAGGTAAGCACCTGGGCTACCGGCTGTGGCCTTGGTGTAAATCCGGATAAAACTGAGTTGGTACTATTCACCAGGAAAACCAAGATACCAGACTTTAACCTTCCCCGCCTGAACGGCCAACCGCTCCAGCTCTCCTCCAGCGCAAAGTATCTTGGTGTTATCCTTGATTCAAAGCTGAGCTGGAAACTCAACATAGAAAACCGGGTGGAGAAAGCCCGTGTGGCCTTCTACGCCTGCAAAAGAACCTTCGGCAAGAAGTGGGGACTCAAACCAAGGATGGTTTTGTAGCTGTACACTGCTGTAATACGTCCAATTCTCAACTACGGGTCACTAGTCTGGTGGCCCGCTCTGAGTAAGGACTATAACATAACTAAACTCAGTCGAGTTCAACGAAGTGCGGCCATAGGCATTACAGGTGCTATGCGGTCATGCCCGACCGATGCTCTAAACGTGCTACTCTACCTCCTACCAATCGACCTTTATATAAAAAACACCGCATCAAACAATGCCGTCAGGCTCAAAGAATCTGGGTGCTGGACTACGAAGCCATACGGGCATAGTAATATCCTGGGACAGTTACCAAAGGAATTGGTTACGTCACCGACTGACTACATCACCCCCAAACTGAGCTTCACGAAACGATTCTCTGTTGGTTTCCCAACTAGAGAGGAGTGGAAGAACGGTGCGGTGGAAGCAGACTTCGACACGATAATATTTACCGACGGTTCGAAAATGGACTGCGGGGTCGGGGCAGGAATATTCTCAGATACACATAATATCGCTAAGTCCTACCGCCTCCCGGACCACGCTAGCGTCTTCCAGGCAGAGATACTGGGGATCCGGGAGGCTTGTCGTACACTAAAACACGACTCATCGCCAAAACACAACATCGTCATTTTCACCGACAGCCAAGCCGCAATCAAAGCACTAGACTCGGCTACCAACTCCTCTAAACTAGTTCAGCAATGCCGTAACGAACTAGCCGGTCTGGCGGAACGGCTCAAAGTCACTGTGCTCTGGGTCCCGGGGCATAGAGACATAATGGGAAATGAGCGGGCTGATGAACTGGCTAGGGAGGGTTCCGCTCTTCCCGGCTCTCTTGCGGAACTAGTTCATGTTCCTTTAGGAGTCGTAAAGAGGGTCATACTCTCACACTTCCAGACAGTGGCTAATTCCAGATGGAAAAGCCTAACTACCTGCGCCATATCTAGGATGATGTGGCCATCTTACAACCGAGCCAAGTCAGACGAACTTCTATACAAGACCCGGGCAGACGTCTCCAGAATCACGGCGATCAGTACAGGTCACTGGCCGATTGGGGATCATGCGGCCAAACTGGGCATTCCATTCAATGTACACTGCCGCAGCTGCCAGGACACTAATGAGCGAGAGTCGCTTGTTCATTTCCTTTGCAAGTGTCCGGCTCTAGCTAGAGCCCGAGAGCGAGCACTAGGCAAGCCCTTCTACGGGGACCTGATGGAGATTTCGGGGAAGAGGATTGGAGAGTTATTACATTTCCTGAACAGCACAGGGTGGCTATAGCGATCCAATTCAATCAACCTTTCTCACATTCATCTTCTGTATTCCCCAGTATCAACAACCCTTAACAGCCGAGTTTAACACGAGTTTGTGGTGTCAAAACGGCCTCTGAGCTAATTGAGCCCTGTCTGGGTGACAGGGCTGCCACTTAAACCAACCAACCAACCAATCTTCGCTTTCAGACAAAATTCTGAAAAAGCATCTCCACGTCAGCTTAGACATCTGGATCTCATTGGTCAGTTTACAACAGATATTCGACACATATCTGGCGCATGGACAATGTTGTCGCTGATGTATTATCACATATCGATGAGCTTGTAATTCTACCAACTGTGAATTACGCTCAGATAGCGAATGCACAACTGATCGATGAAGAATTAACTACCGTTAAAAAGCTAACGAGCCTTAAAATGTTACCTATTAACATTGAGAACTCCTCCCAGCAACTTTGGTGTGACTCTTCGCAAAGTACTTTGGGACCCTACATACCTGCGACGTTGCGTAGGAAGATTTTCGATGTGGTTCATGGTACGGCTCATCCAGGTGCTAAAGCGACAACTAGGCTTTTAACTCGGAAGTTCATCTGGCCATCCATCAACAAAGATTCACACAGATTGTAAAGAGAATGCACAGCCTGTGGTAAGGTAAAAATTTCACGTCACGTGAAAAGCCCTCTCGGTAAGTTCGAGCCAGTAACTGAAAAATTCACCACCATACATATTGATTTGGTTGGTCCACTTCCTACTTAGGAAGGTTTTACTTACTGTTTTAGGTTTTACTTACTGTCTTACCGTTCGTGCAACAGCCGTTGCTATCTCGCTGGTCAGAGAGTTTATTCCACGTGTATGAACTTCTCTTACAATTGTGACTGATCAAAGAGCGCAATTCGAAGCTCAACTGTTCGCAGAGTTGAGCATGGTTTCGGGGCTTAAGCGTAGCAGAACGACTGTATACAACCCCAAAGCAAATGGTATGCTCGAACGATGGCATATGGTGCTCAAAGACTCTTTGATGTGCAGAAGGATGAGCTCGCGAACTACCATTCTTTCTTCTAGGGCTTCGTTCCATCATCAGAGAAGATGCTGATGCCACATCGGCTGAACTAGTTTACGGTCAGAATCTGCGTTTGCCGTACGAACTTATACATTCAGACACAACAACACAACCAATTTCACTAAGTGACTATGTGCAAAGGCTGCGGAAGTTCATGCGTTTGGTGAAACCTCAACCACCTTCTTCACACACAGCCACGAACACATTCGTCTTTAATTCACTTAAAGACTGTGATCATGTGTTTGTGCGTCAGGACTTGGTGCGGAAATCGCTTCAACCACCGTATGGGGGCCGTACAGAGTTATTAAGCGTCACTAGAAGTTTTTCACCCTGAATATTAACGGCAGAGAGAAGAACATCTCAATTGACCGCCTTAAGCCCTCATTCGAAACTTCGGTTTGTCTCTTTCCGAAACCGATCAAACGCGTGGCTTTCGCGCAAAATGCAACTGCCACATCCATGGTCCAAACCAGGTCATGGACGGGTTCAGGATGAAAAATAATCGAGAAGGTCCGGTAGCCCTTCTCTAGGAAGGGCGTGCGTGGGGTGTTCTCTGGACAAGCAGTCGACTATTTGTTCGGAGTTCGCAGTTTCCGTTGCGCAACTGCGACCCGGTTAAGACACGGACAGAGCTCTACGTAATTCTCAAGAAGTCAACCAAGTGGCCCAAAATTAATTGTTTTCCCAAAGTGGGACAAAATAATCAATTTCGTGTCACTCGGCACTTTTCTAATATATAAGTTTTCAATTCGTTATCATTAAACTCTCAGTCTATCAGTAAGTCATCTTCACAAGGCCTCGACGATAAAGTCTTTTTAAATCATCAAATATCGCATTTTCACGAATGCCGGAACCAATTTTCAGGTTTTTTCAAAGCAAACTCTCCGATTCTCCCTCAACACATCATACCGGCGGTGATATCCTGGGAATATCGCGGTCACAATAAAGGTAAGCAAAATCTTAACATAATCGTCCTGGTTGTTAATATATAGTCATTTTACGCCAAAAACCCGTTTAAGGCTTTTTTTAATAGAATGTAGGAAATTGTGTCATAGCGAAACATCCTGTGCTACAGTGCTTCCTGAGAGTTAAAATAAATTGTGTTTTAATGAATATTTCACTATACATAGTTAGTTCCAAAAATATTATAAAAGTAATAAAATAAAAACTTTGTTTGGGCGAATTTGTAAGGCTAAGTTCGTTAGCGGTCAAGATCGTGCTCCTACTTAGGGTAGCAGCCATACAAAAAGTCCTTAAGGTACGTGTTTAAGAATAACTTCGGACAACCTTAAGCTACGGCTATGAAATTTTGAATACGTTGGTTTTTCAAACGTTGTTGATAAATGAGTGAATATGAAAGTTCTCATAAGTCCTTTGAGTACCTACCATACAAAAATCCCGTAAAAAAATGATTTCGAAGAGAGTCCCATTAGTCCTTTGTGTAGCTGCCTGTATAAATGTCTTCACCAAATTACAGAACTGACTATAACTCAAGAAATCGTTCAGCCACGAATTCGGAATTTTGTACAAATTAGTTTTAAGTGAAAGTTCACTAGTCAGCGAAATCCTTCTACTGCTTTGGGTAGCTTCCATACAGATAGTCCTTAAGACACGTGTTCAATATTATTTTCCGATAGCTTTTGAATGCCTCAAACTAGGAATTTCAAATGTTGTACAAATTATTTTAAATATTTACAGGTAAAAGGACAAGTATGCTTGAAATCGACCTCCCATGTGAAAATCCTTGAAAATGAAAAATTTTACTGTCGGTAACTTACCTAGTTATAGATATGAAATTGAACACTGATGATATTGTCCTTTAGTTTCGAGTAGGGTCACTAGATACACAACACTCTCTACCTGGGGTTTGGCAGATACGTCTATCTGTCGTTTCTGTACTAGAAATTGTAATTTAACCTTACAAAAATCGCCTGTTTATGTACTAGTTCGCCTGTTTTTGTACTACTGAACATTGCTATCATATTGTGTTTTTGAAGTGTGTTGGTGCGAATATGATGTGAAGAGTCGGAAAAAAACTGTCGGAGTGCGTATACTGATTCTACTTTATCCCCAACTGCAATATTAATCGAAGTTCAGTATTTCTTCTAGAGTATTTTACGAGTGGGTTGCAACCGATCGTGACTGTAGTACGTTTTTTAAATAATGTCGTTGCACTTAAATTGCAGATCAGATTGCAACGAAAAAAATAAGGAGAAAAGAAGAGCAAAGCGAGGTATTCTACCCTCTCTAAAGAAGTGCGAGGGACTTCGGTTTATGCACCCGTACAGTTTTTAAATAATTCCTTGGGAGAATGGAGATCTGATTTCCGGGGACATACTCTTGCAAAAAGGAGCTAAAATGGAGGAGAAAACGAGGTTTCCGAACCTCCTGAAGAGTACTCCAGGATTAATTACGGGATATTTACTAGTTGGGCGATTACTACAGAACTAGTCCCATGAGAGACCTCGCATTTAGCTCCACTAGAAGTATTTTTAAATGATTTCTTAAGAGGTACAATGGATATCTGATTTGAGGGGCATGCTCTTGCAAAAAGGAGGTCAAATGGAGGAGAAAAAGAAGTTTCCAACTCTTCTTAAAGAAGTCCGGGATTAATCATGATCCCAATTTCCTGCAATATTGATTTAAGTGTTCTGAATTACAAAATGTTTTAAAAAAGAACATCGTAAATATTTGATTTTTAAATTAGTTTAATACTACAAACGCATTCACCAAACTTATAAATCATTTTTATAATACTACATAACCCTATAATTTTTCTGTAAATCCCCTCTAAAAATAATTTTGTACGTTCGCGCAAAATGGAATTTTTATGAAGAAAATCCTATGAGTCCTTCGTGTTTGTATTTGTTTTAATTTTAATGGCTCCCATACGAAAGTCATTAAAACATGTGCCTACGAATGTTGGCCGAAAACTTCAAGTTAGGAATATGAAATTTTATACACATTAAGTTTTTAATGGTTCCAGGACAAATCGCCGTGTCGGAAGAACAGTGACGCAACTACAAAAATTTATAATTTTTTTCGAAGAAACAATATCATTTTTGACAATTGCCCACAAGCCATACGAGCTTATTAATAGTTACTATAGACAGCTTAGATCAAGAGCACGTTCGTTTAAAACAACGGGGAACGATTTTATGCAAGAATAGCAAAACCACAAAATATTGAAATGTGAAAACAAAAAATTTTCAAAATTGCAGTTGCGTCACTGTTCTTCCGACACGGCGAAATGAAAAAAGAAATTTTTACTTTTGGTGATTTACCTAACGGAGACGAACATGTGCAGGTTCTGTTATGATCTGTGGAGGACATCACTCACATCTTGTGTGAATGCCCAGGGATCGCTAGAAGGCGACTGAGATGGATGGGTAGTCTTTTCTTCGATAACATCGAGGATTTGAGGTCGTTAGGGGATGACAAACTGGTCGGGTTCTGCAGGGAATTGGAGGGTTTTTGAGGAAATGAAACAGCCCACGAGAATCTGAAGAGATCGCAATGGGCCCGTATGGCACCTAGTGAGCGCGGTGGTTCCAGCGCTGCGCCCCTTTCTAAACCGAACCTATCTAAAGTTTCAGATATAAAATAGGAAGATATGGTTCTTCGCCTTCGAGTAGCCACGAAAGGAGCTCTTAAAAAAGAGCAAACTACGTGCGCGCTTCTTATTCTGCTTTATAATAAAAATAAATCGGAGTACAGAATTTTATCCAGAATATCACACAATTGGCTTACAGCCGATTGTGATTTCGGATTGTTTTTAACATGTGTACGATTTTGCACCTATTAACGCTCCTTGTAAATATGGAATATTCCGTTGACTGCCATTTATCGGATTGGTCGAAGATGTTCCGTTACGAATTCATACTGATCTAATACTCTTTGATTGTCAATCCGAATCCAAACTTATTATTGGAAATTAATAACAGTTAAGTGTTTTAATCGACATATACAACAAGACAATATTTGTTACCATACATTGTTAAAAAATAAATATTAGATGTACATATCCTTTACACATCAGCCTTTTGATTTAGGGCCGTATATCCAACAGGTATTTCCTTCAACTCGGTTTTGAGACACAGGAATTCACCGCCGACGCACATCAAAGTTCCGCAGACTGCATTTAATAACCACCAGGAGAAGTTTGCCGGAAACGCTGAATTATACCACCAACAAACAAATAAATGTACCAAATGAAAGGTACAACTGAAAAGTAGATTAGCAATGTTTTTCTTTTCAAAATAGCTGAAGCCTCTGCATTACCTAAAATCTAGACACAACTTTGTTCTTTTAACAATAAACCAAAGCGCAGACGAACCCGCCAACGAATTGATAACAAAGGCGCAAATTACAAGCCTGCCTTCCAAGTCTGATACATGAACTTCCTACAAAATTTAAAACAGTTAGTACTTATTGGATAATAGATTTTTTATGTATCTTCTCACATGGTACTGAAAAAGGTGATCAAGTGTGTGATTTGTTCCGACAAGTACTTCCATAAAAAACATAACAATTCCGAGGCTGACGTACAACAGTGACTGCATGCCTATAATCTGCATAATCAACAGAAATGGATCCCACTGTGTACTTCTGAAAGTTCCTCCTTTCATTTTTGTTTATCGATGTATCGCAAAAATTGGAAAGGCATTTTACCTTGGTAAACTTTTGTTAATTCCAAAACCTAAATTCTAAAACTGTCATTTATGATTTCTTAAAAGCTTCATACATTCGATAATCGAGTTCTTAGGATCAATTCTCGAGTTCGATAGAGACTCATTTCAATCGAGATTTCACAGACTTCCAGCAGACAAACCATCGCCATCGAATGTTCATGATATTTCTAGACATTTATAATGGACATATAGGTCCATATGTACGATAGAGATGGCACATAGTCAGCTATTACAAAAGATTCCGTATGAACGGTAACCAAATTCAATCGCAATATGTAAAAAAGGGATAGCACCGAACGTAGCCATGTCTATGGCAAGAAACAAGAAAACTTTCAAGCGGAAGAATCAAATCAAATGAAATTTTGATTACCAAATTTTTTTTCTTGTTTATGGGATTTGGCTTTATAAAAATTGATTGATGATTGACTTTGTTTAGTTAGCGAGCAAGTTCTTTTACTTGCCCGCGAATTTCTTTTCAGCGAATACAAAATCCGTTCAAATATATTACATGTACTTCGGTACAATACCGATGCACAATTTTTAACTATTATTTTTATTTGATTGCACCTTAACTTCACTTTAATTCACTTTACTTAACTTCAATACTGCCGATGGTTTGGGACAAAGGTTTAACTGGGAAACTTGGAAGACTGGGAGTTGAACAACAAACGACATATAAAAATTGACTGAGAGGTTTATTACTATTTCTAAGATCTTATATACAAAATTATTACGCTAATACTGCTAATGTTTACATTTTTTTGTTTAATTCGCAATATCAGGTGATATGCAATGGTCATTGTGCATATTACCTCAAAATTGCAATTAGTGCACAGATATGTGTCGCGGCCGGATGTCGATGGAGTTCGATGGTTCATTGAACAGACTTTTCGCTGCAAAATTGTAAATTTACATAAAAGAAATGAAAGAAATACGGAGATTTTCCATTGAAAATCACAATTTCGCGCACACACACTTCCATACCAAAGAAAAAGAAGTACTAGAATTGTGGAAGGGAACCGACAGCTTTTTGGCCGACTCTTCACATATTTGCACTAACACACTTCGAAAACGCAATTTGATAGCAATGTTCAGTAGTACAAAAACAGGCGAACTTGTACATAAACAGGCGATTTTTGTGAGGTTAAATTACAATTTCTAGTACAGAAACGACCGAATTAGACGTATCTGCCAAACCCTAGGTGGAGAGAGAGTAGGTCTGTTCTTTTTGCATACACTTTCTACACTAGGTTACACTTTCTGCGCTAATGCTGTTCTTTTTGTCGGTGTGACGTCAGAGGTGGCTGTACTTTTTGTCGAGTTTAGTGCACTCAGTGTACACTTTCTTACACTGGGTCGGGAACAGGTGTTAGTTCTTCTTCTTTTCAAAATTGATGGCTGTATGCAGATAAAATTGACTTTGTGCGTTTATGAAAATACTGTTTTGAATGAATACATGCACAAATATTGAATGGCAATAAATTTGCATTGATAGAAGTGAAAGAATAAAACAAATAAAAAAGTTCGGAATTTTAGCTGTCATTTTTCTACACTAACCCGTTCTTTTTGCGCGATCTGCACCCTACACTTTCAGTGTAAGGTGTATTACACTGAAAGTGTAAGCTACACTAAAGTGTTAATTTAACCTGGCAAAAAGAACAAACCTAGTGTTGTGTATCTAGTGACCTAGGGTCACTCTCTACCAGGGGTTTGGCAGATGCGTACCAAGGTGAAAAACCAGTAAATTTAAATTTTTTTCATGTTTCTGGGATTCTGCACTATATGCATTTGAAATGATTGCCTTTTCTCTTCAAAATAATAAATTTTCATAAAAGAAATTAAAGAAATGCTGAAATTTACCATTGAAAACCACAAAATTTCGCGCACACACACTTGCATACAAAGAAAAAGAAGTACTAGAGTAGTGGAAGGGAACCGTCATTGTCATGAATGAGAAATGTTAAATCATTTGTACAAGGCGAAGAAACGCCGAAAAAGTGAATGGACAAAAACGACGCTTACATGTAAGTATAATCCGTGCGAACAACAGTATAAATATAAAACTGCATACGATTTACAATCACGAATCTACTTTCAGCATAGATAATGAAGATTTGTCATCGGACAGTGACGCGGACTTCCTCCCAGACGGCTCTGACTCGGACATTCCGAACGAAAAGAATTCGACTATGCGGGCTCCTCCGGCGAGAACAAGGACGAAAGCGGGCCGAGAAAGGAAACACCATTCAAAAAGCGTCACAAAAAGATGTCAAGCGGCTCAAAACCGGTTACAATCGAAGAGCCCGCAGAAGTCGAAGCAGCCGCAATATCCGACGAAGCGGCCGAAAAAAAACGTGCCGATGCGGTCTGGGCGAACTGCCTAAGCGACACACACGACATTCCGTCTCCTCACCGCCGTCTAAACGGATCGCAGTAACGTGCAACAACTTCCGCGAACACTATCACCTCAACATCCTCGACGCACGTTCCGCCGTTGAAACCGGAACCTGAAAAAGTGAAAATCAACGAAATTTTTGAATTTGCCGGTGAAGAAGTTCGACCAAAGAACAATGACGGACCAGCTAATTTTAAACATTGTATTTATGTATTGTATTATAAGGTATTTGTTATACAAATTATAATGTATAAAACAATAATTAAATTTTTTTTATTATTATTTTAATTTGCGAAGTATAGTGGCGGACTTGCGAGGAATTCGCACTCCAAGTCAATTTAGACGGCATTGGCATGTTCTAGTGTAACGTGTCGTCTGAAATAAAATATCTATTAGTATATTATAATAATAATGTTTCATGTTGCTGGCTTGTGTTTGCGTAGTAAACATTCTTGGCAATCCCTAAAGACGCTATTTATTTCTTCACCACCCAAGAGGTAAGACAACAAGGCGCTTTTTTTTTAAAGAGGTTTCTTCTAGGCATCATATACACTATTTGACTCTAATAAATGAAGTTATTTTTATTTATGTAATTAAAAAGAGGTCCATTAATTGGCGAGTTAATTTCTTTTGCACGATTTAAGACACCCACCAAAACGACTGCACATTTCGACTGGATGGTCCCTTCTACTCGAAACCTTATCGTTTTTCTTACGTAGTGTTAAATTAAACAAAATTATTAAGATTTTCGCCCCGCGAGGCTTCTCTCCAATTCGTTATCTTCAAAAATATAAATTTTAAATATCAAAAAATTACAAAAGTATTTGTTAATTACAAAAAAAAATAGAAAATAATTGCAACACTTTTTTCTACGCTAACGTTTTCACACTTAATATACAGTTTGATACAGCAACAGTCTCCTTATTCTTCAAAACTATCAATGAGTGAGGCATTGTAGTGCATAAAAGCGTAGTCGTGATAGTACATCATTATACAAAGCGGCTGGCCGAGAATAGTCGAAGCTCATACAACTATTGCTTCACCGAAGGCCAAATTACTTCTCCATAAATTTGGAAATAGCCGAGAGCGGTATTTATCCCCTCATTCCCATAAAGTCCCAAATTTTAAACGTCTTAACCGGAACACTGACTTGAAATTAGTTTTTTTTACCAATAAAATCAATTAAGTTGCCCTTGTTCAATCGATTCGATTAACTTGCCAAGTATTCGCGAAAGAATGCGCTTATAAAAAATACAGTCATAAATGCAACTTGTCGACTATAGCCCATTTCCACAACTGGAATATACAAATATTAAACGAATATTCTTCGAAAATAATTCAAAATTCGGACCTGTGAACGGGCATGTTCGATGTTCGCCAAAAAGTGTCAATGTTGTTTGCATTCCACCAATCACAGTAGAAGTTACGATCAGCAAAATGCAAGAGCTCGCCGAGTAAATTTAGGAACGAGTGAAATGTTAAGTAGAACATACAAGATGATTGGGAATCTGAAAGTTCATTTTCTTTTGTGATCAAGACACAATAAAAAAGGAATAATAGTTAAATCAATTACAGCCAGTTTAAGTAAACGTTCGGTTGCTTTCGGTACGTCCATGTGCGAGAAAGGAACCAAAGAATTTTTAACGGATGAAATCATCCATTGCTGAAATAGTGACATCACAACATTTACACCGATCATCACTTTTAAAATACGTTTCAAAAGAAACCTTTCTCGAATTCTGGATTTGATTGTAATAAAAAAAATAGTTCCTGGTCGTTATCGGAAATACAGCAGGCCCTTCAAGCACAGATTGCTAGTATATTCCACTAAGTGTGCATCTACTTTTCCATTTTCGTCGTGATGATTGGGAGGATGCTCTAAAAGATTAATGTTTTTTTTAGCAACCTTAGTAGCGTCTATAAAAAAATTAAAATGCGATGCAACAAAACTTTTATCGCAACACAAGTCAGGCAGCTAATGTTCTTGATGCCATTGAGAAGATTATTTAACAAGGAGAGATAGTAGTTTACTAAAGAACTCACTGTGCGTGCGGTGACTGATGCCTTCTGGTAAGTATATCTCCTTATGGAGTTGGCTACCAAGCGATCTTACATTCAAATGTGACTGTGTCAAGGGATGGAGGATTACTAAAGAATCAAACAAGGATTACTAAAAGCCGGAGTGGCTCCGACTGTCAGGAGCAATACAATTGAATTCTCTTCTGATGGCATGGAAAGAAAGTAATGAGGTATACTCGGGACTTCAATCAACAAACATAACACGTAGAAATGACATGATATTTCGATCGGAGAAATGTCAGAATGCCGACTCTACACATATTCGCACTAACACACTTCAAAAACGAAATTTTAGCTAGTACAAAAACAGGCGAACTAGTACATAAACAAGAGATTTTATTGAGGTTAAATCACAATTTCTGGTACATAAACGACCGAATTAGACATATCTGCCAAACCCAAGGTAGAGAGTTCAGTGTATCTAGTGACCCTACCCGTGAGTAGGGTCACTATAGGGTCACTAGCACTGTCACTGGCAGAGGAAAGGGAGCTGCAAATATCCCAAAAAGTTCCGGCCATATCGCTCTCTCTAGACAGCTCTACAAAGAGAAGAAAACGGCCCTGGGAATCCTGAAGCGCCTTGGTAGTATACCAGAGGAACAGCGGACGGACAAACAACGGGCCTCTATTGACTGGGCTTTAAAGCTGACCACCGAGGGGTGGGAACCATCCGGCAAGGGTCGAGTGTCCAAGGGACTCAGATCGCTGGATGAGTCTCCCGAGGCAGCAAAAAGGGCCAAGACGGGCAACTCAAGCAACGCGGCACCTTCAAGGCCCTTCAACGAAGTCCTGAAGGATCATCTCGTGATGGCAGTCATCGACAGGAGTGACGATGACGGAAGGATCACTCTAGACAAGTAGAAAGACGTGTAGAGCGAGCTGGCGGATGGTTTCCTCAAACTTATGAGGGAGCATCCTGGTCCTGTCCCCTCCTGCCGCGACGGTGGGTGGCATCAGGGCCATGTCAAGCTGGTGATCTGCTCCGACCAGAGATCGGCGGATCTCTACAAGGAGGCAATTGCTGGTCTAGGCGAGGTTTGGCCTGGAGCAAAGTTGGAGGTTGTGGCAAGGGAGGACATCCCAAGTCGGCCTCGAACAAGAGCCAGGATACCAAGCAAGCCTTCTGACGCGGCGGCTGTCATGGAGATCCTAAAGATCTGCAACCCTGATCTTCCGACGCATAATTGGAAGATCGCCAAGATGGAGGAGCCAAAAGGGGCCGAGAGAGTCGCGACAATCGTGATTAACAAGGAGTCCCTGGCCCCCCTAGCTAACCTGAAGGGTGTGGTGAATTTTGGCCTTGGCCAAATCACACTTCGGGTCTACAAAGCGGACGCTCAGAATCCTTACCGAGCGCGTCGGACACCGAAGCCTCGAAAATGGAAACGGATTCCGCCTCCCACGTCGTCCATAGTGACGACTCAAACCTCGCTGAGTCTGAACTGGCGATGGAACTGGACCTGGTGCAACCCGATTCCGATTCAGTACTGGTTTGCCAGGATCACTGCTCCTTAACGGACGAAGATGATCTTGGCTCGGATGCTGGACTGGATGAAGGCTCGACTGGTCCTCCCGATGGCAGTGAGGAAGATCTGCTGGCATCTGACCCGGAAGACCCGGAAGATGCGAACATAACCGTGATCGAGGCTTAATGCTGCGAATACTGCAGATTAATCTTCATCACTCGAAAACGGCATCAGCCTCATTACTTCTCCGTCTAGCCAGGGATGGAGAAGACCTTGTCTTGATCCAGGAACCATGGATTATGCATGACGTGGTAAACGGTCTCAAGACTCCAAACTATACTCTGTTCTATGTAAGGAATAATGGCAAGCCAAGAGCATGCATTCTTGCAAAAAACAGTTTAAATATATTTCTGCTACACAGCTTCAGTGATCCTGATATCGTTACAGTCAGCCTTGAACTGAATAATAAGATTCACTGGCTGATCTCGGCCTATCTGGCCCATGACCATCAAGGTCCACTGCCACCGAGTATTATGAGCGATCGAATCACGGAAGCTAGTAAGCTCAACACTGGTGTCATTCTAGGGTGCGATGCAAATGCGCATCATGCAGTCTGGAGTAGCACTGACACTAACGAAAGAGGCGAGTTGCTTTTTGACTACTTTTTAAGCATTAACCTCCTTCTATGCAACACAGGGCAAGAGCCTACCTTTATAACCAGGAATAGACAAGAAGTCTTAGACATAACCCTGGTTTCCGAAAACATCTCACACATGGTCAGCAACTGGAAGGTTTCTGAAGAAAACTCCTTCTCGGATCATCGCTACCTCCAATTTAATCTGAAAGATTACAAACCTATCCCACCGGCCTTTAGGAACTACCGGAGGACCGACTGGGTCAAATACAGGGAAACTCTTAGCGGCTTACTCCCTCCCATACCGCCTCTCCAACCGAGTAGCTCAACTGATCTCGAAGGTCTGGTCACCACCCTTACGCGCGCCCTAAACAAGGCATTGTCGAACTCCTGTCCTGAGAGCAGGCCAAGAGGGAAACATAAGCCGCCATGGTGGAACGCAGAACTCGGGGCTCTTAGAAAATGCTGTAGGCAACTGTTTAACAAAGCCAAAAGCACGAAAGCCGTTTGCGACTGGGACTCCTATAAAGGATCACTTCGTAAATACAAATATGAACTGAGAAAGGCGCAGCGCAAATCCTGGGGACTCTTCTGTAGTGAAATAGAAGATTCGTCCGAGGCATCCAGGCTCCGCAAAATTCTCTCTAAAAATCCAACCACACCATGCTACCTGAGGAGACCGGACGGATCTTGGACTACCTCAAGTAGGGAAACCACTGATCTCCTCCTGGACACCCACTTCCCTGGTAGCTCGCCTGTTGAGTCGAAGCGGGTAAACATTACAAGAAACCATGCACCGTTCAACTCTGACGCTCTTATAACAGAGACCAAGCTCCTCTGGGCGATAGAAGGCTTTAAACCATTTAAGTCTGCGGGACCGGATGGAATAATTCCTACTGAAATCCAGCAGACCTCGGACATAATTCTTCCTTGGCTGAAGGTTATCTTGAAAGGCTGCCTGGATCTAACCTACATTCCTGAAACATGGAAGGAAGTCAGAGTGGTATTCATACCCAAAGCAGGAAAAAGCTCTCATGTCTGCCCTAAGGACCTCAGACCTATCAGTCTATCATCCTTTCTTCTGAAAACACTGGAAAGACTAATGGATGTGTACATCCGCGACAATATTGACAAGCGACTGCTGTCAACATCCCAACATGCGTACTGGAAGGGGAGGTCGGTCGAAACGGCCTTATATTCGCTCGTGCGCACCATTGAAAAATTTCTCAGTATTAAAGAATACACCATGGTTGCATTTCTCGATATCGAGGGAGCTTTCAACAACGTCAGACCAGAAGCAATCACTGACGCAATTTCTATCCTGAAGGTGGAGTCCTCGCTTGGCGCCCTGATCAATTTGATGTTAACATCCAGGATTGTGAACACAAAGCTGGGCGAGTCCTCCTCTCGAAGGTTTGTCAGCAGAGGTACACCACAAGGTGGTGTGCTCTCCCCTCTTCTATGGAATTTAGTGGTCAACAAACTACTATTGAGATTGGAAGGGGCGGGCTGCAGAGTGATTGCCTATGCAGATGATGTTGCAATTGCTGTCTCGGAAAAGCACCTTTCACGCTGAGTGAGATATTGCAGAATGCACTCTCTATCCTCTCCAAATGGGCAGCTGAATGCGGGTTGGGTGTGAACCCACGCAAAACAGAATTAGTCCTCTTCACCAGGAAATATAAAATTCCTCACGTAGACCCTCCTTCTCTGAATGGTACTAGTCTAGTTTTCACCGATAGTGCAAAATATTTGGGTCTTATTTTGGACAGGAAACTTCATTGGAAACCTAACATTTCGGAACGGGTAAAGAAACTGACTGACTGGCATATATGCAGGTCACTCAACAATCTTGAATCACTTCAATAACATTGCTGAAAACACCGACTACACCCCTCCCAGTTATGATTTTGAGAAAACTTTTCTAACATCCATCCCAACCCGTCTAGAATGGGAAAGGGATTCGGTACGGATGGAAGAGTCCGCCCACATATATACGGACGGCTCCAAAACTGAAGGCGGGGTAGGTGGAGGTGTTTTCTCTGATATGCTTAACATTAGCAGCTCCTTCCGCCTTCCGGACCACTGTAGTGTCTTTCAGGCGGAGCTTATGGCGATCAAGGAGGCCTTGTTCTGGCTGAGGTGTAATGTAATATCTACTAGGGATATTAGCATTTTCACAGACAGCCAAGCGGCAATAAAATCCTTAGAATCGGCCTTGACAACATCAAAGGTCGCCGCAGAATGTCGATCATCTCTTAAGGAGATGGCTGAACAGTTCAATATTCTCCTGTGCTGGGTGCCAGGACACAGGGATATTCCAGGGCATGGCACTGCATGGCTGACGAACTCGCTCGACGCAGTACTACCCTTCAGATTATGCCGGAACACCGGAATCTGGGTGTGCCTCTCTCTACATGTAAACTGCTACTGGGATTGGACTCAATTGAGAAAACCAACTCAAGATGGGCAAACGGTGTTACATGTCACACTGCGAGACAGATCTGGCCGGAGCTGGATCTAAAACGCTCTAAACAGCTGACTTTGCTCAAAAGGGCGAATATCAGCACCACAGTCGGTGTCCTGACCGGACACTGTCTTATGGGTCGACATGCTAAAAGACTCGGTCTCTTCTCAAACGACTTCTGTAGAAGCTGCCTGGATGAGGAGGATGAGGAGACAGTCCTTCACCTTCTCTATACCTGTCCAGCTCTATCAGCCAGAAGGAAAGCTCATCTTGGAGCTTACTTCTTCAACTGTCTCGGTGACCTTGCCTCAATGGAGGTCGCGAGAATCCAACGCTTCATTGCAAGCTCTAAATGGTTCGACGAGTAGGACTGGATTCGATGATCCTGTGGTAACACAACGGACCTTTTAGGTCTAAGTGTGTCCGTGTTCTCACGGGCAGCCACGCGTACCTACCTACCTAGGGTCACTAGATACACTGAACTCTCTACCTTGGGTTTGACAGATATGTCTAGAGTCACTGAATACACACTCACCCTTCTACTGGGAGTTTGGCCGATAGCCCAAAATTGGACTAGAAGGCCATAACATAACCTACGTAAAGTCGTATTTAGAACAGCCAAACTTGAAGTTTGGCTGTTCTAAATTATCTGTGGATTAGTGCAAATGTGTGTATGTAATATGACATTTCGATTGAGAAATGTCAACGACTGTAAATAGACTGAAGCTCAAATTGGAATCACGAAATCTTAAGAGGTATTTATAAAGTTCAGACAATAATTTTTAAATAAATGATTGTTTTTATGTTTCAGATCCCAGTCACCACCAAATCTACAGTGTTACAATTCGGCGTATCCGCTTACTGCACCGACTATATCAAATGGTAGGTCGAACGGTAGCCTGGAGTTCGTCTTATTCATTTTCTTTTCGGTTTTAATGCGCTGGAGTTCACATCTACAGAATTGGAAGTATCGCAGACCTCGACACGGAAACGAAGAGCAAAACTGATCCGTATATTTGAAGAAGTTTCTTCAAGAAACGCCACCTGAGCTACACACCGTCAAAGCGACTAGTATCGATTTCCTGGGATAGCGGCGAATTACGAATTACGGTCCAGCTATGCTTTGAAGGGACGCGGAATGGAACTGTCCGAACTGACCGTTTTCAACGGCAAACTCCTAACATTGGACGATCAAACGGGCATTCTATACAAAATCGATCGGGGCAAAGTAATTCCGTGAGTACTGTTGATGGACGGCGACGGCCAAACGACAAAAGGCTTCAAATCCGAATGGGGTACCGTCAAGAACAAGCAACTGTACGTCGGATCGATGGTCAAGGAGTGGACTACTAGCGGCGGTGAATTCAAAAACGAGAATCCTATGCACGTGAAAATTGTCTCGACAAATGGAGAGGTACGAGTTTGTTGTTTTTTACGATAATTTTCATTTGAAAATGATTTATAAGGTGAAGCATGTGAATTGGGCGAATAATTACAAGTCAATTCGTGAGATAATTGGCATCAAATGGCCGGGGTACATGATTGTACCGAGGATCACAAACGGTGGTATTTCTTGCTAGGAAGGTGCTCACAAGACAGGTAATTAATAATTTTTATAATTTAATGTGCATATGTACAGGGAAAAGCAAGCAGTATGACCGAATATTTGTACAGTTTCCCCTATAGGCGATAGGCAACATAAATTGTATGGTCAAACACAACTCTATAAAATCAGTACGCTAATAATACTTGTTTACGGCCTTCGAAATAACTTAGAGAGTTAACCTTTAATCCGGATGCAAGGCTATACAAATTTGGTGTCGAAAAGAATGTGTTGCACTTCCATAATGCATAAAAAACCTTATCTTAGCTGCAATTTTTATAGGTATTTATTTTAATGCCGAGTAACGAAAAGTTGGTTCAAAGGTTTCGAATTGACGCGAGTTTGATGCTAAATTTGTCATATTGTTTAACGTGATCCTGCGAGGGATTAATTTTTTAGGACACGGATTGATTAGCAGAACCAAAGACATTCACTGTCACCCTGCATAAACAGAGCTGGTGGGTTGCAGTGGGTTGCAGTGCCCCTACCGTGACCGTGCAATGTGAAAGTGACCATTCTCTCCTTCGCGCCACTAAAATAATTTCCACCGTACGGTAAAAAACAGTACGGCGAAAACCAGTGTGAAACGAGTCTTATTGAGGAAGTTTTTCGTTATCAGCCCGAATTAAACTTGTAACTGACCCGCACCCGCTTGAGCCTCTTGCAGGTCCATTGTTGGACTCATTTTTCTTTTGAAAATTACGGAATTATTTGATTTTATATATTGTTATTTTTATGAGGTTTATGTCTAAAGGGACCGGTTACATTTAAGCAAACACGAATTATGTCGAGTGCATGATATTATTTGTTTATATATGTAGAATTTAACCAATTTATTTTATATGGATATAGTATTACAATAGTTAATTAAAGTAATTCAGCACAAATAATGCATATGATCCCTAGAAGAAACCTCTTTAAAAAAACGCGCTCTATTATTTTACCCCTTGGGTGGTGAGGAAATAAATACCGTTGCCACAGCTTCAAAGACGAGGATTATAAACGAAGACATTAAATATAATAGTGACAATAAAGTCAAGAGTTAAAATTGATACAGAATTTTGGTTTTTTGTTTGCCTAGACAGCAAAATTGAATAGACTGCGATTATCATATTTCCTTTATTTTCTTACTCCCATTAGAATATAATTGTATTTTTTATTTCAGAATCTGGACATAATAATTCGGTGGATTCGGTTCCACTTCAGCACAAAATTAGAGGAAGTAACTATCATGTCTTGAGACTACGTGATTTAAAGGAGTACACTTAAAATGTAGTGTTGATGCATATCATCTTCATTTTTATTTAAAAATTATTTCCGTAATTAAATTCATTTATTTCCGAGTAAATTTTAATGTTATTAAATATATTTATAAATTACATGTTAAGAATATAGGCTAGCATGTTATGCATGCAGCTCAATATAAGCATTTTGAATTAAACTTCACATTCAAATTAAAAAGAAGAGTTTTCATTAAAGTATACGGTTGCGACTGCGCGACGTGTCCATAAAAGCATTTTCCGTCGTGCCACAGACTGTTGTATTTGGACAAGTCAGCAAAGACTGGTTCCACTTCACCAAATTGCTTGATCTGATGGGAAAAATATTGAAAAAAATATACACTTCTCGATAGCACTGAAACTTACCTCGTTAGCTCCTTCATTTCATGTCTACAACAAGCGACAGCCTTCGCGTTGATCCGAGTTTTCGCTGTTTGCACGGGTGTTCATCGACAACGGAATGATTGTCATGTTCAGTACGACTATACTAAGAAAGAGCAAGAGCACGACATAACTAAAATATGTTGCTTGAGCGTAACTATTATACATATATTGGGACAATTGATTCCAGCCTTTTCCATCCGCATTATATTGTGAATTTTCTTCTCGGTCCATAAAATTATGATGGGATGCTTCGAGAAACCATTCTTGAAACGATAGTCATCCTTAATGTAATGATCGCATTGCTTAACTTCGTTTGGCGTTGTCTTGAAGATTTTGATGACACACTCGCGTGTACGTCGGGTCGCTATTCGCATGGAGTATTACGGTTTCCTTTCCGGTCGATATGATACCATTTGTTCCAAAATCTAATTGTTGATGAGTTTGTAGAGGAGCAGTCGGCAGTAGCCATTAGTGATGTGCAATGCAATTACTTTTCAGTATCGAATAATTACTGAGTACTTCAAATTAGTATTCGATGTTTGGTATTCGATACTTTTTCAATTACTTTGTACTAGGCGTTTGCATATACTTCATGACCTTTTTTTTTTAGCTCATCCCCTTATATCAGCCGACCTTTTTTTTTTTTTTAGCTCATCACATTGTACCACATATCTTCCGTTTTGCAGCACATTCTACGAAACGAAAAATCGTACCGCTTCCTGCTCTGGGTCTCCACTCTTCGCGTCTTAGGCGTCCTAGGGCTTGGTATGAGTGCAATATGGTGAGTTGTGACGCATTTCCGTCTTTACACACTCGCCGCTATATTTGCCAACCCCAATGAGAAAGGAAATTCCGAATTTTTGAGAAATAGGGTTATCGGACAGACGTCGACGGTGTTCGCAATTCTCAAATATGTGTTAAAAAGAAATTATTTTCAAAACATGCCACCACAACACTTCTACATTCCAAGTTTTACCTTTCTACCATTATCAGCTCTCAAGATATAACTTTTTTTCCCCTTTTCACCATCACCCACAAATGTTTGTCCTTATTATATGCCACCTTACATCTTCCATCTTCTATCCTCTTTCCCCTATATTCCATCGGCTATCTCCTATCCTTCCTACTGCATCCTCATTCCTACATCCTCATTCCTACATCCTCCTTCCTACATCCTCCTTCTTCCTTCCTACATCCTCCTTCTTCCTTCCTACATCCTCCTTCTCCCATTCTCCATACTCCTTCATCCATCCATCCACCTCCATCATCCATCCTCCTCCATCATCCATATATCCTCCTCCATCATCCATCCTCCATCCTTCATCATCCATCCTCCTCCATCATCCATCCATCCTCCTCCATCATCCTTCCTCCATCCTCCATCATCCATCCTCCTCCATCATCACTCCTCCTCCATCATCCATCCTCCTCCATCATCCATCCTCCTCCATCATCCATCCTCCTCCATCATCTATTCTCCTCCATCATCCATCATCCATCCTCCTATATCATCCATCCTCCTCCATCACCCATCCTCCTCCATCATCCATCCTCCTCCATCATCCATACTCCATTCTCCACCATCCATTCTAAATTCTTCATCCTCCATCCTTCATCCCCCATCATCCATCCTCCATCCTCCATCGTCCATCCTCAATCCTCCATCCTCCATCATCGAACATCCATCATCCATTCTCAATCCTCCATCCTAAATTCTACATCCTCCATCCTCCATCCTCCATCCTCCATCCTCCATCCTCCATCCTCCATCCTCCATCCTCCATCCTCCATCCTCCATCCTCCATCCTCCATCCTCCATCCTCCATCCTCCATCCTCCATCCTCCATCCTCCATCCTCCATCCTCCATCCTCCATCCTCCATCCTCCATCCTCCATCCTCCATCCTCCATCCTCCATCCTCCATCCTCCATCCTCCATCCTCCATCCTCCATCCTCCATCCTCCATCCTCCATCCTCCATCCTCCATCCTCCATCCTCCATCCTCCATCCTCCATCCTCCATCCTCCATCCTCCATCCTCCATCCTCCATCCTCCATCCTCCATCCTCCATCCTCCATCCTCCATCCTCCATCCTCCATCCTCCATCCTCCATCCTCCATCCTCCATCCTCCATCCTCCATCCTCCATCCTCCATCCTCCATCCTCCATCCTCCATCCTCCATCCTCCATCCTCCATCCTCCATCCTCCATCCTCCATCCTCCATCCTCCATCCTCCATCCTCCATCCTCCATCCTCCATCCTCCATCCTCCATCCTCCATCCTCCATCCTCCATCCTCCATCCTCCATCCTCCATCCTCCATCCTCCATCCTCCATCCTCCATCCTCCATCCTCCATCCTCCATCCTCCATCCTCCATCCTCCATCCTCCATCCTCCATCCTCCATCCTCCATCCTCCATCCTCCATCCTCCATCCTCCATCCTCCATCCTCCATCCTCCATCCTCCATCCTCCATCCTCCATCCTCCATCCTCCATCCTCCATCCTCCATCCTCCATCCTCCATCCTCCATCCTCCATCCTCCATCCTCCATCCTCCATCCTCCATCCTCCATCCTCCATCCTCCATCCTCCATCCTCCATCCTCCATCCTCCATCCTCCATCCTCCATCCTCCATCCTCCATCCTCCATCCTCCATCCTCCATCCTCCATCCTCCATCCTCCATCCTCCATCCTCCATCCTCCATCCTCCATCCTCCATCCTCCATCCTCCATCCTCCATCCTCCATCCTCCATCCTCCATCCTCCATCCTCCATCCTCCATCCTCCATCCTCCATCCTCCATCCTCCATCCTCCATCCTCCATCCTCCATCCTCCATCCTCCATCCTCCATCCTCCATCCTCCATCCTCCATCCTCCATCCTCCATCCTCCATCCTCCATCCTCCATCCTCCATCCTCCATCCTCCATCCTCCATCCTCCATCCTCCATCCTCCATCCTCCATCCTCCATCCTCCATCCTCCATCCTCCATCCTCCATCCTCCATCCTCCATCCTCCATCCTCCATCCTCCATCCTCCATCCTCCATCCTCCATCCTCCATCCTCCATCCTCCATCCTCCATCCTCCATCCTCCATCCTCCATCCTCCATCCTCCATCCTCCATCCTCCATCCTCCATCCTCCATCCTCCATCCTCCATCCTCCATCCTCCATCCTCCATCCTCCATCCTCCATCCTCCATCCTCCATCCTCCATCCTCCATCCTCCATCCTCCATCCTCCATCCTCCATCCTCCATCCTCCATCCTCCATCCTCCATCCTCCATCCTCCATCCTCCATCCTCCATCCTCCATCCTCCATCCTCCATCCTCCATCCTCCATCCTCCATCCTCCATCCTCCATCCTCCATCCTCCATCCTCCATCCTCCATCCTCCATCCTCCATCCTCCATCCTCCATCCTCCATCCTCCATCCTCCATCCTCCATCCTCCATCCTCCATCCTCCATCCTCCATCCTCCATCCTCCATCCTCCATCCTCCATCCTCCATCCTCCATCCTCCATCCTCCATCCTCCATCCTCCATCCTCCATCCTCCATCCTCCATCCTCCATCCTCCATCCTCCATCCTCCATCCTCCATCCTCCATCCTCCATCCTCCATCCTCCATCCTCCATCCTCCATCCTCCATCCTCCATCCTCCATCCTCCATCCTCCATCCTCCATCCTCCATCCTCCATCCTCCATCCTCCATCCTCCATCCTCCATCCTCCATCCTCCATCCTCCATCCTCCATCCTCCATCCTCCATCCTCCATCCTCCATCCTCCATCCTCCATCCTCCATCCTCCATCCTCCATCCTCCATCCTCCATCCTCCATCCTCCATCCTCCATCCTCCATCCTCCATCCTCCATCCTCCATCCTCCATCCTCCATCCTCCATCCTCCATCCTCCATCCTCCATCCTCCATCCTCCATCCTCCATCCTCCATCCTCCATCCTCCATCCTCCATCCTCCATCCTCCATCCTCCATCCTCCATCCTCCATCCTCCATCCTCCATCCTCCATCCTCCATCCTCCATCCTCCATCCTCCATCCTCCATCCTCCATCCTCCATCCTCCATCCTCCATCCTCCATCCTCCATCCTCCATCCTCCATCCTCCATCCTCCATCCTCCATCCTCCATCCTCCATCCTCCATCCTCCATCCTCCATCCTCCATCCTCCATCCTCCATCCTCCATCCTCCATCCTCCATCCTCCATCCTCCATCCTCCATCCTCCATCCTCCATCCTCCATCCTCCATCCTCCATCCTCCATCCTCCATCCTCCATCCTCCATCCTCCATCCTCCATCCTCCATCCTCCATCCTCCATCCTCCATCCTCCATCCTCCATCCTCCATCCTCCATCCTCCATCCTCCATCCTCCATCCTCCATCCTCCATCCTCCATCCTCCATCCTCCATCCTCCATCCTCCATCCTCCATCCTCCATCCTCCATCCTCCATCCTCCATCCTCCATCCTCCATCCTCCATCCTCCATCCTCCATCCTCCATCCTCCATCCTCCATCCTCCATCCTCCATCCTCCATCCTCCATCCTCCATCCTCCATCCTCCATCCTCCATCCTCCATCCTCCATCCTCCATCCTCCATCCTCCATCCTCCATCCTCCATCCTCCATCCTCCATCCTCCATCCTCCATCCTCCATCCTCCATCCTCCATCCTCCATCCTCCATCCTCCATCCTCCATCCTCCATCCTCCATCCTCCATCCTCCATCCTCCATCCTCCATCCTCCATCCTCCATCCTCCATCCTCCATCCTCCATCCTCCATCCTCCATCCTCCATCCTCCATCCTCCATCCTCCATCCTCCATCCTCCATCCTCCATCCTCCATCCTCCATCCTCCATCCTCCATCCTCCATCCTCCATCCTCCATCCTCCATCCTCCATCCTCCATCCTCCATCCTCCATCCTCCATCCTCCATCCTCCATCCTCCATCCTCCATCCTCCATCCTCCATCCTCCATCCTCCATCCTCCATCCTCCATCCTCCATCCTCCATCCTCCATCCTCCATCCTCCATCCTCCATCCTCCATCCTCCATCCTCCATCCTCCATCCTCCATCCTCCATCCTCCATCCTCCATCCTCCATCCTCCATCCTCCATCCTCCATCCTCCATCCTCCATCCTCCATCCTCCATCCTCCATCCTCCATCCTCCATCCTCCATCCTCCATCCTCCATCCTCCATCCTCCATCCTCCATCCTCCATCCTCCATCCTCCATCCTCCATCCTCCATCCTCCATCCTCCATCCTCCATCCTCCATCCTCCATCCTCCATCCTCCATCCTCCATCCTCCATCCTCCATCCTCCATCCTCCATCCTCCATCCTCCATCCTCCATCCTCCATCCTCCATCCTCCATCCTCCATCCTCCATCCTCCATCCTCCATCCTCCATCCTCCATCCTCCATCCTCCATCCTCCATCCTCCATCCTCCATCCTCCATCCTCCATCCTCCATCCTCCATCCTCCATCCTCCATCCTCCATCCTCCATCCTCCATCCTCCATCCTCCATCCTCCATCCTCCATCCTCCATCCTCCATCCTCCATCCTCCATCCTCCATCCTCCATCCTCCATCCTCCATCCTCCATCCTCCATCCTCCATCCTCCATCCTCCATCCTCCATCCTCCATCCTCCATCCTCCATCCTCCATCCTCCATCCTCCATCCTCCATCCTCCATCCTCCATCCTCCATCCTCCATCCTCCATCCTCCATCCTCCATCCTCCATCCTCCATCCTCCATCCTCCATCCTCCATCCTCCATCCTCCATCCTCCATCCTCCATCCTCCATCCTCCATCCTCCATCCTCCATCCTCCATCCTCCATCCTCCATCCTCCATCCTCCTCCATCCTCAGGATGGAGGATTTTCCCCTATATTCCATCGGCTATCTCCTATCCTTCCTACTGCATCCTCATTCCTACATCCTCATTCCTACATCCTCCTTCCTACATCCTCCTTCTTCCTTCCTACATCCTCCTTCTTCCTTCCTACATCCTCCTTCTCCCATTCTCCATACTCCTCATCCATCCATCCACCTCCATCATCCATCCTCCTCCATCATCCATATATCCTCCTCCATCATCCATCCTCCATCCTTCATCATCCATCCTCCTCCATCATCCATCCATCCTCCTCCATCATCCTTCCTCCATCCTCCATCATCCATCCTCCTCCATCATCACTCCTCCTCCATCATCCATCCTCCTCCATCATCCATCCTCCTCCATCATCCATCCTCCTCCATCATCTATTCTCCTCCATCATCCATCATCCATCCTCCTATATCATCCATCCTCCTCCATCACCCATCCTCCTCCATCATCCATCCTCCTCCATCATCCATACTCCATTCTCCATCATCCATTCTAAATTCTTCATCCTCCATCCTTCATCCCCCATCATCAATCCTCCATCCTCCATCCTCCATCGTCCATCCTCAATCCTCCATCCTCCATCATCGAACATCCATCATCCATTCTCAATCCTCCATCCTAAATTCTACATCCTCCATCCTCCATCCTCCATCCTCCATCCTCCATCCTCCATCCTCCATCCTCCATCCTCCATCCTCCATCCTCCATCCTCCATCCTCCATCCTCCATCCTCCATCCTCCATCCTCCATCCTCCATCCTCCATCCTCCATCCTCCATCCTCCATCCTCCATCCTCCATCCTCCATCCTAAACACTCCATTCTCCATCCTCCATCCTCCATCCTCCATCCTCCATCCTACATCCTCCATCCTCCATCCTCCATCCTCTATCCTCCATCCTCCATCCTCCATCCTCCATCCTCCATCCTCCATCCTCCATCCTCCATCCTAAATCCTCCAGGAGGATGGAGGATGGAGGATGGAGGATGTAGGATGGGGGATGGAGGATGGAGGATGGAGGATGGAGGATGGAGGATGGAGGATGGAGGATGGAGGATGGAGGATGGAGGATGGAGGATGGAGGATGGAGGATGGAGGATGGAGGATGGAGGATGGAGGATGGAGGATGGAGGATGGAGGATGGAGGATGGAGGATGGAGGATGGAGGATGGAGGATGGAGGATGGAGGATGGGAGGATAGAGGATGGAGGATGGAGGATGGAGGATGTAGGATGGAGGATGGAGGATGGAGGATGGAGGATGGAGAATGGAGTGTTTAGGATGGAGGATGGAGGATGGAGGATGGAGGATGGAGGATGGAGGATGGAGGATGGAGGATGGAGGATGGAGGATGGAGGA